>CM074720.1:516583104-517322906 GCA_037306005.1 Rhinophrynus dorsalis | reverse complement strand
TTGCTAAGAATGCTCTCACACTTTTGTTACAGTTCAGAGTCACCTGACACTTAACCCTCTGAGCACCAGAGACGTAACCAACTCATTGCATTTTCTGCAGCCGCAAGGGAAGCCCTGAATTGCATGACGTGACAGGGCCATCATGGGACCTTATGGCACGTCATGGGTCCTTAATGGGTTAACTATATTATATATATTTTTATTTACTTATTTATTTCAAACATACTTTAATTGCTGAAAACCATATTAGTTTAGGTAGCTACAGGCCTTCTAAATAAAATGATATCCCACTGGTTCGAGCTGACATACCATAGGGAGTACCAGGATCACAAAAACTGAGCAGACCATAATGATTTCTTCCTTTTTTATGGCATAACTGCACCTGAATGTTGTAACAAATACAGATATAAAGAAAATATAGACAAGGCATTTTGGAAAGAGGACAACCCACTTTACTTACCCTTCTACTCCTAGCCTGAAGTGCACAGTATCCCATGCCCCTTTTTTAAATGTGGCATTATGGGAGAATATATATATATATATATATCTCCCACCAACCCACACACTTCAAAAGGCACTAAAAAGTTTGTAAACAATGGAACGTCTTAACATAGGACTGTCAAAGTTCAGTCCTCAAGGGCACCAACAGGCCAAGATTTAAGGATTTCCTGGTTAAGCACAGGTGAGTCAGTCACAATGAATGATCTACTGATGAACTCCCTTGTGCTTAATCAGGGAAATCCTTAGATTCTATCCTGTTGGTGGCCCTTGAGGACTGAACTTGGACAGCCCTGTCTTCAGCACCTACTACAAACCTAAGAAAAATGCCACCACACCTGCATGGGTTAACATAGAGTAGGTTTGCCAGGAGCACCAATCACGTTTTTACTGCTTGCACTAAAACACATGATCACCTGAATTAACCTGTTCACACAAGGGTACGCCTGGCATAACAGGAGTAGAGTGAGGTGTCGCTAAAATATTACCCACTCTCCTAAAAAAACAAAAACAAAACAAAAAAAAACCCATAAAATGTGTATAAAATTAACTACACGATTATATTATATATATACCTGGTATTAAAGAAATTCATACCACACCTTGTTGAATAGGGGAGACTCTACCCTTTCCAAGAAGGGGTGCCCTCCCAGTTGATAAGAGCTGGGGAGACTCACATAGCCTGAGTATGTATGTGTTTATATAATAAAGCAGGTGACGGCATGATTTCCCGACATTAACCCCTTAATGACGCATCTTGCTTGAAAGGAAAGAATTTTCCCTTTCAACAAGAATTCCCCCAAGTTTCTAGGAGGCAGTGGAGCTGGACATACAAGCGCCATTAGAGCGCCCTTGCTCGTCTGAATGGCTCGTCTTTCATTTTTGTTTGTTTTGATGATGAAGTTCCATTGTCTGGGAACTTAAACAAACAGGCACCTCACATTTGCTTAACCTGTCATTTGTGTGTACATTTTCTTTACACTGGCAACTCCACAAACCTAGGAGTGCAACCTGTGTGTGTGTGTGTGAGTGTGAGAGAGAGAGAGAGAGAGAGAGAGAGAGAGAGAGAGAGAGAGAGAGAGAGAGAGAGAGAGAGAGAGAGAGAGAGAGAGAGAGAGAGAGAGGAGAGAGAGAGAGAGAGAGAGAGAGAGAGAGTGTGTGTGTGTGTGTGTGTGTGTGTGTGTGTAAAGACATGGAATGCATTGGCGACCACTCTAGTACAAAAATTGGTTTTAATTAAAAATGCATGAAATATAATTTTAGGACTAAAAACTGTAAGAAAAAAAAGTGAAAATCTGATTATAATGGAAATTAATTGTAGCAGGAGAATTATATTACTAAGTGAACTTGTGTTGGCAGATACAGTAAAACATCTTGAAGCATAGGTTGCATCTTTCAAGGGATAGTAATACTTTCTTATAAAAATCTCTAAAATTGTAGATATTAATAATAGAATTAAGATGAGCTACTTCCAGGTCTCAAATCTTCATAGTTTTTCTGTTCGTAACATTTAAACTCCTCCCACCTCCCCTTTTTCATATGTCAGCACTCTAGCTGACAGATGCAGAATCCGGTCATTTGACCAGACGGAGGCTCTTCAGCAGAGCTGAAACAGCAATATATATAAAGAACTACTTCATTGGAACGGTCTACAACAGTGGTTCTCAACCTGTGCTCTCAGTGGCTACTAACAGGCCAGGATTTAGAATTTCCTTGTAAGAGCACAGGTGGGTTAGTCAATGTGAATGAGCCTCTGATCAACACACTTGTGTTCTAGCAGGGAAATCCCTTAGTCCTGGCCTGTTAGTGGCCACTGAGGAAATGGATTGAGAACCTCTGGTCTACAAAGTGTGCTTGCAAACCAAGCACACTTTGTAGACCGTTCCAATGAAGTATTTCTTCATAAACGTTGTGTTTTCAGCTCTGCTGAAGAGCCTCCATCTGGTCAAATGACCGGATTCTGCATCTGTCAGCTGGAGTGCTGACATATGAAAAAGGGGAGGGGGAGGAGTTTAAATGCTACGAACAGAAAAACTATGAAGATTTGAGACCTGGGAAGTAGCTCATCTTAATTCTATTATTAATATCTACAATTTTAGAGACTTTTATAAGAACGTATTACTATTTCTTTAACAAAAACAGGATAATCAAGGTTAGAAGAATGTACACAGAGAAGGAAGATTCATGTAGAAATGCGATTGCCCACATAGAGCAAGGGAAACATTTTTTTTTATTATTATTTCCTTTTGAAGCACAGTTGCAAAGGCTTTCATGTATTGTGCCTTCTGCTGGTGAACTCGATGGACACTGTCTTTTTTCATTCTTAAACTAAGTAATGATGGGTGTTCTTTACAGAGCATATGTAATTGCAAATTAGAACAAGAGCTGGCAAAACCTGTACTGTATTTATCAAAGAAGAGAAATCCAATCAAATCTTTATATTTTTTCATTTTGATAACTCTGGCATAGTTCTTCTATACTAGATGCTGGTGATAGCTCAGTGGTAACTGCCCTAACTAAAGAGCCTGTTCAAGCCTCAAGGTTGCAGGTTTGAATCCTGGCAGGGTCAACACAGCACTTCAGCCTTCAGAGGTCAATAAATGAGTACCATTGATTGGGTAATAATGACATCTATTATTCAGCTGCTCGGTTAATTCTGGGAGTGTGGGCTGAAAGAGCTTTGAGTCCCACTGGAAGAAAGGTGCTCTATAAACACTAATACTAATTTTGCACCTGCACCATCAGTCCCTTCTGGTACCTTAAGGTACCATACAATGCCTCATAGAGGAGACCGGGACGGACAGAGCAGGCGCACAGATGTCTCTAAGGCAAGATGTCTGCGTGCAAGCCTGGCCGCCGATCTCTGAAGAAACAGGATTACTTCAGATCGTGGAACTTGTAGCAGATAATAACACTATTAAGAAGCCAGTCGCCATATACCTAATTAATGGGTTGCAACTTTATATTGCGTGGTAGTTCCACTTTAATTAATAATTCCCTCTGCATTTTCAGTGTACAGGTATGTGAAACATACATCTGATTTATATTGCTCCTAAGTACATAAAAGCCATCTATAAATATTTTATTGTACAAATGCTTTAGCTTTATAAAACTATTATACCTTTCATAATGCATTCAAAAGGATATTTAAAATGCCAACGTAGTACTAATGCAAAATGCATCAGTATGCCATATATACATAAGAACATTTCCAAACCAAGCTCTTAGCTCAGAAGAAGCCACAGTTTATGAGGACTGGAAGGTAATGGACATTTTGTATTATTGTACATTCCATCACTCCAGGCTCCACAATCACTAAATCAATTCCTACAGCCCCATCGATTGCTAGCTCAGGCGTAGTCAGCTGGGGTCAGGGACTGGTTGGGGATGCTAGGAGTTGCATCTCCCAACAGCTAGAGGGCCATCAATTGGCTATCCAGCACTAGCACATTTCCCCTCCAGTGTTCCCTCTACAGGAGAGCAACCCTGCAAGTAAGCAAAGTAAACTAAAAAGGTTACTTAAAGGGATAGTAATGTTTAATATTGAATATAATATTTGCAGACTTTATCCTGCCAAGTAAAACAAGGGTCCTCCATCTGCTGAGAGATGTTCTATGTCAAAAGTTATTGGTAGCTCTTATTTGCACTTTGGGGTGAAGTAAATCCAAGGCCTGAAATGTTACAGTGGTTCTGTTACATTCGATGGGCGGTTTATGGTCAACTGACCAGTGGGGTCCATAGGATGATACAGCAACAGAACCACTGTTTTATTTTAGGCCACTGAGATACAAAATCCTATGAAGTTTTATGATAAACTGACCAGAGCTGCTCATAGACTGCTATAGCAACAGCGCCACCATAAGTTGTCAAGCAATGGAAGTATTACACCTAACATACTGCAAGTCTGAACTGCATTCTAACATCTCTGAGCAGTGGGGATTACGCTTGTTTTATTCATCAAAATAAACACTGCAATATTATATATTTTTTTTCTTTCTAATATCAAATATGCTTTTCCCTTTAAACTGTGGAGCTACACGGTGCATGTGTTATTCCAATTCGGCCCTGCTCAATGCATTTTCATAAAAGAGATTATCTTTATCCATTTCACTTCCAAGCTGTTCACCTTAGAGGGAACAATGCACATGACCCCGGAAAAGGTCACGGTCCACTTCCCCTATTGATCCCGTGCTTTCTTATTTTCTGCACTCTGTCTCTGCCATTATACTGGTAGTGGATATATTAAGACTCCTTGTTAGAGATGGCACTAAAGCATCATTAAGTCATCCAGTGGGGTTAGAGGGGAACTATACCTAATGAAATATACAGGTTAGGCAACCTGAATGTTTGAGATGTCTCCAATTCATTACTTTGCCTACTAGGCCGTGCAGATCGTTCACACAGTTGGTTGAATCACTGAGATTTTCATAATAACAATCCAGTGAATGGTGGCCCATGTGGAAGTCAGTCAGTCATATGTGGATGACTCTGGCGTAGGCTGGTGGTTACACCCCATCAAAAGACATGCATTCCAACTATGTGTGAAAGAATCAGCAAAGGGCAGTCAACATTTAAAAGAATAAAATATACATTAAAGCCCTGTATTATACTAGTTAATCACTACTACTTTCATTTTTGGAAGTAGCAGCATTCTAAACTTAAGACCTTGTTGTACCGGTTTTTACAGAGCTTCTTTGTACCATCTCCTACAAGAGCTGAGTCAGCCCATGGCTTGGTTGTTCAGATGGGAGTGAGGTCAAAGCAGCCAATAGGAATTGCCAGTTGCCTCTTTCTCTCTATGCTCACAGCACTAGGTCTAAGGAGGAGACGCCTGGGGCATTCCTTTCACTGTCACAGGTGGGAATTGCAGCTAGTAACTAGTAAAATACTGAACTTTAAAGAGATAGTAATGATTCATAATAAAAGCAGCTCCAATTAATCTTCATAGTATTTGGGCCATGGCGAGTGTTATTTCAGTAACGTCAGAGTTGTAATTCAAGAGAAATTGAATGATAAAGTATCTCCCTCCTGCCCCTTTTACTGATGTAATACTGCTCACCTCAGAGAGCAGGGTGTTGTCTAAGTGGATTGCAGAGAGGGACAATCTTCAATTAACATAAGGGAAAAACCCGTCACTGGAGGCAGGGTTTTCATTGTTCTCACAGTAAGATTGTCCCTTGCTGTGAGATGTCTGGTCCCACGACCAGATTCAACATCTGAGGGGAGGTGGCATATACTAGGTAAAAGGTGTGAGAGGGCGATACTTTATCATTGAATTACTCTTAAACTACAACTCTGACAGTATTGAAATAACACTCTCCAAAGTCCAAATTCTATGAAGATTAATTGGAGCGGCTGTTTTTGTGAAACATTACTATCCCTTTAACACACACGCATTATACATGTATATCTTATACACACATATACACTCCCCTAATTTATATATTATACACTGCCCCATGTTAGTTCCCCTTTAGAGGAATTGACTACCACCGTACTTAAGCATGTTGAACTGAATTGTCAATAGAATTGATTCTTTATAGAATGATCATACTGTATACGTTTGAATGGCTGCTTGATTATAAATACACCCTGTCATTTCATCGCCTTCTAGTTTCATTTCATTGAGATTCTTCAATCTATCAACTCCCTCTGCCTCAGGCCATAAATATATTCTCTTCTCTCTTCCTCAACCCCTGATCCTACACAGATTCATCCCCCACAACTCATAATTAATCGCCTAGCAATTTATACAGAACTAGCTTAAGAAATATTGTACGAATATGTCCCTAATCAATACTGCATGCGGCAATAATATTAACTGCACCTAAAATGCCATTAACCTTTTGAGTACCAGAGGGTTACACAGCACATTGCTTCGCAATGCTTTGCGTACCCCACTGACACTCAGACGGTTAATGCCAACCTAGTGCCAACTGATAAATATGCACACAGCAGTGACATCACTCTAGGCTGAGCAGTCATTGAAGCTGGCTTAGCAACAAGTGGATGTGAACCAAAGCCCATATATATATATATATATATATATATATATATATATATATATATATATATATATATATATATATATATATATTCTTAGAACAGACTCACATCAATCCTTTCATTGTACACACACCTAGGCTTCACTTTTAGAAATGACCTATCTCCCTCATCTTTCTGTATTGTTGTGTCAGGATCTCAATAGTGTAACCAAGTTTCCTGTGTATACATGTGTTGCTCCTGCACATGCACATCATATCCTATAATATATAGCACCAAAGGTTGTTGATGAGATCTGTGTAAAGTGAATATATTCTACAAAGACTGTAATGTACAATGTGAACGTAATACTATTAATTACCAGCTTACACATTTTATACAGAACGTGTCCAAAAATTTAGAATTTTACTTTGTTGATTAACAGTCTTACCTGTGTAGTGCACAACGCATGTTTGGCCCTTCTTTGGGAATGTCCTACCTGTTAAAATAATAAATAAATAAATAAAAAATTAAAAAAAATTCATAGTATATTTAGGCATGTGTATGGTTTTCTAAAGAACCTTTGGTTGGGCTTTCCTCTCTGGGTTCTCTCATTCAGAATGTTTATACTTTCTCACAATAAGCAACAGCTTTAAAATTAAACTGACTAAAATGGGGATTAATAAATAAAGGCAACTACTGATACAATCAAAAACATACAGATAGATATACCTGGGGGGTATGTACACTAAGACGTAATAAAGTGGAAATAACTTCTCCAGTGGAGATCTTAGTGGCCAGGCTCTATAGAATAACATAGGAAATGGAGAAGTGATCTCACTGGAGAAGGAATCTCTGCTTTATCCCACCTTAGTGCATGACCCCCCCCATGCCATAGGTGGGACTTCTGCATTTTGATAAGAGGTTGTCAACTTATAATTTTAAAGGGGAACTATGCCATAGCAATAAGTGACTCTTAATATTTTTATAGGGACAGGTTTTTCCTTATGCTCACTGGAGATTGTCCCTCTCTGCGATCCATCCGGACAGTCTTGCTGCTCTGAGGTGAGCAGTGTTTCATCAGTAAAAGGGGCGGGAGGGAGACACTTTATCATTCAATTACTCTTGTACTACAACTCTGACAGTATTGAAATAACACTCTCCATGGCACAAATACCATGGAGATTAATTGAAGCTGCTTTTATTGTGAAACATTACTATACCTTTAAGGTATTCACCAACCTAAACAGATTTCTTTCATAGAGCACTCCGGTATAGTATCTTCATTTTATAAGTTTTCTTTATATAACAATCTCTGTTAAAGTATGCCTCCTGCAAATACACAAAATATTGGTGCACATCCAAATTTTCATCACCATTAACCCTTTACTCTGCGGCATTGTGTCTGCATATCACTACTATAATAAAGATGAGGATTTAGTCACATTATATGGCCATAGCATACTAAGCTTTCCACCAGCGCCAAGGTACCTCATTTTAGGCAAGTACCTAACCTTAATATGCTTTGTCTTATGAGCTGACTGTCTCCCACTTTAGGCATTTACTAACCTTAATTTACTTTATCTTGAGAGCTGAATCTTTGTCAGCTTTACTCATTAATGGAGAAAGACTCTCTGACAGGCGTTATATAGTGTCCTAAAGACAATGAGCATTGAACCTGGGGGTTGGAGGGGTGCTTAACCCCATTGTGACAATGGACTTACCAGGAACGTCATGCAAAAATGTCACTTAGTGACAGAGGATGTACCTGGTAAGTCCAGGAAGTAATTCGCTATAATGCGAAAAAAAAAAAAAAAACTGTCGTTAAGTGCCGGCCGTGTGCGAGCGCGGCCGGTCACTAAGGGGTTAAATCAATTTAAGCACCCCTCCCACCCCCAGGTGCAATGCTCATTGTCTTTAGGACACTATATAATGCCTGTCAGAGAGTCTCTCTCCATTAATGAGTAAAGCTGACCAAGACTCAGCTCTCAGGATAAAGTAAATTAAGGTTAGTAAATGCCTAAAGTAGGAGAGAGTCATCTCATAAGACAAAGCATATTAAGGTTAGGTACTTGCCAAAAATGAGGTACCTTGGTGCTGGTGGAAAGCTTAGTATGCTATGGCCATATAATGTGACTAAATCCTCATCTTTATTATAGTAGTGATATGCAGACACAATGCCGCAGAGTAAAGGGTTAATGGTAATGAGAATTTGGATGTGCACCAATACTTTGTGCATTTGCTTTTAGCTATTTTGGTCAAAACTGGTTGCACTCCAGCAATTTTAAATGTGTTTTTTTTTTTTCTTTGGGTGTGCTTACCAAAACCTGGGCTGGAAAGTCTGCCTCATCACAACAATTGGCTACAACAGACTTGAATGGGGTCAGCTGTCTTTATCAGATTGTAAACTGAAAGTAACTAGCAGTACATTCCAGAAATCAAATGCAAATAAAGCAAACTATGCAATTTCTTCTGTTAAAGTCACTTATTTGCAGGGTGTAGTTCCCCATTAAAAGTCAGGGACATTTATTAAAAAGAAATACTGCAGTGCTGCAGAGGAACTAGTAGCTTGCTGATAGAGAAGGAAACTGTATTCCAACACCGGCTTGAGAGCTAAACAGTTGCCCTCTGCTCTAGAGCTCCTATGCAGTATGTATCTTTCAAAAGTACCCAGAAAAGGGTGAAATGGCAGTCACATCCATGGTGACAACCATACAATTTGATACATGTTATATTAATATGTTGCAAGCCAGAAAAAAAAATGGGATTGTCTCCACAGCACACACACGCAGGCATGTATACCCATACCTATAAAATGAACTAGGCTATTTTGGGCTTTAGTAAGTCCCATGGATTTAAATATTGTTACTAGTCCTGAGTACTATCTCTACTGTAGCTAGTGCTCAGGACTTGTTTAAAACACTCAGAAACAGGGAAATGTCTTAAATGATGGCTCACTGTGTAGGGTTGCCATTGAAAACAACAGCTCTAGTGGTCCTTCTTTTCATTCTTTTGAATCAGTCCCTTCCAAGGAAAGGGTGCTGATGTCACATAAAGGGGCCCTTAGTGAAAGTTTAATAACTGACCAAATATAAACTTTTTTAAGTTAACAAAGATCAGTCACACTCTTAATTAAAATGGACCTGTCACCTTAGAATACATTTAGTTAAAGCGGATCTTTCAACTCCAATTCACTTAAAGGGGAACTACCACCCCTCAACAACTTACGCTTGAGTGGATGTTCATCTGGCGACTAGCTGCTTAGTAGCGCTAGTCGCCAGAAATCTTACCCGGTTCTGCAGATATCGGCTTTTTGCCAATGGTGACAGGAGCAGGAAGCACGGACGTCTCGTCACAGTGACGTCCGTGCGCCTGCTCTGTCAGTCCTTTTTGGAGCCATTTGGCTCCGAAAGGGACTGACAGAGCAGGCGCACGGACGTCACTGTGACGAGACGTCCGTGCTTCCTGCTCCTGTCACCACTGGCAAAAAGCCGATATCTGCAGAACCGGGTAAGATTTCTGGTGACTAGCGCTACTAAGCAGCTAGTCGCCAGATGAACATCCACTCAAGCGTAAGTTGTTGAGGGGTGGTAGTTCCCCTTTAAGTGGAGTAGGACTAGCTAGTAAAAGTAAAGCTAATATTTGAATTTGGTTGTTAAAATTTGCCATTTTTTTAAAATAAAAAATGTTAATTAAAACAGACCTGTGCTGTTCGATGCGGTGCAGACTGTACCATACCACTCTATGGAACTGCCCTCTGGCATTACTTTCCCCACCCACCACCCGTCCCAGCTATCCCCGCGCTCACTTATGTTCACTTGCCTCCAAGCGAAGCGGTAGGCTTTGTGAGCAAGATTGGCAGCTATGTTGGGGGGGGGGGGGGAGAGCAATGCCAATCATTGCAAACTTAATGAAGTTAATACTGCTTTCCCTCACCATTATCGGACAAGAAAAGGAGTAGTTTTATTTTAAATGAACATGTTGAAAATGATTCCTGTGGTTTTTCAAAGATGTTATGGGATGAACAACACACGAGAAGGGGCTTGTACTAGTGTGACAGTTCTGCTTGCATTTTACAGAGAATACAAAACTGCCAGTCCTATATTATAATTCGCTAAGGATGTTTGTCAGAAGCCGTCATGAGCAGTAGAGACGGCTGCGCACTGCAGTCATGCGCAGTACAGACTGCCCGCGCCGTGGCTGATACGGAGGACTCCGGTCTAAATTCTGCAGAGAGGACACCGGTCTGAATTCGGAGGGCACCGCTCCGTATCAGCCGCGGTGCAGGCAGTCTGTGTTGCGCATGACTGCAGTGCCGCCAGTGTTGGCCTGTGTACACTGGCTTTAAAACTATTATGTCATAGCCATTTGTTTATAATATAAACTGTTTGAGAAATTACCATGTGTTGGTGGCACTTTATGCTAATTAATTGTTGTGACTGGACAATATTGCGACCACACTGTGCAATCAATGAATCTAAGAAGGGCCCACACACTTCGGGAATTTATAATTTCACCGCAAGTGGTAAATCTGTCCATATCTAATTTATTTATATTTTACAGAATTAGACAGGATTTCAAATTTTCTGTAAAATAAGATAAACCTGTCTTAGAGTGACAAGTCCATGTTAACTCAAGTGTGACGAATCTGGGATAAATGGTTAACACCTTTGGTGCTGGATTAGGGTGGATGTGTTAAACATAGTAACATCGTACACCTGACCTTTCCCCATACAGCCTCTCTGAGTCTCCAAGCGTAGGTCCTGTTACACACTGAAGCCCGATATTAATGTCACTTATGAAGTGCATGGACAAACTGTGCATTGCACGAGCAGTTTCTCCTAGCAACTGCCAACACTAACAGCCCAGGCTTCAGAATAAAAACACTTTTCATTTACTAAGTCTTGACCGTTTGAGTGCCAGAGAGGTAGCCAACGCTCTCTGGCAAGCAGATGGTTAAAATGTATGTTTTATCTGGCCAAGAGACTGCAGATTCTGCTAGAAAGGATTGGCTATAACATTTCTGCTCAAACCAAAGTCAAATTTTAGAGTGGACCTGGCTTTGTCTTTAGGGTTGCCACCCAGCCGGTATTTTACAGACAGGCCGGTAAAAAATTGGATTCTGTCCAATGTTAAGTCTATGGAGGGAATGCCATGGCCGGTATTTTTTTTGAAGAAAAGGTGGCAACCCTATTTGTCTTCCTATAAAAAAAAGTCCTTTTCTTTTTATAAGCATTTTTTTTTTAAATTTAACTATAGATGTAGAAGAAAGAAAGAACATTATGACCGTATGCAATTCTGGTGCAAACCAAATGCACAGGTCAGATCAATTCCCCAAATTCCCATTTATTTATTTATTTTTCCCCAAATGCTGGAAAAGTCTCCAGTACACTGCATTGAAGTACACTGGAGGAGGCATTTTTGCATTTAACCTTTTGAGTGCCAGAGGGGTATGCAACACATTGCAGAGCAATGCACTGCATACCCCTCTGGCACTCAAAGAGTTAAGAGGATAAAAGCCCCATTTATATCAAGGGCAAGTTGGATTGCGCAAGATTTGCTCTCATTCTGCTTAGTATATCAATATACATGACTATTCAGCTAGCTGCTGTACTGCATTGTATCTATGTTTTTGTTGGCTGATCATCTATATATATATATATATATATTTTATATATGAATTTTTTTTTCTTAAGGGAAATTGCCCATTCAGAATTTTGCAGATAGTAATGGCATGTACAGAGATTCCTGGATACATTTTCCTCCCAAATAAGAGATTCTGTATCTGTTGTTCCACAGAAAATATGTATATACATTTTCATGTATTCATCCATCTAATAGCTTTGTGAAAACAATCCAATAAACGTAAATAATATCAAACAATAGGATGGGGAGGGGGCAACATGGGGTTCACCTACTCTTGCTGGACTACAATTCCCATCATCCCCATCCAACCAATGAGAGCTGTAGCCCAAAAGCACAGTTTGCCCACCCCCTGCTACAAAAGGCATAGTAACAAGGTAATCTGCATTATGCTGAGAATATATAAATAAAACCAGCAACATTGAAATATCCCTGTCATTCTCAGCAGGGCAATGGCCAGCTGAGTACAACAGCAACCGGAGAGCAACAGGTTACCCAGGCATGTTACATGTATATGTTTAAAGGTACAAGTAGAGGGATTTGGTAGCAAAAACAAGAAAAAAAAAAGGAAGAGTATACGATAAATATGAAAAAATCTATTAAAGGAATAGTAATACTTAATATGTGAAACAAATATATATTGTAGTGTTTATTCCACTAAGTAAAACAAGGGTACTCCCATTGCTGAAAGTGGTTTATTCTAAAGTTAATACAGCTCAAACTAAAAATGTTTAGGTGTGGTATCATGGTGACCTGAAATTGAACAGTGGCACTGTTGCTACACCATCCTATGGACAGCTCTGGTAAGTTGACCAAAAATCTCCATAGGATGGTGTAGTAACAACGTCACTGTACAGTTTCAGGCCACTGTGATACTGCACATAAAAAAAATCAAGTCTAAGCTGTAACAACTTTTGAATAAAGCACCTCTCAGCAGAGGGGGTGTCCTTGTTTTACTTAGGGATATAAACCCTACAATATATATTTTTTAAGTTTTAAGTATTACTATCCCTTTCATTGTTTTTGATACGCAAAGAGGGACATGTGTCAAGGCAATAATGGCAATTCTGAGGCAAAAACATTGTGCTATATCTATAAGAAACAGAAATCATATTGTACCAATGCAATCTTTTCTTTCATGGTGCAATTTCACTTCAGAATTGTATACTCCTAAATCTCTTAACCCCTTAAGGACCATTGACGTGGTAGGACCATCACACTGGTCCGGCACTTAAGGACCAGTGACGGTCCTGGCACGTTACGTACTTTTACTCACCGCGCTCCTGTAGGAATACAAAACTGCCAGTCCTATATTATAATTTGCTAAGGATGTTTGTCAGAAGCCGTCATGAGCAATAGAGACGGCTGCGCGCTACAGTCATGCGCAGTACAGACTGCCCGCGCCGCGGCTGATATGGAGCGGAGTGCTCCGAATTCAGACCGGAGTCCTCTCTGCACACCTTGCGCAGAGAGGACTCCAGTCTGAATTCGGAGCGATCTCTTTCAGTCCCCAATTCGGCGTGCCGCCCCACGTGATCAGTCACGTCAAAGTTTCCTATGTGGTCCTTAAAGGACCGCACACCCCAGGACCGCTGGTCCTTAAGGGGTTAAGTACAAGTCAGAGATATTACACATTAGTCCAGCAACAGCTGTGGAGCCACAACTTGCCAACTCCTGACAGATACATCTTACAATAACAATGCCCACATGAGGAATTATAACAGGGATAATAAACTGCTGGACATATAGCTGTTGGATACTGCCATCATGCCCAAAAAGATATGGGATCTAACATTTAACCCTTTGAGTGCCCATGGAGTATGCACTGCATTGCAGAGCAATGCGTTGCATACCCCTCTGGCACTCAAAGGGTTAATGGTGATAAGTGAAACATAATGGATTTATGGCACACAAACACAGATGTGGAATACAGGCTTAATGGTACTTGGCTGACAAAAACATCAGGTGAAAGGGACTTGGTTGTTATTATTTCAGTCAACTTGAAGGTAGGCAAGGAATGCTGTAAAGGAGTGGGAAAATCAAACTGGGTTCTTGGTTCTATAGATTAGTGGCAAGACCTCACCTGGAATACCGTGTAAAGTTCTAGAGACCACATATCCAGAAGGACAAATAAATTGGAAGTAGTTTACAGAAGAGCCAACAAAATGATGCAGGGTTCTCATGACACAGGGTAGGTACCTTTTTATAGACTCAAACAAGTTAATATGTATAGCATGGAACAAAGGAAGGAGAGGAGTGATATTATAGAACCCTTGAGATATATTAAAGGACTTACTATAATTCCGGAAGGAATTGTTTCTGAAAAACAGCAGTACTAGAAGTGGTCATGATCTAAAGTTAGAGGGTGGAAAATCAACAAGTAATGTCTGTAAGCACAACTTTACAGAAAGGGTGATGGACTCAAGGCACAGCCCCCAATCAGAGACTGTAGGGACAAATACTGTTAGGGAATTCAAAATGACTGGGATAGACATACATCTGTTGTGAGAAGACTGAGTATTTTATTAGATACGGAAATGGACAGACTAGATGGGCCAGATGGTTCTTTTCCGTTATCAAACTCTAGGTTTCTATTGCCGGTGGGTGCAGTTGAAGGTACAGTAGTATGTCAGAGATCCAGAGAGGAACCTGAAAGGCTCTAACAGGCTATGAGAGGGATTATAGTGGTATATAATAGAGGAGATTTGAGGAAGTTGCACCAGATTTACCATAGATTAGAAGGTTTAGCATTAGGTTGGGAAACATGTGGCTCTCCAGCTGCTGATAACATCATCCCTGGTCAGGAATTATGGGAATTGTAGTCCTCAACAGCTGGACGGCCACAGTTTATCCATCCTAAGGTTAGTATATAATTAGGGGGCATGATATATTCAACAGTAGAAAATAAGGGGGCTATGAGGAAGGTGCACAAGGATGTACATTTAGGAAGGAGCACAAGGATGTACATTTAGGATTAACACATCATTCCTTTAAAATTGGATACATATGAAAAATGCCTCATATTGGGCAGCAGTGGTTATTATTGGGCTGCAGTTGTTCAAATGTCTCCACACAGCAGGCATTTTTCATATTGGCCGTGAAGATCTGCCAACATTATGTACACTATATGCTATATAGAGAGGTCGCTTATAAACCAGGGACACATGAAGGTGCTGTAATAGGCTGATGATGGAAGTTGTAGTCCCCAACATCTGGAGGTCCAGCAACTGGCTAACCATGTAATTGACATGGAAGCGATTATAATCCATGGATATACCTGGACGATGTAGCTGTATGTAATAGGCAGCAGTGTGTAGAGTAAAATGATATAGATATGGGCAACATAAGGCCCTCCAGCTGCTGCTGGACTAAAACTCCCATCATTCTCCGCCTTCCTGTGATTAGTAGTCCAGAAACAGCTGGAGGGCCTCATGGTGCCATTCCCTGCTACAGAAACGTAACCTGTAACCGGCTGATACATAAGAAGGTTGCAGTGAGCTACTGATGGGATAATATATAAAACAGTACCGTCTCCGGGGCAGATAACCTCGATGTCCACTCCCATGGTTGCGTTACTCCGATCGGATCTCTGCTTCCTGCTTTTCTGCTCTCAGCACTTCCCAAGCTCTGGCACTAGATGCCTGCTCTGACTGACAGCGCACACCGCTGTCCAATGGCAGCTAAGTATCCTTGCTGCACTACCAATCCGGATGCAGGGATACGGTGAGGGAAGGTCGTGAGTGGTGGGGGCTTTGACTAAAAGGCAGTGGCGGAGGAGGGGAGAGGTTGGTAGTGTGGAAGGAGTAATGGGGTGGGACTGGCAGTGCACACGGAGGAAAGGGTGAGATTAGCAGTGTGCAGGGAGTAACAAGGTGGGGCTGGAAGTGTACAGGAAATGATAGAGTAGAAATGGCAGTGTACTGGGAAGAGGAGGAGAGATTTACAGTGCACTGGGAGGAAATAGTGATAGTGTACTGGGAGGAGAGGGTGACAGGAGGTAACAGGGTAGGGTTGGCAGTATACCGGGAACTGAGGGTGACGCTGGCAGTGTACAGGGAGTAATGGTGGAACTGCCAGTGTACTAGGAGGAAAGGATGTCACTAACTGGGTACTGAGAGAAGAGGTGAGATTGACAACGTACTGGGAGCAGTTGGCGGGACTGGCAGTGCATTGAGAGGAGAGGAAGAGACTGGCAGTGTACTGGGATAGAGTATGAGATTGGCAGTGTACTGGGGGAGAGGAAGAGAGTGGCAGGCAGTGTACTGGGGAGAGGAAGAGAGTGGCAGGCAGTGTACTGGGATAGAGTATGAGATTGGCAGTGTACTGGGGGAGAGGAAGAGAGTGGCAGGCAGTGTACTGGGAGAGAGGAAGAGAGTGGCAGGCAGTGTACTGGGGGAGAGGAAGAGAGTGGCAGGTAGTGTATTGGGGGAGAGGAAGAGAGTGGCAGTGTACTGGGAGGAGAGGATCAGAGTGGCAGTGTACTGGGGGAGAGGATCAGAGTGGCCAGGGCTGGATTTACATCTCAGGATGTAGGCACAGAAATCTGAAGCACCCCCCCCATTGGCCCACTGGACACCTCCACAATGCTCCTAATCTCCACATTGCCCCCATCATCTCCATATTGCCCTCACATTGCCCCTTCAGCTCCAAATTGATCCCCATCAGCTCCACATTGCCCCCATCATCTCCATATTGCCCTCACATTGCCTCCCTCCACCATCTCCAACTTGCCAGCGAGGTGGCTAGTTTTTTTGTTGTTTCTTTTTTGTTAAAGAATAAAAAAAGAAAAAAAAAAAAGAATCCCAATGGCAGGCGCCCCTTGGTGGCGTGCGCCTGTAGGCAGTTGCCTACTTTGCCTTATGGCAAATCCGGCCCTGAGAGTGGCAGTGTACTGGGAGGAGAGGATCAGACTGGCAATGTACTGGGGAAGAGGATGAGACTGGCAATGCACTGGAAGGAGAGGATCAGACTGGCAGTGTACTGGAAGGAGAGGATCAGACTGGCAGTGTACTGGAAGGAGAGGATCAGACTGGCAGTGTACTGGAAGGAGAGGATCAGACTGGTAGTGCACTGGAAGGAGAGGATCAGACTGGCAGTGTACTGGGAGGAGAGGATCAGACTGGCAATGTACTGGGGAAGAGGATGAGACTGGCAATGCACTGGAAGGAGAGGATCAGACTGGCAGTGTACTGGAAGGAGAGGATCAGACTGGCAGTGTACTGGAAGGAGAGGATCAGACTGGCAGTGTACTGGAAGGAGAGGATCAGACTGATAGTGTACTGGAAGGAGAGGATCAGACTGGCAGTGTACTGGAAGGAGAGGATCAGACTGATAGTGTACTGGAAGGAGAGGATCAGACTGGCAGTGTACTGGAAGGAGAGGATCAGACTGATAGTGTACTGGAAGGAGAGGATCAGACTGGCAGTGTACTGGAAGGAGAGGATCAGACTGGCAGTGTACTGGAAGGAGAGGATCAGACTGATAGTGTACTGGAAGGAGAGGATCAGACTGGCAGTGTACTGGAAGGAGAGGATCAGACTGGTAGTGCACTGGAAGGAGAGGATCAGACTGGCAGTGTACTGGAAGGAGAGGATCAGACTGGTAGTGTACTGGGAGGAGAGGATGAGACTGGCAGTGTACTGGGAGGAGAGGATCAGACTGGTAGTGTACTGGGGGAGAGGATGAGACTGGTAGTGTACTGGGGGAGAGGATCAGACTGGTAGTGTACTGGGGGAGAGGATGAGACTGGTAGTGTACTGGGGGAGAGGATCAGACTGGTAGTGCACTGGGGGAGAGGATGAGACTGGCAGTTTACTGGGAGGAGAGGATGAGACTGGCAGTTTACTGGGAGGAGATAATGAGAGTGGTAGTGCACTGGGAGGAGATAATGAGAGTGGTAGTGCACTGGGAGGAGATAATGAGAGTGGTAGTGCACTGGGAGGAGATAATGAGAGTGGTAGTGCACTGGGAGGAAAAGATTGCATTTAAATCACATTAAGAAACTGGGTTGCACTAGTAATAGGGGATGGCAGTGTTAGGTGTGGGAGGAGATGGTTAGACTGGGGATGAATTAGGAGGATGTGAATATTGGTATATCAGGAAGAGAGGATAAGACTGTCAGTGCTCTGGTGGAAAAGATGAGCCTGAAAGTGTACTGGAAGGTAAAGATGAAGTGCCTTGAGGAAGATGGTTAGGACTGGAAGGAGAAGATGACAGTGAAGGGGTGGGGGGACTGGAATTGATAGGGTAATGGGTGAGAATGTGGCAGGAACCACAAGGCTTGGAACAGGAACCTTATGCTTGTGAACCAGCTGTCCCAAGCTAATAACGGCTATTGTGGACATTCGCAAGGTATCCACAGCAGTTTTCTCAAAGTACTTCTAATCATGATCCAGGTATACCATGGGCCTTATACAGAAAGAAAAAGATGTGCAATCCTGGAGAAATCAATTGCACCATGTGGGTAAATCAGAATTCCCATTGATTTAAAAGGGATAGTAATACTCCATGTTGTAGCCCTTAAAATTTTGGATTCAACGATACCAGCGGCATCTCTCAAACCTTTATGGTTTGAGAGATATCTGCTTTCAAAGTTCCCTCTTTTTGCCTTTCCCCTGACGTCAGTGTTCTATCTGACAGCAGGGGAATCCTCTTAGTGAGCAAGTGGCGGCTCTGCAGGAGTCCTGAGATCGTGTTATAGAAACAGAAATCCTTCACTAAAATGGTCTTCTACATGTGCTTGGTTTGTTCTTGGTTTGCAAGCACACGTAGAAGACCATTTTAGTGAAGGATTTCTGTTTCTTTAACGAGATCTCAGCTCTGCTGCAGAGCCGCCACCGGTCCCAGGACTGCATTCCCCTGCTGTCAGATAGAATGCTGACTTCAGGGGAGAGGGAACTTTGAAAGCAAATATCTCTCAAACCTTTATGGTATCGTTGCCGCTGGTATCGTTGAATTCAGAATTTTAAGGGTTACAAATTGGGGGATAGTAATAATGAAGTATTACTATCCCTTTAAATTGGACTTTTATCCCCTTGAATGCTGTTGAGGTCTGCAAAGTGTTGGGGACCTCTCTAGTATTCCAGGGGTTAAATAAATTCACATTTTTATTTGTCCCCGATAGTGAAGCTGGCATGCTGTAAAATTGCATATTTTTATATTTCTCTGTAAGGCCCATTGAATTCCAGCCATTCTGTACACTCACTTTTCTCTGCAGCCGTTTATGCTGGTCCAGCCTCCCAAGGACTAACTGCTTGGTTACTGTTGCCGCTATAATCCAGACTGTTAGTACCTGTATGATTATTGTGTCATCCTGCATGTGTTCCCCATCTTGTATTTATTCTGTATTGTTTATTTATTTATCCCATCTGCCGCCTACATGTCAGTGTCAGTGAGTTTGAACCCTGTGTGTTTATTTTGTCCTGACCGCCGTGTTATCGTCCATGTCCTGTGTCTGTGTTGCTAGTACTTTCTGTTAAAGGGATAGTAATATTTCACAATAAAAGCTGCTCCAATTCATTTTCATAGTATTTGGGTCACAGAGAGTGTTATTTCAATACTATTCAAGTTGTAGTTCAAAAGTAATTGAATGATAAAGTATCCCCCTCTCCCCACACACCCTTTTACTGATGTAACACTGCCCACCTTAGAGCAGCAAGACTGTTTGGATGGATCGCAGAGGGACAATCTTCAGTGAGCATAAGCATACCTGGGAACTTTTAAAACAGGGTTACCCGGAGGGTAACCCTGTCAGTGCCGACCCGGGATGAAAATGACGCGATTCGCATCATAAAAGGGGCGGGGCTTAGCCGCGGAGGGGGGGCGGGACAAAAGAAAAACCAAAAAATACCTGAAAAATGTATCTAAGAGGACGGGGAGTGGGAGGAACCGGGCGGGACGGAGCACAAGTGGGCAGAGTTTCTATTTAAACTCTGCCCACCCGGCAATCCACACATTGCCCCGGAGACCCGGTAATTCAGTGTGAAATCCGGAGTCTCCGGGGCAAAACCGGAGAGTTCCCAGGTATGAGCATAAGGGGAAAAACCTGTCAAGGGGGCAGGGTTTTCCTTATGTTCACAGTAAGGAGATTGTCCCTTGCTGTGACCTGTTCGGTCAAGTGACCAGATTCAATATCTGAGGGGAGGTGGCTTACAATAGGTGAAAGGGGCGGGGGATACTTTATCATTCAATTACTCTTGAACTACAACTGTGACAGTATTGAAATAACACTCTCTATGGCCCAAATACTATGAAGATTATTGGAGCTGCTGTTTTTGTGAAACATTACTATCCCTTTAATGGTGATTCCCTTTGTTGTAATCCCTTTTCTTTGAATTTGTTCCTGTGCTGTTTTCCCAGTCTTGGTATGTTTCCTTGTTTATCTGTCTGTCTTATGTTTCCCTCTTCTGTCAAAACTTTCTTGGCTTTGACCCCCTAGATCTCTGACTGCACGGCTATCGCCTGATTTGGCCTCTACCCAGGGGAGGGCTGGCAACATACGGCTCAGAGGGCGAATACAATCAAGTGGCCCATTTCTACTATCAACTGAGCCCAGTCTCCCAGCCCACCGCTGTTTTGTTAATTTTAAAATTGTCCTTAATTTTGTGAAGTAAGACAAGTGCTACCACAGAGCTTACAGTTGAAATGGGGCTACATTAGTGATATTACAGTGCTTACAATTTAAGTAAAGCTACACTATTGATGCCATAGAGCTTACAAGGAAAATGGGCTATACTACTAGTGTAGTTCTATTTGTATTTAGATTAATTTCATATGTAAGCTCTGTGGTATCACTAGTTTAACTCCATTTACAAGTGGGAGATTGAGTGAGGCAGTGGCCCACCAGCCCAGACACATGACCAACCCAGGGGGCAATTGCCCCCCAGGCCAGCCCTCCCCTGCCTCTACCTTTTGTCTCTGTCTTTTGCCTAGACCAGGACTAGGCGACATTTTATTATCCAGCAATTGGGGCCTGCAACTCCAGCTTTTGGATGATTAGGGCTGATGGGAATTGTCTTCCACAGCTGAAGAGCCAATGGTTACCTACCCTAATTAATCTCTTGTTATCTGTGTACAGTTAGGCTAAACAAAGGCATGTAGAGTACTATCAGCTCATACCTCATCAACCCTCTGTGAGCCCAATTCTCTAGCAAACTCGCCACCCGTGATCCTTGCCGACTGTTCTGTATGTACACCTGCATGTATTCCGATTCCCTTGCCTATTCTAGCCAGTATCCAGTTCAATCTCCACAATACCTGGTGGCTGATCAAATCTAGGGGCTTAACTCATGTTGATGAGTAGTTGTTACTGGCAAATAAACATCTTCCCCACATCTCTCAAGCTTCCTTAGTATGTTCCTCCTCCAGCTCCTGCCAATGGATTCTGTTCCTACAATGAAGCCGATCCTTGACGGACTGCCAGTGGATAGGAGGAAGTGTACATGGATGAAGGATGGCGCTGGTTTGGAAGAGGGGGGATGGCATTGTAATGTGTGGAGACGGTAGAACTGGCAATGGGCTGGAAGAGGAGAAGGGACTGAAAGTGGTTGGTGAGAGGACAAGGAGACTGGCAGTTGGCTGGCGAGGAGAAGAGACTGGCAATAAACTAGTAGGAAAGCATTAGTTCACACTGATATTTTTAGTAAATGGACCACATTTTATCCCATTGCTGCAGACAGGGTAATTAACATTGATGTGTTGGAGACCTCTTTATCAATCAAGGAGTTAAGAGCTTTAAGAGAAGTCTGTGGGTTGGGGTCATGCAAGTGTTGGGGGGCATGGCTATGGCTGCTTTTGGTTTCTGCTTTGCAATGCATTCTGTACCCTTCTGGCACTCAGAGGGTTAAATATACATCTGAAACTCAACATTCGCATTTTTCTCCATGGCGCTCCAAAGTGCCACAGGACACACTGGTTGGGAACCACTGGGCTAGTGTTTCTCTAATTTATCAACCTGTTTTTGGTCTGCTGAATCTTTCCTGTGTTTTGTATTGAATCTCGGCATGCTTCAGCTAGCTGCATGATGCAGATTTAAACCACCCATAGGAACAGGCCAATATGGAGTAATGCTATGTACTTTAAGGTGACCGGATTTTTTAAACAAAAATTATTTTTTTTTCCAAAGATTATGGATACATTGCTTTTGGAGTGATACTATTGTATATTCAATATTTCCTTACTTTCATAAAATGTTTCTGGGGACATGGCTTCCAGTGTAAGAATACAGGTGTAGTCTGATAGTGTATCTGTGGTTCTGTGGCTACAAGTGGTCTGCAAAATAGGGCTGGAGTATCAGACAGTGTATGTGTGGTTCTATGGCTACCAGTGTAACAAGACAGGAGTGTCAGTGTATTGTGGTTCTATGATTACCAATGGAGCAAGGGTGGTGTGTCAGAAAGTATGTGTCTCTGTGGCCAGGAACTCCATCAGAAGTTGTGGGGTCCATGACAAGTATAAAAGGCAGGACCCCACTACTAAGTATGTCTACCATTAGTACACTTCACCTTTAGGAAGGATTGACCCAAAATTATGTCTACCATTGTACATTTCAGCTTTAGGAACGACTGACCCATAATTATGTGTACCATTAGTACACTTCAGCTTTAGGAAGGATTGACCTATAAGTACGTCTACCATTAGTACACTTCACCTTTAGGAAGGACTGACCTATAAGTACGTCTACCATTAGTACACTTCACCTTTAGGAAGGACTGACCCATAGTTATGTCTACCATTGTACACTTCAGCTTTAGGAAGGATTGACCCATAATTATGTGTACCATTAGTACACTTCACCTTTAGGAAGGACTGACCTATAAGTACGTCTACCATTAGTACACTTCACCTTTAGGAAGGACTGACCCATAGTTATGTCTACCATTGTACACTTCAGCTTTAGGAAGGATTGACCCATAATTATGTCTACCATTGTACACTTCAGCTTTAGGAAGGACTGACCCAGAATTGTGTCTACCATTAGTACACTTCAGCTTTAGGAAGGACTGACCCAGAATTATGTCTACCATTAGTACACTTCAACTTTAGGAAAGACTGGCCCATAAGTATGTTACTGCTTTGGTCCTAGGAGGGTCTGACTCATAAAAATGTTACTACCACTACTACACTTTGGTCCTAGTGTCAGCCATGTTAACCAATGCTTTAATATGATAAACCTCTCTCTAATGGGGTAACATAAAGTCTGATTAATAATAATAATAAGTTTTATTTATATAGCGCCAACCTATTCCACAGCGCTTTACAATAGGGGATAGAACATATAGAGATATTAAATAGTACAAATCATATCTGGAGAAAGAAGGATCAGAGGGCCCTGCTCGTGAGATCTTACAGTCTAGAGGAAGGTGGGTAGGATACAGAAGGTATAAGTGCTGTTGGGTGTAAGTGTCTCCTGCCACATAAGCTTTTATTTATGGTTAATACAATTGCATCTACTTACAGGAGGAAGGAACAGAACATGCAAGGTCAACATTTCCTTTGATTTATATGGTGGCATTTAACCCTTTGATGCTTGCATGGTCTCCAATGTATTGCTTTCCAAAAAAACATCCTCACCGACCCAAACATACAGACTCCAAACAGACACATACACAATTCCGCTCCAACAAACAGAGTAGCCCATTCATCCATACAATATAACACGTGAATCCAGCCTCACTCCAGAATACCACTCCCCAAGAAAAAACCAAACACAGTAACCCACGCTGGCACATGAAAGAATACAATACAATTCCACTCCAATGGACTCACAGAGGCACCTCTCTCATCAGCATATACACACTCAATCCTTGGGAAATATATATATATATATACTAGTTGAGGAGCCCGTTACACGGGCCACAGTGCCACTGCCACCCGGTCACGGGGCAGTCATGCGCAGTAGAGACTGCCCGTGCTGCTCTGAAGGAGCGTCCAGCTCTGTATCAGCCGCGGTGCGAGCAGTCTCTACTGCACATGACTGCAGCACACGCAGCAGTGTCTACTGCGCATGGCGCAGCGTTACACACGTTTTAGCTAATTATTATATAGGATATAATCATCCACTAAAATACAATTACTCTTGCATAATTTCTTTGCTACTTTTGGTTGGGCTCCAATTCTGCCCTCCAGAGTTATGCAGGAGGTTTCTCTATGTGTCCTGCTTCAAAGCTGTTGCTTCAAAGACTTAAGTGGGCCAAACTAGCTGCATCCAGTTAGCAGAAGGCCAGTCCCACTCCGTGGGCACTTATTGCAAATATTTAGTGAACCTTCATCCAAACTTGCTGAATGAAGCTATGAGAACACACGGAAGGGCGCTTCCTAGTGCAAATTAACCTTGGCAGATATTAGACCACCACCTTCTCACCACGGTACTCACAATAGACAAGACCACTAAAAGCGATCAGTGGAGTAGTTGAGGGAATCTGACTGCCTCACTCAGTCTCCTCAGAGTATGTAGTTGAATGCTGCTCCTTCAATAACGAACCACGGGACTTGACCCTCAGAACACAGGAAACAAACAGTCAAAAAGAGCGTAAACCACCATTTAGTAATACCAATAATGTCAGTAATATGTATGGCCATATACTCACAACTCTGAGACAGATATGCTGGTTGGTACAACCAGCAGATGCAAACGGGGTCACAAAAGCTGCCCCGATTCAGCTAATTATTCCAATAGATAAAAAGTCCACAAATGATAAAATATATGTTTATTAATGTTCTAAAAATCAATACATATTTGCCAAAAGTACGTCAGTTGGATAATTAATCTATTAATTATCCAACTGACGTACTTTTGGCAAATATATATTGATTTTTATAACATTAATAAACATATATTTATCATTTGTGGACTTTTTATCTATTGGAATAATTAGCTGAATCGGGGCAGCTTTTGTGACCCCGTTTGCATCTGCTGGTTGTACCAACCAGCATATCTGTCTCAGAGTTGTGAGTATATGGCCATACATATTACTGACATTATTGGTATTACTAAATGGTGGTTTACGCTCTTTTTGCCTGTTTGAATGAAGCTAAGCTTGTTTTAGTAATGTGTACACTGCATGTGCTCCACAACATACTGAAATGAGCAAATTCAGCCCACATGCATTGTAGAGGAGGTCATGTGCAGCATGAGGTCCACCAGTATGAGCTTTGCCCAGGGCCCACAAGTGTCTTAACCCTCAAAGGGTTAAAGCAGCCATAAAATAGGCAAAGTACTGTGATTGCAATGTTCTCAAAAAAACTGTACAGCTGTTATTTTGTGCATGTACAAAAATCTTGAAATAACCAGCATGTTTTGTCACCAAGCAATTTCATTTCCATCACAATGTGTTCTCAGCATCATTTCATTTGGGTTATTTTTCTGTTCTCTGACAGCAGATTAGTAGATTATTAACCTCTTGGATGCTAGATACATTTCCAGTGCTTTGTGAAGCCATTCCTTGGAGCAGGGAGATTGTAAAGTAGTGCTGTCATCTGAAGATAAGTATACTTAATTATATAGCTAATTAAAGAATGCATGAGCGTTGTACTGGTCATTTGTCTGTAATATAAATAGTTTTTGAGAAATCAACCTTCGTTAGCTGGTGGCATAGTGTGGCACTTTGTTAATTTGTCTCTCTGCTGGGTCAATATTAGCACACACTGTGCTGCAAATGAATCTAGGCAGAGCCCACACATTGTGTACATTTTTGTTAGCGCAGTGAGCATTCTTTTGGCCTAGAACAGAAATACTTACCGTACCAAGAAGGGCTTTAGCATGAAGTACCGCACTGTGGCATCAAAATACAAAGGTTCATTTCTCAAAAGCTACTGGAATGTATTTACAGAAAAATGGATAATTCAACATATAGGCAGATTTTAACTCTCTGTAAAACCAAGTAGACTTGTCTTAAGCGGATAGGTCCAGGTTTAAAGTGGCACTACCAGCCTATATAAAGTCACCACTCAATAATTAGGGATATGGTGACATGCTTCTTAATAGTGCTATTATCTTCCACAAGTACCGCATTCTGAAGTAATCCTGTTTCTTCAGAGATCGGCAACCAGACTTGGACGCAGACATCTTGCTTAGAGACGTCTGTGCACCTGCGCTGCCCATCTCGGTCTCCTCTAGGAGGCATCGCATGGAGCCGGAAGGGACTGAGGGTGCAGGCGCGCAGATGGCTCTATAGCAAGAATCCTGGCCGTCAGTCTTTGAAAAAACAGAATTACTTCAAAACGTGGTACTTGTGGTAGATAATAGCACTATTAAGAAGCTAGTTGCCACGACTTTATATAGGGTGGTAGTTCCGCTTAAATATGTGGGCAAAGTGAACAGCTGCCCCAAGGTCCACTGGCGGAAGCCCCGCCCACACACACAGTCAAGGAGAAAGTCTGAATGTCATACAACATGGTTTGTTACCCTAATGATCTCCCAATCATTGATATTGGACACACAAAATAGTCTGCTCAGTGTGTGCAAACTCAGCATTTTGTGAAGGCTGGTGTGAAAACTCAGCAAGGATCATGTATAGGGCTGGAAAAATACAAGTGAACTTCCTCAGTCTGGGAAAAATGTTACATGTCAGGAGCTGAAGAGCTACTAGTCTTCTTAATTTTAAAGATACAGTCACCCTCCTTTTTTGTCGTTTCATATTGTGCAAATCAACTTCTTTATCATCTTCACCTATTTTTTTTTCTTTTACATTTTTATATCCTTGCCATTGAGCTCCCTGGATCTGTATTTACAGAGTGCTTTCTGTTGGGGACTGGAAATGAGTATTTGCTCCTAAACAGAGGTAGATCCACTAGAAATTGTGCTGCTGACGTTAGTTCACGACTCTTAGTATTTTTGCAAGTTACTGTACTGCAAGCGCTTAGCACTTGCTAAGAGGGGGGAACAAGGGTGTGTATAATACATAGGCACTTTTGTTTTCCCCCTAAAATCTTGGGTGTCATTTACACCTGCGTATTATACCTGAGATTTTGTGGTAAATAATAGCCAGTAAAGTGGTATAAAACTGGTGCAGGGACATTGAAATTGCTCTGGCCACACCCACAATTTGGAATATGGGTGTGGCCAGCACAGCTGACACTTCCCTGAAAATTTGGAGCTCTTGGTAGTTGCCTACTCTTCTTATTGGGAAATCCGGCCCTGGAATAGCCATGCTTTTGCACAGGTGTCAGTCATTGGCTTACTCATTTTGACTTCAACACCAGTGCAAAATCAGGTACTTCACAAAAATGTGCACTGTGTCAGCCCTCTAGGAATCTTGTGTGTTAAAAGCCCTGAGGTGAATACACAAAGGAGATTCTGAGCTAAACTGAATTGCCGTAAAGTTTCTATGCCTGCCTTACGCCAGTTTACTAAAATATGACAGTCAAAGACTATGGGGATGTAGTGTCTGCTTCTGTTCCACAAATCCATCTTTATAAATTCAACACTGTATATTTCCTTATGTCGCTTTGTCCCCCAATGTAATTACACCACCCATCATTGTGATATGTTTAAAGGGATCGTAAACCCCCTGAAAAACTTTAAGCCAAATTTTATGAATAATAAAAACACTTAACGCCCTCATTCCCATCTCTCAAACCGTTATGGTTTGAGAGATATAAGAAAATAAAGTCCTCCACTCCCTCCCCTTTCTGCCTGACGAACCGTAAAGCTGTCAGAGGCAGAATCCGGTCACCCTACTGTAGGCGGCTCTTCAGGAGTGCAGATATCTGGATATCTAACCATAATTACTTCATCGGTATGGTCTACAACATGTGCCTGGCTTGCAAGCACTCTTTGTAGACCATTCCGATGAAGTTATTATACTTAGATATCTTGAGGACAGCACTCCTGAAGAGCCGCCATCTGGTCCCGGAAGCAGGATCTCATGATGTCCGCTATACAGCGGACGCATAAGAAGGGGGAGGGAGCGGAGGTCTTTATTTTCTTACATCTCTCAAACCATAACGGTTTGAGAGATGGGAATGAGGGTGTTAAGTGTGTTTTTATTATTCCTATCATTTGGCTTAAAGTTTTTCGGGGGTTTACTATCCCTTTAAACTAACTTGGATAACACTCAAATCTAGATGTGTCCTTCACCTCTCTTGCCTGGTTTATAACCACTTCTCTAGAAAGCTACCAGACTACCTGAGCAGTATGCTCACTCCAGCTCTCCATACTAACAATAACCTCCACTCCACTGCTAACAGCTCACTGACTATACTACACTACCTGAGCAGTATGCTCACTCCAGCTCTCCATACTAACTATAACCTCCGCTCCACTGCTAACAACTCACTGACTATACCACACTACCGGAGCAGTATGATCACTCCAGCTCTCCATACTAACTATAACCTCCGCTCCACTGCTAACAGCTCACTGACTATACCAGACTACCTGAGCAGTATGATCACTCCAGCTCTCCATACTAACCATAACCTCCACTCCACTGCTAACAACTCATTGACTATACCACACTACAAGAAAGAAGCCTATCAATCTGCCTTCTCCTTTAGAGCTCTGAAAGCCTGGAATAACCTGCTTGAAAAAAACAGATCTTCCAAAGTCTAAAATCCCTAAAAATAACTGCTTCTTTGTATCTAAAAACATGTAACTGTATATAATTTTATTTATTTATTGTATGTGTGCATATGTAACTTTTTACTATAAAAACTCTCCAGGACATACTCAGAAACAAGAGAAATCTCAGTGTATTCTTCATGGTAAAACATTTTCTAAATACCTTTTCTAAATAAATACACCCCATAAAGCCCACACATCTGAACTGACTTTCACACATAGTGAGACACCTGAAGGGTTAGCAGAATGAAGCTATAATATGTCAGTGGCTCACTAAGAATGAAGATGCTAGTCACCGCTCAGATACATCCTATTCTAGCTCTCTAGTGCCATTTGCAGAGGAGAAATTTCTATGTACATATCAAACTAATTACGCAAAAGGGCAGTCCAGTTCCAAAATGACAGGCAAGATGCCTTTGTACAGGAATACTAGCTAACCACAGATGCACGTTTTTGCCTATTTAGGAATCAAAGTGAGAAGAGTTTTGCACATCTGTAACTAGATTAATTGTGCCTGAATTTGTTTTAATACATTTTTTGGATCTTAGCAGAAAGGCTACTTCACTTTTTTTATATACACTCATATACATTTGTTGTCCTACTGCTTGTTCTACATTCGGATCATCCTTTGGAGGACGTACAAGAGAACTACATTATCTACACCTAAGCAGGGACGGGTAAAGTACCCTGCATGTGATATTAGTTGATTGCTGACATATACTTGACGATCAGCATTGCAATATTGAGAATGCATTTGATTTAGTCTTACTGATTGACCTATTGTCCATCTGTTAATACACTATAGGCTCCCCACTGTTTTTTCTACATCTATTACTAGGGCTAGTCACTTATCAGGCTTACAGCTGTTAGGGACTATAACTTCTGTGATCCCTTACCAGCCATTAGCTGGTTTACGGATGATGGCAGTCGTAGTCCTCAACAGCTCAAAGTAAAACAATCGATATCCCTGCCTCACACTGTAAATATTAAAGGGATAGTAATGTTTCACAAAAACAGATGCTCCGATTTAGCATCATATTTTTTGGGCCATGGAGAGTGTTATTTCAGTACTGTCAGAGTTGTACTTCAAGAGTAATTGAATGATAAAGTACCCTCTCCTGCCCCTTTTACCTAGTGTAAGCCACCTCCCCTCAGATGTGGAATCTGGTCCTGGGACCAACAGGTTGCAGCAAGGGACAAACTTCTTATGTGAGCATAAGGAATACCCTGCCCCCCTTGACAGGTTTTTCAATTTTTTTCCTTATGCTCAATGAAGATTGTCCATCTCTGCGATCCATCCAGACAGTCTTGCTGCTCTGAGGTGAGCAGTGTTATATCAGTAAAAGATGTGGGAGGGGGATACTTTGACATTCAATTACTCTTGGTACTATAACTCTGACAGTATTGAAATAACACTCTCCATGGCCCAAATACTATGAAGATTAATTGGAGCTGCTTTTATTGCAAAACATTAATATCCCTTTAAAGAGCTTTATCTCTCTTTGGCCTTACAGCACCAATACACAGATGAAATGCCCCAGTGATTCAGCTCTATGCGTGACTTTCTATGAATGTGATGTATAAATAATCAGCATTCAGCTGTAATTAGACACAAGATTGCTGTGTGTGTGGAAGCTGCTGTTAGAATCACAATGAGGATAATGCTAAGATTCTTTGCTTTCCCACTGACATTTACCTGTGTCCATCAGCAATCATTTTAAGTCTGATCTGTGGGTCAGTGGGATACCAATCAATGCATGGAGTGTGGAGAGGGAATTCATGGAAAATGATAGAGAAACACAGTGTTCGGTTTTCCACAAAGGCTGTCAACTGTAATAATTAGTTATCACAACAGCATGAAGCACCATCCTTCAGTTCCTTGAAGCAATAACAACCTGCAAAATAAGCACTTAACTCTTTGCGTGTCTGAATGGTGTAGAGTTGCCCCCAACAAAGCAATAGACACCCTTCTGGCACTCAGACAGTTAACAGATCCTCCACTCTATCTTTCACACCCACAGCAAATGCAACAGATTGGACTGAATATCTGATTGCAGATTGTACACTGAATCCATTTCCTGATCCTCAAAAAAAACAAAACTACATATGGTTTTAACCATCTGAGTGCCAGAGAGGTATCCAACGCTTTATACCTCCCGGGTACTCAAAGGGTTAGGGAAAACAGAGTACCAATGCTAAAGACGAACCTGTCAGAAAACAACTTTGGACAAAAGTGAAATACGTCCAGTAGCATTTTAACCCTGTGAATGCCAGAAGGGGTAAGCAATTTGCATACCCCTCTGCTACTCAAGGGGTTAAAGGGATAGTAATACTTCGTTTTATCTTTATTTTATTTTGGGCATTAAAAAAAACATGAAGAACGATAAAAGTCTTATCTCTCAAACATTTATGGTTTGAGAGATATTCACAAGCAAAGTTTCCCCACCCGCCCCTTTTACCTAGTGTAAGCCATCTCTTCTCAGATGTGGAATGCAGTCCATAGACAAGACAGATAACAGCAGGGGACAATCTTCTTCCTATGAGAACAATGAAAGACCTGCCCCCCTTGACAAGTTTTTCAGGTTTTTCCCTTATCTTAATTGAAGATTGTCCCTCTCTGCAGTCTACCTGGGTACCTCCCTTCTGATCTGGGGGATGGAGGGGGATACTTTGTCAGTGAATTACCCTTGAACTACAACTCTGACAGAATTGAAATAACACTCTCCAAAGTCCAAATACTATGATGATTATTTAGAGCTGCTTTTATTATGAAACATTACTATCCCTTTAAGAGAAGAAAGTGAAACAGATCCGATCATTTATTTCTGTCCTTGTTTCTCTTGCTCATGGAAGTATATTAAAGAAAACTGTTTATCAAGCGTCTTGTATTGATATAGTGATGGGAAAGAGTCTTTCCTCTAAATATAAACTCCCCTACACACACACACACACACCCTCATTTTGCTGATGTCAGCTGCTGAAATTTGTAGCAGTACTTCTCTCAGCTTAGTTTGACCCTTAACCCTTTGATTGTCAGAGGGGTACGCAACACATTGCTCTGCAAAGCGTTGCGTACCCCTCCGGCACTCAAAGGGTTAACATTTCTTCAAGTGGTTTAACTCTTTGGGTGCCAGAGAACTATCCAACATTAAGTCACAATGCATTGAACACCTCTCTGGCACTCAAAGGGTTAATGAGTTACAGGGACAGGTGGCGAGCTGAATTCACAGGACCTGGAGAAATTCAGCTAGTGGCGATAATATCAAAAACTTTGCCTCTTTAAAGTAACAGTACTGTTTTTTATGAGAAATATATTAACCCTTTAATGACCAGAGAGGTGTGATACATTACATCTCAATACATTGCTTACAGAGATGGCTTAAGGCGCCTTAGGGCCCTAGGCAAGGTACCATTTTGGGGCCCCACATCTTTTGATCTTGTTCTTCTGACACAGTGTGTTGTTAGCAGGTATGGAAGTGAGAGCAACTGGATGGTGCTGGTCTCTCTCAACAAAAATGGCATCTAAGACAAGATGTTAGTGGTAGCGACAGCAGGGCCTCTGTCTGTGAACAGTCACTTTCAACAAGGGCCCCTTGTATTTCTCTGGGCCCTAGAGGCACTAGCCTAGGTTGCCATAATGGATGATCCGGCTCTGATTGCGTACCCCTCTGGTCCTTAATCTTTTGAGTGCCAGGGGTGTGTGAAACGCATTGCATACCCTATGTATTTCAAAGGGTTATAAAGTTAGCAAGGCTACTCCCACTATTGGGAGATAATTACTTCAAGTTTATTAACAGCTCAATGTAAATCCATTTTGTTTCAGAGTTTGGGGAGCTTTAGAGTCAGTGAGAATAATTCTCCATAGGGACCCATGAAACAGTGCCCCATAGTGTCCACTGTTATAGATTTTTTTTATTATTAAATCTTTATGATCCTTCATACTGTGTTTCACACACCTCTAGTTCTTATTGGGTTAAAAAAGGGAGATAATAAATCAAGTTTGAGCTGGTATAACTTGCAGTAAGAGTAGGGATAGTAGGGATGCTCAAACCGTTTCACCACAAGAGCAAAACATGAAAACTGCCTTTTTTCAACTTTTTAACTGCATTGAAATCAATGATGATGAATACCCCCCCACACACACACACACATATGACACAAGGAGAGTATAGATGGAGGTTTACCAAGTGATGTCATTCTGTGCTTGGGAGAGAGAGAGATAAAGCAGCTGATTTTTTATGTTAACAGGTGTAGGCAGGCAGGCAAATAGTGGGAGCTGGGGTTGCTTGATAGGGGTATTGGTGGTAGCTTGTTCTCTGGGAGTGGGTGTAAAGGGAGAAAGCTATGTTAAATTAAACAAAACAAACAACCTTTTGAATGATAAGTGACAGACTGGTGATGTGATCTTCCTTATCCGAGCTGGCTGGCTGAAGCCTGAGACACTACTGAGGCTCAGTGATCGATACTACACAGACATCAATATATCATACATACAATATAAGACAAACAGGCAGGAATAGATGCAACATGACAAACTTGTAACTTACACATACATCCACATACTTCTGCATCAGCTCCTGTGTGTTTAATCTTTACAAGCTGTTGATTCTGTAGCTAACAGGTTTGTCCTGCACTGTACTGTAGAAATGAACACTGAAATCCATAGGAGAGAAAGGGAAAGCTGCTTAAATTTTGGCACTAGCTACTTGTGAAGAAGCAGACAGACGAGGGGAGCTGGAGTTACTTGTCGTGCAGGGAATGTGGTGTGGTTTGTAGACACTGACAGTGAAGACAGGGACAGTTAAAAAAAATACATTTTTTGACTGTTAAGTGACTGACAGGCAGAAGATCCGATAACTCAGCTGAGACTGAGGGTAACACTGAGAGAGACATACATCATACATTATTTTCATACAAATAATAGGGGTAAGGGGAAAGGAGTAGGAGGAGTGCAGTAAAATGTTGGTGGTAGTAAATGATAGTGGAGGAGGATTTAGCTGGGTATGAACTGTTATGTCATAGAGTGATACCCGCCTTTAACTAGTGGTCAATGTTGTGTAAACTCCCCTATGGGGAAAAGTAAAAAAACGTTTTCAGACTTTAAAAAAAATGACAATAATATGAAAATAGTGAGGAGGAAGCAGATGATACTGCCAGTGCTGATGGCCTGTGGGGTTAAAAATAGTCTTTATTAGTATATTCAAATCATAATACACATATGCCTATTACACATTTTCTGCAGGAAAATATACACATTCATTAACAGGACAATAATACAATCATTGCTTTACTTTTCACATCGCCAAGCATTGCCCTTTTACATGGTTTGTAACTTTATTTTTACATCAAGAAGACACCTGGGGGAGGGGGTTGTGATGGTGGTCAGCAGGGGCTTTGGGAGGTGGCAGAGTACTGGGTCTGGAGAAAAGAGTTGGTCCATGAGAGGGGAAATGTAATCTTCCTCCTCTTCAGGACTGTTCATAATGGCATAGCAATTCCTGGCGATTCTTGAAATTGACTCCATCATGTCCTTAGCGCTGATAAGTGTGTGGATGGCCATTGGAGTCCAGAAATTGAGCTTGACTCCTTTCAGTTGGTGCTCCCTTACAAATTTGGAGACATCCAGGTAAAACCTTGGGGTAGTCCAATTGTAGGGAATGGAACTGTCCTACTTTTCCCAGCCAAGACCTGTTCATAGAGGGATAAGCAAAAGGCAAGATGCACTAAGGTTATAAGAAGGTGATAAAGTTGAGATTACATCTCCAGTGATATCACTTCTCCAGTTCCTATGCTATTCTATGGAACCAATGCACTGAGGTTTCTCCAAATTTTGAGGGCTTAGTGCATAGATTCTATAGAATAACATGTTAACTGGAGGAGTGATATCACTGAAGAAATAATCTCCATGTTATCACCTCTTAATCACTCCTTAGTGCATAACTCCCATGGAGGTGGCTGCAGAGCTTTGCTCGTAGAACCTCTGAATGACATGCATCCACAGTCCCAGTATTTATCCTTACACTACTGAGGGCCTTCTTGTCACAATTATTCAAGAATACAGCATGAGTCAGTACTGTATATAGTAAAACCACCTTTATTTAAAGGGGAACTACCACCCCGCAATAACTTAAGCTTGATTGCTCATCTGGCGACTAGCTGCTTAGTAGCGCTAGTCGCCAGAAATATTACCCGGTTCTGCAGATATCGGCGTTTTACCGATGGTGACAGGAGCAGGAAGCACGGACGTCTCTTCACAGTGACGTCCGTGCGCCTGCGCTTTCAGTCCCTTTTGAGCCGACTGATCAACGGCAGCAGGAAGTGGTGGCTCAACCGGATCAGACGGAAGCAGGAACTACTCGACTGGTAACACTGGAACAGGACGAATACAGGTCGCAGGAACACAGCAGAGGCCCAAGAAGCTCAGGAACAATGTGTAGACTCAGACAGCATAGAGACAACACGAAAAGGGCAACCAATGGGTGCCCAGGCTAGGTTTAAATAGGCAATACAGGGCGGGCTGAAGGCAGCCAGCCAATGGAGAGCCCCCTACTGGTGATAGACACATAAGGAGAGCAGTCACGGGCACCGTGATACCAGAGCCCTCTTATCCCCAGCCAAAAAGTAGGAGGGTGGAGTCTCCAGTGTCCCAAGGAATAAAACTGACTGTTGCATAACAATACTATTTAGCGTCAGAGCGTGACACAGCGAACCGAGAGATGCGTCAAAACTCGCACCCATTCCCGCGTCACCTCAGTCCTCCGTGCCGCTTGGGGAAAGGACATGGAAGACCGCTGAAGGCACCAGACGCTGCAAGAACGCAAGCCAGGAGATAATTGTGCATTGACGCCGGAGCGTCACTCTCAAACCCAGGCACACAGCAGCGACGTGGAAACTGAGGTAAGGCACACTGACATTTCTTACCTGTGAGATACAAATCAGCCCCCTGAAGACTCCCAACGAACTCCAAGATGGATTTCATCCAATTGAAACCCTCCTGACAATCTGCAGAGCAAATAATACGTTGATTAAATCTCCTTAGGTAATCCCCACAGGCCTGAGGATTCCCTGTGGTGTCAACCACTGTTCTCTAAAATAATGAGGCAAACTTGTGACTTACTGTTTCAGTCATGGTGACGAATGAATGGAATCACATGCAGTATATTAATTAACAGAAAACCAACAAACTTGATTTAGCATAACACACACACACACATCACCTCCCAATATTTCATTAGATACAATTTCTACCTAAAGAAATACCCCCAAACATTACATAAAACCTTAATACAACTTTCTATTACAAAACCAGGGGATGCGGGAAAAGAGCTGAACAGGTAGCAGAGTGCAGGCCTTAACCTATATTTAGACTGACACTGACTCCTTGCTAAGAAGTGCCCCTGGAGCATCACATCTCCTTACCCCCCAAATAAGATGGATACAGGACTAACCTCTACAGTTCTCTCACTCACTATTTCATCCAGACTAGTCTGATTAACCTCCAGGTGTGACAATTTGTCAACATTCTGGTGAAGACCCCCTCACTGGTATGCCAATGTAAAGATGAACAGTTGTAGTGCCAAGCTCCAGGTGGCCAAGACCCTGAAACCGATTGCTGACGCTCCTCAATTTGGACCGGTTGTTAGTATCTCCTTCAGACATCCATAGAGAAAGGAAAGGCTGGAGTCACACCATAGATCTCAGGTAGTTCCAGGAGGTTGTCATCTGAAACTCCAGTAGCCAATCTGCTGGAGGCTGAGTAAAGACCTCGGGCAGGATATTGAAACAATGCAGGGTGGTCACGGGTCTCTGTCGGCGTTATATGGACCATGGCCAGTGGTCCTGTAGGTGGCCAGGCGGATTGGAGACGTAACAACTTCTGCTGGCCATCCTCCACTGTGGAAGTCCTGTTTGCCTGCTAGGTGGATGGCTCCTTTGCAGCAGGTTGAGTGTTAATTGTAGTGCTGGGTAGGATGACTGATAAGAAGTCCAGAATGGATGAGCTATATTGTCCTTAGCCCAGGGGCCTTCCTGTGATGTTTGAGCTATAGTACCTCATCTGCAGAGGCAGCTGCCTGATTTGTTAGCCACATGCCACTCAATAACCCATTGCCATACTTCTTTGCTGCAACCCTCCTATTGAAGTGCTCCAAGAGTACAACCTGTATGGCTTCTGCTGCAGTGGTCACCAGGTGGCCCTTCCATTGCAGATGTAAACATGTCAGAGTATTGTGGCCAGAGACCCCAGAACTTTCTGCATTGACTTTCTGCGGTGTCGTCTCACTGGACCAGCAAAGCCTCCTTCACCCAATCATAGTCACTACTGTCCATATACGCTAAAGTAAAGTGTACTTCCGCAGTAGTCCCAGAAAGGTACTTCACTGAGGGAACACTGCCGGAACCCATCTATATTCTGGAATCCTTCTTGTAGAGCTTTAAAGTTCTTCTGTCTTCAGGTGACATCCTCTGGTAATTCAAACTGGGGATGGGTTCTACTCTCTTTGCTCTTAGCGCAGCTGCTCATGAGTGAGCTCCATGGTGGCTTCTTCTCGCAGAATTACTAAGTACTCCTGGGCCAGGAGGGCAGCGACTGTCCTGTTGACATGTTAGAAGTGATGTCTGAGAATGGATGAGTTTTTCTGTTCCCCAGCTTCATTGCTTTGACCTGTTCCACAATTTGTTGTCAGCTCAGCTTTCAAAAACCCTTAATTCTGGTTTATAGGCAGGTCACGATCCAGTTATTATACTTGGACATAGCACCACATCAGCTCAATCCCACCTCTGCCCCCTTATCACAAGACTTCACTGGGGGGTTCTTTTTCATTTCAAGCAATAACAACTCTAGATCGAGCTGAGCTTCACAAATATAGCTTAATCAGGTAATCCAGGCATTTCACAGAGAATAATAGATGGAATGGGAAGTCGGAACATGGACTTGCCCTGTGTTCACCCTTCATATCCTCAACAGAATCACTTAATGACAAATAGCCATAGTCCCCAGTATGTATCCCCACACTAGTGAGGGCTTTCTTACCTGGGAGATCCAAATCAGCCACTTAGGAGACTAACAATTCAAGCTTAATCCTTGCTGCCAATTTCCAGAACAAACAATTAGTTGACTCAATCTCTCTAGGTAATCCCCTCAGACCTGAGGACTCCCTATGTCGTCAGCCATTGTTCTCTAAAGCAACGAGACAAGTTTGTGACTCACTGTTTCAGTCATGGTGCTGAATCAATGGAATCACATGCAGTAAATGCATTAACAGAAAACAAACGTTATTTAGCACACACAGACATCACCTCACATTTCATTAGGTATAATATAAACCTAAAGAAGTCTCCTTCAAACATTGCACAAAACAGCAATACAATGTTATATTACAAAACAGAATGTGCCTGCGGAGGATGCAGGAGAAAAGCTGAGGAGCTACCTCCCACAAGGGCAGGGTGCAGGACTTAATCTTTATTTAGACTGACACTCTACCCTAGAGCCACCACAGTCATAACAACAAGATAAAAAAAAATTCAACAGCTTATATACATGAGCAACATGAGAACATGGGTGAGACTCATGACCATGTGACTGCCATATTTGAGAGAAAGAACGCAGTAGTTCATATTGAGCCAGTAACTAGGAGACGTGATCAGGTTAATAGCAAGGTGAAAATTACTAGGTTATACTATCCAGGAACAACTCTTAAAGTGAACTTGTCACTTTCATTTTTTTACATATTTGGAAATTTCATTCAAAACTGCCTATGAGTCATGTTAACCAAAAGTCCAGCAGATGAATAGTTTATGAAATATTCACACTTTAATTTCTAGGAAAGTGAAAATCTCTTGGTGCAAAAGTGTTTCATTAACATATGAAATGTCACTGAAAAGGCTTAATTAGCATATGCAATGTCACTGGTACAGCATGTGCATGTTCCTTTCCTGGGAATAATTATTTGGAATGTTCAACACTCTGAAGTACTTTGCCTTTGATGCTTTCCTGGAGTCCTACAAGTTCAAGATTATTTCTACAGATCCTATTCTCCAAGTCATCTAACTTGTTTTCCAAGATAGGAGCCTTTCCTTCCAGTTGTTGGACTGTGTTGTAGAATTCTAGTGTTAGATTCACGGTATCCTTTCTGTGTTCCACCTCCTCAATAAGTTCCTTATGTGCCTTTGTCTCTGAGAGCATCTCAGTGATGGAAAACTGGAGTCCATCCAGTTTTTGCTCTAATTTTCACATCAGAAGACTGAATATTGCCTGTGCTGTGGCCTCAGTTAAAGTGTTAGTAATGTCCAAAAATAGTTCTTTTGCATTTAGAAGAGCTTAAAAAGCTCAGCTAAATGCAAAAAAACATATCTCTCAAACCGCTGTGGTTTAAGAGATACAGGCGTTTAAAGTTCGCTGTTTCCTACTGACAGCTGTAAAGCTGTCAGCAGGAGATTCGTGTCGGTCGGCACTGAGGCGCTTGAGAAGGGCTGAGATCTCGTTACTTACAAGGAATCCCTTCATTGGAATGGTCTAAAATGTGTGCCTGAACACCAGGCAACAAAAATAAAGTAATAGTCTTGACACCAGGTGCATGCCCAAGGACTTGTCCAGTTATCTAGACCCACATGCTGAATGATGACATCTACCAGTGGGCGTCAATGTACCAAAATAAGCAGTCTCTGTAAGTTGTGCCTACTGGATTTTTAATACAGATTTTGTGTTCTTGACTGAAGCAAACAACAAGAATTCTGCAGATAAAGTTACTTTTCCAGAGAGGCAAATGACTCGCCTTTTATTGTCAGCAAAAAGGATTGACTTTTTTGAATAATTATAATTCACAACAACAGCTTAATGGAGTTTTAACAACTGAAATTCAGTTTTAAGGGTTTTAAAGCCAGATGGCAATCACACATTTCTGAAAGCTTTTTTCTTTGAAAGTGTAGAAGAGAAAACAGGTGTTTTGCTTATTCTTTTCTACAAAATGGTGAGATTTTACAAAGTCTTATCGGGTTAGAGCTGTTGAGATTTTTTATGTGATTATTTTTTAAACATTTTGAGGCTGATATATTATGACAAAATGAGGTGATTCTGGATCAAACCAAATCCAAGAATCTGTTGGCATTGCAATGCATTGAACCCCCTTCTGGTTCTTAAACCTTTGACTCCCACTGACCCCGTGTTCTCCAGGATGCTAATCACCAAGAGCATTGTCCATGTGGCCTCATTTATTGTTGTTAATGAAAGATCCCTGTAATCCTCCTTGATGGTATTCTTCCAGGTACGTCTATGGACAAGGAATCACTATTAGTTCTAATGTATTGCAGTTATAACTAGAATCCCACACACAACTGCTAATAGGTGAACACAATTCTTTTGACTTGATTGACGTGTCAAAGTGGCAACATTCTGGTGTGTCCATATGCAGCGTTTTCAGTAGAGATGAAAAAGTTGGAGGGCCTGGAGAAAAAATCTTGGTCCATCTGGACTGATTTGGAAGTGATTAAAGACATAGGAGGGCAAGAGAAGGAAAATGTAGAAGGGGAAGGGAAGGAGGATGTACCAGAGCACCCCAGGTACAGAGGCGAGAAGCATGGGGAGAGAAGATGCAGCAAGCATGGTGGGAGAGGATGTGGGAGCAGGAAGCATGTGAAGAGAGGATGAAGAGAGCATGGGGAGAGGGGAGGCTGGAGAAGTAACTGTCAGGAGACAGGAGAAGGAACTAGAAGGAGAGAGAAGGAAAGAGCAGGGAACATCGGTAGAGAGAGAGGAAGTAGCAGAGTGAGTATGTAGGCAGGAGTGAGGGAGATCAAAGTGAAAAGAAGGAAAAAGCAGGAGATGGTGGGGATATTGAGGAGGAGAGAGAGGGGGAGTTGTCCTTCTGTCCTGTCACCTGCAAATAAATTCTCCCTTCTATTCATCTTTTAATGCCAGCGAGAACCTGTTTAACTGACGCCTGAAGATGTCAATCTGCCTTTTATTTACTAGACATCTGATTGGTTAAAACAGGAATACATTTCTTTTAAAAGGCATGTTTCTTATGAATACCAAACCTACAGCATCATCTTATTTGTTCAAAGTGATCTGGACAATGAGTCACCTCGTGTCTTGATGATGGTGTGAGTGTACTCGTAAGAATTATGTACTAATACCAGCTGTGACTTTGACACAATTTACAATTCCTGTTCATTCTTCTCCACTCCTCCTAGTGGGGAGAAACTGTTATGTGCTTTTTAGTAAATGAGAGATATCTCTGTCCCTGTTTAGGTGCTGGGAACCGTGAACAAAGCAGTGAAAATATCCCATGGCCCATCTTTTCTGTTTAGCAAATGAGTGTGATTGTATTTTAGCTCCTGGGAATTAACATTCATTGCATCTCTAGCAGCCAAGGGGCTAATCTGCATTAGTCCGAATCCTATATAATAATTCGCTAGAATATTTATCAGAAGCCGTCATGCGCAGTAGAGACTGCCTGAACGCACAGAAAGCTGGGAGCACAGAATGTTGGGAGCAGGGAATGTTGGGAGTAAAGAATGCTGGGAGTACAGAATGTTGGGAGCATGGAATGCTGGGAGTAAAGAATGCTGGGAGCATGGAATGTTGGGAGCATGGAATGCTGGGAGTTCTGTGCTTTCGGGCAGACTCTACAGTGCATGACTGTGTCGGTGGCAGGACGCAGAGCAGGACCGTCCTCTTAACCCTTTGAGTGCCAGAGGGGTACGCAACGCATTGCAAAGCAATGCGTTGCGTAACCCTCTGCCACTTAAAGTGTTAACATCACCAGGACCTTGGCCCATGTACACAGGCTTTTACAGGGCTATTCCCTGTTTAGAAGAGACAGAATTAATAGAAAAGGTGGAGGTGTGTGCTTATATTTGAAAACAGAGCTAAATCCAGTTTTGCGAGGTGATATTAGTGAGGAAACTGGCCAAATTGTGGAGTCCATGTGGGTAGAAATCGAGACTAAATGTGGTGTGAAAGGTAAAAAAAAGTTGTTGGTGGGCATATGCTACAAACCACCAAATATCGATGACAATGATGAGGTCCAACTGCTATTACAGATGAGGAAAGCTGCCCAGTTTGGGCATACTATAATTATGGGAGATTTTAATTATCCAGATATCAACTGGAAAAATGAGACCTGTCAGAGTGGGAAGGGTAGCAGGTTTTTGAACACACTTCGTGAAAGCTACATGTCACAAATGGTGGAAGCGCCGACAAGAAATAACAATGTATTGGACCTAGTGATCACTAATAACACAGAAATTGTATCCAATATTAAGGTAAGAGAACATTTGGGAAACAGTGATCACAACATGGTTACATTTGAGATCAGTTTGGCAAAGCAAAACTGTATTGGTTCAACAAAAACTCTTAATTTAAAAAAAGCGAACTTCAAATTGTTAAGGGCCTCAATGCAACACATAGACTGGGATATTTTATTTAAAGGCAAAAATACTGAGGAAAAATGGTCAGAATTCAAATTTAGGTTGCAGAAATGTACCCAACAGTATATACCAATCGGGAACAAATGCAAAAGAAGTAAGTCACAGCCAATGTGGTTAACTGCACATGTAAAGAAGGAAATGGCAAGGAAAAAAAACGCATTCAAATTATTTAAGTCTGAAGGAACTGAACAATCTTTCTTTAAATACAGGGAGTGCAACAAAGATTGCAAAAAGGCAATTAGGGTTGCAAAAATAGATAATAAAACTCGAATTGCAAGGGAAAGCAACACTAATCCAAAAAAGTTTTTCAAATATATAAATAGCAAAAAACTTAAGAGGGAGTGCATTGGACCATTCAAAAATGAGATGGGTGAGTTGGTTAGTGAGGATAAGGAAAAGGCCGATGTTTTAAACACTTTCTTTGCATCAGTATATACAAGGGAGCAAGGAATGGTAGAAGACCCTCGCAAGTAACAAATAAAACAATACAATTAATAGATATTGGGTTAACTCAAGGAGATGTCATGGGAAGACTGAACAATATTAAGACAGACAAAGCACCGGGTCCTGATGGTATACATCCAAGGGTTCTTCAGGAACTTAGTGCAGTGTTAGCAAAACCCCTATATTTACTCTTTAAAGATTCTATTACCACAGGCTCAGTGCCACAGGATTGGCGAAGAGCTAACATAGTGCCTCTATTTAAGAAGGGAACTAAAACAGAACCTGAGAATTATAGACCAGTGAGTTTGACCTCTGTAGTGGGAAAACTGTTAGAAGGGATAATAAGGGACTATATTCAGGATTACAACACAAAAAATTAAATCATTAGCATGAATCAACATGGTTTTATGAAGAATAGATCATGCCAAACTAATCTTTTCAGCTTCTATGAGGAGGTAAGCAGCAACCTAGACAATGGCAAGGCAGTAGATGTAGTATATCTAGACTTTGCAAAGGCATTTGATACAGTGCCACACAGAACGCTGGTGTATAAAATAAGGAAATTGGGGCTAGGAGCTAACCTTTGCAATTGGATACAAAACTGGCTGAAGGATAGGGAACAGTGTGTGGTTGTAAATGGAAAATTCTCCAGTACAGTTAAAGTGGAGAGTGGAGTACCTCAGGGTTCAGTATTGGGTCCGCTGCTTTTTAACATGTTTATAAATGATCTGGAAATAGATATAGAAAGCAAAATATCAATATTTGCAGATGATACTAAATTATGCAAAGTCATTAATTCAGAACAGGATATTTTCTCTCTACAGAGGGACTTGCATACAATCTCCGATTGGGCAAACATGTGGAATATGAAGTTTAATGTGGGGAAGTGTAAAGTCATGCATTTGGGAAGAAACAATCCCAAGGCTACTTATAAACTTAATGGAATAATTTTAGGTGACTCATTGATAGAAAAAGACCTGGGTATCCTTGTCAACTGCAAATTTGGAAACAGTGACCAGTGTCAAACAGCAGTAGCAAAGGCAAACAAAGTCCTGTCTTGCATAAAAAGAGGTATCGAAGCAAGAGTGGATAACATTATTTTGCCATTATACAAATCATTGGTAAGACCTCAACTTGAGTATGCAGTGCAATTTTGGGCACCGGTTCTGAAAAAGGATATACTAGAACTAGAGAGGGTACAGCGGAGAGCAACAAAATTAATTAAGGGAATGGAGGACTTGACATATGAGGAACGACTAAACAAACTTGGTTTATTTACTCTAGAGAAAAGACGACTAAGAGGAGACCTTATCACATTGTACAAGTATATGAGAGGTCAATACAAGGATCTCTGCGGTGAGCTATTTATTCCAAGGCCTGATCAGGTGACCAGGGGACACCCCTTGAGATTAGAGGAAAGGAGGTTTAAACTTCAGCAGAGGAAGGGTTTTTTTTACTGTAAGGTCTGTCAAATTGTGGAATTCATTGCCCAGGGAGGTAGTTATGGCAGATACAATGGATACATTTAAGAGAAGATTAGATACATTTCATTCAAAAGCGAACATACAGAGTTATACTGTTTATCAGTAGGCTGATCAGATAGGTCTGATAAAGACTAATTTAATTGGTAGCAGGAAAGCTATAAAATTCTCAGTTACTGAGGTATGAGGCGAAGGCTGAACTTGATGAACTTGTGTCTTTTTTCAACCTAATTTACTATGTTACTATGTAATGTTTAAAACCCCTCCAATAAAATATAGCAGTTATTGAGAAGTATTAATGCAACAGATTTCAAGCATAAGCTACAAGTATACATGAAATGAGAAAGATTTATTACTAATCATCCTGTATTTATTCTGCTATATTCCACTTTTCATTTGTTGTTTTGAAAGCCAGCTTATATAATTACACCGAGATTGACAGAATGACCTAGACATTGTCACCTTTTTCATAATGTATGACTCACTGCCATTTCCATAATACGTGAATATTCACTTCTCAAAGCCTTGAAGGAACCTCAGAAGCATAAAAGAGTTATTTGTAGCCAATTGCATGCTCAGTGTTTTAATGATTATAATTATGTTTAGGATTTGTATGATGATGATTATTGTTGTATAATGCATTTTATGATAAATACATTCTAAGACACTGCAGGCAATTGTAAAGTTCTACCCACATAATGAGTTGTACTCCCCACTGGTCCTCAAGAAGTTAACCCTTTGAGTGCCAGGGGCGTACTCAACGCATAGCAAAGCAATGCGTTGTGTATCCATCTGGCATTCAAAGGGTTAACTCAAGCTTTCGGTACTTTCCTGTTATCCGGAACCATTTTGAAAACAACCATTTTCAAACATTTTTAAACAAAATCTTTATTATAATATTTATAACATCTTTATTATAATATTACTAGCAACGGCATTGTCCGTCATATTATTTACACAGAGAGACATTGTGTGAAACAGAAATATGCAGTGTTACAGACAAGCACTTAAAGAGACAGAGCATGTCACACACTGTGAAACGCATACATACAGAGAGACACACACATACATGGACTTATGTCACATATGTAGACAGTGTGTGACAGATGCAGTGGGGATGTAGATATGCTGATAAGAGTTGTAAAAAAGGTTTTCATTGCAGCTCTTCAGCTTGATGAATAAGACCCTGTATCCTTACAGTTGAAGTGAGCGTGCTGTGTTACTTGGTGAATAAGGCCCTGTATCCTTACAGTTGAAGTGAGTGTGCTGTGTTACTTGATGAATAAGACCCTATATCCTTACAGTTGAAGTGAGTGTGCTGTGTTACTTGGTGAATAAGGCCCTGTATCCTTACAGTTGAAGTGAGTGTGCTATGTTACTTGATGAATAAGACCCTGTATCCTTACAGTTGAAGTGAGTTTGCTGTGTTACTTGGTGAATAAGGCCCTGTATCCTTACAGTTGAAGTGAGTGTGCTGTGTTACTTGATGAATAAGACCCTGTATCCTTACAGTTAAAGTGAGTGTGCTGTGTTACTTGATGAATAAGGCCCTGTATCCTTACAACTGAAGTGAGTTTGCTGTGTAACTTGATGAATAAGGCCCTGTATCCTTACAGTTGAAGTGAGAGTGCTGTGTTACTTGTTGAAAGTCACAATAAGAAGATGTTTGTGAGTAAAGGAATAATTTAGATTACAGCAGTGGATACTGCAGTACATTTGAAGAAATAGGTTGGCAGACAGAGGGTAAAGTGGCAGATGCAGTGATAGATAATGTAATGGTGATGTGGGAGTAAAATGGCGAGATTGGGACTATGGATGAATGGCAAGGGGATAGGTGGGTGGGGTGACAAGGGAGGAGGAGATGAGGGCTTGAGGAGAAGAGGGACAGTGAAGTGTTAAAGTAAAGTAATAGGTGAGGGAGAGAAATGACTATACTATTGCTGTGTAATAAGTTGTGGGCAGCTTGTGAGGAAGGAGTGGGCTGCACAATACCCAAATGTGGAAGCTTTCCAAACAGATATTAACCCTTTGAGTGACAGAGGTACGCAGAGCAATGTGCTGCATATCATCTCTGGTACTCCAAGGGTTAATGGGCTTAACCTTCTGAGTGCCAGATAGGTATCCAAGGCATTGCAACAGCACTCAAAGGGTTAAATTTAAACAAAGTGAGTCCATCAGCCCCAGTTCGTACCATGGAAACTGAAGATCTCTGCCTTCTAACCTAATCCCCAGCTGACTGCACTCACCTGATTCCATGTGGGGTATGTGTGTGTGTTTGGTGCTGTGTGAGTGGGGCATGTGTGTTTGTCTGTGGTGTAGGAGCATCCATTTTGTTTTTTTCTGACTTTGACAGTGTATCACGGTGCCCGTGATTGCTGCAGTTCCTTGTCTGTCACCAGTAGGGGGCTGCTATTGGCTGTCTGCAGATAGCCCGCCTTTCATTGCCTATTTAAACCTGGATTGGGCACCCTTTGGTTGCCCTTTCGTGTTGTTTCTGACCTTCTTGCTATCACTATGCCAGTGATAGCTGGGCCTCTGTTCCGGTGTTCCTGAGTTCCTGATCTCATGTTTTCCTGAGTTCCTGATCTCTACTGTTCCAGTGTTTCCTGCATGCTGAAGTACTTCCAGTCCTGGTTCCGGCCTAGTCTCTGGTGTTGCAGTTCCTGCTGAACTTCTTCTCTGCGGTTTCCTGACCTGACTGATCGTTGCTGGTTCCTGTCATCGCATCGCCTGTCTCCAGTATCCGGGTGACCTCCTGCCTGGTCGCGTCGGCGACATTGCTTGTTACTCCAGTGTGCGGTCACTGGTTTGCTGCACAGCCTATCGGCTATACAATTCTGTGTTGGTCCCAGCGTGCGGACGCTGGTTTGCTCCTAAGCCTTGCGGCTAGACAAACTCGCTTTACACCAGTGTGCGGTCACTGGTTTGCTCCAAAGCCTATCGGCTGTACTATCCTGTCTTGGTCCCAGCGTGCGGACGCTGGTTTGCTCCAAAGCCTTGCGGCTATACAAACTCGCTTGTTACACCAGTGTGCGGTCACTGGTTTGCTCCAAAGCCTATCAGCTATACAATTCTGTGTTGGTCCCAGCGTGCGGACGCTGGTTTGCTCCAAAGCCTTGCGGCTATACAAACTCGCTTGTTACACCAGTGTGCGGTCACTGGTTTGCTCCAAAGCCTATCAGCTATACAATTCTGTGTTGGTCCCAGCGTGCGGACGCTGGTTTGCTTCAAAGCCTTGCGGCTATACAAACTCGCTTGTTACACCAGTGTGCGGTCACTGGTTTGCTCCAAAGCCTAGCAGCTATACAATTCTGTGTTGGTCCCAGCGTGCGGACGCTGGTTTGCTCCAAAGCCTTGCGGCTATACAAACTCGCTTGTTACACCAGTGTGCGGTCACTGGTTTGCTCCAAAGCCTATCAGCTATACAATTCTGTGTTGGTCCCAGCGTGCGGACGCTGGTTTGCTCCAAAGCCTTGCGGCTATACAAACTCGCTTGTTACACCAGTGTGCGGTCACTGGTTTGCTCCAAAGCCTATCAGCTATACAATTCTGTGTTGGTCCCAGCGTGCGGACGCTGGTTTGCTCCAAAGCCTTGCGGCTATACAAACTCGCTTGTTACACCAGTGTGCGGTCACTGGTTTGCTCCAAAGCCTATCAGCTATACAATTCTGTGTTGGTCCCAGCGTGCGGACGCTGGTTTGCTCCTAAGTCTTACGGCTATACTAACTCGCTTGTTACACCAGTGTGCGGTCACTGGTTTGCGCCTAAGCCTATCGGCTATACAATTCAGTGTTGGTCCCAGCGTGCGGACGCTGGTTTGCTCCAAAGCCTTGCGGCTTTACGATTCCCCTGTTAGTCTCAGTGTGTGTACACTGGGTTGCTTACGATCCTGTCAATTTGCCATTACCATCTGACTGCTGCTACTATCTCTGGGCTGCCCTGCCTGGTATTGGTAAGGCCGGTAGAATCTTTTGGCACATTCCATCTGAGGTTGCCTTACCCGGTATTGGCAGGGCCGGTAGAGCCTACATTATGAATCTATTGAGGCTGCCTTGCCCGGTAATTTGGTAAGGCCGGTAGAACCGTTATGCGATTCCATCTGCAGGTTGCCTTACCCGGTATTGGCAAGGCCGGTAGAGCCTAACATTCTATTACTTCAGACTGTCCTGTCCGGTATATTGACAGGACCGGTAGAGTCTGCCTTCTGTCTTGTTATATTCTGAATATATCTGTATGTATGTGATTGCCATCCTACGTTATCAATTTATTATTTCAATAAAATTGATTTTTACCTAAAACTTGTGTCTGAGAGTCATAATAAACCGTGACACAGTGGTGGGAGGGCTGCATAGTGGGGGTGGGCCAACTCCCTGCATGATTGAATCACCCAATGGGAGCAGTATCTCCTCCTTTCTGCCTCGCCTGGGTGTGTTTTGGCAGACACAAAGTCTTCTTTTATAGATAGATAGATAGATAGACAGATAGATAGATAGATAGATTCTGACAGGAAATGACAACAACAATTAGTTTTGAAAATGGTTCAGGATAACAGGAAAGTACCAGCTTTTCATTACACCAAGCCAAGCTATACTTTTTTTCTTTTTCTTTTAAAGCGAAGCTATCACCCTAAATCAAGTCTCCCCCACCAATAATTAAGCATATAGTGATAAGCTTAAAAATAGTACTATTAAGTAGCAGAAGTACAGCGTTATTAAGCAATCCTACTTCTTCCTCTGAGACTGAAGAGCAGGATTCTTTCTTTAGAGGCATCTGCGCCATCAGTCCCTTCTTGTTACCTTAAGGTACCATGAATGAGACCGCGAAGGACGGCACAGGTGCTCAGATGTCTCTAAGCCAAGATGTCTGCTCATGTGCCTGGCCGCCAGTCTCAGAAGAAGTAGGATTTCTTAAAGTGGAACTACCACCTGACACAATCTTTAGCTTCAATAAGTCCCCATCTGTCAACTAGCTGCTTACTAGCGCTAGTCGCCAGAATAATTAACTTATTTAATAGATTTCTGCTCTCTTCCATGGGTGACAGGCAGGACGGAGAGCGGACATCATGCCATTGTGATGTCCACATGCCTGCGCTGTCAGTCCCAGCTGGAGCCAAATGGCTCCTAGAAACGCCTCCTAGACCTGGCTGGGATTGACAGCGCAGGCATACGGACGTCACAATGGCAAGAAGTCCGCGCTCCGTCTGGTCTGTCACCCATGGAAGCTAAAGATTGTGTCGGGTGGTAGTTCCACTTTGATAAAGATGTACTTATGTTCGATAATAGCACTATTTCTAAGCTTATCACTATATGCCTAATTATTGGTGGAGGGGAATTTATTTATAATAATAATAACAACAACAACAACTAGTATTTATAGAGCACCTTTCTCCCAGTGGGACTCAATGCATACTCTCAGAATTAACTGAATCGGCAGCTGAATAATAGATGTTATTATTACCCAATCAATGGTACTCATCTATGGACCTCAGAAGGATGAAATGGTGAGGTGATCCTGCTGGGATTTGAACCTGCAACCTTGTGGTTTGAACAGACTCTGCAATCAGGGAATTCACCACTGAGCTATCTCATCAGACTTATTTACAGGGCCAGATTTACATCTCAGGAGCCTGTAGGCATAGAAATCTGAAGCGCCCCCACCCTCAACTGGCCATCTCCACAACGCTCCAAATCTCCACATTACCCCCCATATCCATATTGCCCTCACATTGCCCCGATCAGCTCCAACTGTCTTGCCCCATCAGCTCCACATTGCCCTCATCAGCTTCACATTGCCCCCATCAGCTCCAACTGTCTTGTCCCATCAGCTCCACATTGCCCTCATCAGCTTCACATTGCCCCCATCAGCTCCAACTGTCTTGTCCCATCAGCTCCACATTGCCCCCATCAGCTCCAACTGTCTTGCCCCATCAGCTCCACATTGCCCTCATCAGCTTCACATTGCCCCCATCAGCTCCAACTGTCTTGCCCCATCAGCTCCACATTGCCCTCATCAGCTTCACATTGCCCCCATCAGCTCCAACTGTCTTGTCCCATCAGCTCCACATTGCCCCCATCAGCTTCACATTGCCCCCATCAGCTCCAACTGTCTTGCCCCCATCAGCTCCAACTTGCCCCCATTAGCTCCAAGCTCCAACTTGCCCCAATCAGCTCCAACTTGCCCCTATCAGCTCCAACTGTCTTGCCCCATCAGCTCCAACTTGCCCCCATCAGCTCCAACTGTCTTGCCCCATCAGCTCCAACTTGCCCCCATCAGCTCCACATTGCCCCCCATCAGCTCCAACTGTCTTGCCCCCATCAGCTCCAACTTGCCCCCATCAGCTCCAAGCTCCAACTTGCCCCCATCAGCTCCAACTGTCTTGCCCCCATCAGCTCCAACTTGTCCCCATCAGCTTCAACTGTCGTGCCCCCATCAGCTCCAAGCTCCACATTGCCCCCATCAGCATCAGCTCCAATTTGCCCTCACATTGCCATCAGCTCCACATTGCCCCTCCCGTATCCGTTTCCTACCTCCCTGGTGGTCCAGCAGCAGGAGATGTCTGTGCTGCCTTCTGCACAGACCTGCAGCTTCTGTTGCACCCCGTGCGGTCTTCTCTTTAGCAATGCAGAGCGCTGGGAGATGATGACATCTCCCAGCGCTCTGCATTAGAGCCGACAAGGGGGAGCAACAGCAGCTACAGCCTTCGGCACAGACCTTAGCAAGCGAGGGGCGGGCCGGGCAGCGGGTTACTGTGCACAGCGTGGAAACGCTGTAAAAAAAAAAAAGTATATATATATATATATATATACATATATATATATAAAAAAGATTATTTCAATGACAGGCGCCCCTCTGTGGGGTGTGCCTGTAGGCAGGTGCCTACTCTGCCTTGTAATAAATCTGGCCTTGCTTATTTAGGATGATAGTTCTGCTTTAAGCCCTACTACTGTATAATAAAGATTCTTTGTTACTTAAATCATGTCAAGGCATATGTGGTTACCAATGTATTGGATTCCCCCAGTATTTATGTTTTCTTTCTTCTGCTGCAGATGATGGATGATAAGTGTTGCAGTCGAACATCAGCTGGAGTAGCCAGTATTAAACTGGACCTAACTGCCCAAAAAGACTTTTCCCTGGCTCTTCCACTTATGTATCACACAATGGAGAAACATATATTTACAGAAATGCCAAATACTTTTCCATACAGGACCAGATTTACCTCCGACACCCCCTGGCAAGGCACTGTAGGCAGTCTTAAAGGGATAGTAATGTTTCAAAATAAAAGCCGCTCCAATTAATCTTCATAGTATTTGGACCATGGAAAGTGTTATTTCAATACTGTCAGGGTTGTAGTTCAAGAGTAATTGAATGATAAAGTATCCCCCTCCTACCCCTTTTACTGATGTAACACTGCTCACCTCAGAGCAGCAAGGCTGGATGGATCACAGAGAGGGACAATCTTCAGTGAGCATAAGGAAAAACCTGTCAAGGGAGCAGGGTTTTGATTGTTCTCACAGTAAGAAGATTGTCCCTTGCTGTGATCTGCCTGGTCCCAGGACCAGATTCCACATCTGAGGGGATGAGGCTTACACTAGGTAAAAGGGGAGGGAGGGGGATACTTTATCATTCAATTACTCTTGAGCTACAACTCTGACAGTATTGAAATAACAATCTCCATGGCCCAAATACTATGAAGATTAATTGGAGCTGCTGTTTTTGTGAAACATTACTACCCCTTTAACTATGTCCCTGGTCACATCCCCACTCCTCATATGACTCTGCTCCCAGACCCATCCATTCTTTCTCGCACTGGGTGCATATCGAGTGTTGCCCCCCTTGGCATCCCAGCCCTCTTTTTAAAATATTGTTATTAGGTTAGCTCTCTAATCAGACTGTCTTCATCGTACCACATTGTTTCCATTCATACCCTTCCTATGAGTCTTCTGCTGGAAGCCCTGAGCACAAACAACATAAATTACTTTGTATCCTTTGAAATGGATGGGTAGTAATTATATTCTTTTTTGAGTTTAGTAATATGTTAATTCACAGTCAGTAACCCCTTAGGATTGCTTGCAATTACACAGTTGGCTCTCCAGGCTGATAAATGTCTAAGCAAACATTCCTGTGTGTACTTGTAGTCCACTGAAGTGAGCGTCCGAGCCAGTTACTCTTCAGTACTGACTTGGTTAAATGTTCAGCATCCAAACTTTCCTCCTCCCTGTCTCTCATTTACTTTGGTTCCAGTTAGCAGGATACCTACCTGCGAACTTTCACAATGGACTGACCCTGAGATCATTGATATATGAACCCTTTAAAGTGGAACTTTCACCGGATTAACATTGCGCCGCAAATGATAATTACATTAGCGATATGCACAGACATAGCTTTATTTTCAAGAATAATTGCTGCATTAAAAGAAAAATAGAACCTTTTATGCAGGCAGGCAGTGGGGAACAGAGCAGACATCTTGCAGAGCCGGCATCACTAAGTCTGCTCTGTCCGTCCCCTTCAACTCCACTATTGGTTTGTTAAATGCCTTTGTGCCTTAAGGCACCGGAAGGGACTGATAGCGCAGGTGCAGAGAGTGCCTACAGAAAGATCCCAGCCGGTTCCTGCCTGCATAAAAGGTTCTGTTTTTCTTTAATGCAGCAATTATTCTTGAAAATAAAACTACGTTGGTGCATATCGCTAATGTAATAATAATTTGCTGTGTTATGTTAATCTGATGAAAGTTCAGATTTAAGTTCCCCCCAGACTACATTGTGGGCAATATGTCCATACTTGGTCTAACCTAGAGGTGATACAATCAGTCCACAAGGAACCTTTAACATGCTACAAAGTATACCATCACTAGCTGATCACAAATAAGACAACCAGGACTTCTCTCCCTTCCTTCCTGGTACAAATGGCACCAATTTAAAGACTAAATTTAAAGTAGCAGTTCAATTATACATATGATGTAATAGATAACCCAGGACTGTCCTTCACCCTGAGATTTGGGTCAAAACCCTGAGTCTCTGGGTCAAATCCTGTGAGTTCCCAGGTTTGGCTGGATAACTATCTCCTTGTATTGTCCCTCCTTCTGCCCACTGGCCATATTTTGATTTTATTATAGTTATTAAATCCTTAATGACGTGTGACGTGCCAGGACCATCACACCTGTCCGCATGTTAAGGACCGGTGATGGTACTGGCACGTCACTGAAATGTGTGATCGCAGCGCGAGCTGCACGCCAAGATCACAGAACATGTCGGCGGAAAAAAAAAAGTCCCGTGGTCCACTAGAAAGCCCGACCCCTGACTTCATGGTCCTTAAAGGGGATGTATCACCTCATAATGTTTTTACCATAGGTTTTGTTAATAAAATAGTATTAGGAAAGCTTGTTTTTTTAAATTTAAATGTACCTCCTTTTAAAAATATTATCAAGCTTTGCCGGTCAGCATAATGCAGTACGCTGAATCACCAGAAAAGCTCTTGTTCACTGCCTAATTCTCCTCCGACCTCCCTCCCAGCTGCCCCAGGGAGCACGTTCACGCTTCCCTTCTGTGTGGTGCAGGGACGTGCACAGACATTTTGGGGGGCAGGGGCTCAAATGAAAAAAGGGCACTTCTCATAATTATTTATTCAAAATATATTAAAAAAAAAAAAAGAAGAAAATAATTTACATCTCAGGAGCCTGTAGGCACAGAAATCTGAAGCCCCCCCCCATTGGCCATCTCCACTGGACACCTCCACAATGCTCCTAATCTTCACATTGCCCCCCATCATCTCCATATTGCCCTCACATTGCCCCCCATCAGCTCCATATTGCCCCCCATCAGCTCCATATTGCCATCAGCTCCAACTCACCCTCACATACATTGCCCCATCATCTCTACATTGCCATCATCTCCATCTTGACCCCCATCAGATCCATATTGCTCCATAATTTCCACATTGCCCCCCAGTGTCCGTTTCCTACCTCTTCCCTGGTGGTCCAGTGGCAGGAGAGATCTGTATGTGCTTCCTTTGGTACAGACCTGTAGCTGCTGGAGCTCCCGCGTGGTCTTCTCTTCATGCAGAGCGCTGGGAGATGATGTAATCTCCCAGCGCTCTGTAATACTAAAGAGCCGACGAGGGAGCGCAGCATCTACAGGTCTGTGCTGAAGGAGGCACAGACCTCACTGGGTGGGTGGAGGGGTTAATGCGGGCGGCGAGGTAACTTTTTTTTTTTGTTTTGTTAAAAAGGGCACAAGTGCACTTTGGACAAAAAGGGCAGGTGCTCAAGCTCCCCTTGGTGTCTATGTGTGCACGTGCCTGGTGTGGTGTGAATGGCTTCAATCATTATATCAAGCTCCGATTAGCATTATACTGAGGTTGAAATAATTATAATCTACTTATATCTTGTTCTAACCGATTTTCTGTAAAATAAATATATCTTGAGAAAATAACCTTTCTTTTGGGGGCACCTTAACTTAACCCTTTGAGTGACAGAGGGGTATGCAACGCCTTGCAAAGCAAGGCGTTGCATACTCCTCAGGCACTCAAAGGGTTAATGCTAATGCCTTACACAGTATACTAATTAGTTCTGTTCAAGTCCAAACTTACTGCTTTCTGTGCTATTAGAAATGTCCTCCAGTGTGTGAGCACTGGCTCAGCACAGACACTAATTTCCTTAAAGTGCCAGACTGTGCCACCAACGAATAAAGGTTTATTTCTCAAAAATGATTTATATTACAAACAAATGGCTACTATAACATTAGGTTTTTTTTTTAATTTATTAAACTTATCTTAGGGTGAAAAGCTCTCTTTAACCCCTTTAATTGCAAAGCAATGTGTTGGAGATGCCTCTAGCATCTAAGGGGTTAAACTGCTAATATGGCAACCTTAATAACATCTCAGCAGCTCTTTAGAAAATATGTCAGGGTCTCTTTAAGTTCTGAGAAAGCAGAGGGTTGAATTCCTCAAAAGACAGTAAGCAGAGGCCAGAGCTTACATACGCTTTCAATGTTGGTTTTTTTTTTTTTTTTGCTCTGTGTATCCTAGCAACCAACAAGAAAAATCCAGTGCAGGTTTATACTGAGCAATAAATCTGGAATGTACAATTTTCTACTGCAAATCTCTCTCTCTCTCTTATAAACAACAATATACACATGAACAGAGCAGATCCCAACAGGACAGGGATGGCAACTTTACACCTGAGGGGCAAGTACGACATACTTCCCAAGTATCCCTCTTTAGGAGGGATAGTCCCTCTTTGAGACCCAAGTCCCTCTGTCCCTCTTTCCCACTCTGGTGTCCCTCTTTTTAGGAGATCAGACTGTGTGATGTGTATATAAGTGGATCCCATTGATCCATAGCATTAAAACTCACATTAATGTTTATGTAAACATCAGTATAGTTGTTTACAAATTAATCTGTGTAAATAAAATACTTTGGTCTTGACCTAAATCATTTATTCAGTTACCCAGATAGGTGGCAGTAGGTCATGAAATAACCTAAACATTCTCAGTAATGCCCCACCCATTAGCCATGCCCCCAGAAACACCACCTCAAACAAAAGTGTCCCTCCTTGCACCTTTTCTTAAAAAAAATACCGGCCATAGCATTCCCTCCATAGACTTAACATTCGAAAGAAGCCAATTTTTTACCGGCCTGCCGGTAAAATACCGGCTGGGTGGCAACCCTACTTGGCCACTTGAAATGTTGGGAGGTATGAGTACGATCAAGTGGCCTATTTCTACTATCGCTCCAGGCCAATGCCTCACTCCACTCCGTTTTTTACATTTTATAAATGCCATTAGTGTTATGAAGTAAGGCAAGTGATACAAAAGAGCTTATAATTAAAATGGTGGTACAGTAGCGATACTACAGAGATTACAATTGAAATGGAGCTACACTAGTGAGACCACAGAGCTTACAGGTGAAATGGATACACACTAGCGATACCACAAAAATGACTACTGAAGTGGAGCTACAATAGTGATACTACACAGCTTGCAATGGCAATGTAATCCTACAGAGCTTACAATTGAAATGGTGCTATACTACTCATGTAGTTCGCTAAACTCTGTTTACTTCATTTACAAAAGCGCGTGGTAAATTGAATCAGGCAGTGGCCCACTGGACCAGACTTATGAGTGGTCTGTGGGGCAATTGCACCCCTGCCCCCCAGGCCAGCCCTCCCCTGGATCCCCAGTAAATCTATTAGTGAATAACTTACTTCCATAATTTTATACAAACTATGATTTATATTGTGCACTTAGGGCCATATGCACAAAAATAACAGTGGAGTCATTCTGGGGCAAACCAACTGCTCTGCAGGGGAATAATAAAAAAAAAAAAAAAATCACATTGATTTAAACAGGGCGTTTAACTCTTTGAATCCTGGAGATGTCTCATACACATCACATATTAAATCATTTGCGGGGGGAGACGCACTAAGGTGTTATAAGCAGAGGCGTAACTAGAAGCCACCGGGCCCTGGTGCAAGAATTGCCATGGGGCTCCCCTGCCCACATTGCTCCCCCGCCCACACTGGCCCCCTCATCCACAATGCCCCCTTCATCTCCACAATGCCCCCTTCCATCTCCACAATGCCCCTTCCACAATGCCCCCTTCATCTCCACAATGCCCCCTTCCATCTCCACAATGCCCCTTCCACAATGCCCCCTTCATCTCCACAATGCCCCCTTCATCTCCACAATGCCCCCTTCCATCTCCACAATGCCCCTTCCACAATGCCCCCTTCATCTCCACAATGCCCCCCTTCATATCCACAATGCCCCCTTCCACAATGTCCCCTTCATCTCCACAATGCCCCCTTCATCACATTTCCCCTACCTCCAGTCCCTGGTGGTCTAGCGGAGTGTCTTTACAGATCTGTGCCTCCTTCGGCACAGATCTCTGCAACCGGAGCTCCCGCGCGCCGCTGTAGTAATGCAGAGGCTGGGAGATGATGTCATCTCCCAGCGCTCTGTATTACTACAGTGGCACGCCGAGTGGGAGATCAGGTAAGTAACTGCTGTGGGCGAGGGGGTCGCAGGCGGTGGCCGGGCCCCTGGAGTGACAGGCCCGGTCGCAGGTACGACCGCTGCGACCCCTATTGCTACGCCACTGGTTATAAGGAGGTGACAAAGAGGCTATAACTTCTCCAGTGTGATAAATTCTCCGCGTCCTATGTTATTCTATGGAGCCAATGCACCAAGATTTCTCCAGCCTGAGGGATTTGTGCATCGACTGCACAGAATAACATAGGAACTGGAGACTCCATCACATTGAAGAAGCCATCTGCATTTTATCACTTCCTTGTTGTTGCATGTTAACCCTTTGAGTGCCAGAGGGGTAGGCAATGCATTGCCTACCTCTCTGGTGCTCAAAGGGTTAATGGATCGCTGAGGAGTGATTAGAGCAAAACTCAAGTTAGAGCGAGTAGGAACATATTACCTAGAATCTATAGTATGGGATCTTTAAGGGTTAAGATTTACAGGATCTAAGGATCATCTCATTCTGAAGGATCTTAGGTGTGACTATCCATACCTGGGAACTCTCCAGATCTGCCCGGTTTTATAAAATTAATTACCAGCTTTGTGGGGACTTAGGTGGATTCTCTGACTAGATGAGTTCCCAGATAACCCCTCCCACTTGGCATCTCTCCACCCTGCTCCTGCTACTTCCCACTCACTTTACATGCAAACCCTGCCTTCACTCCTAACAGTCCTGCCTTCTCCATTTAAGCCCATCCCACTTTATATCACAAAGCTTAACTCGGACACCCCACCCATAGACTTCAGGAGACCTGAAGGGTACCTTCCTTGACCTTAAAGGGATAGTAATACTTTATTATTACTATTCCCCATATTGTAGCTATGGTAAAAAGAATTGAATTGCCCCAGGTTCATCTCTCAAACCTTTATGGTTTAAGAGAGAACCGAACGCAAAGTTCCCCCCTCCCTCCCCCTTCCCTGAAGTCAGAGTTGTACTGACTGCAGGGATATCCGGTCGTATTCTCATCAGGCAGCCGAGATCGCTTTAGTAAAAAAATAATTATTTCGCTGAAACGGTCTTCTACATGTGTTTGGTTTGTGCTTGGTTTGCAAGCAAACGTAGAAGACAGTTTCAGTGAAATAATTATTTTTTACTAACGACATTTCGGCTCTGCTGCAGAGCCGCCTGATGCAAATAAGACTGGATATCCCTGCAGAGATGAACCTGGGGGCAATTAAATTATTTTACAAATATCTACAGTATGGGGAATATTAATATTAAAGTATAACTATCCCTTTAAGGGAAAGGGAGAGGTTAGCTGCTGGGCACATCTCCAAACCCTAGGTAAATATTTAGTTTTTTTGTCCCCTAGCTGTTGGGACAATGGGGGTGGTGGGTGGTTGCCCGTGCATCTTTATAAATAATTCCCTGTGGGGCTGCTGTCTTTGTGACGACAGCATCACAGGGATTGTTGCAGTTTTCCCTCCCTCCCCTTCTATTTGTTTTGCTTTGTGTCACAGCAGAGGCAGGTGGTTGCAGTAATGGTCCTTGCCAATGGTTAACGAACTGTTATCTTGCCCTTTACGGGCTTTAGAGAGTTGGCTGACAGAGCAGGTGAGGACCAAGACTTTGGCTGTGTTTTGTGCACTATTGTGCCGCCTGGGCCAGCCCTTGATGCAGGCATATCATTATTGTTCGGGTAATTGTTAATAAATGCCGTGGCCTTTTCTAACCCAAATTGGTTGTTTGTGTCACTTATTGGGTGGCAGAAGGTTTACTCGTGTTGGAGTATGCACCACTATGAGCAGTAAACATCAAGGTTCCCAGATGTGCTTATATCTCTATATCTAACTTGCATACATTACGTTTCCTCATTATTCATTCTCCAGTTCACTTTCAATTAATTCCTTGCTCTTTTGTGAATCACTGTTCCTACATAATAGATATTGGTCTTGGGTCTTTCACTTACAGGAATAACTGAAGTTCTTTCCCCAGGATCCTCTCTCAAATAATCCTCTTTCCTTCATACACAATGAGGCTGATTAACAAAGCAGAACAGGAGCAATTCTGCACCACAGGAGAAAAATAACAACTCTGACTGATGTAGACGTGTCTCAATCCTTGAATGCATTAGAGACCTTTATAGCATTCGTATTCTCACAGGTAATTCTGGGTTTTATGTACAAAAGATAAATTCTGACTGCACCATAAGGTATGAATAAATAATCCCACCATATGGTACGGCCAGAAATGCTCCTCATTATCTTTTGAACATAAAGCCCAGAATTACCTGGGAGAAGATGAATCCAGGCGATAAATGCTGATGTTGTATGTACAAAGCTCATTTCCTGTGCTGGGATGCTGGCTGCCTACTCATGCCCATGCACTGCTAGGTATGCACTAGGGCAGTAAATATCAATGTTTTTAGCCCATAGCACCCCTACCACCATACCTTCCTACTCATGCCCGTGCACTCCTAGGTATGCACTAGAGCAGTAATTATCAATGTTTTTCACCCATAGCACCCCTACCACCATACCTTCCTACTCATGCCCGTGCACTCCTAGGTATGCACTAGAGCAGTAATTATCAATGTTTTTCACCCATAGCACCCCTACCACCATACCTCGGGACGTTCTGGATCTGCCCCAGAGACTTCAGTTTTCAGATTGAGTTACCCGTTCCCCAGGGACCCCCCGGCAGAATTGTGAATGGAGGACCTTCCGGAAATATAGGTTTACATTTAGAATCCGTACGTTTAGTTGTAGCCTTCCTCTTCCTTTCTTACTATTTCTTGGAAAACTATCCACATTTACATGTTGTGCATCCAAAATTGCCTCACTCCTCACTGGCCATTGGTTATTTTCTGTAAAAATGGGACTGTTGGAAGCGAGACCCCACCCTGAGAATGGAGGCTCCCAGCAATTGGCCAGGTGCACCTATGCATTAAAATGCCCCTGGCCACTTTCCAGTCCTTTCAGCCCACTCCTTCTCCATACTGACACTTTCGCACCCATTTCATGGCAAACGCCTCCTTTCAGCCACTCACACTCACCCGATTAAGCCCCACCCACAATATGAGGTAAAACCCATCCTTTGTACACTCTCATCCTCAGCTCTACGGTATTTATTAGGAGAAGTAGGACACAAGGTTTTACCATGCATTTCTCACAGCACACCAGGTGTTAGCCAAAAAAACACCACTGAGTGTTTCAACATGTAGTAAGCCATTTCAGCAGGTAATATGGCCCATTAAAAAAAAAACAAAAAAAAAAACCTCTCCAAGTTGCCATTTAAAGGATTGCGTTAGCTGTAAAAATCTGATAAGGGACTCACTTTATTGCATAAAAGTTAAGACCCAGTTTGTTTGGCTGTAAAGTCCCTTATCAGATCTTTATACAGCTAACGCAGCTATTAACGAGCAAACAAAAAACCAAAGTCCTCAGTGGATGTATTGATATGGGGCCCTAAGCCCCACATCAATACATCCAAAATGCTTAAAAAGCGTTCAAAGTTAGTAGAATTAACCTTATGAGTGCCAGTGGGGTATAATTACCCCGCTGGCATTCATAGGGTTAACCCGACTAAGTTAAAAAACATCATCACATTACAAGTAACACTTACCATTAACCCTCTGAGTGCCATAGGGGTACGGAACGCATTGCTTTGCAATGCGTTCCGTACCCTTCTGGTAGTCAAAGGGTTAATCCTGATGTCCAGCGGAGTTCTCAGCTCCCTGGTCCTCTTCTGCCCTTCTCCTCTGTCCTTCTCTTCTTTCTTCCTGTAAAAGACAAACAAGTATCAATACAATATGGAATAGAAGATATCATTTAACCCTTTGAGTGCCAGAGGGATACACAACGCTTTGCAGAACTCTCTGGGCTCAACGGGTTAAGTCAGTGCCCAAGAATATAATAATAGAGTGCCATTATTTGTCGTCAAATAAAATATGCCACAAAGAACAAGTGCGCAAATATGCTACTTATATAATAAATATATAAAGTAAATGCGTAGCTTAATCCTTTAACTGTGCGTGGCCACAAAGGCGGCGGCAACGGAGACAGTGCTGTGCCTAACATGTCCCCCTCCTCTTGGGAGAGTGACTGGCACTGTCAGTGAAGTGGGCGGGTAACACAGTACTCTCTCACCCTGAGAATTTGTCCCTTGACCTAGAGACGCTGAGATTTGGGTCAAAACCCTGAATCCCGGGGTCAGACCCTGCGAGTTCCCAGGAATGGTCACTGCCATACTTGAAAACTTTTTGTTGTGGGCTACCCTGAAAGGGAAGTCCTGTGGTACCGCTGGGGGAGAAAAATGATGCAATTTGCGTCAAGGGGCAGGGCTTATTCACAAGTCGGGGTGGAGCTTATAAAACTAAGCAAAAGTATAATGAATAGTCTGGGGAAGGAGCAGAAGAGGGCTGGGAGTGGGAGGAACAGACTGGAGAAGGAGCAGAAGTGGCAGGGAGAGGGAGGAACAGACTAGGAAGGAGCAGAAGTGGCAGGGAGAGGGAGGAACAGACTGGGGAAGGAGCAGAAGTGGCAGGGAGAGGGAGGAACAGACTGGGGAAGGAGCAGAAGTGGCAGGGAGAGGGAGGAACAGACTAGGAAGGAGCAGAAGTGGCAGGGAGAGGGAGGAACAGACTAGGAAGGAGCAGAATTGGCCAGAGTTTCAGTACAAACTGCCCACATCCAGAGAATCAGCCTCTGCCCCGGCGACCCAGTAATGCAGAGTCTCCCATCTATGGTCACTGCCCTCCCCTTGGCTCAGCATTTTGACATAAGTAACTTAGTAAAATGGCGTTAGCCAGACATAGCACTAAGAGATTGGTATGAGTACCTATTTCAGATTCGTGTTAGTACATCGCCCCTTATGAGGCTGATGTACTATGATCAGGGGTAATTCTGGCACAAACCAATTGAAACATAGGGGGCAAATGAATATTTCAAGCGTATCCATTAATATAATTGTTACTTTTAACTTCATTACAATGTGATGGAGACCTCTCCAGCATTCCTGGGGTAAAAAGCCTCATTTACATCAGTGGTCATTTTTATTTGTCCCCTATGGAACTATAGGTCATCCCCTGAATTATGCATTAAGGTATGATAAAGAGGTGATAGACTCTCCGGGTCCTATGTTATTCTATTCACTAAGATCCCCCAAGTTGGAGAACTGTTAATGCACAATCTTCTCTTTATCACACCTTAGTTAATAACTCCCACTTCTGCATACTACATCAGCCTCAGAGTTACCTGGCAGATGATTCATCCAGGCTGCAGTAAATGCTGATTGTGTGGACAATTGGTATTCACACTGATATTTCACACATGAAATGTCTGAAGCTGATGTAACACTTTACCAAGACAGATGCACTGACATATCAATCTTGAATTCCAAGTGTGTCCTTGAAACAACACGCACACACAAACCCCTATCTGTCTGTCTATCTATCTATCTATCTATCTATCTATCTATCTATCTATCTATCTCATATCTATCTATCCAGGCACGTGCACACATAGACACCAAGGGGGGCTTGAGCACCTGCCCTTTTTGTCTAAAGTGCCCTCATGCCCTTTTAACAAAAAAAATAATAATAATTAATCAGTCCGATTTTATGAGAAGTGCCCTTTTTTCATTTGAGCCCCTGCCCCCCAAAGTGTCTGTGCACGTCTCTGTATCTATCTATCTATCTATCTATCTATCTATCTATCTATCTATCTATCCATCTATCTATCTATATATCTATCTACCTCATATCTATCTATCTATCTATCTATCTATCTATCTATCTATCTATCCATCTATCTATCTATATATCTATCTACCTCATATCTATCTATCTATCTATCTATCTATCTATCTATCTATCTATCCATCTATCTATCTATCTATCTATCTATCTATCTATCTATCTATCTACCTCATATCTATCTACAGGCACGTGCACACATAGACACCAAGAGGGGCTTGAGAACCTGCCCGTTTTGTCTAAAGTGCCCTCGTGCCCTTTTAACAACAAAAAAAAATGAATCAGTCCGATTTTATGAGAAGTGCCCTTTTTTTCATTTGAGCCCCTGCCCCCCAAAGTGTCTGTGCACGTCCCTGTCTGTCTATCTATCTATGAATCTATCTATCTATCTATCTATCTATCTATCTATCTATCTATCTGTCTATCTATCTGTCTATCTGATAGAAACAACACGCACACACAAACCTCTATCTATATGTCTATCTATCTAGATCATAGATCCCGTGTCCCTCTTTGAGACCCAAATCCATCTGTCCCTGATAAAGGTCTGTTGATGACCGAAACGTTGACCTGACCTAACCTGTTTATTTACTAATTATTAAATAAATTTACACTGATTGAAAAGTCCCACGGGTGCTGCCCCATTCTTCTACTATCTATCTATCTATCTATCTATCTATCTATCTATCTATCTATCTATCTATCTATCTGTCTATCTATCTATATACATACACACACACACATAGTTCAATTACTGGAAATCAGAAATGCAGCTTATTAGCGAATACAATAGCATTATCTAATTTCAAAGGAATTGTGATAAACTGTTTATAATCAGGTTGGGGAAATAATTTCCCTTTGCAGTCCTTATTTCTTAGTGCAGTGGTGTGTATCAGATGGTCCAGGGGCCACATAGGGCCCTCACAGAGGGGCACTCAATCTTATTCTTATTCCTCACATCATACATCCATTCACATTCACAGTGTTCCACTTTAATCTCTTGATTCCTTCAGAGGTCTTCATTGCATTGCGAAGATGTCGTCCATTTATGATTATGTACATACAGCTCACAGTCCACTATGTTTATTATAGGGGAAAATTCTTGTTTTTTCACTCCTTAGTGCATAACCCCCATAACGTTTTTATTTTCCTTTTCATAAGGGTTTACTAAACAATTATCACCTTGATAACAAGAGAGTTCCTAAATATATGATCACTGGCACCTACAGAGTTAATACTGTGGTTCTCAGTCTTGGTTCCATGGGATTTTGGTGTGCCTATGCTTATGGCCAGCTCTTTTTCTATAAAGACTCTGACCAATATGTGAATATCTAGTTTCAAAACAAGGAGAAAACAAGTTTAACCCCTTGGCTGCTAGAGAGATATCCATCACATTGCAGAGCAATGCTTTGGGCAACTCTCTAGCATCCAAGGGCTTAAATATCATCCTGTAAAGGAGTATTTAAACATTGAGATTCCTCTGACCATGCCCCAATTTAGAATGTGGGTGTGGCCAGCACAGCTGCAGCATCCCTCAAAATTTGGAGCTCTAAGCAGTTATCTCCTCTGCCTATTGGGAATTTTTTCCCCTAAGTGGTGTTAATATATAGGATTCATATAATAACATAGGAATTGTATCAGGGATGTCCCTGCTGATGTTACTGCCTCATTATCACCTCCTTATCAAAACTTAGTGTATAACGCCCCCCAATTTTTCCTATTACATCAGCCTCACGTTGAAGTAAACATAGCTCTATATCTCTCACCAGCCTTTCCTGCAGACTTTCATTTGTGATTTTAACCTAATTTATATCCATCACAAAGTCTGCTTTTTAAAATAAAACATGACCTAAACTATCTCCCTTTGAGACTTCAAAAGCCCCATCTGAGCTTTTAGGAATCGTATGAAATATTTACCGCAGACTGACATCATTTCATACAGAATTATGAAGCTGTGCAAGCTAGCGCTGATTGCCTTTGTTCCTTATGACTTTGGCATTAATAATGTAAATCTAGTCTGTTTTGCTCTTATTTCAGCTATTTAACTCATTGGATGCTAGAGACATCTCCAGAACATTGCAAATTAATGCATTGGAGATGTTACTAGCATCCAAGGGGTTAAATGAAAACTAGCAGGTTAAAGGAATGCTAGATGCTCTTAATAATAAATCCTATTATTTAAAGGAAAAGTAACTCTTTATTTTAACTTTGCATATTCTGCAAATACATAATAAGTAAAATGATATTACATCACACAGAACATGCAGTGCTGCAGGGAGAGTGTAACATTGTATTACATTACACAGAGCATTCAGTGCTGCAGGGAGAATGTAACACTGTACTACATCACATAGAACATTCAGTGCTGCAGGGAGAGTATAACATTGTATTACATGACACAGAGGATTTATTGATACAGTGAGATTGTAACAATGTATTACATCACACAGAACATTCAGTGCTGCTGGGATAGTGTAACACTCTATTACATCACACAGAGCATTCAGTGCTGCAGGGATAGTGTAACATTGTATTATATCACACAGAGCATTCAGTGCTGCTGGGATAGTGTAACACTCTATTACATCAGACAGAGAGCATTCAGTGCTGCAGGGAGTCTGTAACATTGTATTATATCACACAGAACATTCGGGGCTGCAGAGACTCTGTAACATTGTATTACATCACACAGTGCTGCAGGGAGACTGTAACATTGTATTACATCACAACAAGTGTTCAGGTGCGGACCTGTAATGCAGTAGCCTTACTCAGAACCTTGTCTGTACAGGTACCTGCAGTAGTTCCTCAGGTGCGGACCTGAGGCGGCTTATCTCCAGCCTGCCTTCTGGGGCTCAGTTCGGTACTACCACAGCAGTACTATCCTTCCTGAAGTCTTCTATATTGTATTGTGTTCCTGCTGTTGCCATTCATTCTGTAAGTGTATATCTTAATAAAGATTGTGTTACCTACAGTACTGGTCCAGTTCTCGTTCTTGAGTCCATGACAGCGCTGCAGGTATAGTGTAACATTGTATTACATCACACAGAGCATTCAGTGCTACATGAAGAGTGTAACATTGTATTACATCACACAGAGCATTCATTGCTACATGAAGAGCGTAACATTGTATTACATCACACATAGCATTCAGTGCTGCAGCGAGGCTGTAACATTCTATTACATCACGTGGAGCATTCACTGCTGCAGGGAGACTGTATCATTGTATTACATCACAAAGAACATTCAGTGCTGCAGGGAGACTGTAACATTGCATTACATCACACTGAGCATTCAGTGCTGTTGGGAAAGTGTAACATTGTATTACAAAGAGCATTCAGTGCTGCAGGAAGAGTGTAACATTGTATTACATCACACAGAGAATTCAGTGCTGCAGGGAGGCTGTAACATTCTATTACATCACACAGAGCATTCACTGCTGCAGGGAGACTGTATCATTGTATTACATCACAAAGGACATTCAGTGCTGCAGGGAGACTGTAACATTGTATTACATCACACAGAGTATTCAGTGCTGCAGGGAGAGTGTAACGTATTACACAGAGCATTCAATGCTTCAGGGAGAGTGTAACATTGTATTACATCACACAGAGCATTCAGTGCTGCAGGGAGAGTTTAACATTGTATTATATCTCACAGAGCATTCAGTGCTTCAGGAAGAGTGTAATATTGTATTACATCACACAGAGTATTCAGTGCTGCAGGGAGACTGCAACATTGTATTACACAGAACATTCAGTGCTGCAGGAAGATTGTAACATTGTATTACATCACAAAGAACATTCAGTGTTGCAGGGAGAATGTAACATTGCATTACATCACACAGAGCATTCAGTGCTGCAGGGAGAGTGTAACATTGCATTACACAGAGCATTCAATGCTTCAGGGAGAGTGTAACATTGTATTACATCACATAGAGCATTCAGTGCTGCAGGTAGAGTTTAACATTGTATTATATCTCACAGAGCATTCAGTGCTTCAGCAAGAGTGTAATATTGTACTACATCACACAGAGCATTCAGTGCTGCAGGGATAGTGTAACATTGTATTACATCACACAGAGCATTCAGTGCTGCTGGGATAGTGTAACACTCTATTACATCAGACAGACAGCATTCAGTGCTGCAGGGAGTCTGTAACATTGTATTATATCACACAGAACATTCAGGGCTGCAGGGACTCTGTAACATTGTATTACATCACACAGTGCTGCAGGGAGAGTGTAACATTGTATTACATCACACAGAGTATTCAGTGCTGCAGAGAGACTGTAACATTGTATTACATCACAACAAGTGTTCAGGTGCGGACCTGTAACACAGTAGCCTTACTCAGAACCTTGTCTGTACAGGTACCTGCAGTAGTTCCTCAGGTGCGGACCTGAGGCGGCTTATCTCCAGCCTGCCTTCTGGGGCTCAGTTCGGTACTACCACAGCAGTACTATCCTTCCTGAAGTCTTCTATATTGTATTGTGTTCCTGCTGTTGCCGTTCATTCTGTACGTGTATATCTTAATAAAGATTGTGTTACCTACAGTACTGGTCCAGTTCTCGTTCTTGAGTCCGTGACAGCGCTGCAGGTATAGTGTAACATTGTATTACATCACACAGAGCATTCAGTGCTGCAGGGAGGCTGTAACATTCTATTACATCATGTGGAGCATTCACTGCTGCAGGGAGACTGTATCATTGTATTACATCACAAAGAACATTCAGTGCTGCAGGGAGACTGTAACATTGCATTACATCACACTGAGCATTCAGTGCTGTTGGGAAAGTGTAACATTGTATTACACAGAGCATTCAGTGCTGCAGGAAGAGTGTAACATTGTATTACATCACACAGAGCATTCAGTGCTGCAGGGAGGCTGTAACATTCTATTACATCACACTGAGCATTCACTGCTGCAGGGAGACTGTGTCATTGTATTACATCACAAAGAACATTCAGTGCTGCAGGGAGACTGTAACATTGCATTACATCACACAGAGCATTCAGTGCTGCAGGGAGAGTGTAACATTGTATTACACTGAGCATTCAATGCTTCAGGGAGAGTGCAACATTGTATTACATCACACAGAGCATTCAGTGCTGCAGGGAGAGTTTAACATTGTATTATATCTCACAGAGCATTCAGTGCTTCAGGAAGAGTGTAATATTGTATTACATCACACAGAACATTCAGTGCTGCAGGGAGACTGCAACATTTTATTACACAGAACATTCAGTGCTGCAGGAAGAGTGTAACATTGTATTACATCACAAAGAACATTCAGTGTTGCAGGGAGACTGTATCATTGCATTACATCACACAGAGCTTTCAGTGCTGCAGGGAGAGTGTAACTGTATTACACAGAGCATTCAATGCTTCACACAGAGCATTCAGTTCTGCAGGGAGACTGCAACATTGTACTACACAGAGCATTCAGTGCTGCAGGGAGATTGCAACATTGTATTACACAGAACATTCAGTGCTGCAGGAAGCGTGTAACATTGTATTACATCACAAAGAACATTCAGTGTTGCAGGGAGACTGTAACACTGTATTACATCACACAGAGCATTCAGTGCTGCAGGGAGAGTGTAACATTGTATTACACAGAGCATTCAATGCTTCAGGGCGAGTGTAACATTGTATTACATCACACAGAGCATTCAGTGCTGGAGGGAGTCTGTAACATTGTATTACATCACACAGTGCTGCAGAGGGAGTGTAACATTGTATTACATCACACAGAGCATTCAGAGCTGCAGGGAGGCTGTCACATTGTATTGCACAGAGCATTCAGTGCTGCAGGGAGAGTGTAACATTGTATTATATCTCACAGAGCATTCAGTGTTTCAGGAAGAGTGTAATATTGTATTACATAACACAGAGCATTCAGTGCTGCAGGGATAGTGTAACATTGTATTACATCACACAGAGCATTCAGTGCTGCAGGGAGTCTGTAACATTGTATTACATTACACAGTGCTGTAGGTAGAGTGTAACATTGTATTACACAGAACATTCAGTGCTGCAGGGAGAGTGTAACATTGTATTACATCACACAGAGCATTCAGCGCTGTAGGGAGAGTGTAATATTGTATTACATCACACAGAGCATTCAGTGCTACAAGGAGACTGTAACATTCTATTACATCACACAGAACAATCAGTGCTGCAGGGAGTCTGTAACACTGTATTACATCACACAAAGCATTCAGTGCTGCAGGGAGACTGTAACATTGTATTACATCACACAGAACATTCATTGCTGCAGGGAGAGTGTAACAGTGAATTACATCACACTGCATTCAGTGCTGCAAAGAGACGAACATTGTATTAAATTACACAGAACATTCAGTGCTGCAGAGAGACTGTAACAATGTATTACATCACACAGAACATTCAATGTATGAGGAAGACTGTAACAATGTATTACATCACACAGAACATTCAGTGCTTAAGGGAGACTGTAACATTATATTACGTCACACAGAGCATTTAGTGTTGCAGGGAGACAGTAACATTGTATTACATCACACAGAACATTCAGTGCTGCAGAGAGACTGTAACAATGTATTACATCACTCAGAACATTCAGTGCTTCAGGGAGACAGTAACATTGTATTACATCACACAGAACATTCAATGCTGCAGGGAGACAGTAACATTGTATTACATCACACAGAACATTCAGTGCTGCAGGGAGAATGTAAAATTGTATTACATCACACAGAACATTAGGTGCTTCAGGGAGACTGTAACATTGTATTACATCACACAGACCATTCAGTGTTGCAGGGAGATAGCAACATTGTATTACACCAAAAGACAAAAAATTAACCCAAAACAATGGGCATAAAGGAAAGAGTGCTATAATAGTAATTAATCACCAATGTATTTACCATAATCTAATAATATACATACAAGATGGTACCCTTATACAAATTAAAATACACTGCTAAAAGCAAGACTGTATATAGACAAATTCAGTTCCATATAATGAATATAGTGTCCGTATATAATTGTCCTCATAAAGACATCCCAATATATATGATGATTTGAAGTATGAATAGAGGATGTAAAGTAGATGATATGAATCATGGTATAGATGACTGAAAATATACTGAAGTTGTGCTGGTATAAACCGTCCTTACCACCTGGTAATATATTAGTCCACTCCCGGCTCTATACAGCTGTTCCACTGGATGTACTGAAGGATGGGGTCTGTAAGTGGGCAGAGGATATCTCTACCTACACAAATTAAGGAGTCTCCTGACTGGATGGATGTAACTCATATTCCTTAGCGGGCTTCCGGATGTAAATCTAGGACTTGCGGCCGTATCCTCATTGAGTCTGTGGAGCTGTTCCACTAGATCTCCTGGAGGTTGGGGTGTATATTGAAGAAATTATCTCTACCTACAAAAAGCAGGTGATCTCCCAGCTGAATTGGTATTTCCCCTTTATTCCTGGTATATAGCCGGCAGAGAGCAAATTTAGATCTCCTTGCTTTCGTTGGATCTGATGTAAAATGTGGAAGACAGTCCTGATACGTGTGGGCAGTGAAAGGCTAATAACTGACACAATGTCTCAATAAAATACAGCCATAAATTATGAAATAAATATAAAAGAACAGTATTCCATCTCAAATTGTAACACATTTTGTGTACGCTTTGACACTTCTTCTGGGTATAGTATGGAATCTTATCTGGTTACTTTTTTGGGGGATTAAAGGTTTTTTTTGTGCCCTGCCTTACCCTGTTTAGGGTATTTTGTTTTTGTATTGTATTACATGACACAGAACATTCCATGTTGCAGGGAGAGTGTAACATTGTATTACATCACACAAAACATTCAGTGCTGCAGGGAGACTGTAACACTCTATTACATCACACAGAGCATTCAGTGTTTCAGGGAGAGTGTAACATTGTATTGCATCACACAGAACATTCAGTGTTGCAGGGAGAGTGTAACATTGTATTACATGACACAGAACATTCCGTGTTGCAGGGAGACTGTAACATTGTATTACATCATACAGAACATTCAGTGTTTCAAGGAGAGTGAAACATTGTATTACATCACACAGAACATTCAGTGTTTCAAGGAGAGTGAAACATTGTATTACATCACACAGAACATTCAGTGTTTCAAGGAGAGTGTAACATTGTATTGAAACACATGGAACATTCAGTGTTGCGGGGAGAATGTAAGATTGTATTACATCACACAGAACATTCAGTGTTGCAGGGAGTGTGTAACATTGTATTATATCACACAGAGCATTCAGTGCTGCAGGGAGAGTGTAACATTGTATTACATAACAGAACATTCAATGCTACAGGGAGAGTGTTTAACATTGTATTACATCACACAGAACATTCAGTGCTGTAGGGAGAGTGTAACATTGCATTACATGACACAGAACATTCAGTGCTGCAGGGAGACTAACACTGTATTACATCATACAGAGCATAAAGTGCTGCAGGGAGACTAACAGTATATCACATCCTACTTTGATGGCCAATCGATCAGGAAACTGGAAGCAGAAATTCAAAGACATAGGTGAAGAAAAAAACAATTAAAATTATAGGAAATTTGACTGAACATTTTATGTATTTGCAGAATATGTTAAATCAAAATAACGTGTTACTATTCCTTTAATATGGGTAGAAAATCCTAATGGCTATGATTAATTATCTCCCTGTGGATTGGCTTTCCCAAATTAACCTTTAATAAGTACTGGATATCATGTCCTTGGAGGCAGACATGATTCTTTTTGCAGGATTGCAAACTCCTTCCACTGAAATTTTCTTAGGAAGAAAGGAAGCCTGCACAAAAAAAACACTGGTCTGTGTGTATTGGCGGAGATCAGAGCTTTCACTCTGCCCTCCATTTCAAACAGCACCGTGGAGTGTTTTTTCCACATTCCTGCTGCTTACCATGTACTTCCATGTTGGAATCCGGAAGCACCATGTAAGGAGAGAGCCTGTGGAGGGCTAAGAGGGAGCGCTGCCCTACACCACTGCATTCAGAAAATAGAATGTAATGGGGAGGGGGGCACCAGGCAGTGTATTTGGGGGTCTTTGGCTACCAGTAACAAGGCGTCGGGGGCAGGGGGCAGCAAGGGAATCTGGGGAATTTGCAGCTATCAGTGGGCAGTGGAATAACGTTGGGGGGGGTCAGCCAGTGTATTTAGGAAATAAGTGGGTACCAGAAGGCAAAGGAACAATATCTTTACCTTGTACAATTACAACAGGCAGGGCCTCGGGAGATCTTTAAACAGCCCTGGAGTGAACCTATTCAAATATAATGATGATATTTCAAATATGGGAATAGTGTTGATTAACTGGTAAACCATAACTTGAACAATTTTTTTTTAGTTTGATTTTTTTCCTCTTACTTACCCATACCGTCTTATCGGGGGATGTAAATGTTAACCCCTTAAGTGCCAGGAAAATCTGGGGTGGATTGCACTTAAGGACCGGAGCAATTCTGACCTTTTTGACTGTCTTTGTTCAACAGTGTTTTCCCTCTAAGTATTTTATTTTAGCCACATAAATTATATACCATTTTTTTACACACAAGTAGGGCTTTCTTTTTATACCACATGTATATGGATAACCCACTATTTATTTTATTAAAATTACAGAAGACTGTAAAAAAAAATGTAAAAAACCACCATTTTTATATTTTCTCTTGTGATCATTTGGGCGCAATAGGTTACGTTTTATGGAGACTGCATGAAAGGTATGACCGGTCAGTCATACCTACAAAATGGCCAGTTTTAAGTGGACACTGTCCCCCCGGGGTGAAAATCCCCATGTCCCTCTTTCCCACCCTATTTTGCCGCTTTTTTATTGATGAGATTTGGTGGTGTGTGTATAAGTGTACTACATGGCTCCACAACAATCACACTCCCAGATTTGTTTTATAAATAGTATGTTTAAATAAAATGTGTGATCTGTTTTAAGTTTATAAAAAAAAAAAAGTTGCCTTGGCAGGTCAGAAATGGACCTTCATCCAGCCATCCCCCAGAACCAGCACTGAATGGGTTAATACCCCCAACTACTTCATGATTTTTGTTTACTATGTGTCTGCTCTCTGCTTCACTCTCCCTTACTTTACAGGAAGAGAGAGGCACATAGCAGACACAAAGGCACTGTGTCAAGCACACTGCCTTTCTGAATCAAAATGCTGGTATATGTGATCGCTCCTGGAGAGATCACGTGTACAGGCAGAAGAGTCCTGGTCCCGGAGCGCTCAGTTTCTGCTTTAGCAGAATGATAGCAGCGTGCATGGAGGTGCGCTGCTATAATTTAACCCATGACATGCCAGGACCATCATGAGTCCTTAAGGGAAGTTTACCCATGATGGTCCTGGCAAGTCATGGGTAGTTAATGGGTTAACATATATTCTGTATCTGTACATGTTCTGGCATCCTCTATAGTGGAGACTTAATGTGCCTTACGTATAAAGGCAAAGAGGAGAAATTCTGGAGGAAGCCAACTGCACCATGGGCAACAAATAAACATTCCTTCAAGAGCTTAATCCTTAAACCCCTCTGGCATTCAAAGGTTTAAAAGCCCAATTTAAATCGATGTAGAACTTTAGAAATTTCTGTATCTCTTCTCTGGTGCAGTTGGTTTGCCCCAGACTTGTTCCAGTTCTGTTTTACGCGAGGTACAATCTTCTTTTGTTAAAGGGTCAGTAATGCCCGTTTATAGCTTTATTTAATATTGTAGAGGTTACAAAAATAAAATATTTGGAGAAAGTGCCATCTCTCAAACCCTTTTGGTTTGAGAGATATTCACCGCTAAAGTTTCCCTTTTCCTGCTGTCAGCTGTAAAGCTTGCAGAAGGAGATCCGTGTTGGCCGACTCGAGGAGGCTCTTCAGCAGAGCCGAAATCACATTATTTTAAAATAATTACTATAACTTGCAAACCAGGCACACTTTGTAGACCATTCCAATTAAGTAATTCTTTTTAAATAACATGATTTCGGCTCTGCTGAAGAGCCGACGGCTAGTTCCCGGACCGGGTTCTCCTGCTGTCAGTACAGCGCTCACGTCAGAAGAGGGGGAGGGAGGGGGAACTTTAGAGGAGAATATCTCTCAAACCGCAAGGGTTTGAGAGATGGCACTTTCTCCAAATACTTTATTTTTGCAACCTCTACAATATTAAATAAAGTTATAAACGGGCATTACTGACAGTTTAAGCTTGACTAAACTGGAAGAAGACACAGCTGAATGCTTAGAGATATTGTTGTGTTCGATCATTAACCCTTTGAGTGCCAGCGAGGTATCCAATGCATTGCATTGAAGTGCGTTGGATGCCTCGCAGGCACTCAATGGGTTAAACGGTATCACACCTGCGGTAATTTAGAGGATAATGGAAACAGAAAAGCCATGGGAATGTGCTGGTATAATATATGTTTTGCAGATGAAGAACTCTCTCAGCAGTGGTCCCTTCAGACATCCTGAATATGAACGTACAAATCGTTTATGACTAATTGTGATTCAGTTCAGCAGACTCAGCACTTAATACTTTTATAGAACAACACTCAGACAGCAGAAGCATAGAACACAAAGACGCTGATGTATTAAAAGGAACTGGGGCATTCTGGAGCAAACCAAGGATACCAAAGGGGACAGATACAAATTATCCAAATTTCCATTTACAGAGGCGTAACTAGAAGCCTTCGGGCCCTGGTGCAAGAAGCACCATGGGCCCCCCCCGGACCACATTCGCCCCACTTGACTACATAGGCCCTCTCCAAAATGCCCCCATCTCCTACCTCCCTGGAGTGGCAGGAGCCCGGAGAGGTGTGTTGATCTCCCGTGTGGTCCTCTTCAGTAATGCAGAGCGCTGGGAGATGATGTCATCTCCCAGCGCTCTGCATTACTACAGTGCCAGACGGAGATCGCGGGCGCCAGGCAGAGGGGTCGCAGGGGGCGGCCGGGCCCCCTGGAGCGACAGACCCGGTCGCGGGTGCGACCCCTGTGACCCCTATAGTTACGCCACTGTCCATTTATCTAAATGGGGCTTTTAAAGGGATAGCATTGTCACTTTTATACAAAAATGTATCCTGCGGCCATTAAAAACTTAAACTAAATATCCCCAGTCCCATCTCTCAAACCTTTATGGTCTGAGAGATATTCGCTGTCAAAGTTCCCCCCTCCCTTCCCTTTCCCTGTTGTCAGCACTCTAGCTGACTGCAGGGGAATCTGGTCCCGGGACCGGCAGAGGCTCTTCAGCAGAGCCAAGATCACAGTATTGAAACAGAAATCGTTCACTAGAATGGTCTACAAAATGTGCTTGGTTTGCAAGCACACTTTGTAGACCGTTCTAGTGAAGGATTTCTTTTTCAATAACTCGATTGCGGCTCTGCTGAAGAGCCTCCGCTTGTCTAGGGACTGGATTCCCCTGCAGTCAGCTAAAGTGCTGACAACAGGGAAAGGGAAGGGAGGGGGGAACTTTGACAGCCAATATCTCTCAAACCATAAAGGTTTGAGAGATGGGACTGGGGGCATTTAGTTTAAGTTTTTAATGGCTGCAAGATACATTTTTGTATAAAAATGACAATGCTATCCCTTTAAAGCTATGTCCGAGGTTACAAACGCATTGAGAAGCAAGGCAATAGAATTCTGTCTAACATTCAAGGGGTGACATAGTCCATTTGAATCAATTGCAGTGGGTATCTGTTCCTATATTGCAGATGGTTTGCTCCAATATTGTTGCAGTTCTTCTTAATAAATCGGAATAAATCATTTCTGTCTCACACAGGGAAGTCTGGATAAAACTGTAGAGGTAATCATACCTGGGAACTCTCCAGATCCATACATCCCAAGTGTCCCGCTTTAGGAGGGACAGTACCTCTTTGAGACCCAAGTCCCTCTGTCTCTCTTCCCCACCCTGATGTCCCTGTGTTTAGGAGATCAGACTGTGTGGTGTGTATATAAGTGTATCACCCTGGTGTCTCTGTGTTTAGGAGATCAGACTGTGTGGTGTGTATATAAGTGTATCACTCTGGTGTCCCTGTGTTTAGGAGATCAGACTGTGTGGTGTATATAAGTGTATCACCCTGGTGTCCCTGTGTTTAGGAGATCAGACTGTGTGGTGTGTATATAAGTGTATCACCCTGGTGTCCCTGTGTTTAGGAGATCAGACTGTGTGGTGTGTATATAAGTGTATCACACTGGTGTCCCTGTGTTTAGGAGATCAGACTGTGTGATGTGTATAGAAGTGTATCACCCTGGTGTTCCTGTGTTTAGGAGATCAGACTGTGTGGTGTGTATATAAGTGTATCACCCTGGTGTCCCTGTGTTAGGAGATCAGACTGTGTGGTATGTATAGAAGTGTATCACCCTGGTGTCCCTGTGTTTAGGAGATCAGACTGTGTTGTGTGTATAGAAGTGTATCACCCTGATGTCTCTGTGTTTAGGAGATCAGACTGTGTGGTGTGTATATAAGTTTATCACCCTGGTGTCCCTGTGTTTAGGAGATCAGACTGTGTGGTGTGTATGTAAGTGTATCACCCTGGTGTCCCTGTGTTTAGGAGATCAGACTGTGTGGTGTGTATATAAGTGTATCACCCTGGTGTCCCTGTGTTTAGGAGATCAGACTGTGTGGTGTGTATATAAGTGTATCACACTGGTGTCCCTGTGTTTAGGAGATCAGACTGTGTGATGTGTATAGAAGTGTATCACCCTGGTGTTCCTGTGTTTAGGAGATCAGACTGTGTGGTGTGTATATAAGTGTATCACCCTGGTGTCCCTGTGTTAGGAGATCAGACTGTGTGGTATGTATAGAAGTGTATCACCCTGGTGTCCCTGTGTTTAGGAGATCAGACTGTGTTGTGTGTATAGAAGTGTATCACCCTGATGTCTCTGTGTTTAGGAGATCAGACTGTGTGGTGTGTATATAAGTTTATCACCCTGGTGTCCCTGTGTTTAGTAGATCAGACTGTGTGGTGTGTATGTAAGTGTATCACCCTGGTGTCCCTGTGTTTAGGAGATCAGACTGTGTGGTGTGTATATAAGTGTATCACCCTGGTGTCCCTGTGTTTAGGAGATCAGACTGTGTGGTGTGTATGTAAGTGTATCACCCTGGTGTCCCTGTGTTTAGGAGATCAGACTGTGTGGTGTGTATATAAGTGTATCACCCTGGTGTCCCTGTGTTTAGGAGATCAGACCGTGTGGTGTGTATATGTGTATCACCCTGATGTCCCTGTGTTTAGGAGATCAGACCGTGTGGTGTGTATATAAGTGTATCACCCTGGTGTCCCTGTGTTTAGGAGATCAGACTGTGTGGTGTGTGTATAAGTGTATCACCCTGGTGTCCCTGTGTTTAGGAGATCAGACTGTGTGGTGTGTGTATAAGTGTATCACCCTGGTGTCCCTGTGTTTAGGAGATCAGACTGTGTGGTGTGTGTATAAGTGTATCACCCTGGTGTCCCTGTGTTTAGGAGATCAGACTGTGTGGTGTGTGTATAAGTGTATCACCCTGGTGTCCCTGTGTTTAGGAGATCAGACTGTGTGGTGTGTATATAAGTGTATCACCCTGGTGTCCCTGTGTTTAGGAGATCAGACTGTGTGGTGTGTGTATAAGTGTATCACCCTGGTGTCCCTGTGTTTAGGAGATCAGACTGTGTGGTGTCTATATAAGTGTATCACCCTGGTGTCCCTGTGTTTAGGAGATCAGACTGTGTGATGTGTATATAAGTGTATCACCCTGATGTCTCTGTGTTTAGGAGATCAGACTGTGTGGTGTGTATATAAGTGTATCACCCTGGTGTCCCTGTGTTTAGGAGATCAGACTGTGTGGTGTGTATATAAGTGTATCACCCTGGTGTCCCTGTGTTTAGGAGATCAGACTGTGTGATGTGTATATAAGTATATCACCCTGGTGTCCCTGTGTTTAGGAGATCAGACTGTGTGGTGTGTATATAAGTGTATCACCATGGTGTCCCTGTGTTTAGGAGATCAGACTGTGTGGTGTGTATATAAGTGTTTCACCCTGATGTCCCTGTGTTTAGGCGATCAGACTGTGTGGTGTGTATAGAAGTGTATAACATTGCTTTACAGCACAGTACAGCACACCAGTCTATAGCATTAGTGTATAGTAAACAATGTAAAACAAGGTGCAGAGGAAAGAAACACCCTGAATAGACCATACTCTTGGCACAAGCAAAGTTAAAGAAAAACTAACACCGCCTAATAATGACCCTTCCCTTACCTTACCATGGCCAGAAAACAATAACGGCTCCTATAAATTTTACCCTTGAAAACATATTCAATCAGACCTGAATGTCATGTCCATGGAGGCAGACACGACAGATGCTGGCAGGAATACAGGGCACAAAATCCACCCACTCAGGGGAGGGCTGGCCTGGGGGGCAAGGGGACAATTGCCCCCCAGGCTGGTCATAAATATGGGCCAGTGGGCCACTGCCTCACTCAATTTCCCATTTGCTGCTGTAAATTGAGTAAACAGAATTTAAGGAGCTACACTAGTATTGTCGCTCCATTTGAATTGTAAGCTCTGTGGTATCACTAGTGTAGCTCCATTTCAATTGTAAGCTCTGTGGTATCACTAGTGTAGCTCCATTTCAATTGTAAGCTCTGTGGTATCACTACTGTAGCTCCATTTCAATTGTAAGATATGTGGTATCACTAGTGTAGATCCATTTCAATTGTCATCTCTGTGATATCAATAGTGCACTACCATTTTAGTTATAAGCTCTGAGGTATCACTTGTCTTAATCCATAACATTAATGCCAGCTATAACATTAACAAAAGGGGTTGGGCTGGGACATTGGACTGGAGCGGTAATAAAAATAGGCCACTTAATTGTACTTGCCCCCCAGGCCAAAAGTTGCCAGCCCTCCCCTGCACCCACTGCAGTTTAAAGTCGGCCTGTTTTGCATATTAGAAACCTGCCTATGTATCACATTAGCCAAAAGACCTGCAAATGTACAGATAAGAAAATATTCATACTCGTTCCCACATGTTACGCTAACTGGGGTACCACTGACATTTTATATGTTAACTAGTTGAAGAGCCAGTGTACATGGGCCACAGTGCCACCTAGCAATGGCCGTGGTGCAGTCATGCACAGTAGAGACTGCCTGTCCCGCGGCTGATACGGATTGGGGCGCACCGAATTCAGACCGTAGTCCTCTCTGAGCAAGGTGCGCATGACAGCTTCAGTCACACACTTAGTGAATTATTATATAGGATAAAGGTTTTCCGTGACTTGTCATATGCTTACGAAGGTTTTCAGTGACGTTTCATACGCTAATGAAGCTTTGTGTTGAGCCAGCAGACTTTCACTTTTCACAGAAATAAAAGTGTGAATATTAGGGGTGGGAGAAAAAGTGAGAAAAACTTCCTGCATGACTTTTCGTGAAAAACTGAAGATTTTTTCTTATTTCGTGAAAATTTTCTCTTTTTCTCCAATGCAAAATTTTCCTCCTTTTCGCCCATTCCAGCAAAATTTTCACCTATTCTAACATTTTCCTCCTGTTCCAACACATTTTTCTCCTTTGTTTAATATGGGGCAACATTTCCCAGCGCAATAATACTTCTTCTGAGGGCTGTAATGGAGAAATAAGCAGCTGGAAGTCAAAGTTGTGTTAATATGCAGAGTGCGTTTGTGCCCACAACACTAACTTCCTGCTTAAGTGACACTGGCATGTATTCATGATGATGTCATGTGATAAAAAAATAAATTAATAAATAAAGTACAACCTACAATGTGGCAGATGTGTATGGTAATGGTGGTGGTGGGGGACTGGGGTGGTGTGATTGGTGGGACCTTGAAGAACTGCATCCACAACAGGAGGAGAGGGATCATCATCATTTATTGCACATGCTACAATTAGTTTTTGAACTACCAACTTACGTCCACATCCTTGCACTGCTCCATCTCCCCCCCCCTCCTTCTTGTGAGTTTGCTGGACGTTACTCAACTACTGTGTTTGTGTTTTTACTCTCTATAATACACAACCGATGGAGTGTGATGTCTTGCCTTGGCCCTCAACAAAATCCTCAATGTCGTCTGCTGTCTATCAAGTCTGCCTCAGTCACAGAGCTCCCATCAGGCTCCCAGTCAGCTCTCTGTTTACCTAATATATTCATTTGTTTATTTTATATTTTGTTTTATTTTATTTTTTAAGTTGTCCACCCTATCTTATCACAGTCATCCAAAAAAATAATACCCTAAGAAACAAAATCAACAATTTTTTTCCCCAGCTTCCCCAGCATAGAGACAATAAAAGCAAAAAACATCTTAAGAAAGCTTGGTGTAATAAACAAAATAAGTATGAAATATGAATGCAACATATCTCCTGAGTACACTGATACCCAATATGTATACATGCATAAAAGAATGTCCTTCCCTGGGGCCCCAAATTGGTAACAGCACAGCAACAATTTCATGTGACATTTTCATGAAGATAACCAAAATGCACTAAACGTACGTTGAAGGAATAACTACCTGAGACAGTGTGTGTGTGTGGGTCTATGAATACCAGTGGGCAGTGGAATCAGGTGGTGATGTCAGATATTTGGACAGCGTATGTGTGGTTCTGTATCTATCAGTGGGACAAGACGGGGGTGTTGGACAGTATATGTGTGGTTCTGTGTCTACCTGTGGGACAAGACAGGGGTGTTGGACAATGTATGTGTGGTTCTGTCGCTACCAGTGGGACAAGACAAGGGTGTCTGACAATGTATGTGTGGTTCATGTATACCAATGGGACAATGCTGGGGTGTTAAAAAGTGTATGTGTGGTTCTATGGCTATCAGTGAGATAATGCTGGGGTGTCAGACAGTGTATGTGTAGGGGTCTATGGCTATCAGTGAGATAATGCTGGGGTGTCAGACAGTGTATGTGTGGGGGTCTATGGCTATCAGTGAGATAATGCTGGGGTGTTAAAAAGTGTATGTGTGGTTCTATGGCTATCAGTGAGATAATGCTGGGGTGTCAGACAGTGTATGTGTGGTTCTATGGGTATCAGTGAGATAATGCTGGGGTGTCAGACAGTGTATGTGTGGTTCTATGGGTATCAGTGAGATAATGCTGGGGTGTCAGTGTATGTGTGGTTCTATGGCTATCAGTGAGATAATGCTGGGGTGTCAGACAGTGTATGTGTGGTTCTATGGCTGTCAGTGAGACAATGCTGGGGTGTCAGACAGTGTATGTGTGGTTCTATGGCTGTCAGTGAGCTAATGCTGGGGTGTCAGTGTATGTGTGGTTCTATGGCTATCAGTGAGATAATGCTGGGGTGTCAGACAGTGTATGTGTAGGGGTCTATGGCTATCAGTGAGATAATGCTGGGGTGTTAAAAAGTGTATGTGTGGTTCTATGGCTATCAGTGAGATAATGCTGGGGTGTCAGACAGTGTATGTGTGGGGGTCTATGGCTATCAGTGAGATAATGCTGGGGTGTCAGACAGTGTATGTGTGGTTCTATGGGTATCAGTGAGACAATGCTGGAGTGTCAGACAGTGTATGTGCGGTTCTATGGCTGTCAGTGAGCTAATGCTGGGGTGTCAGTGTATGTGTGGTTCTATGGCTATCAGTGAGATAATGCTGGGGTGTCAGACAGTGTATGTGTAGGGGTCTATGGCTATCAGTGAGATAATGCTGGGGTGTTAAAAAGTGTATGTGTGGTTCTATGGCTATCAGTGAGATAATGCTGGGGTGTCAGACAGTGTATGTGTGGGGGTCTATGGCTATCAGTGAGATAATGCTGGGGTGTCAGACAGTGTATGTGTGGTTCTATGGGTATCGGTGAGATAATGCTGGGGTGTCAGACAGTGTATGTGTGGTTCTATGGGTATCAGTGAGATAATGCTGGGGTGCCAGACGGTGTATGTGTGGGGGTCTATGGCTATCAGTGAGATAATGCTGGGGTGTCAGACAGTGTATGTGTAGGGGTCTATGGCTATCAGTGAGATAATGCTGGGGTGTTAAAAAGTGTATGTGTGGTTCTATGGCTATCAGTGAGATAATGCTGGGGTGTCAGACAGTGTATGTGTGGGGGTCTATGGCTATCAGTGAGATAATGCTGGGGTGTCAGACAGTGTATGTGTGGTTCTATGGGTATCAGTGAGACAATGCTGGAGTGTCAGACAGTGTATGTGCGGTTCTATGGCTGTCAGTGAGCTAATGCTGGGGTGTCAGTGTATGTGTGGTTCTATGGCTATCAGTGAGATAATGCTGGGGTGTCAGACAGTGTATGTGTAGGGGTCTATGGCTATCAGTGAGATAATGCTGGGGTGTTAAAAAGTGTATGTGTGGTTCTATGGCTATCAGTGAGATAATGCTGGGGTGTCAGACAGTGTATGTGTGGGGGTCTATGGCTATCAGTGAGATAATGCTGGGGTGTCAGACAGTGTATGTGTGGTTCTATGGGTATCGGTGAGATAATGCTGGGGTGTCAGACAGTGTATGTGTGGTTCTATGGGTATCAGTGAGATAATGCTGGGGTGCCAGACAGTGTATGTGTGGTTCTATGGCTGTCAGTGAGCTAATGCTGGGGTGTCAGTGTATGTGTGGTTCTATGGCTATCAGTGAGATAATGCTGGGGTGTCAGACAGTGTATGTGTAGGGGTCTATGGCTATCAGTGAGATAATGCTGGGGTGTTAAAAAGTGTATGTGTGGTTCTATGGCTATCAGTGAGATAATGCTGGGGTGTCAGACAGTGTATGTGTGGGGGTCTATGGCTATCAGTGAGATAATGCTGGGGTGTCAGACAGTGTATGTGTGGTTCTATGGGTATCAGTGAGACAATGCTGGAGTGTCAGACAGTGTATGTGCGGTTCTATGGCTGTCAGTGAGCTAATGCTGGGGTGTCAGTGTATGTGTGGTTCTATGGCTATCAGTGAGATAATGCTGGGGTGTCAGACAGTGTATGTGTAGGGGTCTATGGCTATCAGTGAGATAATGCTGGGGTGTTAAAAAGTGTATGTGTGGTTCTATGGCTATCAGTGAGATAATGCTGGGGTGTCAGACAGTGTATGTGTGATTCTATGGGTATCAGTGAGATAATGCTGGGGTATCAAACAGTGTATGTGTGGTTCTATGGGTATCGGTGAGATAATGCTGGGGTGTCAGACAGTGTATGTGTGGTTCTATGGGTATCAGTGAGATAATGCTGGGGTGCCAGACAGTGTATGTGTGGTTCTATGGCTATCAGTGAGATAATGCTGGGGTGTCAGACAGTGTATGTGTGGTTCTATGGCTGTCAGTGAGCTAATGCTGGGGTGTTAGACAGTGTATGTGCGGTTCTCTGGCTATCAGTGAGATAATGGTGGGGTGTCAGACAGTGTATGTGTGGTTCTATGGGTATCAGTGAGATAATGCTGGGGTGTCAGACAGTGTATGTGTAGGGGTCTATGGCTATCAGTGAGATAATGCTGGGGTGTCAGTGTATGTGTGGTTCTATGGCTATCAGTGAGATAATGCTGGGGTGTCAGACAGTGTATGTGTGGTTCTATGGGTATCAGTGAGACAATGCTGGGGTGTCAGACAGTGTATGTGTAGTTCTATGGGTATCAGTGAGATAATGCTGGGGTGTCAGACAGTGTATGTGTAGTTCTATGGGTATCAGTGAGATAATGCTGGGGTGTCAGACAGTGTATGTGTGGTTCTGTGGCTATCAGTGAGATAATGCTGGGGTGTCAGACAATGTATGTGTGGTTCTATGGGTATCAGTGAGATAATGCTGGGGTGTCAGACAGTGTATGTGTGGTTCTGTGGCTATCAATGAGATACTGCTGGGGTGTCAGACAGTGTATGTGTGGTTCTATGGCTGTCAGTGAGACAATGCTGGGGTGTCAGACAGTGTATGTGTAGTTCTATGGGTATCAGTGAGATAATGCTGGGGTGTCAGACAGTGTATGTGTGGTTCTGTGGCTATCAATGAGATACTGCTGGGGTGTCAGACAGTGTATGTGTGGTTCTATGGCTGTCAGTGAGACAATGCTGGGGTGTCAGACAGTGTATACGTGGTTCTGTGGGTATCAGTGAGATAATGCTGGGGTGTCAGACAGTGTATGTGTGGTTCTGTGGCTATCAGTGAGATAAAGCTGGGGTGTCAGACAATGTATGTGTGGTTCTGTGGCTATCAGTGAGATAATGCTGGGGTGTCAGACAGTGTATGTGTGGTTCTGTGGCTATCAGTGAGATAATGCTGGGGTGTCAGACAGTGTATGTGTGGTTCTATGGCTATCAGTGAGATAATGCTGGGGTGTCAGACAGTGTATGTGTGATTCTATGGGTATCAGTGAGATAATGCTGGGCTGTCAGACAGTGTATGTGTGATTCTATGGGTATCAGTGAGATAATGCTGGGGTGTCAGACAGTGTATGTGTAGTTCTATGGGTATCAGTGAGATAATGCTGGGGTGTCAGACAGTGTATGTGTGGTTCTGTGGCTATCAGTGAGATAATGCTGGGGTGTCAGACAGTGTATGTGTGATTCTGTGGCTATCAGTGAGATAATGCTGGGGTGTCAGACAGTGTATGTGTGGTTCTGTGGCTATCAGTGAGATAATGCTGGGGTGTCAGACAGTGTATGTGTGGTTCTGTGGCTATCAGTGAGATAATGCTGGGGTGTCAGACAGTGTATGTGTGGGGGTCTATGGGTATCAGTGAGATAATGCTGGGGTGTCAGACAGTGTATGTGTAGTTCTATGGGTATCAGTGAGATAATGCTGGGGTGTCAGACAGTGTATGTGTGATTCTATGGGTATCAGTGAGATAATGCTGGGGTGTCAGACAGTGTATGTGTGATTCTATGGGTATCAGTGAGATAATGCTGGGGTGTCAGACAGTGTATGTGTAGTTCTATGGGTATCAGTGAGATAATGCTGGGGTGTCAGACAGTGTATGTGTGGTTCTGTGGCTATCAGTGAGATAATGCTGGGGTGTCAGACAGTGTATGTGTGGTTCTATGGGTATCAGTGAGATAATGCTGGGGTGTCAGACAGTGTATGTGTGATTCTATGGCTATCAGTGAGATAATGCTGGGGTGTCAGACAGTGTATGTGTGGTTCTATGGCTATCAGTGAGATAATGCTGGGGTGTCAGACAGTGTATGTGTGGTTCTATGGGTATCAGTGAGATAATGCTGGGGTGTCAGACAGTGTATGTGTAGTTCTATGGGTATCAGTGAGATAATGCTGGGGTGTCAGACAGTGTGTGTGTGGTTCTGTGGCTGTCAGTGAGATAATGCTGGGGTGCCAGACAGTGTATGTGTGGTTCTGTGGCTGTCAGTGAGATAACGCTGGGGTGTCAGACAGTGTATGTGTGGTTCTGTGGCTATCAGTGAGATAAAGCTGGGGTGTCAGACAGTGTATGTGCGGTTCTATGGCTATCAGTGAGATAAAGCTGGGGTGTCAGACAGTGTATGTGCGTTTCTCTGGCTATCAGCGAGATAATGCTGGGGTGTCAGACAGTGTATGTGCGGTTCTCTGGCTATCAGTGAGATAATGCTGGGGTGTCAGACAGTGTATGTGTGGTTCTATGGCTATCAGTGAGATAATGCTGGGGTGTCAGACAGTGTGTGTGTGGTTCTGTGGCTATCAGTGAGATAATGCTGGGGTGTCAGACAGTGTATGTGTGGTTCTGTGGCTATCAGTGAAATAATGGTGGGGTGTCAGACAGTGTAGGTGTGGTTCTATGGGTATCAGTGAGATAATGCTGGGGTGTCAGACAGTGTATGTGTGGTTCTATGGGTATCAGTGAGATAATGGTGGGGTGTCAGACAGTGTATGTGTGGTTCTATGGCTGTCAGTGAGATAATGCTGGGGTGTCAGACAGTGTATGTGTGGTTCTATGGGTATCAGTGAGATAATGCTGGGGTGTCAGACAGTGTATGCAGAGTTCTGTGATTACCAGTGGACAGTGGAACAGGCTGGGGAAGCAAATGATGCACAGCCAGAGTGGTGTCCAATGCATTGCAGATCCCTCTGGCGTACATGCTCTATTGGAGGTGGGAACCAGAGCCCTTCTGATGCCCACTCTCCTAAATACTGATCTCCCAAACTATACCACTTTGTAATCAATAGCGCCAACCATGCGAGGGAGAGTGACTCCCATACCACCACATAGCCCAAATTCCAACTTGAGTGGCAGGATCAGGAAAAGCCTCCTAGTCAAAGATGACAAGTGCAGCTTGGCACTGAACGTGTTTAAGCGGAACTTTCACCAAATTTAAAGCCGCCCTGCAATAATTAAGCAGATGGCGACTAGCTTAATAATAGTTATCTTACCTCTCAGAACGAGCCGATTCTAAAGAAATCCTTAATCTTCGGATGCTGACGACCAGGTTAGTGCAGTCTGCGCGCCTGCGCCGTCAGTCCCTTCTGGTGCCTTTAGGAGCAGTGCAATGCTTTTTAATGGAGACCAGGACTGACGGCTCAGGCGTGCAGACAAGGGGCTAGATTCTATTGCAGGGGCTAATTATATCTTTTATCTCCAGTTTTCCCCATAGACTTCAATAGGAAAATGTTTGATAAAACGGGAGGTAACATTTATCTCCTGCAATGGAATCTAGCCCAAGATTGTCTGCGCTGATGCCTGGCTTCCGGTCTCAGAAGATTAAGGATTTCTTTAGAACCGGCTTGTTCTGAGTAGTAAGATAACTATTATTAAGCTAGTCGCCATCTGCTTAATTACTGCAGGGCGACTTTAACTATGGTGAAAGTTCCGCTTTAAGGAGGTGAATTTTGGACATAAGTACTTTACTGAATTGGTGTTAAGCAGGCACAAGGCTAAGACTTGGCTCCAGTTCAGAGCGGAATCATATCTGTACATCTCACTTAAAGCGGAACTTTCATAAGTCGCCATGCATTCATTAAACGCACAGCGACTAGCTTGGAAATAGATGTCTTACCTTTAAAAAATAGAAAATAGAAATCCTTCCCATTTGAGGACTGGCGGGTAGGTTAGTGCGGTCCACGTGCCTGCGCCGTCAGTCCCTTCCGGTAAGCATATGGTGCTCTGCAGTGATACTCAATGGAGACCAGGACTGACAGCGCAGGCGCGAGGACAAGATGTCTACGCTGTAGCCAGTGTTCCAGTCTCCAAACGGGAACGATTCCTTTACACTGGGCTATTTTTTAAAGGTAAAACATCTATTTCAAAGCTAGTTGCCTTGCTCTTAATGAATGCATGGCAACTTAGTAAGATCTGAAAGTTCCGCTTCAATGAGGCTGATGTACAAAGTAGAACTGGAGAAATTTCTGGCCAAACTAACTGCACCATAGGTGAATAATACAATTTCCCATTTATTTAAATGGTCTTTTAACCCCTTGCATACTAGAGAGACCTTCATGGCCTTGAGGGGCATAGCGTTTGTGTCCACAAGTATGCAAGTGGTTAACCCTCTGTGTGCCAGAGGGGTACGCAATGCAATGAAAAGCAATGCGTTGCGTACCCCTCTGGCACTCAGAGGGTTAACACCTCCATATGACTCAGTGGGGCTTTTGGTCTGCTCCATGATATTTGTCTCACCTGGGATATCAGAGTGAGACCCGGAGCCTGATGAACCAGGATTAACTGGAGCAGTTCTGGGACAGACCAGCTGCACCACCGATCACAAATAAACATTCACATTCATTTAAATAGGGGAGTTTTAACTTCTTGAATGCCAGAGAGGTCTCCAACGCATTACAAATTGGCATTCAAGAGGATAAAAAACACATTTAAAAGAATGGAAATTGTTATTTGTCCCCCACTGTGCAGCTGGTTTGTGCCAGAATTGCTCCAGGTAATCTTCGTGCGCCAATGTTGACATAATTCATGAGGGTGTGCTAATTTAAAGGCGGTTAACCCCTTGGATGCTAGAGATAGCTCCACGCATTGCTTCACAATGTGTTAGAGACATCTTAAGCACCCGAAGGGTTAAGCAGCAGGTGGCGAATAGGTAGATGGCGATCTACCAGTAGATCACTAATTGGCTACTGGTAGCTCTTCAGCACTGAAGGAGTTAATCTGGTCATAGTCTTGTCATTTGAACCCCTTCAGTGCCAGAGGGGTACGCAACGCATTGCAGAGCAATGCGTTGCGTACCCCTCTGACACTGAAGGGGTTAAAGGAGTTTTTAAACTCTGTTACAGACATCACCAAGAAATTGCTTCATAGTGCGTTGGATACTTTCTTCAGCATTCAAGGGGTTAAAAGCCACATTTAAATAAACAGGAAATTTTTACTGGTTCCAGATGGCATCGTTGGTCTGCCCCAGAGTGACTTATTTTAACAGGTTTTTTGAGCATGTTGCAATATGCAATATACAATGTATGCATTATAAGCATATATACTATATGTGGTATCCTTTTAAAATGTTGCACTGAAAAGTGCGTATTACACAACATCGCATTCAGCAGATCGCATTGTTTAAAAGGGTGACATGAGAATCTCGCTCTGCATGAAAGAGAGATTCTCATGTTGCATCCTTAAAGGTCAATTCAACCCAGCCCGCATACCTTTAACCTGTTCATTCCCCTCGTTCATGACACCTCCAGAATAATTATAGAGGTACTGAGATAATTGTGCAAGTGAATCTGGCGCTGCTGGGCAAGATTCCTGTGCAATTGAAGACTGGGGTGATCTGAACCACATGGCACAATTAACTAAATATCTCTATAATTATTCTGGAGGTGTCAAGAATGAGGGAAGAATGGGTAAAAGGTATGCGGGCTGGTTTGAAGTGATCTTTCAGGGCACGACATGAGAATCTTGCACTTTCATGCAGGGCGAGATTCTCATTTCACCCTTTTGATCACATTGACATATTTAATGCGGAGTGTAGCCGCACGCTGTTTTCTGTGCAACGTTTTAAAAGAGAACCTGTTGTGCAACAGGATGATAACGACGAGGGACACTGCTAAGGGAGTAGATCATGTTAGGATGTCAATGAAAAAAGCAGATTCCATGTCCCTAAAGTCTGGACACCGGTGGGTTAAAGTATGCAGATTTAAGGGTCCAATCAATAAATTGAATAAGTTGTTCTCCCCCACAGATTGGTGACATTTAATTTTTACAACACTGCATAAATATTAAACTAAACCCACGCTCCATCCCTTGACAGAAATGTGAGCCTTGTGAGGCCTTCTATCGACAATGGCGATTAATTGTAATGTTAATGGCTGCCATTTACAAGCAGCCAAATATTTATCAGCTTAAATTGCAATCTGTGAAACCTTGCTCCTAAGATTGTAACATTACATCGATTATCACATAACACTGCTTTATGTGCATTTCATAAATAATGATACCTAAACGAGAGTCAATGGGGTAGCATGGAAAGGTCAGTAGTGGGATAGAGCGGCTGACAGGGATGTAAGTTCTGTCTACACTGACAGGGCGTTTCTATATGAGAGAAAGTCACCCAATACTGTAGGTGCCAGGGCCATTATAGATGACTGCTTCAGGGTTCTCCAACCGTTTCTTTAATAGGAGCTATTTTTAACCCTTTGAGGTCCAGAGAGGTACACAACGCATTGCTCTGCAATGTGTTGTGTACCCCTCTGGCACTCAAAAGGGTTAATTGATGAAACAAATACTCTAAATTATATATTGTACTATATTATACTGTATGTGTTAACCCTTTGAGTGCTCATAACTTTTTGCCCCTTCTTTGTGTATCTGAATGAATGATTTAAAACACAACCAACGTATTTATTTACACAGATTAATTTAGAAACACACATACTTAAGTTTAACCCCTTAACAACCCCCCCGGAGGAGGGGTGAGAGGAGGCAGTTAAGAACCACAGAGCTTTTTTTGTGTAATGAATTATGGGATGGCAGAGCGGTGTGCCATCCCAGAATTCCATGACGTGCTAGGACCGTCACCGGTCCTTAAAGGAGCAGTAAACTTTTTTTTATGAAAAAGTATATTTTAGGGATTCTCCTATTGAGTAAAATAAGGGTACTCCCACTGTCAAGAGATTTATATTTCCAGAGTTATTACAGTTTAAACCAATTTTTTTTTACATTAGCAGCGCCCTCTAGTGGTCAAATTCTAATTAGATTTTCTGTTGGATTCTAATGGAGAGGAAAGTCAGAAAAGTCAGGGACATACAGTTCTCCATAGAATGTGATAGAAACTGCCTGTCACTTCCTGTCAGTTAGAACTATCAAGAAGTAAACACAGTAAATTCACTTCCTGATTATTTAAACTGCTATAATTTTTGAATAAAACATCTGACAGCAGTGGGAGTGACCTTGTTTTATTCAGCAGGAAATGCTCTGTAAAATACGTGTTTTCATAAAAAAGTTTACTGCTCCTTTAATGCAAAACCACCGGTGATAGTAAAGTTTCACAATAAAAACAGCTCCAATTAATCTTCACAGTATTTGAGCCATGGAGAGTGTTATTTCAATACTGTCAGAGTTGTAGTTCAAGAGTAATTGAATGATAAAGTATCCCCCTCCCACCCCTTTTACTGCAAGACTGCATAGAGGGACAATCTTCAGTGATCATAAGGAAAAACCTAAAAAACCTGTGAAGGAGGGCAGGGTTTTCCTTATGTTCACAGTAAGAAGATTGTCCCTTGCTGTGGGCTGTCTGGTCAAGAGACCAGATTTCACATCTGAGGGGAGAAGCTTACACTAGGTAAAAGGGGCAGGAGGGGGATACTTTATCACTCAATTACCTTTGAACTACAACTCTGACAGTATTAAAATAACACTCTCCATGGCCCAAATACTATGAAAATTAATTGGAGCTGCTTTTTTTGTGAAACATTGCTATCCCTTTAAGTTGTTAAACATTCATGTGAGTTTTATTGCTGGGGACAAATATAATACACTTCTAAACACACCATGCAGTCTGATCTCCTAAACAGAGGGACACTAGGGTGGGGAAGAGGGACTTGAGTCTCAAAGAGGGACTGTCCCAACTAAAGAGGGACACTTGAACAAGTCTCTCTAGCATTCCAGGCTTAAAAGCCCGATTTTAATCAATTGGAATTTGTATTTTTCCTCTGACATGATGTTGGTTTGACTCTGAATTGTATTACTTTTTCTTAGGACATCATCTTCACTGTGAATCTGGGGAAATTTTATGCGTTCCCTGTACTGCAGTTATTTTACCCCGCTCTGCTTTCTCACTTGAACTTTACGACCCTTACATTAGTTCTACCCATTTGTTTAGGCATTGTAATTTTGTTTGTAGACTGACAATTACATTATTTATGTATTTTTTTGGAAGTTTACAAAATATTTGCTGTTTTGCATCCCGCAGTTAAAATGCATGCATATTGTATGATTTTCCACCAAAAATTCAGTTGAAAGCAAATAAATAAAAGAGCAGGTGTGAATATTTCAAAGTAAATCTGCTTTGTTTGTGTATTATGGAAACAATCTTGTACAGACTGTTAACCCTTTGAGCGCCAGAGAGTTATGCTACACATTGCGTTACATTCCTCCCAGGCGCTCACAGAGTTAATACTCGTAGAATAAAAATAAAAATAAAATAAATAACAACAGAAGTAATCTGAGCAGAAGAAAGACAACTGCAGAGAGGCACCTATATCAGAGGTATCCATGTCCTGGCCTCTAGGGCCTCCAGTAGGTCAGGGACTAACGCACTTTAGCACAAGTGGCCAAAGAGGGAGACTTGTGTTTCAGGTGGTGTGACTGGGGGTGTGGCTGGTGGGCGGGGCATTACCAAGAATTTTTAGGTGATTTACAGAAACAAATAAACATACATAACAACGTTTAACCCCTTAACCCCTTAAGGACCGGTGCGTGCATGCGCGGCCGGCACTTGCGGACCACGGGGCATTTTTTTTTATTAGCGCTTCCGGTTCAGGACTTCCCGAGCGGCGTGCAGCCGCGACGGGAGCCCTGAACGCCATGCTGTGCCAGGACCGTCATTGGTCCTTAAGTGCCGGACCGCCGTGACGGTCCTGGCACGGCAATGGTCCTTAAGGGGTTAAGGACCAGCCACACAGCTGCCACTTAAGGATCACCAGATCACGAGAACCCCAGAATTCCATGATGTGCCAAGACTGTCACTGGTCCTTAAATTGCTGGGACCGTTGTGACGGTCCTGGAAGTCCCGGGTCCTTAAAGGGATAGTAATACTTCGTTTTAACTTTATTTTATTTTGTAGGCATTAAAAAAACATTTAGAATGATATAAGTCTTATCCCTCAAACATTTATGGTTTATGAGATATTCACAAGCAAAGTTTCCCTCTCCCGCCCCTTTTTCCTGGTGTAAGCTATCTCTTCTCATATGTGAATCAGGTTGTAAGACCAGACAGATAACAGCAGGGGACAGTCTTCTTTGTATGAAAACAATGAAAGCCCTTCCCCCCTTGACAAGTTTTTCAGCTTTTTCCCTTATCTTAATTGAAGATTGTCCCTCTCTGCAGTCTACCTGGGCACCTCCCTTCTGATCTGGCTGAACGGGGGGGGGATACTTTGATTGTGAATATCTCTTAAACCATAAAGGTTTGAGAGATAAGACTTATATCGTTCTTCATGTTTTTTTAATGCCTACAAAATAAAATAAAGATAAAATGAAGTATTACTATCCTTTTAAGGGGATAAACAAACATTAAAGGGATAGTAATACTTAAAATGTAAAATAAATATATTGTAGAGTTTATCCCCTTGAGTAAAACAAGGGTGCTCTCACTGCTGAGAGGTGTTTTAGTAATAAGTTATTACAACTCAAACTTGAACTTTTTAGGTGCAATATCTCAGTGGCCTGAAACTGTATGGTGGCGCTGTTGCTATACCATCCTATGGAGATTTATGGTCAACTGACCAGAGCTGTCCATATGATGGAGTAACAACAGCGCCACTGTACAATTTCAGGCCACTGTGATACTGCACCTAAAAAAAAAATTCAAGTTTTAACCCTATGGTTAACAAAGGGGGTATGGATTGCATTGTAAAGCAATGCTTTCTGTGCTCCTCTGGCACTTAAAGGTTTAACTGTAATAACTTATTAATAAAACACCTCTCAGCAGTAGGAGTTCCCTTGTTTTACTTATGGGGATAAAACCCACATTATATATTTGTTTACATATTAAGTATTACTATGCCTTTAATGTGAGTGTTATTGCTGTGGAGCAATGTGATACACATATAGAGACAACACAGTCTGATCTCCTAAACTCAGGGACACCAGGGTGATACACTTCTATACACATCACACAGTGTGATCTCCTAAACACAGGGACACCAGGGTGATACACTTATATACACACCACACAGTCTGATCTCCTAAACACAGGGACACCAGGATGATACCCTTATATACACACCACACAGTCTGATCTCCTAAACACAGGGACACCAGGGTGATACACTTATATACACACCACACAGTCTGATCTCCTAAACACAGGGACATCAGGGTGGTACACTTATATACACACCACACAGTCTGATCTCCTAAACACAGGGACACCAGGGTGATACACTTCTATACACACCACACAGTCTGATCTCCTAAACAAAGGGACACCAGGGTGATACACTTATATACACACCACACAGTCTGATCTCCTTAACAAAGGGACACCAGGGTGATACACTTATATACACACCACACAGTCTGATCTCCTAAACACAGGGACACCAGGGTGGTACACTTCTATACACATCACACAGTCTGATCTCCTAAACACAGGGACACCAGGGTGATACACTTATATACACACCATACAGTGTGATCTCCTAAACACAGGGACACTAGGGTGATACACTTATATACACACCATGCAGTCTGATCTCCTAAACACAGGGACACCAGGGTGATACGCTTCTATACACACCACACAGTCTGATCTCCTAAACACAGGGATACCAGTGTGATACACTTCTATACACACCACACAGTCTGATCTCCTAAACACAGGGACATCAGGGTGATACACTTATATACACACCACACAGTCTGATCTCCTACACACAGGGACACCAGGGTGATACACTTCTATACACACCACACAGTCTGATCTCCTAAACACAGGGACACCAGGGTGATACACTTATATACACACCACACAGTCTGATCTCCTAAACACAGGGACACCAGGGTGATACACTTATATACACACCACACAGTCTGATCTCCTAAACACAGGGACATCAGGGTGGTATACTTCTATACACATCACACAGTCTGATCTCCTAAACACAGGGACACCAGGGTGATACACTTATATACACACCACACAGTCTGATCTCCTTAACACAGGGACACCAGGGTGATACACTTATATATACACCACACAGTCTGATCTCCTAAACACAGGGACACCAGGGTGATACACTTATATACACACCACACAGTCTGATCTCCTAAACACAGGGACATCAGGGTGGTACACTTCTATACACATCACACAGTCTGATCTCCTACACACAGGGACACCAGGGTGATACACTTCTATACACACCATGCAGTCTGATCTCCTAAACAAAGGAACACCAGGGTGATACACTTATATACACACCACATAGTATATACACACCACACAGTCTGATCTCCTAAACACAGGGACACCAGGGTGGTACACTTCTATACACATCACACAGTCTGATCTCCTAAACACAGGGACACCAGGGTGATACACTTATATACACACCATACAGTGTGATCTCCTAAACACAGGGACACTAGGGTGATACACTTATATACACACCATGCAGTCTGATCTCCTAAACACAGGGACACCAGGGTGATACGCTTATATACACACCATACAGTGTGATCTCCTAAACACAGGGACACTAGGGTGATACACTTATATACACACCATGCAGTCTGATCTCCTAAACACAGGGACACCAGGGTGATACGCTTATATACACACACCACACAGTCTGATCTCCTAAACACAGGGACACCAGGGTGATACACTTCTATACACACCACACAGTCTGATCTCCTAAACACAGGGACACCAGGGTGATACACTTATATACACACCACACAGTCTGATCTCCTACACACAGGGACACCAGGGTGATACACTTCTATACACACCACACAGTCTGATCTCCTAAACACAGGGACACCAGGGTGATACACTTCTATACACACCACACAGTCTGATCTCCTAAACAAAGGGACACCAGGGTGATACACTTCTATACACACCACACAGTCTGATCTCCTAAACACAGGGACACCAGGGTGATACGCTTATATACACACCACACAGTCTGATCTCCTAAACACAGGGACACCAGGGTGATACGCTTCTATATACACCACACAGTCTGATCTCCTAAACACAGGGACATCAGGGTGATACACTTATATACACACCACACAGTCTGATCTCCTAAACACGGGGACACCACAGCGATACACTTATACACACACCACACAGTCTGATCTCCTAAACACAGGGACACCAGGGTGATACGCTTATATACACACCACACAGTCTGATCTCCTAAACAAAGGGACACCAGGGTGAAACACTTATATACACACCACATAGTATATACACACCACACAGTCTGATCTCCTAAACACAGGGACACCAGGGTGGTACACTTCTATACACATCACACAGTCTGATCTCCTAAACACAGGGACACCAGGGTGATACACTTATATACACACCATACAGTGTGATCTCCTAAACACAGGGACACTAGGGTGATACACTTATATACACACCATGCAGTCTGATCTCCTAAACACAGGGACACCAGGGTGATACGCTTATATACACACACCACACAGTCTGATCTCCTAAACACAGGGACACCAGGGTGATACACTTCTATACACACCACACAGTCTGATCTCCTAAACACAGGGACACCAGGGTGATACACTTATATACACACCACACAGTCTGATCTCCTACACACAGGGACACCAGGGTGATACACTTCTATACACACCACACAGTCTGATCTCCTAAACACAGGGACACCAGGGTGATACACTTCTATACACACCACACAGTCTGATCTCCTAAACAAAGGGACACCAGGGTGATACACTTCTATACACACCACACAGTCTGATCTCCTAAACACAGGGACACCAGGGTGATACGCTTATATACACACCACACAGTCTGATCTCCTAAACACAGGGACACCAGGGTGATACGCTTCTATATACACCACACAGTCTGATCTCCTAAACACAGGGACATCAGGGTGATACACTTATATACACACCACACAGTCTGATCTCCTAAACACGGGGACACCACAGCGATACACTTATACACACACCACACAGTCTGATCTCCTAAACACAGGGACACCAGGGTGATACGCTTATATACACACCACACAGTCTGATCTCCTAAACAAAGGGACACCAGGGTGAAACACTTCTATACACACCACACAGTCTGATCTCCTAAACACAGGGACACCAGGGTGATACACTTATACACACACCACACAGTCTGATCTTCTCCTAACACAGGGACACCAGTGTGATACACTTATATACACACCACACAGTCTGATCTCCTAAACACAGGGACATCAGGGTGATACACTTCTATACACACCACACAGTCTGATCTCCTAAACACAGGGACACCAGGGTGATACACTTATATACACACACCACACAGTCTGATCTCCTAAACACAGGGACACCAGGATGATACACTTATATACAAACCACATAGTCTGATCTCCTAAAGAAGGGGACACCAGGGTGATACACTTATATACACACCACACAGTCTGATCTCCTTAACAAAGGGACACCAGGGTGATACACTTATATACACACCACACAGTCTGATCTCCTAAACACAGGGACACCAGGGTGATACGCTTCTATATACACCACACAGTCTGATCTCCTAAACACAGGGACATCAGGGTGATACACTTATATACACACCACACAGTCTGATCTCCTAAACACGGGGACACCACAGCGATACACTTATACACACACCACACAGTCTGATCTCCTAAACACAGGGACACCAGGGTGATACGCTTATATACACACCACACAGTCTGATCTCCTAAACAAAGGGACACCAGGGTGAAACACTTATATACACACCACATAGTATATACACACCACACAGTCTGATCTCCTAAACACAGGGACACCAGGGTGGTACACTTCTATACACATCACACAGTCTGATCTCCTAAACACAGGGACACCAGGGTGATACACTTATATACACACCATACAGTGTGATCTCCTAAACACAGGGACACTAGGGTGATACACTTATATACACACCATGCAGTCTGATCTCCTAAACACAGGGACACCAGGGTGATACGCTTCTATACACACACCACACAGTCTGATCTCCTAAACACAGGGACACCAGGGTGATACACTTCTATACACACCACACAGTCTGATCTCCTAAACACAGGGACACCAGGGTGGTACACTTCTATACACATCACACAGTCTGATCTCCTAAACACAGGGACACCAGGGTGATACACTTATATACACACCATACAGTGTGATCTCCTAAACACAGGGACACTAGGGTGATACACTTATATACACACCATGCAGTCTGATCTCCTAAACACAGGGACACCAGGGTGATACGCTTCTATACACACCACACAGTCTGATCTCCTAAACACAGGGATACCAGTGTGATACACTTCTATACACACCCACACAGTCTGATCTCCTAAACACAGGGACATCAGGGTGATACACTTATATACACACCACACAGTCTGATCTCCTACACACAGGGACACCAGGGTGATACACTTCTATACACACCACACAGTCTGATCTCCTAAACACAGGGACACCAGGGTGATACACTTATATACACACCACACAGTCTGATCTCCTAAACACAGGGACACCAGGGTGATACACTTATATACACACCACACAGTCTGATCTCCTAAACACAGGGACATCAGGGTGGTATACTTCTATACACATCACACAGTCTGATCTCCTAAACACAGGGACACCAGGGTGATACACTTATATACACACCACACAGTCTGATCTCCTAAACACAGGGACACCAGGGTGATACACTTATATATACACCACACAGTCTGATCTCCTAAACACAGGGACACCAGGGTGATACACTTATATACACACCACACAGTCTGATCTCCTAAACACAGGGACATCAGGGTGGTACACTTCTATACACATCACACAGTCTGATCTCCTACACACAGGGACACCAGGGTGATACACTTCTATACACACCACACAGTCTGATCTCCTAAACAAAGGAACACCCAGGGTGATACACTTATATACACACCACATAGTATATACACACCACACAGTCTGATCTCCTAAACACAGGGACACCAGGGTGGTACACTTCTATACACATCACACAGTCTGATCTCCTAAACACAGGGACACCAGGGTGATACACTTATATACACACCATACAGTGTGATCTCCTAAACACAGGGACACTAGGGGTGATACACTTATATACACACCATGCAGTCTGATCTCCTAAACACAGGGACACCAGGGTGATACGCTTATATACACACATACAGTGTGATCTCCTAAACACAGGGACACTAGGGTGATACACTTATATACACACCATGCAGTCTGATCTCCTAAACACAGGGACACCAGGGTGATACGCTTATATACACACACCACACAGTCTGATCTCCTAAACACAGGGACACCAGGGTGATACACTTCTATACACACCACACAGTCTGATCTCCTAAACACAGGGACACCAGGGTGATACACTTATATACACACCACACAGTCTGATCTCCTACACACAGGGACACCAGGGTGATACACTTCTATACACACCACACAGTCTGATCTCCTAAACACAGGGACACCAGGGTGATACACTTCTATACACACCACACAGTCTGATCTCCTAAACAAAGGGACACCAGGGTGATACACTTCTATACACACCACACAGTCTGATCTCCTAAACACAGGGACACCAGGGTGATACGCTTATATACACACCACACAGTCTGATCTCCTAAACACAGGGACACCAGGGTGATACGCTTCTATATACACCACACAGTCTGATCTCCTAAACAGAGGGACATCAGGGTGATACACTTATATACACACCACACAGTCTGATCTCCTAAACACGGGGACACCACAGCGATACACTTATACACACACCACACAGTCTGATCTCCTAAACACAGGGACACCAGGGTGATACGCTTATATACACACCACACAGTCTGATCTCCTAAACAAAGGGACACCAGGGTGAAACACTTATATACACACCACATAGTATATACACACCACACAGTCTGATCTCCTAAACACAGGGACACCAGGGTGGTACACTTCTATACACATCACACAGTCTGATCTCCTAAACACAGGGACACCAGGGTGATACACTTATATACACACCATACAGTGTGATCTCCTAAACACAGGGACACTAGGGTGATACACTTATATACACACCATGCAGTCTGATCTCCTAAACACAGGGACACCAGGGTGATACGCTTATATACACACACCACACAGTCTGATCTCCTAAACACAGGGACACCAGGGTGATACACTTCTATACACACCACACAGTCTGATCTCCTAAACACAGGGACACCAGGGTGATACACTTATATACACACCACACAGTCTGATCTCCTACACACAGGGACACCAGGGTGATACACTTCTATACACACCACACAGTCTGATCTCCTAAACACAGGGACACCAGGGTGATACACTTCTATACACACCACACAGTCCTGATCTCCTAAACAAAGGGACACCAGGGTGATACACTCTATACACACCACACAGTCTGATCTCCTAAACACAGGGACACCAGGGTGATACGCTTATATACACACCACACAGTCTGATCTCCTAAACACAGGGACACCAGGGTGATACGCTTCTATATACACCACACAGTCTGATCTCCTAAACACAGGGACATCAGGGTGATACACTTATATACACACCACACAGTCTGATCTCCTAAACACGGGGACACCACAGCGATACACTTATACACACACCACACAGTCTGATCTCCTAAACACAGGGACACCAGGGTGATACGCTTATATACACACCACACAGTCTGATCTCCTAAACAAAGGGACACCAGGGTGAAACACTTCTATACACACCACACAGTCTGATCTCCTAAACACAGGGACACCAGGGTGATACACTTATACACACACCACACAGTCTGATCTCCTAAACACAGGGACACCAGTGTGATACACTTATATACACACCACACAGTCTGATCTCCTAAACACAGGGACATCAGGGTGATACACTTCTATACACACCACACAGTCTGATCTCCTAAACACAGGGACACCAGGGTGATACACTTATATACACACACCACACAGTCTGATCTCCTAAACACAGGGACACCAGGATGATACACTTATATACAAACCACATAGTCTGATCTCCTAAAGAAGGGGACACCAGGGTGATACACTTATATACACACCACACAGTCTGATCTCCTTAACAAAGGGACACCAGGGTGATACACTTATATACACACCACACAGTCTGATCTCCTAAACACAGGGACACCAGGGTGATACGCTTCTATATACACCACACAGTCTGATCTCCTAAACACAGGGACATCAGGGTGATACACTTATATACACACCACACAGTCTGATCTCCTAAACACGGGGACACCACAGCGATACACTTATACACACACCACACAGTCTGATCTCCTAAACACAGGGACACCAGGGTGATACGCTTATATACACACCACACAGTCTGATCTCCTAAACAAAGGGACACCAGGGTGAAACACTTATATACACACCACATAGTATATACACACCACACAGTCTGATCTCCTAAACACAGGGACACCAGGGTGGTACACTTCTATACACATCACACAGTCTGATCTCCTAAACACAGGGACACCAGGGTGATACACTTATATACACACCATACAGTGTGATCTCCTAAACACAGGGACACTAGGGTGATACACTTATATACACACCATGCAGTCTGATCTCCTAAACACAGGGACACCAGGGTGATACGCTTATATACACACACCACACAGTCTGATCTCCTAAACACAGGGACACCAGGGTGATACACTTCTATACACACCACACAGTCTGATCTCCTAAACACAGGGACACCAGGGTGATACACTTATATACACACCACACAGTCTGATCTCCTACACACAGGGACACCAGGGTGATACACTTCTATACACACCACACAGTCTGATCTCCTAAACACAGGGACACCAGGGTGATACACTTCTATACACACCACACAGTCTGATCTCCTAAACAAAGGGACACCAGGGTGATACACTTCTATACACACCACACAGTCTGATCTCCTAAACACAGGGACACCAGGGTGATACGCTTATATACACACCACACAGTCTGATCTCCTAAACACAGGGACACCAGGGTGATACGCTTCTATATACACCACACAGTCTGATCTCCTAAACACAGGGACATCAGGGTGATACACTTATATACACACCACACAGTCTGATCTCCTAAACACGGGGACACCACAGCGATACACTTATACACACACCACACAGTCTGATCTCCTAAACACAGGGACACCAGGGTGATACGCTTATATACACACCACACAGTCTGATCTCCTAAACAAAGGGACACCAGGGTGAAACACTTCTATACACACCACACAGTCTGATCTCCTAAACACAGGGACACCAGGGTGATACACTTATACACACACCACACAGTCTGATCTCCTAAACACAGGGACACCAGTGTGATACACTTATATACACACCACACAGTCTGATCTCCTAAACACAGGGACATCAGGGTGATACACTTCTATACACACCACACAGTCTGATCTCCTAAACACAGGGACACCAGGGTGATACACTTATATACACACACCACACAGTCTGATCTCCTAAACACAGGGACACCAGGATGATACACTTATATACAAACCACATAGTCTGATTTCCTAAAGAAGGGGACACCAGGGTGATACACTTATATACACACCACACAGTCTGATCTCCTTAACAAAGGGACACCAGGGTGATACACTTATATACACACCACACAGTCTGATCTCCTAAACACAGGGACACCAGGGTGATACATATATATACACAACACACAGTCTGATCTCCTAAACACAGGGACATCAGGATGGTACACTTATATACACACCACACAGTGTGATCTCCTAAACACAGGGACACTAGGGTGATACACTTATATACACACCACACAGTCTGATCTCCTAAACACAGGAACACCAGGGTGATACACTTATACACACACCACACAGTGTGATCTCCTAAACACAGGGACACCAGGGTGGGAAAGAGGGACAGAGGGATTTGGGTCTCAAAGAGGGACTGTCCCTCCTAAAGAGGGACACTTGGGAGGTATGAATTTCAACTGTAAGCTTTGTGGTATTACTAGTGTAGCTCCATTTCAATTATAAGATCTGCGTTATCACTTTCTTTATGTCACAACATTAATGGCAGTTATAAAATTAACAAAAGTGGGTGATGGGCTGGAGCGATAGTAGAAATAGGCCTGTACATATCCTCAAGGGCAAAAGTTTCCATCCCTACCCTAGAGAGTGCTAACACACGGTGTATGTTTATGTGCCACTGGCTGTTTGTGTTTATGTTTGTGTGCCACTTCTCTACCTCTTCTCACATGGCCAAAGCTGGGCTTCTTTTCCTAGTTTTCAATAAAACAAACTAAACTTGCCTTAACCCCTTAACGACCCTTGACGGTCTTAGTACATCATGGGTCGATCTACGTTAACGACCCATGACGTACTTTGACCGTCATGGAATTCCGAGCTCCCCCCCGCGGCTGCACACCGTTCCGGGAGTCCGGAATCGAAATTAAAAAAAAAAGCAAAAAAGCTCTGTGGTCCATTAGTGACTGCCGCATGCCTGCGCGGCCGGTCGTTAAAGGGTTAAAGGGACACGAATGTCCCATAAAAATGTTTTTTTGTTTTGTAGATTAAAAATAAATAAATTCTGTGGCTTTGAGAGATATTTGGTGCTAAAGTTCCCCTCTCCTCCTCTTCACCTGACGTCAACTGTAAGCTGACAGCAGGAGTTTCCGGTCTGGGGACAGAAAGGCGGCTCTTCAGCAGAACCACAATAGCACGATTTTAAAAGACATACTTCATTGGACTGGTCTGCAAGTGTTCTTGGTTTGCAAGCACACGTTTACACCGTTCCAAAGAAGTATTTATTTTTAAATCGCTCTACTGTGGCTCTGCTGAAGAGCCTCCTTGCATCGGCTGACATGGATCTCCTTCTGTCAGCTTTACAGCTGACATCAGGAGAGAGATTTGTTAGGATTTGTTGCACATAATTTATTTTTCTTTAATCTAGAAAACACAAAAATACTTTTATGTGACATTACTGTCCCTTTAAGGTAAAAGATTAACCCTTTGAGGGCCAGAGGGGTACGGAATGCATTGCTTTGAAATGTGTTCCGTACCCCTCTGGCACTCAATCGGTTCACTGTAAAGGCCCCATGTAAATCAATGTGGATTTTTATTTCCCTGCAATGGCGTAGTTGGTATAATCTAGAATTGTTCTACTATTGCTTTCTGCATGAAGCCGATGGGCTGGTCCCTAACTTGACATCTGGGGGTGGGGGTGGGAGGTTGGCATATCTCATGCATTATTTTAGCTTTTCTACGGTAGAAGGCACAGATACAGGAGACAGCCATGCTGGAGCCTTACAATAAAATGCAGGCGTTTTCAGTAATTTACTAGATTACATAAAGGTTAGTGGCTATTTATATTGGATCCCAGATCCTGTATATAAAAGTCATCTACATTGCAATCCAGTTTCACGATGTGAACCTTATAGAGAATAGAATGCCTATTTTGTATTTAATCCCTTAGATGCCAGGGGCATCTCCAAAGTAAGTTTCTAGTATCCAAGGGTTTAAATATAATAATTATGATAAAACAAGGCACAAATATAAAAATAATGTCAAAAAATAAACGAATCGCTTTATACATTTGTAACTGGCCAGGCATTAAGGGGAGTATTCAATAAGTTAAACCATTAACAAACAAAGCAGTGTGCAACATATTGCTTTGCAATGCATTGCAGCTAAACTAAACCACCCCTCAAACCTAACAGAGACAGGCCCTAACAGACGGTAACTCTAACCTGACCAATAGTAGACACTGATACTAACCTACCCTAACCCAACAGATAGCAACCTAACTGACCCTAACCTAACAGTATCCTAACTCACGCCAACCTAACCTAACAGATACTAACCTAACGGACCCTAACCTAACAGTATCCTAACTCACCCCAACCTAACCTAACATATAGTAACCAAACTGACCTTAAACTAACAGTATCCTAACTCATCCTAACCTACCAGATACTAACCTAACATATACTAACCTAACTGACCCTAACCTAACAGTATCCTAACTCACCCTAACCTAACCTAACCGATACTAACCTAACATATACTAACCAAACTGACCCCAACCTGACAGTATCCTAACTCACCCCAACCTAACCTAACAGATGCTAACCTAACTGACCCTAACCTAACAGTATCCTAACTCACCCTAATGTAACCTAACACATACTAACCTAACATATACTAACCTAATGGACCCTAACCTAACTGTATCCTAACTCACCTTAAACTAACCTAACAGATACTAACCTAACGGACCCTAACCTAACAGTATCCTAACTCACCCTAATGTAACCAAACACATACTAACCTAACATATACTAACCTAACGGACCCTAACCTAACTGTATCCTAACTCACCTTAAACTAACCTAACAGATACTAACCTAACGGACCCTAACCTAACAGTATCCTAACTCACCCTGACCTAACCGATACTAACCTAACATATACTAACCTAACTGACCTTAACCTAACAGTATCATAACTCACCCTAATCTAACCTAACAGATACTAATCTAACATATGCTAACCAAACTGACCCTAACCTAACAGTATCCTAACTCACCCCAACCTAACCTAACAAATACTAAGCTAACGGACCCTAACCAGTATCCTAACTCACCCTAATCTAACCTAACAGATGCTAACCTAACGGACCCTAACCTAACAGTATCCTAACTCACCTAACAGTATCCTAACTCACCCTAATCTAACCTAACAGATGCTAACCTAACGGACCCTAACCTAACAGTATCCTAACTCACCTAACAGTATCCTAACTCACCCTAATCTAACCTAACAGATGCTAACCTAACGGACCCTAACCTAACAGTATCCTAACTCACCTAACAGTATCCTAACTCACCTAACAGTATCCTAACTCACCTTAAGCTGGATACATTCCCTGACTATGGAGCTAATTTAAATTGCAAGGTTGCAGGTTTGAATCCCAACAGGGTCAACTTAGCCCTTCATCCTTCAGAGATCGATAAATGAGTACCATTGATTGGATAATAATAGCACATATTATTTCAGCTGCCAATTTGGTTAATTCTGAAAGCGCTTTGAGTCCCACTGGGAGAAAGGCTATATAAATACTAGTTATTATAACTTAACCTAACAGATACTAATCTAACTCACCCCAACAGTAGGGGTGGGCTAAAAGTGAGAATGTTTTCCTACATGACTTTTCACAAAAAAACGGAAGCTTTTCTCCTTTTCTCCAATGTAAAATGTACCTCCTTTTCACCTATTCCAGCAAATTCCTCGCCTATTCCAACATTTTCTCCTGTTCTAACACATTTTCACATATTCTAACACATATTTCTCTGGTTCAACACATTGTTCTCCTATCCAACACATTTTTCTCCTATGTTTCCTTTGGTGCAACATTTTCCAGCACAATATTTCTTCGTCTGAGGACTGTAGTGGAGAAATAAGTAGCTGGAAGTCAAAGTTGTGAGTCCTACAGCAGCATATACCTTGAAAAATGTGTTAGCATGCAGAGTGCATTTGTCCTTTGCCCATAACACTTACTTCCTGCTTAAGTGACACTGGCACATATTCATGATGTGGCAGATATGTATGGTAGTGGAGGTGGTGTGATTGGTGGGACCTTGACCCTTGGAGGAGAGAGATCGTCATCATTTATTGCGCATGCTGTAGCAACCATTGCTAGAGTCAGTTTTTGAACTACCACTTTACTCCCCCATCCCTGCACTGCTTCACCTCTCCCAATCCACTTGTGCGTTTGCTGGACTTTACTTAACTACTGAGTATGTGTTTTTACTCTCTACAGTACACAACTGATGGAGTGTGATGTCTTTCCTTGGCCCTCAACAAAATTCTCAATGTCATCTGCAGTCTATCAAGTCTGCCTCAGTCACAGAACTCACATCAGGCCCCCAGTCAGCTCTCTGTCACCTGATATATTTACTTGTTTATTTACTTATGTATTTTTTCTTTTTTTTTTTATATTATTTTTTGTTTTTTCAAATTTTTTTTTTTTTAGTTATCCACCCTATCATAATGGATATGTCCTAAGCCTATTGTAATATCATGCACTGGGGTAAATTGACTTGTAACCCTAGTTACTCCTAGATATAATGTATCTGCATCTAAATGAATACATTGTAAAGGACCCTCTTATCCTTTAAATCTAAATATACAGTATGGGGATAGTGACAAATTCTCGTAATGAATGTAGATTTCCAGGGCATATAACAGCTTGCCAACAACAGATTACAAAAAATCAGAAGATAGTACTGGAACTTTAAACAGCTACTTAGCCTTGTACAATGAAGTATATTCGTAAGTATTGCTGGTGCACATACCAGATTGCCTACATGAGCAACACATAAAGGGACCACGCAGTCCTGATTGATCTATATATTGAAATATATGCGACCATTGACTAGGCGACCTGACAATCTTGCTCTGTCATGCAGTGCGAGATTGTCACGTTGCCATTTTTATCCAGATGACATGGTGACAGTGTTAAATGGTCGCATCTCTTCTGTGCGCGACCTTTCAAAAGTGAACCGAGTTCCCACAGAAAGAGGATTAGAAAATAAAAATGTGCCATCGGGTGATGCTGCTACTAACGGTTTCACCCTTTGAATGCTGGAGGTGTACACAATTTGTTGCGTTTCCCTCTGGCACTCAAAGGGTTAATAATAATAATAATAATAATAATAAAAGATCAGTTAAAGTTGTATTAACTTCTGAATAAAACATTTTTTACTTTAGAGCAATAGATAAAAAATGCCCTCTGGACACCAGACGATGCTGTTGCTAACAGTTTGATTAAAAGAAAAATTGAGCCGTAAAACATTACTGTCCCTTTAAATTACAGAGATTGGGAAGAGGCAGATAAACCAAGCAATGTGCTGGAGACCTCTCTAGCATCCAAGAGGTTAAAGCCTCAGTTTATATCAATGGAACTATTTATTTGTTCCCTATGATGCAGTTGGGTTGCTCCACTTTTCTGTTTGTATATATGGCTAGAGAGAACTGAGCCTTGATCCTGACTTCAAACAGGAGGTGCAGTTCAATTTTGTGTTGTAGTGTAATGCTAGTCTAAGGCTTTGGGAGTGATGTACATTACCTTGTAGCCCACCACAGGCATTGCTTTCTGTTACAACAGTCAGTGGAGAGTTATCCCTCTAGTGTTTAGAACTCTGTGGTGCTCTCTTATATCCACAGTGTATGGCAGAATTAAAATGTGGTCACTCAAACACCTGCATGCACTACAGCTATCATCTACTGTAGTACAGGGGTGTGCAACATGAGGCTCTCCAGCTGCTGCAGACTACAGCTCTCATCATCCCACTGCCAGCCATTGGCAGGCAAGTGATGATGGGAGTTATAGTCTTGTCGTAGCTGGAGGACCACGCATTAACCACCTGCTCTGGTACATACTTAACAGTATTCAAATATGAAAGAACCCTTCTCAAATCTCCAACATATATTTGCTGTATGTCCAAGTATATATTAATATAATCACTGTCCTCAACAAATGCTTCAAATGAAAAAAATACCATTCTTCACTCTTAAACCATTCTTTTCTCTTATTATGCGTATTGGTGAGAGGCGCTGAATGAAGATATGAGTGTATGAAAAATGTGAAAAGAGAGGATTAAGATTGGAGAGAAGCATTCTTTTCCTTTGAAGTGTTTGTTGAGGGCACTAATTACGTTCATATACATGTGGTCACAGACTAGATACATGTAAGAGATTTGTGACAATTGTAGTTTGAAGTAAATTACTGAAGAGTTCTTGTGTGTTTTTAATATTGATTGATCTGTTTTGGACTTAACAATTCACTACAGCCCTACAGTAAATACATAGGTACAGAATATCGATCTTCCATTACTGTGGCCCATATTAATTGGAGCTATTCTGGAGTAAACCGATTGCACCACAGGAATTCCTAAATTCTCATGCACTTGAACAGAGCATTTTAACCACCTGGGCGTTTAAGTGGTGAAAAGGCCAGTTTAATTTAACCCCTTAAGGACCGTCGCACTCATGTGCGGCCGGCACTTAAGGACCACAGGGCATTTTTTTTGTTCTGATTCAGGGCTCGCTGCGTGGGGAGCCCTGAACTCCATGATGTGCCAGGACTGTCACTGGTCCTTAACTGCCGGACAACCGTGATGGTCCTGGCATGGCACTGGACGTTAAGGGGTTAAAGATTTTATTTTTTTTGTCCCCTATGGTGCAGTTGGTTTACTCCAGAATAACTTCAGTTTCTTTTATAAATAAGGGCCATCATGTTCCTTTTTTCTCTCTCATAGAGAAGTGTGAAGACTTTCAGAGAAGTGAACATATAGATGGGGTTATGCAATAAGGAGTGCTAACGATGTGATAAAGTGGAGATAACTTCTCCAGTGATATCACTTCTCCAGTTCCTATGTTATTCTATGGAGCATATTCACTAACATCTCCAAAGCTGAAGAAACTTTAGTGCATTGACTCCATAGAATAACATAGAATAACATAGGGACTGGAGAAGTGATATCACTGGAGAAGTTATCTTCGCTTCATCACATAACCCACCCCTGATGTTTTTGCTCTAGTACTTACCTCTTGGTACGTCTGCTGATGCTGGCGGTTAACCCTTTGGGTGCCAGAGGGGTACGCAACGCATTGCATACCTCTCTGGCACTCAAACAGTTAGCAGCAATGGAGTTCAGATGCCGCGTTTGTATATTACCCCCAGAGGGAAATGTGCAAACTTTTAGAGAAGTGAACATCTGATGCCTGAGCACATTATAAACATCCTAATACGTGTGTGTGAATGTCAAGATGGAGGTTTTGGCTGCAGCCCAATTTGTATTCAGCTTTTGTGATATTTAGAAGAGGAGAGAGAAAAAAAAAGAGAGAGAGAGGGAGAGAAAATTCAGGTTACCTGCGGAGAATTGTGATAGCTGATAACATAATGGATTGTTAATTAGCTTAACTTGGAACAAGATGTGTGTTAATTATCACTTATATCTTTTTTATAGTGACAACATACCTCCTGCTGAAATGTATATATATATATACTATTGTGTAACAGTCTGCAAAAGGCAGGTGCGAAAAAATGCTGTAAACTAAGAATGCTTTCAAAAATAAAAATGTTGATAGATTATTTTATCAATTAACAAAATGCATAGTGAGTGAATAATCTAAATCAAATCAATATTTGGTGTGACCACCCTTTGCCTTCAGAACAGCATCAGCTCTTTCTAGGTACACTTACACAAAGTCCAGGATTTTGTAGGCAAATAGTCAGGTATAGGATTAAACAATTATACCAAACAGGTTCTAATAATCATCAATTTAATATGTATGTTCAAACACAATCATTAACTGAAACAGAAACAGATGTGTACGAGCAATAAAACTGGGTGAGGAACAGTCAAACTCAGCTAACAAGGTGAGGTTGCTGAAGACAAAAGTCATACACCATGGCAAGACTGAGTCCAGGAACAAGACACAAAGTAGTTATACTGCATCAGCAAGGTTTCTCCTAGGCAAACATTCCAAGGCAGACAGGGGTTTCCAGATGTGCTGTTCAAGCTCTTTTTGAAGAAGCACAAAGAAAAGGGCAACATTGAAGACCGTAGACACAATGGTCAAACAAGGAAACTTAGTGCAGCAGATGAAAGACACATCATGCTTACTTCCCTTCACAATCTGAAGATGTCCAGAGTGCCATCAGCTCAGAATTAGCAGAAAACAGTAGGACCCTGGTATACCCATCTAATATCCTGTGAAGTCTAGACAGAAATGGTCTTCTTGGAAGACATGCATCCAAAAAGCCATACCACTGACGTGGAAACAAGGCCAAGTGACTCTGCATGAAAATACAGAAACTGTAGTGCAGAAAAATGTCAGCAGGTGCTCTGGACTGATGAGTCAAAATTTGAAATATTTGGCTGTAGCAGAAGGCAGTTTGTTCACCAAAGGGCTGGAGTTCAGATCAAGAATGAGTGTCTGCAGGCAACAGTGAAGCATGGTGGAGGTTCCTTGCAAGTTTGGGGCTGCATTTCAGCGAATGGGTTTTTGGGGATTTGGTCAAAATTAATGGTCTCCTCAATGCAGAGATGTACAGGCAGATACTCTTCCATCATGCAGTACCATCAGGGAGGCATCTGATTGGACCCAAATGTATTCTGCAGCATAACAATGACTTCTAACAAACAGCCAAAGTCATTAAGAGCTATCTTCAGTGTAAAGAAAAACAAGGAGTCCTGGAACTGATAGTATGGCCCCCACAGAGCCCTGATCTCAACACCATCGAGTCTGGCTGGGATTACACTAAGAGAGAGAAGCAACTGAGGCTGCCTAAATCCACAGAAGAACTGTGGTTAGTTCTCCAAGATGTTTGGAACAACCTACCTGCCGAGTTCCCTAACAAACTGTGTGCAAGCGCACCTAGAAGATTTGATGCTGTTTTGAATGCAAAGGGTGGTCACACCAAATATTGATTTGATTTAGATTTTACTTCTGTTCACTCACTTTGCATTTTGTTAACTGATAAGCTATTGACATGTCTATTTTTTAATGTATTCTTACTTTACAGCATTTTTCACACCTGCCTAAATCTTCTGCACAGTACTGTACATTGTTTGCATGTAATTGAGTTACCATTTATTGCAAGTACAGGATGAAAAAAAGACTGATGTACAGAGAAAATGGTGTAATTCGCTGACAATTCCATTACACTACAGGGAAGAAAAAAAAATTCCCATTCATTTAAAGAGACAGTAACCTTTTTATGTATTCGGCAGTGCATAACATGTAAGGTCAAGTTGCCTGTACTTTTTATTATTTATTTTTTCACTGTCACCTACTTTTTTTTTTTTTTTTTTTTTTACACATTTATCTCCATGAAATTGAAGATCTGTTTCTAGTGATCTTTCTGTCATGGATTGTGTTAGCAAAAAGCAATGACACACCAAAAAATATTCAATGTAGAAATACAGTATAAAGATCACTCAGAGCTGCAGGTATAGTGCTACATTATATCACTAATTTTTCTTTCACGGTCACTGACAGAAAGCTCATCACCAGCTGGCTGACTGGGGATGTTGGGAGTTGTAGTTCCTAACTCATGTTGTAGGGCTTTGTTGTAAAAAAACAGTACTCCTACTGCTGGGAAATTAGATTTTCCAGAGTTATTACTGTTTAAGCTGTTTGTTTTTTACATTAACATCGCCGTCTGGCGGCCTAATTTCAGATAGTCATTCTGTGAGAGAGGTGAGTAACCGACAACGGTTCTTCATATAATGTGATAAGAACTGCTGAGTCACTTCCTGTTTGTACTTTCAAGAAGTAAATACCTTGATCTCTGTTTCCAGATAGTATAACAGTTTTGAACTGCTATAACTTTTGAAAAAAGCAACTGCCAGGAGTAGAAGTACTTTGTTACTCAGCAGGACAAGCTCTATAACATGTTGCTTTTTATAAAAAAAAAAAAAAGTTTAGTCCTCCTTTAAAGGGTTAATCCTTGATCATAATTAATTTGTTGCGTTAATGTAGGTGAGAAATTTGGGAGGAGTTTAAAGGAGAAGGACCATAAAATAGATTATGTGCCTAACTCCTATGGAGTAAGCAATCTATGCTGCAAAATTCTTTGCACTGCTTGTGCCAAGGGGAAGGAATCATGGGAGTATATGTGTCTTTAGAGGTTTTCCTCTGCTACTTGTTAACTTTTTTAGTGCTAGAGAATTATTCAACTCACTGATACGCAATGCGTTGATAACTCTCTTGCACTCAAAGAGTTAATCATTATTTACTAATAATGCACAGAGCAACCCGATATTTTTTTTTAAAAAATTAGTCGATTTTCCTGTGCATTCAATACTGGAGGTATTTGGGCTCGGATTAAAGTCTTAACCTTGATGTAATGTGTGTGTACCGACATGCACTAAGATTATCAGACATACTAATACATGAACTAAAGAACAGACATATGGTGGTTAGGCTAATGTGTATCCACCGAAAATTAGCTGTGCTTGTGCTCTGTACGTTCAACCTAAAAAGTCATATCTAGTATAAACAAACTGAGCTGCTATTTCACAGCTCACTGCCTGTACCATAACCAGAGCTGGACATTTCCGCTAGTTCACTAGTCTGTGACTAACAAAAAAATCCAGCAAAGTACAAAGCTGGTCTGGTCTCTAGAACTCTGGGAGGGCCAGTAACTTTTCATCTCCAGACTAATAACTTGTTTCCCTGACTAGTAACCTCACTGATAGTTTACCAGCCCTTTATATAGTCAAAGTTCTGCTCTGCACCTTTATAATCTAAGTGCTGTATGTGGAAAGTAAAAGTGGAATCATTCTGGAGCAAAACAGCTCTACCATAGAGAACAAATAACACTTCCCAAATGTCTGTTGATTTTAAAAGTTTATTTTTTTATTACTTGGAATGCTAGTGAGGTGTTCAAAAGCATACCCTCCAACATTTCACATGTTAAAAATGGTACACTTCTCATCCCTGCTCTAAAATACTCATTCTGTATGTGAATAGATCTGTCACAGTGCAGTCACACACACAGCCATGGGGGATATGCACTAAAGTGTTATAATGCAGTGATAAAGCATGGGTAACCTCTCCACTGCCTATATTTTTCTATGGAGCCTATGCACTAAGATTTCTTAAGCTTTGGAGATCTTAGTGCATAGCATCTATAGAATAACATAGGAACAGGAGAAGTGATATCACTGGAGAAGTCATCTTCACCTTAAAGGGATAGTAATACTTCATTTTAACTTTATTTTATTTTGTAGGCATTAAAAAAACATGAAGAATGATATAAGTCTTATCTCTCAAACCTTTATGGTTTATGAGATATTCACAAGCAAAGTTTCCCCCTCCCTCCCTACCTAGTGTAAACAATCTCTTCTCAGATGTGGAATGCAGTCTATAGACCAGACAGATAACAGCAGGGGACAATCTTCTTCCTATGAGAACAATGAAATCCCTGCCCCCCTTGACAAACTTTTCAGGTTTTTCCCTTATCTTAATTGAAGATTGTCCCTCTCTGCAGTCTAACTGGGCACCTCCCTTCTGATCTGGCTGAACAGTGTTACATCCGTAAAAGGGGAGGGAGGGGGACACTTTGTCATTGAATTACTCTGGAACTACAACTCTGACAGAATTGAAATAACACTCTCCAAAGTCCAAATACTATGATGATTATTAGAGCTGTTTTTATTATGAAACATTACTATCCCTTTAACACCTCTTTATCAACTGCGGGACAAGGAAGTAACTAGGATGACAGTGAAAGGCGAGGTTAATATTAAGGGGGTCTTTAATCTTTCTGATGTGGACTGGAAAAACCAAGCAGCAGGTTCAGTCAGGAGTAGAGATATCCTAAATTCTTTACAAGGATTAGCTCTTAGTCAATTAGTAGAACAGCCGACTAGGAAGGAAGCCACACTAGATTTATTATTTACTAATGGATACTTGGTATCAGATGTAGCTATAGAAGAGTGTTTGGACTCCAGTGATCATCAATCTGTGTGGTTTAATATAAAGATGGTGGCTGAGTTGCACCACACAAAAACAAAGGTTCTAGATTTTAGAAAGGCTGATTTTTTTAAAATGGAAACATTTTTATGTCTGAAATGTGTTTTACTAAACACAACATTGCATTGCATTAGACATGTCAGCAAGGGTAAAAGAAAAAGAAAACCACTGTGGTACTCCGCAGAAGTGGCAAAAACAGTAAAGGAGAAAAAATATAAGCAGACGTAGGAGGAAGAAGATCAGTATCGGTACTAGGCTGAAGGAGGCCAAATGCATTATTAGATGTGCTAAAGCACACAGAGGAAGAAATTGTACAGTCAATACAAAAGTTGGATAAAACATTTTTTAGATATATAAGTGAAAGGAGGAAAATTAAACAAGGAATAGTTAGACTGAAAACAAAAATAGGAAACTATGTAAATGAGACTAATTGGCTAGATGACTGCATCAATTAATATTTCTTTTCAGTTTTTACAGAGGAAGATGAAGGGAAGGGACCTCTGTTAGGAAAATGAAATAGCAAGACATGGGAAACACGCATGTTTACAGAGGAAGAAGTTCTACTTCAACTTTTCTAAGGTAAAAACAAATAAATCAATGAGTCCAGATGGGATACAACCAAAGTTATTAAAAGAACTTATTAGTGTTCTGGTAAAAACTTTAACAGAATTATTCAATCAGTCACTATCGGCAGGAATAGTTCCAGAAGATTGTAGGGTAGCAGATAGTAGTAACTACAGACCAGTAAGTCTTACATCAGTAGTGGGAAAATTAATGTTATGTTATTATGTTAAAGGAAAGAATTGTTAAATATCTTTCAAGATACCAAACAGCATGGTTTTACAGCAGGGACTGAGATCTTGTCAAACTAACCTCTTAGATTTTTTTGACTGGGTAACTAAAATAATAGACCAAGGGGGAGCAGTAGATATAGCTTATCTAGATTTCAGTAAAGCATTTGACACTGCATGTTGCACATTGCAGTTTTTGGGTCTGGATGTAAAAATAATTAAATAGATAAGGCAATGGCTGAGTGACAGGAGACAGAGGGCGGTAGTCAATGGAGAATATTCTGACGAAAGGAGTATTACTAGTGGGGTACCTCAGGGATCTGTACTGGGGTCCATTCCTTATAATATTTTTATTAGTGATATTGCAAAAGGTCTTCAAGGAAAGGTATGCCTTTTTGCAGATGCTACAAAGATCTGCAATAGGGTAGACATTCCAGGGGGAATAAGCCAAATGACAAATGATTTAGGTAAATTAAAAGAATGGACAAGAGTGTGTCAGTTGCAGTTTAATGTTGATAAATATAAAATAATGCACTTGGGACGTAAAAATCCAAAGGAAAAATATCTGTAATAGACAACCGAGGAAAGGGATTTGGGAGTAATTATTTCTAATGACTTAAAGGTAATGTAATAAAGCGGTGGGGAATGCAAGTAGGGTTGGGTATCATGAGGGGTCCAGATGCACCCCTTGAGGTCTGAACTATGTATATATTTTTAATAACAATAAAAATAAAATTAAATTACACATATAAAGGTTTCCTATTAACCCTTTGAGTAACAGAGGGGTAACAAAAACATTGCAAAGCAATGCGTTGCTACATCTCTGGTACTCAAAGGGTTAATTATGCAATACATATACAAGGAGGGCAATGTATGTCAAATAAAATTGGAGAAAGAACAATGTTGGATGGGAGCAATATATGTTGAATTACAAAGGAGGGGGTTAATATGTCAAAGGAGGCACTCTACGTCGGATTTCTAACATGTTGTGCAACATGGGGAACGACACCATATACACTGCCTGACACCCACAGTCTTTTTCTTTTGCCCAGGCAGTGACCATGAGGATTTGTGGCTAGCAGTGGGCAAGGGGAAAAGGCTGGAGAGGGTCAGACACTGTACATGGGGCTCTGTGGTTACCAATGGTCAAGGGAAGAAGTGTGGGGCCAAGCAGTGTATATAGGGTTCTATGGCTACCACTGGGCAAGGGAACAAGGCTGGAGGGGGGTGGGCAAGTGGTAGCCACAAATCTCCATAGATGCTTCGTGACCCCCAGTCTTGTTCATGTATAATATATGACACATAGGTTAGGGGATAATTGTGTACTGATTGGTGTGCTATTTTTTTAACCCTTTGAGTGCCACAGGGGTGAGCAATGCACATCCCTATGGCACTCAATGCTGTCCATGGTGCTGAAACTGATCTCTCTGCTCCCCTAATGGCCAAGCAGGGAAGCAGAGAGAGAATGCTGTTCAGCTTCAGAGGCTGCTGTTGGAGTTTAGTGAATGTGTCAGAGTGTCTCATTAACATATCAACACACCCTCTTGCATATGAAAGTGTCTCATTATGCTTAATTTCCATATGGAAATAGGCCATTATCAATGGGATGAATGAAAATTTGTAATAATCTGACAGATTGATGTTGATGTGGGCACATTTTTGTCAGAGTGCTGGTGATGTGATGCCGTAGACACTTTAGTGAATACTATCGATGTCCCTTTGACACTGCTACAACAGGACATAGACATTTTTTTGCCCTCTTCGAATTTTAGTGAATCTAGGCCAATGTGTTTAAAAGAAACCTAGGTAGGTCTCTTTCATAAAGCAGTCAGGTAGATCTATGTATTTATTTTTTGTATAGTATCTACAGCTGCCTGAATTTAGTGTGCACCATTTTAGATTTGTAGTTTGTTTTCACCTCCACACAATAAACAACAATCCTTACTGGACTGAATGAGATTAACCATAGAGACAGCCCTTCCTTGATTCTAACATGAGAACCTTCTCAGGTTACTAAGACTGGCCTGGGGGGGGGCAAGTACAATCAAATGGCATATTTCTACTACCACTCCAGACCAATATCTCAGCCCATCCCCTTTTGTTAATTTTATAACAGACATTAATGTTGTAAAGTAGGGCAATGATATCAAAGAGCTTATAATGTCATGTAATGTACCTATGCTAGTGATACCACAGAGTTCACAGTTGAAATGGAGCTATACTACAAGTGTATCTCTGTAAACTCTGTTTACTCCATTTACAGCAGCAGGTAGGAAATGGACTGAGCCAATGTCGTGCTGGTTCAGACTTATGAAAGGTCTGAGGACGATTGGCCCCCATGCCAGCCCTCCTTTGAATATGCTCCTGTTCCGTTATGGACAAATGCAAAATAAATAAACAAACAAACAAAAAACAAACAAAAAAATAAATAGATACAAACATAAGAAGGACATATTCTTAAAGGGATAGTAATACTTCATTTTATCTTTATTTTATTTTGTAGGCATTAAAAAAACATGATGAACGATATAAGTCTTATCTCTCAAACCTTTAGGGTTTGCGAGATATTCACAAGCAAAGTTTCCCCTCCCACCCCTTTTACCTAGTGTAAGCCATCTCTTCTCAGATGTGGAATGCAGTCCATAGACCAGACAGATAACAGAAGGGGACAATCTTCTTCCTATGAGAACAATGAAAGCCCTGCCCCCCTTGACAAGTTTTTCAGGTTTTTCCCTTTGAAGATTGTCAATCTCTGCACTCTACCTGGGCACCTCCCTTCTGATCTGGCTGAACAGTGTTACATCAGTAAAAGGGGCAGGAGGGGGACACTTTGTCCTTGAATTACTCTTGAACTATAACTCTGACAGTATTGAAATAACACTCTCCAAAGTCCAAATACTATGATGATTAATTAGAGCTGCTTTTATTATGAAACATTACTATCCCTTTAAGCACGTTTTGATTAAACATAGTAAGAGCCACTTATTTCTAAGGTAAAATTCCGCTTTAAAAAGCTTGTGCTAATTTAGTAGAAATCTACAGGGAATTACAAGTGAACTGACACTCTATTCCTTGTTCATATGTTTTAATGTTATGTCACTCTAGCCAGTAATCCTTTATGTAGGAAATGCTCTTCCAGTAATGAGTTAAAGTATTACTATGTTATATTTAGTGCAGGATACAGTCTGCTTAATCTCGCCGGAGAGGTTTTCTAGGTAAAGTCAATGAAGAGTAATTGGCTAAACCTAGGTCACGATTCCATGAGGATTTTAACTCCTCCCACAGGAAATATAAACATAGTAAAACTTGCTGTTAAACGGATTTAATCTATTTGCAGCAGGTCATCATGATGTGAAGAAAGGACTCATTCTACAGTCTACAGGGGATTGTACCCATGCTGGTGCTGCTGTGAATATTATTTGAACAGTGTCCTAATTTGATTGCCTCTTTGAGAAGAATCTGTGAGTAGAGGTTATGGTTATTTTTTGTGACCCTATCTAATACAAAAACAATGGATTTAGGAAAGGCGAAAATTCTGAGAAATGGGGTTAATGCTCTGTACCAAGCAATCCACCCTTTACATGGTTTGGCCTGGACAGATGGTCGGCAGGTTGTACTGACAGCCTTTCACCTTGATAATGAAGAACCAAAATTTGGCAACTCTGTGGTCATTGGACAGTTTGAACATGTTTACGGGCTCTACTGGGGTCCACTTTCTGTAAATGACATCCCAGCTTTGTTGGCCGTTCAGCACAAGAAACATGTCACAATTTGGCAACTGTATTACAGTCCTCAGGAAAAGAACAAGTTAATTGTTTCCCAGACTTGTGAAATTGGGGATCCCTTGCCTGTTCTCCCACAGGGCTGTATATGGCATCCAAGTAAAGATATCTTAGTTGTTTTAACTAAACGGGATGTGTCTGTGTTGTACTCTGTCTGTCAAAACAATAACAATGTGAAAGCAGATATTAAAGGCAGTGGAGTTATTTGCGCTGCCTGTTGGACAAAGGACGGCAGTCGTCTGGTTGTAGCTATTGACAGTGCACTTTACTCTTACATATGGGACGATGCTCAGAAAACCTTAAACCCCTGCACATTTTGTCCCATATTGGATACTAATGCTAAAATATATGCAATTCAGCCAGTTATGCAACACCACATTGTAGTTACAACTAACACACCATCAGAGAATCCTTATGGCTGTAGCAGGGATACAGAATCAGAAATCTCATCTCTGCAATCTTCTCTCCTGACATTAGATGAAGAACTGTCAAGGAGACACAGGAGGATGTCTACAGAATCAGGAAAATCATTGCCAGTTGACTTGGGGAAGAATAGTTCTTTAGTTCCTGCAGATCTCACTCACATCCTCGCAAGACACCGCAGGTCTGACCCCAGCCCTCTGTTTCATTTAAAACACAAGAGCTTCACCATGGGAAGTAAGAATGGTTCATCTAAACTCCTAATTGTATCTTTTGAGCAGAATGCAACAACTACCAGGAAAATATTTATTCCAGGTATTTCAACCCCTGACATATTAGTAGTAGATCCTCTTGGTGAAAGAATTACAGTGGCTTCCAATACTGGCAACCTAGTTTTGGTTTGTCCAATAACTCCCAACTGTATGCCCAACATTGAACAAATCAAGTTGGAAGAGAATGAAAAGACCAAAGGCATATGTTTTCTGACAGATAGAACGCTTCTAGTCTTGGTGGGGAAGCAGAAATCAAATGATACAGTGCTTATACCTTTGTCTGGCTCAGAAAAGTACATGATTCATTTAACCATAAAAGAATTAATGCCTATTGAATATATTTCCCCTACATTTAAAGGCAGTCAAGATGTAAGTAGTGTTTGCAATGTACACACCCTGGGAAGCAAAGCCTTTTATGATGATCATATTGCAAGAAAAGAGCTTTTGATGCCACACAATATTGGCATTCAGTCCCCGCAGGTCAAGAGGAGACTTTCCAGATTAGGTAAGAGCACCAGCCCTGATCAAAGTCCAACATCCAGCATAAGTGACTTGGATGACAATAAGACGGTTACAGACTCTTTAGTAACTTTAGAGAATCTTGAAGGTGAGCCAACTAATCGAAGGGCAATGAATATGGATCAGGCTGGGCTTAGAAGAAAATTGTACCAATCAATTTCTCAGAAACTATGTTCAAACAACACTTGTGAATCATTCCATTTACTGGAAAATAATATTGCAAGTTTTAACAAAGAGCAAGATGTTTCTTTAACCCCAAACCTTGGACATTATGAGTCGAACTTATTAGAATCACATTGTTGTCTTTCTGACGTAAGAGAGTTTTCAAAGAATTCCAAGAAAATGCAGCCTTATCCATCTTTAGAGGATCCCCATTATGTATTTATCTCCTGTCAGGTAAGTTGATCATTGGTCAGGGTTTGCTTTTCTCATATTGTGGCCTAGATTGGTTTTCATCTTTCCTTGATAAATTCAGTCTCTTTTGACCTGATGTGTTAAATGTACAGATATTTCTACTGAATTATTTTCCTTGATAAATTCAATCTTTTTAGACTTGATATGTTAAATGTACAGACATTTCTACTGAATTATTTTCATATTTCTCAAGATGCCATATAACTAACCATAATAATATGGTAAAATTTGTTATACAGTCAATTACTATAAGTGGAACACTAGGCAAGCATACATTAGGGCAGGAGGTCCCTGCCCATAGGGCTTACAATATAAATATATGGTGGGTGACATACAAATACAATCAAGTAGAGGAGGATGTGCAAATTACATATATTTTACATGTTACAGTAGTGCTACATTTAAAAGGTGTTCTTATTGCTTCTGTTTTATAGTTTGAGGCTTGGCAGATGCTAGGTGGAAGGGAGCTCCAGAAGTAGGGGGCAGCAAGGGATAAAGCCCTCAGTCAAAATACAGCAGGAGAGGTAAAAGGAGTAGAGAGACGGCCACTATGTGCTACATGACGTGATATCAAAATGAAATATAGGTTGGGGTTAAGTGTTGTAGAGCCTTGAAGGTAATGAGGAGGATATTAAAGGTTATTCTTGCTTTATAGGAAGCTATGACAGAGTATTCTGATGTTAGAATTAGGGATCGATTGAAGAGAAGAGATGTGGGTAGTGGGCAGACCAAAATGTAAGGAGTTGCAATAGTCCAGGTGGAAAAGGATAAGAGCTTGTATGAGAGTTTATATTGTAGAGCGAAAAAGAAATGGGTGGATTTTTGCTATTCTTCAAAGAAAGAAGCGACATGTTTTCGTTTTTTCATTAATGTTGGTAGTGAAGCAAAAAGAAGAATTCAGAGTTACCCAGAGGCAAGATGTATTTTCCACTGGGTAAATTGTGGAGCCCTCGACAGTTATAGAAAACTGCGGTATTGTGCAGGATTTAGGAGGAAAGATAAGCAACTCAGTCTTAGACATTGGTGAGAAATGCTGTTTGAAGATTTGAGCGTCTGGAAAAATGTGAAGGAAAAAAAGAAGATTAATATTGAAGAAATATATTTGAAGGGTGTGTTTCTAATATTGATTCATCTGTTTTGGACTTAGTCATTCATTACAGCCCTATAGTAAATACACAGATAAGAAATATTGATCTTCTTGGTTAGGAGTCAAGCACAGTGGCCCTTATTTATAAAAAGCAAACTGGAGTTAAAGGGATAGTAATGGCTGCTTTTAACGAAGTTTAATATTGTAGATATTAAAAAAATAAATTAATTTATGTAAGTACGATCTCTCAAAAATCTCTCGTTTGAGAGATATACGTTTCTAAAGTTCCCCACTCCCACCCGTTTTACAGATATCAGTGCTCTAGCTGACAGTACGAGACTCTAGTTGTGCAACTGGATGGCAGCTCTTCAGCAGAGCTGAAATAGCACTATCTATAAGAAATACTTCACTGGAACGGTCTACAAAATCTTCTTGCAAACCAGGCACACTTTGTAGACCATTCCAATGAACTATTTCTTTTTAGATAGCTCTGTTTCGGCTCTACTGAAGTGCCCCCAGCCGGTCCCGGGACCGGAATCTCATGCTATCAGCTAGAGCGCTGACGTCTGTGAATGGGGCGGGGGGGACATTAGAAGCTTATATCTCTCAAACTATACATGTTTGAGAGACTGGACTAAATTCCCATGCACTTGAAAAGAGCTTTTTAACCTCTTCAAAGCTTTGCAATGCATTAGAGACCTCTCTAGCACTGAAGGGGTTAAAAGCCCAATTTAATTTAACAGGATATTTATTTGGCCCCTATGGTACAGCTGGTTTACTCTAGAATAACTCCAGCTTTTATAAATATGGGCCACAGTGCTTGATTCCTAACCAGGATGATCGGTATCCCGTACCTATGTATTTACTATAGGACTGTAATTAATTACTGAGACTTACTATGAACAGATCAATCAGTATTAAAAAACACACAAGAACCCTTCAGTGAACTACAATAATCACAAATCTCCTAGATGTATCTAGTCTGAGACCACATGTATATGAACGTTATTAGTGCCCTCAACAAACACTTCAAATGAAAAGAATGCTTTACTTCAATCTTAATCTTCTTTTCTTTTCACATTTTTCATACACACAATTCTTAATCCAGCACTTCTCACCAACACTGATAATAATCAAGACAAAGAAAGAAGAATCCAACAAGAGTGTAATGTTGTCCAGGTTCAGTGCATTAACTCATGGATTAACTTGTAGGGCCTCTGTCCTGTCTCTCTTGTAGTGTCTCCCTCTGATGTTCAAGCATGTAAAGAGGAAATGCACAATGGTGCAACTAAAATATCAGGTTATTAATATGTATCTGTTAATATTTTCCATAATTCTTGTAGTCAAATGGTTAGTAATACTTCAGTGGGTGCCGAGCTAAGATTTGTCATTATACTGTATACTATTGCTCCCCATCAGTGGTAATCCTGACATCCTGATATTTGCAGTGAAATCGTATTATAAATTGTGCTCTTCCCGCACTTTTTCAGTCCTGTAAGCCACCTCCCCTCAGATCTGAAGTCCAGTTTCTTGACCGGACAGATCACAACGAGGGACAATCTTTCTTTATCCAGTATAAAGAAAACCTGCTTCCTTGACGAAAGAGCGCAGGTTTTTCCTTATACAGAAGGAAGGTTACCCCTTGTCACAATCCTCTTTCAGGTCTGAGGGGAAGCGGCTTACTGGACTGAAAAGGGGCAGGAGGGGGACAATTTATAATATGATTTCACAGCAAATATAGCGATATCAGGATTACCACTGATGGGGAGCAATAGTATACACTTTAAAGGGATAGTAATACTTCGTTTTTTTATTTTGTAGGCATTAAGAAAATATGAAGAACGATATAAGTCTTATCTCTCAAACATTTATGGTTTGAGAGATATTCACAAGCAAAATTTCCCCTCCTGCCCCTTTTACCTAGTGTAAGCCATCTCTTCTCAGATGTGGAATCCAGTCCATAGACCAGACAGATAACAGAAGGGGACAACCTTCTTCCTATGAGAACAATGAAAACCCTGCCCCCTTGAAAAGTTTTTCAGGTTTTTCCCTTATCTTAATTGAAGATTGTCCCTCTCTGCAATCTACCTGGGCACCTCCCTTCTGATCTGGCTGAACAGTCTTACATCAGTAGAAGGGGAGGGAGGGGGATACTTTGTCATTGAATTACTCTTGAAATACAACTCTGACAGAATTGAAATAACACTCTCCAAAGTCCAGATACTATGATGATTAATTAGAGCTGCTTTTATTATGAAACATTACTATCCCTTTAAGAACACATTGTAGCTTGGCACTCACTAAAGTATTACTAACCCTTTAATAACTCTTACAGTTCCTCCGCCAAAGACGCTCTCTTTTTCTTGATTATGATCAGTGTTGGTGAGAAGTGCTGGATGAAGGTTTGAGTGTATGAAGAATTCTAGAGATAAAAGAGAAGATTAAGATTGAAGAATGGTATTCTTTTCATTTGAAGAATTTGTTAAAGGGGAACTTTCACGTCTAAAACACTTTTTGGGCAGGTGCTTAAGTTATTAAAGTTGTATTAGGATTCATGTTTGTTTTTTTACTCACATGCTTCCTAAAATATGTAGACTTTATTGTGGGCATTCTGTGGCACACTGTATCTTCCGCACAGAGGTGCAAGACTTCCCAGTCCTATAATTCTCCTCCCACCTCCCTCCCTGCTGTCTCAGGGAGCGCATTCACTCTTCCCTTCGTAGCGGTGTGCATCACTTCTATCTTTACAGCAAGTTCTGTTTATCATTATACTGAGCTTTAACTTTAATAACTTAAGCATCTGCCCAAAAGTGTTTTAGACGTGAAAGTTCCCCTTTAAGGACAGTGATTATATTAATATACACTTGGATTTATAGCAGATATATGTAGGAGATTCCGTGCAATGCATTGGAGACCTCCCTGGCATTCAAGGGGTTAAACAGCTCTAGCTATCCCTTTAAAATCTTGAGGACCAGTGGGGTATCCGCAATGTGCCCATTTGGTCACGAAGAATTTAATTGTAAAGTAACACAAATCACATAAAAAGCATGGGTATTCCCTGTCTTGATAGGCATTCCAAAAACTATTAAAAAAATAAACAAACTTATATAGTTGAAGAGCCCGTGTACATGGGTCACAGTGCCACCCAGCAATGGCCGCGCTGCAGTCATTTCACAGTAGAGACTGCCCGCGCCACGGCTCCTCTTTCATTACCACAGTTGAGATCTGCGTCTATATCTTCCCATTTCTTCCCTTGCTCTTGTTCACTGTGATTTTGATTTGCCTTAATTTGGTTAATTTGGACTCTTTGCTTGAAATGTTACCATTTATTAGTTCAGGCGTCATAATTATGAGTACTTGATATATTTAACAATGGATGTGTGTGTGTGTGTGCATATGTATATATATATATATATATATATATACACAAAATAGAAAGTACCAAGCACTCAAGAAAGTATTTATTCAATGGTCAACGTTCCGGCCAGGCATTGCCCCCCCTTGTGGCAGGAGCAGTAGAAATGTTCATAGGAGGACAACACTGCATGGCTGGGTACTCTCATTTGATGTTTGTTATGTCATATATTCTTCAGAATATGTAGTACTGGCAAGATACTCTTAATGTATTTATAAATTGGAAATAAGGGGTTGTGGGCTTTTACCCGTATCTGTGACTTTGTGTTAATGTTAGGGTTGCCACCTTTTCTTCCAAAAAATACCGGCCGTGGCATTCCGTCCATAGACTTAACATTGGACAGAAGCCAATTTTGTACTGGCCTGCCGGTAAAATACCGGCTGGGTGGTAACCCTAGTTGATGTATAAATTAAACAAGGGGGGGATGTTACTTTGTGGAATGGTCACAGACTGGAGGGACAGTTGAGGATTCTGCAAGTCAATCTTTGTTTTAGCTGGGAATTGTCATTGAACCTCTTCACCCCCATCCTGTACTGTTTGGGTTTCTGGGTCCTTTTGGCCTGCTCTTTTTTGGCTGGGGGTATTTGCCACACCTGCTGGCTCCTGCTGCATTCATCACTAGTACAGCTGGGCTCCGGCTGGGTAACTCCTGTTCACAGCTTGACCTCTGTTGGCCTCCTCTCTGGTGCTGCTGGGCTGCTGACAGGGCCCCTGTTTGGCAGCTTGATGCGCTGGCATGCTCAGCATGCAGACATCTTTTCACTAGACGTGCCTGTTAATGTTCTCTGTTTATATGCTGCAGATCTCAGAGAGAAAGATGTGTCTGTGTAACATGATAACTAGGGTGACCACGTGTCTCGGATTGCCTGGGACAGTCTTGAATTTTAATTGTGTGTACCTTGTCCAGGGCAGCCCCCTTCTGGGACAATAAAAAGTCCCGGAATGAACCCTCCAGAGTGCTACTAGAAGTAGAACTAACCATTGCCTACTGTGACAGGAAGTGATGCCTCTGTTGGGCTACAAGAAAATGGCTTCTAGACAGAGCTCTAAACACTACAGTAGAGAACTGAGCCTTGATCCCGACATCAATCGGGAGCTGCAGTGCATTTTGTGGTGTAGCGTAATGTTACTCTAAGGCTTTGAGTTAGATGTACATTTTCTTGTAGCCCACCACAGGAATCACTTTTTGTCAGAGCAGTCAATGGGCAGTTCTCCCTCTAGTGTTTAGAACTCTGTAGTGCACTCTTCTCTCTGCAGTGATCCTGAATGGCAGGATTGAGTTGTGGTCACCCGCATGATAACTCTTCACTTTGCAGCTTTGGGAATCTCAATGCTCTTGCTCTATCACATAGGAATTCAACCCAGAACATAAAGAAGCAATCAACCAGTTGAAGTCCCTCGGAAGTCCCCTTGTTGAGGGACAGTAATGGTTGTTTTTAACAAATTTTAATATTGTAGATATTAAAAATATAAATGCAATGAGGTATTTCCCATCTCTCAAAAATGTATAGTTTGAGAGATATAAGCATCTAAAGTTCCCCCCTCCCTCCCCTTTCCCAGTCCTCAGCCTCTAGCAGACAGAAGGAGATACTGGTCCCGGACTGTCCGGCGGCTCTTCAGCAGAGCTGAAATAGCGCTATCTACAAAGAAATACTTCATTAGAACAGTCTACAAAATATGCTTGCAAACCAGGGGCACTGGTAGACCGTCATTCTTTTTAGATAACGCTAATTTGGCTCTGCTGAAGAGCTGCCATCAGGTCAAATGACCAGGATCTCCTTCTGTCAGCTAGAGCACTGACGTCTGTGAAAGGGGTGGGAGGGGGGAACTTTATAAGCTTATGTCTCTCACCTTATATATGTTTGAGAGATGGGACCTACATCCTCCTATATAATAATTCGCTAAAACGTGTGTAAAGCCGCAACATGCTCAGTAGATACTGCTGTGTGTGCTGCAGTCATGCGCAGTAGAGACTGCCTGCGCCGCAGCTGATACAGAGCTGGGTGAGCCGAAGGAGCGTCCCGCTCTGTATCAGCCGTGGTGCGGGCAGTCTCTACTGCGAGTGACTCCCCCGCAACCGGGTGGCAGTGGCACTGTGGCCTGTGTAACGGGCTGTTCAACTAGTTAAATTAATATTTTTAATATCTACAATACTCAACTTTGTTAAAAGCAACCATTACTATCCCTTTAAAGCTCTGTAACATATATTTCTTTTCATTAGAAAGGTTATTGCTCCTATAAATCAATACTAACACCTAACAATGAAATTGCATTGTATAAGATTGAGAGCTGTATGTTCAAAAATAAGTGAGGAATTCTGGGACAAACCATGTGGCACTAGAGGAGAACGAAATATTCAAATTGATTTAAATGAGTATTTTAATCACTTGAATTCTAAAGAGATCTCTAACATATTGCTTCCCAATGCGATGGAGAAAATATCTTTTTTCTTCAATGGAAATTTGGGGAATTTTTAGATCTCCACCTACAGTGCAAATGGTTTGCCCCGGAATTCCTCCACTTTATATATATATATATATATATATATATATATATATATATATATATATATATATATATATATAGTATATTTCTAGCTAATGTTTGTGAAAATTAGCTATTATGTTGTATACCCAAAATCCAGTCCTAAAATTACATTTTTAACCCTTTGAGTGTCACAGAGGTGTCCAATGCATTATGTAAGAATGTGATAGACACCCATGTGGCAATCAAAGGGTTAATGCATGTGCAGACTGTGTGCTATATAGACACAATTTGATTAATTTTGTTTCTGCTGTTTTCAATGACAAAGACAAGTGCTAAAGCAGTTAATTTCATACCTCCCAACATTTCAAATTGTCAGAGAGGGACACTTCTGTTCTAGGTGGTGTTGCTGGGGGCGTGGCTGGTGGGTGGGTCATAAGCTAGAATTTTTAGGTTATCGCACAACCTATTAGCGCCTCTTTATGCAACTGAATAGATGTTTTCAGCAAGATCAAAGTATTTTATTGACAGTCTAATTTATAAACACATTAATAGAACTTTAACTCTGCATTGCATACGCATCTGGCACTCAAAGGGTTAAACAAACAATGGGTTTGTCCAAACACAGAGGAGCCAGCTTTGTTTCCTCCCTTGACTATATGCGTTGGATTCCTCTCTGGCACTCAAAGGGTTAACACTTTGATTCTGTGCCTGCAGTGCCAGAGGGGGTGTGCATTGTGCACCCCTGGCTCTCTCTCACAGGGTTCATTTATGCAATGAAATCAATCCTCACGCCACTTCTTCCTCCTGGCCTGCTGTCTCCGATGGGTGTCACTTGGACAGGCATCTGGCACTAAGGCAGCAGTGCCATTTGTCCCCGTCTGTCCACGATGAAGCGCCGCATGGCCAGGGAGGCTGGCATGATGACGGACACTCATCCCCCCCACCCCTGCAATGAATTGAAGTTAGTCAGCTAGGCGCCACGGCGAAACTAGTTAGTATTAGTACCTAAGCCTATCAGACACAGCGATTTGAGCACAGTCAGTTTTCCCACTTTCTCAGGCGCATCGGTTGCTGCTCAGCTGCAGTCTAGTCAACTCTCACTCACAGAGTATGGCGCGATTGCATGCACATATATCAAGTCTGTGGCACGCATGCGCAGTGAATTAGGCATGACACAGTGTGACTCACATGATGAGTGGACGTCTGTAGGCTGCTGGAGCATTGTATGGACAAAACGAGTGGGGAACAGGGGAGGAAAAACAGGACAAAGCGCAATGCGGGCAGAACAGTGGGTTTGGGCCCTAAAATCGGAACTGTCCTGTGTAAATTGGGACTGTTGGCTGTAAATTTATAGAAATTCGTATCAACCGCTGTTGTACTTAGAAAAATGGTTACCTTATCCAGCCTGTGTTCATCATTATTACTTCTGCTAATGGAAGTCAGGGAGCCCTAGAAAAGGCAGGAATGGCTGCCCCCACAGGGATGACTAGTAGGTCTAAATTTTAGGCCTCGGAAAACCAACAAGATGTTTTACAGACGCTAGCATGCCGTACAGGGTATTATATAACCCCAAGATGATTTCTGTGCTAGTGCTCCATTAACCCATTGAGCATGCCTCCCAAGTGTCCCTCTTTGAGACCCAAATCTCTCTCTGCCCCTCTTTCCCTCTCTGATATCCCTCTTTTTAGGAGATCAGACTGTATGGTGTGTATATAAGTGTATCACATTTCTCCAATAAAACTCACATGAATGTTTGTTTAAACATGAGAGTTGGTACCATGTTAGCAGTAGAAATGCATGAGGAGAATATAGTCAAGTTGATACCTTTATTGGCTAACTAAGCAGATTTAAGATGCAAGCTTTCAAGACCTCTTAGGTCTCTTCCTCTGGCATGTTATACAGATAAATATGAAAACATCTCATTTATATACAAGTACACATTGCATTGTTTAGAATAGAAATATAATAGAAATCAGATAAGAAAGCTCAGTCCAGACTCAGGTTCTTTGATCAGTCAATGGTAGAGGAGAGTGTTATTTATCTGTATGACATGCCTGAGGATGAGACCTAAGAGGTCTTGAAAGCTTGCATCTTAAATTTGTTTAGTTAGCCAATAAAGGTATCAACTTAACATATTCGCCTCCTGTGTTTAAACTTCAGTATACATTTTTATAAGTTAGTCAGTGTAAATAAAATACTTTAGTCTTGCTCTAAATTATTTGTTCAGGTACACAAAGAGGCCTCAGTTGCTCATGAAATAACCTAAAAATTCATAGGTAATGCCTCGACCACCACTCATGCCCCCAGCAAACACATCTAAAACAAAAGTGTCCCTCTTCAGCCATTTGAAATGTTGGGAGGTATGAATCATTGTGTGCCAGAGAGGTGCCCAAGTCTTTCCTCTGCAATGCATAGGCCACCCGTCTGGAACTTAAAGGGTTAAGTGCCTGAATGTATTTTTGCTACAAGCTTTCAAGCTCTCATGCTTTGGCAACAGATATGATGTTATTTTTAATTATTTAATTATTTGTTCAAAGGATCCATCAGATGATGTAATGACTGACAGGAAGTCCTTTCTCCTTTGTAATGGAAAACTTCGACTACAAACAGTGCAGCAGGTCTTCCAGCTGACCAACATTGAACTGAAATTTGGTACGTTTTTTTTTTTTTTAAACCCTTTGAGTGCCATAGGGGTGAGCAACGCAATGCACACCCTTCTGGTACCCCAAGAGTTAAGCTTCTCATTGTGGTTGATTTACTTAAAAGAACTGCACTAAACCAAATGCTGCTTCACCAAGTGTGTGTGAAATCAGTAAATGACGGTGAGAAAGTAATACTTAACATTTATTGTGAGGTATAGATGCTCTCGATACCCGCATATTGTGATTTACATTATTTCTCAGCACTGACAGCCATTTATACATTTTTCTTGGATAGTTTATATCCTTGATGGTGCTTTGGAGACAGTAGGAGTGACTGAGAATTATTCGAACCCGCTTTTTTTTGGTTTGGCCCTTACTTATAACATTGTGGTGCGTTCACACTTTGTGCACCAACAGTGACATCATATACTAGTTGAACAGCCCGTTACACGGGCCACAGTGCCACTGCCACCTGGTCGCTGGGCAGTCATGCACAGTAGAGACTGCCCGTGCCGCTCCGAAGGAGCGTCCAGCTCTGTATCAGCCGCTGTGTGGGCAGTCTCTACTGAGCATGACTGCAGCACGTGCAGCAGTGTCTAATGCACATGACGCGGCGTCACACACGTTTTAGCAAATTATTATATAAGATGTTTATGTGCCATACTTTTAATGCACAATTAGGACCAAACTGACTATATATATTCTAAGTCAATTACTGGAGGTTGGCTTATATATGATAATTAACTACACAATATCATCTGACTCAGGGCTCAAAATTTCCACTCGCCACGAGCCAATGGCGAGTGAAAATTTAGCCCTGGTGAGTAGGAATTCAGCCCTGGTGGGTATGCTATGGCTTGCAGTGGCGAGTAACTTTTCAGGTCTGGCTAGTAGCAAAGGACTTAAAATTATAAGCCCTGATCTGACTGATATATAACTGGTGAATGATTTTCAAGTCTTATGAGTATTTTATCTTGTTGTCTTGTGCAGATACAAATTCAGTTAGTAAATCCGGGTGATCTCCATATGTGAAAAACTTTTTGAGTGTAGGATTGTTATAATTTTTTAACATATTTTAAAGTGGAACTATCATCAATCTTAAATTGAGCCCCAAATCATAATTATAATAGCGATATGCATTTATGTACTTGTATTTTCAAGAATAATTGCGGCATTAGTGAAAAATAGAAGTTTTTAGGCAGACAGACATCGACAGGGATCTTGCTGTATGCACTCACTGCGCCTGCGCCATCAGTCCCTTCCGGTGCCTTAAGGTAACCCGGGATGGACAGCGCAGACTCAGGGATGCCTTCTCTGCAAGATGTCTATGCTGTTTCCTAATGCATGTCTGCCGAAAAAGTTCTGTTTTTCACTAATGCCGCAATTATCCTTGAAAATACAAGTACGTGTATGCATATTGCTATTATACTTAGGATTTGGGGCTCAATATAAGGTTGATGATAGTTCCACTTTAAATGTCAAGATCAATAAAAGTTCAGTATTATTTTCTCCCAATCATTTACTGATGTCACACACACTTGGTGATGTAACATATAGACATAGCTGGGAACTCTCTGGATTTGCCCTGGAGACTCCAGTTATTGCAGTTAATTACTGGGCCTCCGGGGTAGAGGCTGATTCTCTGGATGTGGGGAGTTTCTAATGAAACTTTGCCCACTTCTTTTCCTTCCCATTATGTTCCTCCCACTCCCTGGCCTCTTCTCCTCCTTCCCCAGCCTATTCTCAAAAGTTTTTTTTAGGTCCCGCCCTACTCAAGATTAAGCCACTCCCCTTTTTATGCAAATCATGTCATTGATCTCCCCCAGTGGCGCACAGGACTCCCCTCACTGGTGAGTCCATAAATCAAAGTTCCCTGGTATGTATACAGGTCATTATGTGCCCTTAATAAAGTTTATTTCATTTTCCCTTTTTTGAACAATTTATACAATTTAGTGGTAAACTGAGGTGCACAGCTGCAGGTTCTACAATGTGAATATCAATAAGCAGCTGAGACGACATGACTATGTCGGTGCCCTAGTTTCAATCTTTTTTCTTGTAAATACCAAACCAAATGCGCTATAAGGGACAAATAAAAATCCCCATTGCCTTAAATAAGGCTCTTAATTCCTCAAATACTAGCAAGGTCTCCAACCCATGCACTTTTTTTTCCATATTAAAAAAGTTATCCTATTTGCTGCTTGTGAGAATATGTGGCCCTTCAGATGTCTTGAAGACCATGTCTACAGGCTTCAAGCAAATCTGGATGGCTATCACTAGTTAATAGGGTCAGCGCTTCTTTGTGTAGAAATGGTCAGCTCGGCACATAGTAAGTTACAGTCTTTAGGCCTTAGGCACTATGGAAAACTGGAGCAGTTTTTGAGCAACTCAGCTGTATCATAGGGAACAAATGGAAATCCCCCAAAATTCCCATTTTTTGTTAAATCTAGATTGTAGCCCCTTGAATACCAGAGAGGTCTCAAGCTCTCTAACCTTCAAGGGTTTAAAAAATCCATTTAAATCGATTGGAAAGTATTTCTCCATTATGGTACAGTTGTATTTCCCCGAATTGCTCCATTTTTATTTGTGCATATGGCCCGATATATTAATTCTTGTTTGTGTTATCTCGCCAGGTTCAATGTGGATCATACTCACAGAAGATGAAGAAGGATTTGTCCCGATAACATTCAGTGTCAACCAAGAAGTTGTCATAAGAAATGTGAACCAGAAATCTAATTGCTCCCCCACCAGCTGCATTGATTCCATTAGCACTACAGAACCTTCGAGTAATGTGCCCACAGAGGATAGGGAGTAAGACTGGAAATGATCATGAAGTACTCCAGAACTGTTTTACAGAATAGTTATGGTCCTCGGGCTTTCAGCAGGTTAAAGAGAAATAGGCACTAATGTACAATGCCATTTCCATTCAGTTACAGTAGCTGAAATCAGTGTTCTATAACTATGCCTGTTTAATGTCAATTTACTAAACTAAGTATGCCCTAAAGCTTCTCCATAACACAGTTTGTGCCAAGGGGAGGATAGTGGGCAGTCTTTGGGATTTTCAGGATTGTCCTTTCCTCTCCACCCTGCTTAGGTCAATGTACTAAGACGGGGTGGAGAAAAAGGCGTTAACGTATACAGAGTTTTGCTGGCATTAAAGTATTAGTAATATCCACAAAAAGGTGTTATGCATTTAGCAGAGCTTAAAAAGCTGAGCTGAATGCAAAAAAAACGTATCTCTCAAACCGCTGTGGTTTAAGAGATGCAGGCGTTTAAAGTTTGATCTCTCCTACTGACAGCTGTAAAGCTGTCAGCAGGAGATCCATGTCAGCTGACACGGAGGCGCTTGAGCAGAGCCGCAATCTTGTTATTTACCACGAATCCCTTCATTGGAATGGTCTGAAATGTGTGCCTGGTTTTCAAGCACTCGTTTTGACCATTCCAATGAAAGGATTCGTGGTAAATAACGAGATCTTGGCACTTCTCAAGCGCCTCCGTGTCGACTGAAACGGATCTCCTGCTGACAGCTATACAGCTGACAGCAGGAAACATCAAACTTTAAACGCCTGTATCTCTTAAACCACAGCGGTTTGAGAGATACGTTTTTTTTGCATTCAGCTCAACTTTTTAAGCTCTTCTAAATTCAAAAAACTTTTTTGTGGACATTACTAACACTTTAAAAACCTACTCTGTTAGAGTGTGTCTGCCCATATGCGCTAAAGTTTTTATGTATTTTTATTACAGTATCTGCAGATGCATATATTGTACTCCATTTTAGGTGTGTATTTGGTTCTCATATCTTTGCTATAAAAAAAAAATCTGTTTTATCAGCTGGAATGATTAGCCTTCGAGAGACAACCTCACTCATGGTTCTAGAATGATGTAAATATTCACAAGATACTAAAAAATAAAATAAAAATAGTTAGGAATTCCTGATTGCTATATGAAGGACACATACCAAGGAAAACGTGGAGCAAGGCATTGTATATTTGTCTGGTCCTAAGTGGTTAAGCTAAGTTGGTCACTGATTCCGAGAACAAATTTCCCCTTTAATGGGATAGTAATGTTTCAAAATAAAAGGAGCTCCAATTAATCTTCATAGTATTTGGGACATGGAGAGTGTTATTTCAATACTGTCAGAGTTGTAGTTCAAGAGTAACTGAATGATAAAGTATCTCCCTCCCACCCCTTTTACTAATGTAACACTGCTCACCTCAGAGCAGCAAGACTGTCTGGATGGATCGCAAAGAGGGACAATCTTCAGTGATCATAAGGAAAAACCTGAAAAACATGTCAAGGAGGGCAGGGTTTTCCTTATGTACACAGTAAGAAGATTGTCCCTTGCTGTGAGCTGTCTGGTCTATTGACCAGATTCCACATCTGAGAGGAGGTGGCTTACACTAGGTAAAAGGGGCGGGAGGGGGATACTTTATCATTCAATTACTCTTGTACTACAACTCTGACAGTACTGAAATAACACTCTCCACGGCCCAAATACTATGAATATTAATTGGAGTTGATTTTATTTTGAAACATTACTTTAAGTCATGCTGCTTTAAATGCTTTTTTGTTCAAAATGAAAAAGGGTCAGTCCTGGAGAAGATCAACTGCACTAAAGGGGGGGATATAAAATTACCTATTTCTTTGAATGGGCTTTCAATCCCTTAAATGACTGAGAGCTCTCCAGCACATTGCTTTGCAATGCATTGGAGGCCTTTCTACCATGTAACCCTTTGAGTGCCAGAGGGTTGTGTACCCCTCTGGCACTCAGAGGGTTAAGGTGTTAAAAATCACGTTTAAATGAATGGGAATTTGGGGAAATGTGGATATTGCTGTGATCTGAGTTCAGCCCTGTGAGTAATAAGAAAGGTATAAATGGTATAGCGCTGTAATCTCTGTAACTGGAGATGAAGTACATCAGGAATTGACTGTGCAAGAAATGTAAAAAGTTATCAAAGAAATTAAAATGTACAGTTAATGTGTTAATATGTTTTCTTAAAGGGCAATTATCATGTTTTATTATGTCTGCTTCTATACTAAGCCTACGATTTGCAACCACACATGGCTTTTGTCTGGCATTTTTTTGGGGGGTGTCCAAAAATCAGGCATTTGTGGCTCACAGGTATACTTTTTGCTGATTGCATTCACATTCTCCATAGATTGATAGTATCGAGCTTGGATGCCATTCACTATAGTCTATGGATGCTGCTCATGCAAAGAGACTTGACTTTTTACTATAGTCTATGGATGCTGCTCATGTAAAGAGACTTGAGTCTTCATTATAGTCTATGGATTCTGCTCATGCAAAGAGACTTGAGTCTTGCTGTTCAAGTCTATTGTTATAGGACCAAATAGTGAGCATCAGGAGTTTCTCTCTGACCATGTTCTCATGATGATAGTTATGTTTTATTGCAGCAGTTCCCTACAATACTGAATTATGTGATCATCTTTTAGATAATGCAACTCCCACCAAAATCATTGTGAGCTGAAGCTTGTGCTCTTGAGAATCAAATAACTTGACCTAGATTGGTAGGCAAACACATGACACACCACTGGAATTATTGAGGTTCTAGTGAGTGAGTAATATATTAGTTGTGGTTCTTGTCTTATGCATTGATGCTAATCTTTGTACTGTAGCAGACATGACAATTCCACTTCATCTTTGGATTATGTAGAATTTGAAACAAACTTACAAGTAAGCAGACCATAACATGATCTCATTATAGATCAGTTCCCAGAAATATCAACACATGATGGAATTAACAGAACCCTTAATTTTAGCAGACAAACTTTAACTGCATAAGCACAGACTGAGATTCACTAAGCGGTGATAAAGAGCTGATAAAGTGGAGATGACTCCAGTTCATCATTTCTCCATTTCTTAAGTTATTCTATAGAGCCTATTCACTAAGATCTCCAAAGTTGAAGATATCTTAATGCATAGGCTCCATAGAATAACATAGGAACTGGAGAAGTGATATCACTGGAGAAGTCACCTCCGCTTTATCATCTCTATAACACCGTTTAGTGAATCTTCCCCAGTGTCTTCTCTGGAAAAACACAGAGGATTAATGCACGTGCTTTAACCCTGTGAGTGCCAGAGAGGTATCGAATGTGGATAGCCCTCTGTCACTCAAAGGGGTTTAATCAGCAGAAATGGATCAGAGGAAGGGGCTTCATAACTTATAGAACATACCTGACAGTTGCGTGAATTGAGTTCTTATAGCTTAAAATCTGCCATACTATCCTTGTTCGGCCTGCCTATCTCCATGATCTGCATGGCTGGGTGGCGTCAGCAATGCACTCTGAGCTTCTGGGAGTTTTCTGTCCTCTCTGCTGAATCCAGTATGGTATGTTTCTTGCTCTCCCAAAAGCAGAGAGCCAATCACTGATGTTACCCAGCCCTGCAGATCAGGGAGATCTGCACAGGGGAGGGCTGGCCTGGGGGGCAATTGCCCCCTGGGCTGGTCATATGCCTGGGCTGGTAGGCCACTGCACCACACTAAATCTGCTGCTGGAAATGGAGCTACGCTAGTGATACCACAGAGCTTACAATTGAAATGGAGCTACATACATTATACCACAGAAGTACAATCCAAATGGAGCTAAACTAGTAACATAAACCATTTCCCTTGTTAGCTCTATAGTATCACTAGGTAAGCTTTACTTAAATTGTAAGATTTGTAGTAGTGCACTAGTGTAGCCTCAGTTCAACTGTAAGCTATGAGATATCACTTGACTTACTTCACAACATTAATGCCAATTTTAAAATTAACAGAAAGGGGTGGGCTGGAACAGTGGGTTCAAATGATAATAGAAATGGGCCACTTGAATGTATTTTCCCCTGGGCCACAAGTTGCTAGCCCTCCCCTGGATCTGCATGGTGATCAGTGAGAGTATAACAGAGCTTTAGGCTATAGTAACTAGATTCCCATAGTTGTCAGTTATGTTTCTATAGTCATAAAGCCCCTTTCTCTGTCCTTTTAACATGCTGTATAATAAATACATATACAACGATATACCAGAGCAAAATAAAAATACATTGAATTAATACAAGCCAATGCATTTTAGTAAAAACAGAAAAGCAAAACAAAGAAAGGAAAATGTAGGACCTTATGCACAGAAGAAAAGAAGCAATTCTACTTTGCGTGAGCTTTTTTATTTTTTGTCTATTGAGTCAGAATTGTTAGCTTCTGATGGAATGACTTTACAGTCATGAAAAGCGTTAAGTGGTCTCTATTTTTATGAATAAACAGAAGTGTTTTAATACGTATTCTGGGTTCAAGAATATGTCATGTTATCTCAGGGTGAGGAATTGCTTCAGACACACCGGAATTGCCAGAAAGAACCATTGTGATCCCACAGTTAGGCAGAGATTGGTTAATCCCTCCTTAAGCGTGAGTGTCATCAGTTTGGGCATATACCTCTGGTGGCCTTGGGAAGGTGTGAGTACTTGTTCATCTTTCATTTTATATGCTGTTTTAGTGTACATTTATGGCACTGTTGCCCCTTCTTTTGATTTTTTTGTTCAGTTCTGGAACAAACCAACTTTCTTCCCAATATTTTAAAGTAGAAATACAACATCACATTTATCTAAATGGGGCTTTGAACCTCTAGAATGCTGGAGAGATCTCCAGCTATTTTCATAGCAATATGATGGAGACCTGTCTAGCATTCAAGGTGATAAAATCCTTATTCAATGCCCTGGAAATTTGGAGAATTTATATTTGTCCCTTATGGACAGTTACTTTGCCACATAATTGATCCTCTTTTTTGTGTACAAGGCCCTTAGATCTTGAAATTCAGAAAGGTCAGTGGCAGCATTTAAATATTATGAGAAAAGTAACAAAAGGGTGCAAAAGGGTGTTAAGGTTTTTCCATTTATTTTCTTTGAAAACTTTTTTAAAATTTGTCTTTCTCTTGCTGACAATTAGTTTTCCATTTTGTAGAACAGAAAATGGAAGACTAATTTTCGAAGAGAGTAAGACCCACTGAAAATAAGTCTTCAAGTATAAAAATGGAAAAAAAAGATAAAGTGGGATAATACTGGGCCTTTGAAAACTGATATGGGTAATATGGTTAGGGAATAAAGAAACGACACGTCTTAAACCATGGGTGTACAATTCCAGTCCTCCAGGGCACCCAACAAGTCAGAGTTTAAGCATTTCTGTGACTGAGCACAGGTGGGCCAGCCAACATAACCGATCTACTGATCAACACAGCTGTGATGAAGCAGAGATATCCTAAAACGTGGACCTGTAAGGTACCCTTGTGGAGTTGGACACCCATGTTTTCAACCAGTTCTTCTCTACTCTATATATCAAATAAGTAAACTTGCAAAGAAATAGTATTAATACAGTCCCCAACAAGAAAAGCAGCTAGATAAAGATAAAGTAGACAGGCAACCCTAAGATAAATGTAGTTAGTTTTAAAAGAGAATTGAAAATGACCTATATGTTGTATTCCACATTTGTAATATAAATAATTGTTTTGTGTTTTTAATAAATTAGGCTTAGTTTGTTGTTGGCACAGCGTAACACTTCTTGCCAACTTGATTATCTGTTGGGCCAGTATCACCAAACACTGCCCAGTGTATAAATCTAAGCAGAACCTACACACTGGTGGCTTTTCTAATAGAACAGCCAGTGGTAATTTTGTCCATATACAAAACTAATTAGCATATTTGCAGGTAATTAAGATAAACTGCCACACTGTGCCACCAAAACATAAAGGCTTATTTCTCAGACTACAAGAATCTCACTCGCGTGATGCCTGTGGGCTTTGTGCACCTCAAGGTTCCCAACACCTTTATAGCTGATGGACAGTGTCCACCATCAAGAGTCCTTTGTAGTAGATGCTGCCTATACCGCGTCCCTTGTTGCAAGAGCAGTTCTGAATTGAATTGGTGTCTGAACTGTCCTATCAGATGTAGCAATAACAGCTCTAACTGTAGAGCTTTGGTAAGCCTGACTGGGTTTCCACATGTGGAATCACCAAATGCTAAGTGGGACAGAGTAGGCCAGGGGGGCCTTGTGAGGGACCAGTCTCTGACAGAGTGAGTAGATGATGGGACGTTAACCTTACACTTCCTGTGGAATGTGCATTCCATTTCATCAGGGGCATGTATGTGCCCCCACCCACCCCCTTTGAGAACCCACTCAAGACCCAGCAGACTGCCCACTCTGTCCTGCACAGTATTCAGTTTCTCTACACTCGTGAAGACCTGTTTGGGCTTACCGAATCTCTATAGTTTTTGTTACATCTGGTTGTGAAAAAAAAAAATGACAAATCACACAAATAGTGGGAGTACTCTTGTTTTATTAATTTATTCAGCAGGAACATTCTTACAGAATATACTTTTTACATAATAGAACATTACTATTTTTTAGCATATGTACAATTGTCATATAACCAAAGACTATTTAAAAATGTGATTCCTTTAATTATATATTTTTTTTGTGCCCCACTTACTTAATTTTTCTTTGTTAACGTTTTAATTTTATATTTGTTACAAAAACTTGTTTGAGTGTTATTAGTTCTTTTGGTTTAATTAAAAAATAAAGCATTAAAGGGGAACTTTCACCCCGCAATAACTTAATGTTCACTTATTGCACACCTGGCGACTAGCTGCTTAGTAGCGCTAGTCGCCAGCAATATTACCCGGTTCTTCAGATATCGGCTTTTTGCCGATGGTGACAGGAGCAGGAAGCACGGACGTCTCTTCACAGTGCTCCTGTCACCATCGGCAAAAAGCCGATATCTGAAGAACCGGGTAATATTGCTGGCGACTAGCGCTACTAAGCAGCTAGTCGCCAGGTGTGCAATAAGTGAACATTAAGTTATTGCGGGGTGAAAGTTCCCCTTTAAATATGAGTTTTGAAAAACCCCATAACGAAAGAACATTTGTAGTGCTTAACCCTTGTTTTCCAATGCTTTGAATATCCTCTCTGGTCCTTAAAGGGATAGTAATATTTCAAAATAAAATACTGTCAGAGTTGTAGTTCAAGAGTAATTGAATGATAAAGTCCCCCCCGCCCCTTTTTACCTAGTGTAAGTCACCTCCCCTCAGATGTCGAATCTGGCCCACAGACCAGACAGATCACAGCAAGGGACAATCTTCTTACTGTGAGAACAATGAAAGCCCTACCCCCCTTAACAGTTTTTTCAGGTTTTTCCCTTATGCTAATTGAAGATTGTCCCTCTCTGCAAGCCATCTGGACATCACCTTTCTGTTCTGAGGTGAGCAGTGTTACGTCATTCATTCAATTACTCTTGAACTACAACTCTGACAGTACTGAAATAAAACTTTAAAGGAGCAAAATAGATATCCACAGCACTCAGTTGTCGTTCATAAAAACACTTTCTTTATTACAAAAAATGGAACACAGAACACCCGAGGGTCATAGTCTCACGCGTTTCGCATGTTGTGCTTACTCATAGACTCAGTAAATATATGGGCTAATGCAACCCATTGTGTGCCACAGGGGTATGCAACGCATTGCAAAACAATGCGCTGCACACCCCTCTGGCACTCAGAGGGTTAACAGGAAGACTCTGAGCCATTCTGGTGCACACCATCTGTACCATAGGGGACAGATTCCCTTGGATTACAATTCAAATTTTTCCCATTTGAATGCTATAGGTCTCCAACTCAATGAGAAACAATATATTAGAGACCTCACTAGCACTCAAGCAGTTAAAAGCCTCATTCAAAGGAGCAGTAAACTTTAAAAAAAAAAAAAAAAAAAAAAATATATATATATATATATATATATATATATATATATATATATATATAGTAGGACATTTCCTGTTGTGTAAGATAAGGGTACTCCCACTGCTGAGAGATGAATATTGAGAGATGAATATTTCCAGAGTTATTACAGTTTAAACCTGTAGGTTTTTTTACATTAACAGTGCCCTCTAGTGGTCAACTTCCAATTAGTTATTCTGTTACATTCTAATGGAAAAGAAAGTCAGTGACTTGCAGGTCTCCATAGAATGCGAAAGAAACTGCTGAGCCACTTCCTGTCAGTTAGAACTATCAGAAAGTAAACACAGTAAATTCACTTCCTGATTATTTGAACTGTTATAACATTTGAATGAAACAACTGAGAGTGGTAGGAGTACCCGTGTTTTACTCAGCAGGAAAAGCTCTATAATATATAGGTTTCCATAAAAAAAGTTTACTGCTCCTTTAAATTAAAATTGGACTCTTAACAAAGTTGTTATTGTGTCCTATGGGGCAATTGGTTTGTCCTAGAATTACTCCAGTTGTCTTTATTTGTATTAATATTAATTAATTATTAATTTATAATATTATTATTATTCTTTATGTATATATCGCAGTAACATATACTGTAATTCTTCATTACTTCCTTCATTACCTGTTAAATCAATTGTATTGCTTAATATGTAATAAATACTGTATACATTGGAGGTCTTTGTTACTGATTAAAAGAAGAGATACGTTATTCAAAACTTATTACAGAGCAAAAGTACTTTTTTGCATACAATGATTTATAACCTGTCAGTTTCATGGGAGAAGTGTTGCTATTGCTGTTTATGGAGGGCTTTGTCACTGACAATTGCTCTCCACTGAATAGTAACAGTGCCACAATAAAATACACAGGCCATTATTATACTGCAACTCAGAAATGTGCCCTTTTGCTTTGTAATAACTTTGGAATGTAGCATCTTGTAGCAGTAGGAGTAATCTAGTTTTACACAAAAGGAAAAAACTCTAGCAAATATATATTTTATAATGCATATTTTCCTTTTAACAGGAATAGATTAACATAAAACAATCCTCAGTATAGTCAGTGGCAGATTGTATTAAATGGAAATAGAGTTCTGATGTAAGCATGAGCTGACCATGGTGCTGAAATTAGTCAACCCTGAATTGTAATACTACACCATGGGTAGTCAGTTGTTGGAACTCCAGCTTTGGGACCTTTGACTCCTAACATCCCCTAACAGCTGTGGGATATTGGGGATGGTGAGAGTTGTACTTTCCAGCAGCTGGAGGTCTAACAATGGACTTTCCCTGAACTACAGTATTATAAGGAAGGTGTTTTAGAAATGTCAGTTTGTCTGTCTGTTTTTTATGTGTATAAACTGCTTAGCATCACAGTAACACATCCTAAACAGGTCTAGTACCTGTTTTCCAATCACACAGCTTTCAACCAATAATTACATGGGTCCGTATACATAAATTATTATGGAGCAATTTTGGGTTAAACTAACTTCACCATTGAACACAAAAGCATTTCCAAAATCCCCATTAATTTAACCCCTTTGAGTGCCAGAGAGGTAAACAACACATTGCAGGTTATGCATTAAAGGGGATGTATCACCTTACTTAAAGTTTGCCGTAATCTCTTTCTTTTAGCTAGTCTAACAATGCTGTGTTGTTGGGGTGTTTTAAATGCTATATAAATGCAGTTTGACAGCTTAGGTTTTCCCCGTGAGAATACAGGACAGATCCTCCTCCTGGTCTGTCTGTAAGCTACAGCACTCTCACTGGCTAGATATCGATCTCTGCCAACAAGAGTGCTCCAGCTTACAGACAGACCAGCGGGGAGGAGGATCTCTCCTGTATTCTCATCGGCACGCGTGGTGCCAATAAGAATGAGGAGAAGATATCATGGGGAAAAAGTAAGCTGTCAAACTGCATTCTATAGCATTTAAAAAAAACAACACAGCATTGTTACACTAGCTAAAAGAAAGAGATTAAAGCAAACTTTTAGTAAGGTGATACATCCCCTTTAAGGTCTGATAAAAGGTGATAAAGTTCAGATCACTTCTCCAGTGATATCACTTCTCCAGTCTCTTTAGAGCCAATGCACTAAGATCTCCAAAGATAGAGAGATCCTAGTACTCTGGCCTCATAGAATAACATAGAAATTGGAGAAGTAATATCACGGGAGAAGTAATCTCCGCTATATCACATGTTTATCGCCCATTAGACCATCTCCCACATTCACCTCTTAAAAAGTTTTTACAACATGTTTAGTTATTAAAGTAGTATTAGGAAATGTGTTGTTACGTAGTTTTTAAAGATATTAAACTTCAAGCTTTGCACTTCCGCATAATGCGGCACACTGAATCTTTGGCACAGCTCTTCATGACTTCCCAGTGTTATTTAATTCTCGTCCCACCCCCCTCCAGCTGCTCCAGGGAGCGTGTTCTTGCTTTCCTTCTGTGTGGTGTGGATTGCTTGTATCGTTACAGCAAGTTCCATTTATCATTATACTGAAGGCGCTCCCTGGGGCAGCTGGGAGGGAGGTGGGAGGAGAATTAAATAGCACTGGGAAGTCATGAAGAACTGTGCCAAAGATTCAGTGTGCCGCATTATACGGAAGTGCACAGCTTCAAGATTAATATCTTTAAAAAGTACGTAACAACACGTTTCCTAATACTACTTTAATAACTAAACATGTGGTAAAAACGTTTTAAGAGGTGAATGTTCCTCTTTAAGACTTGTGAGGTCTCCTACAATTTGAGGTGACTGTATCATTGACATTCTGCCCCACATCAGGCTCCGGAATCAATCTAAGACCCTTCGCCTACCGACTGTCAGCTTACTAAGGTACATTCTCCAGAATTCTTCCCCTAAACATGGCTCATGCTCCAGAGCTGGATCATGGGCAAGGTGACCTAGGCGCCCGCCTAGGGCCCGGTGACTGGGGAGGCCCACCAGCCCAGCTAATAATTTTACTGCTACTTGCCTCGCTGCATGTCCTGTGTTTGTGATTCTGTACTGTTTTTAAAATATTTTATTAAACTTTTTTACTGTGCGTATATATAGGATTTGTTGTCATTCAGCTATATATATTTTCTTATACAGATACTATATATATCAGATATATCAGATCCAATCTTTTTTTTTTTTTTTTTTTTTTTTGCGCTTCACACTCTTTATAGAATTTTGTACGCAGACAGGAGTGTGTGTGTGCGTGTCCATAGACTCTTAATCCAGCTCTGCTCATGCTGAGAGGGAACAGCCACACGGTGTGTGTAAACATTCCATCCCTCTCTGTCTTGTTTAACTTTTAATGTACTAAGGCTTCTTTTCTTTGAAGCCTAACCCTTTGAGTGCCAGAGGGGTATGCAACTCATTGCTTTGCGCACCCCCTCTAGCATTCAAAGGGTTAAAAGCATACACATGCAGCTTGAAGATTTTAACCTATATGTTTTATTTTGTTTATTAAATGTCTTTGAACTTTTGGGTTCAGTGTTTATTTGTATGAAGCGGAAAGCCACCCAGCTCTGGGGGGACAGCTGACGGAGACAGGTTTACTCATATCGATTTACCTGTTTGTTGGTGTTTGACATATACCTTCATTATCCACAACCTGATGGGAGTATATTTCATGGGGGCATTCACATACTTGTACAAAAGCTATAAGGCACTATGAAGCCCGACAGTTTGTTTTGTTTGTATTATTATCCCTTTGAGTGCCAGAGGTTTACAATGTGTTGCACACTCCTCTGGCATTCAAAGGGTTAATAAATGTGTATTTCTAAAATCTAGTTCATGATATCTCTACTAAACTGCACCATAAGACTAGTCTGTGTGCCTTTGATTTCCATCTGCAATCTCATAGCTTCTAGCTCCCAATGAAATTGCAATTTCCTGCTATTTGCTATAGTCTAACATCACAAACATTCTGACAAGTGGAAGCTATTCTACAACCAGCCTGGATGAACAGAGATGGATTTCCCTTTGGGCAGTGTAGGGAAGCGCTTACAGCATCACATTTTGAAGGGAGGAGACTCAGCTTTGCTAGTCACACCCACACTATGAGTTGTGGGTGTGGCCAGGGCAATTCAAATGCCCCATGCAAAACACACACACCACTCCTTGTTTTTGTGGTCGGGTTATTTAACAGGTTATGCCTTAATCAGCCTAGTTCGCGTAACAGTTTACATATGCTTTTACTGTCAATTATTTAAACCTTTGAATGCTAGAGAGTTCTCCAATGCATTGTAGGTAAGAATATGTGTGTATGTATTTGTGTGTGTGTTTGTGTATGTATTTGTTTGCATGTGTGCGTGAAAAAAAAGCAGTCATCAGAGAAATACTTTAATTGGACCACCCATTGCATGTCAAGCCCCCCGGTTCGACATGATACTAATAACATCTTGTATTGATTTCATGGTCCAGATAGAACATAGAACTGACGCACCATCCACTACCTGTAGTTGAATGTCTATATTGTCTTATTCCTATACAAGAGCAAGATGAAATAAAAAGAAGTTAAATGTTTAGGAAACCTTACTTCAAAGAATAGTGAAATCCATAGGAACCATTTGTCAAGGTTTTGCTGATCTGCTCCCATTATGCCTATTGACTCTGCTGTCTGAGCTAATCTAGTGCTCTGCTATCCACTGCTGCTGTCTTCCGAGTTTCTGGCTCGGGCTGAATCAGCTGACTTCTCTGATTACTCACCTGACTGTTATCAGCCAACCCTCCCAGGGTATTTATAGCAGCTTGACTCACTTCCCCATTTTCCTTGTGTTTGCTTGTTGACCTGTTGCCGCTTTGCATTTTCCTGCTTTCCTGTTTGCTGTGTTCCAGACCCTTGGCTTGTTCCAGACTTCTCTGACTTCTGTGCTACTGAACCCTTGGCTTGTTCTGACATTGCAGACTTCTGGTTTCCTGACTCCGGCTCGGCTGAATACCTATCTTGGTTCCTGACCCTTGTTTGTCTTTTGGTTTATGCTCTGTTTTTGTTCATGCTTCTGTTTTGGATCATGCTTCTGTTTTTGTTTCATTAATAAAGGTGTATTGCATTTTACACTTTTGTGTCTTGTCTGGTTCCTGTTCCCTAACACCATTGAGTTTCTTTATGTCTGCAGAATGTAACCATATGTCTATAGAAACTCAATGGTTCCTATGGATTTTGCTATTCTTTGAAGTTAGATATTTAACTTCTTTTTATTTAATCTTACTCTTGTATGGGAATAAGACATTCAACTACAGGTAGTGGGTGGTGCATCAATTCTATGTGCTATCTGGACTATGGAATCAACATAAGATGTTATTAGTATCATGTCGAAATGGGGGGCTTGACATGCTATGGGTGGTCCAATTGAAGTTTTTCTCTAATGACTGCATTTTTTTCATATGTTTTTCTCCATATTATTTTATAAAACGTACTAGTTGAACAGCCCGTTACACGGGCCACAGTGCCTCTGGCAGCCGGTCGCGGGGCAGTCACACGCAGTGGAGACTGCCCGCGCCTCGGCTGATACAGATCTGGACGCTCCTTCGGAACACCCAGCTCTGTATCAGCCGCGGCGCGGGCAGTCTCTACTGCGCATGACTGCCGCACGAGTAGCAGTGTCTACTGCGCATGTCGGGTGTTACACACAACTTGGCGAATTATTATATTGGATGTAAATAGCAGATGGTGTTTAATGTCATATCAGCTAAATGATATGAGATATGGTCCATCAAAAGATGATGCTCCTATTTTTGGATTTTTATAGTTTGGGCCTCTCATAGGCTACATATATGTATACATGGCTATTTAGAATGGCCGAGTGTCCTTTCCACTGTTGGTCATATGTTTCCATCTTGGTACCAAGTTGCACCATCAGCAGATTCTGTGATTAGGTTGGTATATGACCAAGAAGACGGAATGGTCCGCGGACCAGTCACTTACCCTTTAGTTCTTTCATATGGAAAAACTAATTAATACAATGGCAACATGTCATTGTATCAGAACAGGATCAATTCAGGGTAATCTCTGAAGGAACTCTACTCTGGTTGACAACGTTGGGTAAACTCCATCAAATTTTGGGCTATCTCATATGATTTGCAACGTGACGGAGTCCAGCTAGTGGAGCTTTATAGAGAGAGATAGAGAGAGAGAGAGAGAAAGAGAGTCCTTTAAACACACTGATCTTCCTGGATTGAAACATTGTATGTTTTTGTTATTTATATCCAAGGGGGTCTCTTTGATTTCCATGTTGGAGTGATTGAGAACCCTCAGGCACTGAAATAACAGGAGCCTCACACACTGAAATAACTGGAGCCTTATCCAAAGCACAGCTTGTATATTTTGCTGTGCAAAGTGGTGGAATCTCTGGCTGCTGTCAAAGTCTTGGGCTGGACGGCATTTTCTGGGCTCCCCCCACTATGCCACTGACTTGGGCAGCAAGTGGTGAGCAGGGGGGCCCGGGAGCACCCCCTGGCGATGCCACTGCTGCGCCCCAGTAGATGTGCGCCCTAGGCCAGAGCTAGCCCTGACAGTAACACTTAATGTATAGTAAAGTTTATATTGTAAGGTATAAGGTATTCCCACTGCTGAGATGTGTTTTACTCAAAATTGACTGCAGCTGACACTTGAATTCTGTAGGTGCAGTTTATCAATGGCCTGAAATTGTACAGTGGTGCTGTTGCTATACCATCCTATGGAAGTTTCTGGTCAATTGACCAGAAGTTTCCAATGGATGATGTAGCCACAGTGCCACTGTAATATTTCAGGTCATTAAGATGCTGCACCTAAAAAAAAATCAACTTTTAGCTGCTATAACTTTTTAATAACACACCTCTCATAAGTGGGAGTGACCTTTGTTGTAGTCAGGAGGATAAACCTTACAGTATACATTTTACTATATATTAAGTGTTACTATCCCTTTAAGAAATATGGCTCTAATACATACCCTGAAGTGCAGGGAGACTAACATCTTAAAGCAGAATATCCCTCACAGACTTTGACACAGAGAAATAAAATTCTATATAATAATTCGCTAAAACATGTGTAACAACGCAGTCATGCGCAATAGAAACTGCTGCGTGTGCTGCAGTCATGCGCAGTAGAGACTGCTCGCTCTGCGGCTGATACAGAGCTGGACACCAGCCATGGCGCAGGCAGTCTCTACTGCACATGACTGCCCCGCGACCGGCTGGCAGTGGCACTGTGGCCCGTGTAACGGACTCTTCAACTAGTAATAACATAAAAAGGTAAAGTAATATGGAGAGTGCATTTTACGCAAGCAAGTAAAAGTAACATTAAATAAAGGTATCTGTGTAAGGTAAGGTTTATTAAAAAAAACATTTAGCTAGGCGTAATGATTTCTTAGCGCATGTTAAAAAATATTAATAAAGACACTTAGACAAGGTAATTTTCATCTCATATTGCCATTGGCAAGAAAACACATCCTCCCATTTCAGTTCTGAGTTTGCATTACTGCTTCATCAAATCATTATATGACCCATTTAAATTGATATTTACTCGCGTAATGACATTGATGATTTTATAATACTTTGCTATAAGCTAAAAGTCTAATATCGATCCAGGCATCCATTTACACCGAGCTTAGATTCCACTGATCCACAGAGTCTTGTGAATGGACGGATCAATTGGTCCCAGCTGACTGACTTCATTCCAGTCATTTTAGTTATTTTGTCAATCTGAAAAATCTGTATAGAATTTTATGTTACAATATTTCATACAGTTTAAAAGTTCATGTGTGAGGCTCCTGTTCTGAAGCTTAATACAACATAATGCTAATAACCCAGCATTGCTCAGGGTGATGGGCATACACATTATTATACACTCTCACAGTCTCATTTTGTGCCTTTGTGTCATTCTTTTGATGCGGGCGACATTCTGATGTCACCCTTTTGATTCAGGCGACATTATGATCTCGCCCTTTTGATGATATCATACACACTCACAATACAAGCAAAATGCTATATGCACAATGCAATCCACACAACTTTATACACGCAATGGTATACGCAAAATGTTATGCGCAATATGCACAATCCTATACTGTACGCTAAATGCTATATGTGCAACTATATTTGCCAAATGTCATTGCATTATACGCCAAATGCTATACACAAAATGCCAACACAAAATGCAATATGCCAAATGTTGTATGCTATACGCCAAACGCAAAGGTCTATACACCAGATGCTATACGCCAAATATAGTACTACAAACACAATACACCAAAAGCTATACGCAATACGCCAAATGCTATATGCAGTGTGCTATAAGCCAAACGCCATATGTAATTTGACAAACGCAATTCACCAAATGCTATAAGCTATACTCAATACGCCAAACACAATACCAATTCACCGAACGCTATACCCAGTTCGTCAAAACCTATATCCAAATGAAATTCATCAAATGGTATATGTCAAACACTACATGCCAAACACAATAAGCCAAATGCTATACGTTATATGACACATGCTATAAGCAATACACTAAGCGTTTTGCTCTATATGCCAAATGCTATATGCAAAGAGCTATATGCAATACTCCAAACGCAATACACCAAAGGCTATACACCATATTCAATTCATGACACAGTATTTGCCAAACACAATGTGCCAAACCCAATAAACCAAACTCTGTTTGCCAAATGCAATATGCCAAATGATATTTACAATTCGGCAAATGCAATACACCAAATGCAATATGCCAAACGCTAAGCTATTCGACATATGCTATAAGAAATATACCAAATGCTATGCGCTATACACCAACTGCTATATGCCAAAAGTTGTATGCAATAAGCCAAACACGAATACGCCAACCTCTATACCCAATTCGCCAAACAATATGCGACAAATGCTATGTGACTAACGCTATACACCGTCTGCAAAACGCTAGATGCTCTACGCCAAACACTATACTCCAAAAGCTATTCACAATACGCCAAACGCAGTGAATAATTTGTCAAATGCTATATGCCAAACGCTATACGACAAACACAATTCATAAAACGGTATATGCCAAATGCTATACTAAAAACGCAATATGCCAAATGCTATACTAAAAATGCAATTTGTCAAATGCTATAGGCAGTTCGCCAGATGCAAAACACCAAATGCTATTTGTCAAATGCAATATGCCAAACAATATATGCAAAACGTTACACACAATTCGCCAAACGCTATACGACATATGCTATAAGCAATACACCAAACGCTATGCGCTATACACCGAAAGCTATACAGCAAAAGCTATATGCAACACGTCAAACGCAATACACCAAAAGCTATATATGCAATCTGCCAAACGCTATACGACAAACACTATATGCAATACGCCAAACACTATGTGCCAAACGCTATATGCAATACGCCAAATGCTATATGCTAAAATCTATATGCAATACGCCAACCTCTATACCCAATTCACCAAATGCTATACACCAAAGGCTATATGCAATACACCAGATGCTATACACAGTCTGCCAAACGCTATGCGCAATTCATCAAATGTTATATGCCAAAAGCAATAAGCCAAACACTATACGCAATTCACCAAATGTTTTACGCAATTTGCTAAAGGCAATATGCCAAAAACTATAAGACATATGCTATAAGCAATACACCAAAAGTTCTATGCAAAGTGCTATACGCTGTACGCCAAACGCAATACTCTATAAGCAATATGCCAAACGCTATACGCCAAATGCAATAAGCCAAGCACTATAACAAAACGCTAGAAGACAAACACTATACGCAAGGTGCTGTAACCAAACCCAATCTGCAATGGTAAAACCGCTATACTCAGTAGGCGAAAGGCAATATGCTATACGCTATATATAATAAGCAAAATAGCATACGTATAACGCAATACACACAATGCTATTAGGCAATATGCTATACAAAATTCACTATATGCAAAACACTATACCAATACACACAAACTCACATGCTCTCGTTCACACACGCTGTTGCACACACATGAGCGCTTGCTGTCACATGCTGTTGCTCAAACGTTCACACACACAAACATGCACACAGACACATGCACTCACACAAACACACGTTCACTGATGGTGAGTTGCGTAACGCAGTGCTTTGCAATATGTTCATTATTACGCATGGGCAACACCATGCCAATATTGCTAGTATATATATATATATATATATATATATATATATATATATATATTATAGGGCTCAAAATTTCCACTCGCCACTAGCCAATGACGAGTGAAAATTTAGCCCTGGCGAGTAGAAATTCAGCCCTGGTGGGTATGTTTTGGCTTGCAGTGGCGAGTAACTTTTCAGGTCTGGCTAGTAGCAAAGGACTTAAAATTATAAGCCCTATATATATATATATATATATATATATATATATATATATATATATATATATATATATATCAGTCATGGGCTGATTAGGAATGATGAGAGTTGAAGTCCCCAACATCCTGAGGGCTAGATGGTGTAAAAATTGTTGGTTGGACAGAAAGGCTGGTAGCTGTAAAGACATTTAACACAGAGTTTTCAGCCTGTGGATGCATCATGACATGCCTAGAAAGTTACATCAGGAATACTGACTGATAAACACTAGAGGGACAAGGTCATCTAACTGTGCAAGTCAAATTGTCTGTGATAGCCACTGCCACAAAGTAACATGAAGTGGAAACTGTGCAAATATATTGGTCCAGTTAGATTGGAGAACACCAATGCACTTGACAACCAGAGATTGGCTCACAATGCTGGACCACAGCTCACAAAGACCTTCAGCTCTGGAGAATGGCATCATGTTACTCATTCACAATGTCAAACACTGTCCACGGTGATCTCTGGAGAAACCCTGATAGAGCTGTGTCAGCCCAAGTTATCTGGCATTACTTGCAAGACAATCATTCTCCAGGTGAGTAGTGTTGAGCGAGCATGCTCGGCCGATGCTCGGATCGGCTCGAGCATCGCTCTGCTCGGCACATGGCGGTACTCGTACGAGTACCGCATGTGCTCGCCCGCCATGTTCGGGTCTCCTCCCCGCACGTTTTGCGGCTGCTGCGCAGCCAATAAACGTGCAGGGAGGCTCTGACATCGGTGTAATGCCAGCAGCCATGTTGGCTGCTGGCATTACACTGATTGGCTGGCCAGAACCCGTGGTCAGGTGCTGTATAGCACCTGACCAGCGAGTTCGGCTCAGTCTGAGCCAGGGAGAGCTGAGGATAGGAAGGGAAAGGCAGTGTAGGGAGGAAAAAAACAAAAATTGTGAAAAAAAAAGAACCAAAAGTCCTTTTTAGGACTACTGTGTGTGGGGGCAGCAGGTTATTTGGTGTGGGGGGAAAAAAACAAAAAAAAAAAAAAAAAAATATATATATTCTGTTTAGTGTGCAAAGTTGCAGATTAGAGCACATTCTGTTTAGTGTGCACAGTTGCAGATTAGAGCACATTCTGTTTAGTGTGCAAAGTTGCAGATTAGAGCACATTCTGTTTAGTGTGCAAAGTTGCAGATTAGAGCACATTCTGTTTAGTGTGCAAAGTTGCAGATTAGAGCACATTCTGTTAAGTCTTCAAACTAAAATATCAAAGTCACGTATTCCATTCAGTGTGCGTCGCCGCAGTTTAGCAGCACATTCTGAGTACTGTGCAGAGTTGCAGAATAGGAAGAAATACTGTTAAGTCTTCAAACTAAAATATCAAAGTCACATATTCCATTCAGTGTGCTTCGCCGCAGTTTAGCAGCACATTCTGTGTACTGTGCAGAGTTGCAGAATAGGAAGAAATACTGTTAAGTCTTCAAACTCAAATATCAAAGTCACATATTCCATTCAGTGTGCTTCGCCGCAGTTTAGCAGCACATTCTGTGTACTGTGCAGAGTTGCAGAATAGGAAGAAATACTGTTAAGTCTTCAAACTAAAATATCAAAGTCACATATTCCATTCAGTGTGCTTCGCCGCAGTGTAGCAGCACATTCTGTGTACTGTGCAGAGTTGCAGAATAGGAAGAAATACTGTTAAGTCTTCAAACTCAAATATCAAAGTCACATATTCCATTCAGTGTGCTTCGCCGCAGTTTAGCAGCACATTCTGTGTACTGTGCAGAGTTGCAGAATAGGAAGAAATACTGTTAAGTCTTCAAACTAAAATATCAAAGTCACATATTCCATTCAGTGTGCTTCGCCGCAGTGTAGCAGCACATTCTGTGTACTGTGCAGAGTTGCAGAATAGGAAGAAATACTGTTAAGTCTTCAAACTCAAATATCAAAGTCACATATTCCATTCAGTGTGCTTCGCCGCAGTTTAGCAGCACATTCTGTGTACTGTGCAGAGTTGCAGAATAGGAAGAAATACTGTTAAGTTTTCAAACTCAAATATTAAAGTCACATATTCCATTCAGTGTGTTTCAACGCCGTTTAACAGCCTATTCTGTGTACTCTACAGAGTTGCAGAATAGTAAGAAATACTGTTAATTTTTCAAACTCAAATATCAAAGTCACATATTCCATTCAGTGTCTTTCACCGCCGTTTAACAGCCTATTCTGTGTACTCTGTACAGTTGCAGAATTATAAGAAATACTGTTAAGTTTTCAAACTCAAATATTAAAGTCACATATTCCATTCAGTGTCTTTCACCGCCGTTTAACAGCCTATTCTGTGTACTCTGTACAGTTCCAGAATTATAAGAAATACTGTTAAGTTTTCAAACTCAAATATTAAAGTCACATATTCCATTCAGTGTGTTTCAACGCCGTTTAACAGCCTATTCTGTGTACTCTGCAGAGTTGCAGAATAGTAAGAAATACTGTTAATTTTTCAAACTCAAATATTAAAGTCACATATTCCATTCAGTGTCTTTCACCGCCGTTTAACAGCCTATTCTGTGTACTCTGTACAGTTCCAGAATTATAAGAAATACTGTTAAGTTTTCAAACTCAAATATTAAAGTCACATATTCCATTCAGTGTCTTTCACCGCCGTTTAACAGCCTATTCTGTGTACTCTGTACAGTTCCAGAATTATAAGAAATACTGTTAAGTTTTCAAACTCAAATATTAAAGTCACATATTCCATTCAGTGTGTTTCAACGCCGTTTAACAGCCTATTCTGTGTACTCTGCAGAGTTGCAGAATAGTAAGAAATACTGTTAAGTTTTCAAACTCAAATATTAAAGTCACATATTCCATTCAGTGTCTTTCACCGCCGTTTAACAGCCTATTCTGTGTACTCTGTACAGTTCCAGAATTATAAGAAATACTGTTAAGTTTTCAAACTCAAATATTAAAGTCACATATTCCATTCAGTGTGTTTCAACGCCGTTTAACAGCCTATTCTGTGTACTCTGCAGAGTTGCAGAATAGTAAGAAATACTGTTAATTTTTCAAACTCAAATATTAAAGTCACATATTCCATTCAGTGTCTTTCACCGCCGTTTAACAGCCTATTCTGTGTACTCTGTACAGTTCCAGAATTATAAGAAATACTGTTAAGTTTTCAAACTCAAATATTAAAGTCACATATTCCATTCAGTGTCTTTCACCGCCGTTTAACAGCCTATTCTGTGTACTCTGTACAGTTCCAGAATTATAAGAAATACTGTTAAGTTTTCAAACTCAAATATTAAAGTCACATATTCCATTCAGTGTGTTTCAACGCCGTTTAACAGCCTATTCTGTGTACTCTGCAGAGTTGCAGAATAGTAAGAAATACTGTTAAGTTTTCAAACTCAAATATTAAAGTCACATATTCCATTCAGTGTGTTTCACCGCCGTTTAGCAGCCTATTCTGTGTACTCTGCAGAGTTGCAGAATAGTAAGAAATACTGTTAATTTTTCAAACTCAAATATTAAAGTCACTTATTCCATTCAGTGTGTGTCACCGCAGTTTAGCAGCCTATTCTGTGTACTCTGCAGAGTTGCAGAATAGTAAGAAATACTGTTAATTTTTCAAACTCAAATATTAAAGTCACTTATTCCATTCAGTGTGTGTCACCGCAGTTTAGCAGCCTATTCTGTGTACTCTGCAGAGTTGCAGAATAGTAAGAAATACTGTTAAGTTTTCAAACTCATATATATTAAAGTCATATATATCGTGTAAGATGAAGAAGGCGGGTAAAAAGGGACGGGGAAGTGGACGTGATCCTGAAAGTTCAGGGCGCGGGTCAGGACGCGGAGAAACTGTGCCTGGTGCCAGAGCACAAGAAAGAAAGACATCCACCATACCTAGCTTCATGTCTGATTTCACAGGGCGTCGCAGGACATCACTCTCGAGGTCCGACCAGTGCGAACAGGTGGTCGGTTGGATGACAGCTGATACTGCTTCCAGTCGGTTAAGCACCACCCTGTCTTCCACCAAGTCCACTCTCAGTAGCCAAGAGTCTGGTCAACATAATCCTCACTCTGATCATCCTTCCTCCCACCATACACGGTCTGGTCAAAGAAGTGATCCCACACTGGGATATAGTGATGAGCTCGTCTCATCACCAATCCTTCATTTGACCCTCTCTCCAAGCACGCTTGCAGAGGAACATGACATCTTGTGCCCTGATTCACAACCTCTAGAGGCTACCCAATCACAAGAAGATGACAGATGTGAACGGCATTTAAGGTCAAAGGAAGTAGTGGATGATGATGATGATGATGAGACACAGTTGCCATTAAATCAACCACTATTTCCTTCTCAAGACCTTGTTGAGGAGAATGTTATACAGTTGTCAATGACCGAGTATGTGGTGGGATCAAGACTTGAGGAGGATGATCAGAGTGAGGAAGTGGAGGAGGACTTGGTGGACGATGAGGTGACTGACCCCACCTGGGAAGGTGTAGAGCCGAGCGATGACAGCAGTCCTGAGGGTGAGCCATCTGCAGCACCGCAACAGGCTGGAAGAGGCAGTGGTGTGGCTACAGAAAGAAGGCGGACCGCACCAAACCGGCCCGCAAATGTTCCACGGAGCACCCCCTTGCGTAAATCTACCTTGCCAAGGGGTAGGTGTTCCGCGGTATGGCGTTTTTTTAAGGAAAGTGCGGACGACAAAAGATTTGTAGTTTGCAACCTGTGCCACACCAGAATGAGCCGAGGCATGAACACTAGAAACCTCACCACCACCAGCATGATCCGACACATGGCATCCAAGCACCGTAGTAAGTGGGAGGAACGCCTGGATCGCCCATCTGTGTCTGCAGGCCACACCACTGCCTCCTCTTCCCCTGTTTTCGGTGCCGGCCAATCGCCTGTCGAAGGCGCAGGCCCGCATACCTCCCGCCCTGCACCTGTAGCATCTGAAGCACCATCAGCGACCACATCCACTTCCCTGTCCCAGCACAGCGTCCAAATGTCGTTACCCCAGGCATTTGAGCGCAAGAGAAAATACCCAGCCACCCACCCACAGGCCATAGCACTAACCTCACACCTTTCAAAATTACTGGCCATCGAAATGCTGCCATTTAGGCTTGTGGACACTGAGTCCTTCCGCAGCCTGATGGCAGCAGCTGTCCCTCGGTACGCGGTCCCCAGCCGCCACTACTTTTCCCGGTGTGCCATCCCCGCATTACACCACCATGTGTCCCGTAACATCACCCGTGCCCTGACCAACGCAGTTACTGGGAAGGTCCACTTAACGACTGACACATGGACAAGTGCTTGTGGCCAGGGACGCTACATTTCCCTGACGGCACACTGGGTGAATGTCGTGGAGGCTGGGAGCGACTCGGACCCTGGGATGGCACGGGTGCTACCCACGCCGAGGATTGCGGGCCCTACCTCCATCAGGGTTTCCACCAGCACCTACGTTATTGGCTCCTCCTCCTCCGTTTCCACCTCCGAATTCTCTACACACACCGCCACTCCCCCATCAGCCAGTAGCTGGAAGCAGTGTAGCACTGCAGTGGGGAAGCGTCAACAGGCCGTGCTGAAGCTGATCTGCCTTGGGGACAAACAGCACACGGCCTCAGAGCTGTTGCAGGGGATTAGTCACCAGACCGAGCAGTGGCTCTCGCCACTCAACCTGCAAGCAGGCATGGTTGTGTGTGATAATGGGCGTAACTTGGTGGCGGCTTTGGAGCTCGGCAAGCTCACACACGTACCATGCCTAGCGCATGTATTTAATTTAGTGGTGCAGCGATTTCTAAAAACCTACCCCAATGTGCATGATCTCTTGACCAAGGTGCGCCGCGTGTGTGCACATTTCCGTAAGTCATCTACAGCTTCGGCCGGCCTGTTGAAGCTGCAGCAGCGCTTACAATTGCCAGCTCACCGGCTGCTGTGTGACGTGAGCACGCGCTGGAACTCCACCTTCCACATGTTGGCCCGGCTTTGTGAGCAGCAGAGGGCAGTAGTGGAGTACCAGCTGTTACACGGTCGTCGCCTCTCCGTTCAACTTCCTGTAATCAGAAGTGAGGAGTGGGAATGGATGTCAGACCTCTGCGAGGTTTTACGCAATTTTGAGGAATCGACACAGATGGTGAGCGGCGATAACGCTATTATCAGTGTAACCATCCCACTTCTGTGTCTACTGAAACGCTCGCTGCTCACAATTAAAACCGACGCTTTGCATGTGGAAGAGGTGGAAATGGGGGAGGAAGAGCTTACACAAGGTGATAGCCAGAGCACCCTCACTTCGTCTTCTCAGCGACAATTGGAGGAGGCGGAGGAGGAGGAGGAGGAGGAGGAGGAGGAGGAAGACACGGTTGCCTCCGCTACAGAGGGTAGCCATGGAACTTTAGTTCCATCTCTTCAGCGTGGGTGGGCAGAAGAGGAGGAAGAGGATGAGGATATTGAGAGTCAGCCTCCTGGTGAGGACAGCGAAATCTTGACTGTTGGTACTCTGGCACACATGGCTGACTTTATGTTAGGCTGCCTTTCCCGTGACCCACGCGTTGTACGCATTTTAGACAACACGGATTACTGGGTGTTCACCCTTCTGGACCCCCGCTACAAAGAGAATTTCTCATCTCTCATTCCTCCGGTGGAGAGGACAAGCAAAATGGTGCAATACCAGAAGGTTCTTGTTGAAAAATTGCTCCAAAATTTTCCATCTGACAACGCTGGCGGCAGAGTACGTGCTACCTTGGCCAACCGAGAAGGGGAGAAAAGGGGAGCACACAGCAGTTCCGAGAAAGGCAGGGCAACACTCTCCAAGGCGTGGGACACCTTCATGACACCCCGCCAGCACCCTCACCCTGATGCGCAGCCTAGTGTCACAAGGAGGGAAAAGTTTTGGAAGATGGTGAAGGAGTACGTAGCAGACCGTGTCAGCGTCCTCAATGATCCCTCTGTGTCTTACAACTACTGGGTGTCCAAGCTGGACACGTGGTATGAACTGGCACTCTACGCCTTGGAGGTGCTGGCCTGCCCTGCCGCCAGCGTTCTGTCTGAGCGGGTATTTAGTGCTGCTGGTGGCATCATAACAGATAAGCGTATCCGCCTTTCCACCGACAATGCTGATAGGTTGACACTTATAAAAATGAACAAGGCCTGGATTTCCCCTGACTTCTCCACTCCACTGGAGGAAAGCCCCGGGGGAACATAAACTCACTTTATATATGTTATTTACAATGATGGGAATACTCTGTATTCCCATTCACCCCTTCCACCCCAAAAACGGGTATATGGTTGACTCTTAATGTTCTCATCCTCCTCCTCCTCTTCCATATGCCCTGGGATATAATTTTTATATAGGGCCAGCTCACCAGCGTGCCCTGGGATATAATTTTTATATAGGGCCAGCTCACCAGCGGGCCCTGTGATATAATTTTTATATAGGGCCAGCTCACCAGCGGGCCCTGTTTGCCAATTTTTATATAGGTCAGCTCACCAGCGGGCCTTCTCATATAATGTTTTATTGGGTCAGCTCTCTAGCGGGCCCTCTCATATAATGTTTTATAGCGTCAGCTCACTAGCGGGCCTTCGCATATAATGTTTAGGATGGTCAGCTCTGCAGCAGACCCTCACCCATAATGTTTTAGATGGTCAGCTCAGCGCACGTTTCCCTCTTAATCATGGCCTCAGTTCTGAAAATCAAGGAAATTTTTGGGAGAATTTGCCTCTGCGCACGTTTCCCTCTTAATCATGGCCTCAGTTCTGAAAATCAAGGAAATTTTTGGGATAATTTGCCTCTGCGCACGTTTCCCTCTTAATCATGGCCTCACTTCAGAAAATCGATGAAATTTTTGGGAGAATTTGCAGATGATATACAAGTAAATATACAGCAAATACTGTTTGGTAACAATTTTTCGCCTAAAGTCGTTTTTATTTTCCTTTTTGTGTGTTTTACGGTCAGTCTGTAAAAATGGCGTACTACGGGCGAAAGATCGTTCCCAGCAGCGATGTTGGAGTCCAAGGTGCATCCAGACATCCTCCCTATGCTGTCCCTGAACCATTTCTGTAGTGTTTCCATCTTTTTCTGCCCTTTTCCTATGGACCAGGCACCCTCCCCTCATCAGAGCAGGGGGTGCCTGGTGTAATGCTCGAGTCCTCCCATTGACTTCAATGGGGCTCGGGTGCTCGGCCGAGCACTCGAGCCTCAGGGGGTGCTCGGTCAGAGCACCCGAACATCCGAGCATTGGGGTGCTCGCTCATCACTACAGGTGAGGTGTCAACCGAATTATTAGTCTTAGCATGCACAACAGTCTCCAACAATAGGTCTAACACTGTGGGATTAATCAATATTAGAGGTGTAGGGCCTGGCACAACTGGAGGTAGGAATAGGATTAGGAATAGGATTTATTACAATTTTGTCTAGAACATCACAATGGTCAGACAATTATCTGGCTGAGGTGACGCGTTTGTATAGAATGCCAAGGCTGTGACTGTAGTCACCGAGAGCCACGTGAATGGTGGGAGCAGTCTCATTTAGGGCAGATGTTAACATGCTGTTGTGCTGGGTAGTGGCAAGATTGGTGCATTCTGTGGTGGTAATGTTTATAAATGACAGACTGGAGTGAGTTGTCAAATTGCAGAAGGTCAATATTACAGAGAATTCTGTAAGTTTGTGGAGGTCTTTGGATTAGTGGGGGTGTGGGGGCGCATAGTGAGACTCCAGGATAGGAGGTGTGGTCAGAAAGTGGGAAAGTGAGGTTGGAGAATCAGATTTGAGCGGCTGTTCTTTAAACTGATTGGCTGGGATGTGAATAAGAACATCCCAGCCAATGGCTGTGAGGGAAATGGAAGTGAGCCTGCCCATATATAAAGTCAGGCTCACTTCAAATGCCCTCAGTGTGTTACGGGCATCGGCCTGTACAGGGCTGAAGGGGGACCCATGTTGGTCATCTGTGTCTCCGCTGCCGCCGCCCTCGTGGGCGCTCCAAGCAGTGGAGACATGAATATTTTACTAAGTAGTTTTACTTAACATTTATGTATGACTTTTCTTTCGGTGTATATGTATACTATTTATTCATGGCACTATTATTTATTTTGGCATCAAACAGAGGCATTTAATTTAAGGAATTTACATGGCACAGTAATATTTAACACTTTGAGTGCCATTGAGGTATGCAAACGCATTGCTTTGCAATGTGTTGCTTACTCCTCTGCCACTCAAAGGGTTAAACAATGCCTTCAAGAATGAGAAGAAAGAAGACTGAAGAGAAGGCAGAAGAGAGAAGACAGAAGGAAGAGAAGACTGAAGAGAAGGACAGATGACCAGGAAGCTGTGGACTCCACTGGACATCAGGATTAATGGTAAGTGTTAATGAGATCTTGCTTTACTTAGTCGGGGTAACCCTATGAATGCCAGCGGAGTAATTATACCCCACTGGCACTCATAGGGTTAATCCTACTAACTTTGAACACATTTTAGGCACTTTGGATGTATTGCTGTGGGGCTTAGGGCCACATATCAATACATCCACTGAGGACTTTGGGTTTTTTTTGCCAGTTAATAGGTGTGTTAGCTGCCTAAAGATCCGATAAGGGATCCAAACAAACTGAGTCTGTAAATGAGTCCCTTATCGGATTTTTGCAGCTAACGCAGACCTTTAAATAGCAAATTGGAGAGGTTTTTTTTTTAAATGGGCCAAAACACGTTAGTGTAGCGGCCATATTACTTTATGAACTGCTGTTAGCAGTTCATTACATATCCCTTTGAATGGTTTACTACACGTTAAAATACCCGTTGGTGTTTTTTTGCCTAATGCCTGCCTTTAAATCTACTCCATAAGCTGCTAAATTCCCCCCTCCCTCCCCTTTCACTGACGTCAGCCTCGAGCTTACAGCAGGAGATCCTGGTCCCGGGACCGGCCGGCGGCTCTTCAGCAGAGCCAAAATAGCTCTATCTGAAAATAAATAATTCATTGGAACAGTCTACAAAGTGAGCTTGCAAACCAGGTACACTTCATAGACATTCCAAGGAAGTATTTCTTTTTAGATAGCGCTATTTTGACGCTGCTGAAGAGCCGCCGTCGGGTCGCACAACCCAAATCTTCTGCTGTCAGCTAGACAGCTGACGCCAGTGAGCTCTCAAACTATATCTCTCAAACTATACATGTTTGAGAGACAACGCATACATCATTGAATTTATATTTATATTTTTAATGTCTACAATATTAAAGTTTCTTAACAGCAGGCATTCCTATTCTTTTAAGAAATAGAATTCATTCATGAAGAGATATCAGTTGCTGGTGTAAGTCAGTAGGAAGGGTGAAAGGCCAGGGGAGGAGAGGTAAACTAGAGTGTCATCAGCATAGATATGTTACTGGAATCCAAATTAGTCTATCAGTTTGTCAAGTGAGGATGTGTAGATAAGTGAATTTTTCGTCCTTTTGAACATACGGCCCATAGATGTAATGTTGTATTATTCACTTTCATTTAAGTTAAAGGCTGCTCCCTTTCCTGAGGAGCTGATTTGTATCAAATCTGCAGGGTTTGTGGAAACAAGCAATCTAGCATTTCTGCCACATTCATCATTATGTTTCATTCAAGCGTTAGAGACTGTCACTTTGCAGCAAATATGTGATTTTGAAAGAGTTTTCCAAATCACCTATATTTATGTTGCACATTTTTATTCAAAACAATAGTTTAGGAGATATTTAGCGTTACATATTTGTCAGTTAATGCTCTACATTACCAGCTGACACTTCCTGTCAACCAGATACTAATATCCCACACTTCTGTACATCCCAGCTGTCACATCCTGCCTGCCAGATACCAACATTCTACACTGCGCTACATTACCAACTACCACTTCTTGTCAGCTAGATACTAACATTCCACATGCTACATTACCAACTGCCACTTTCTGTCAGCTAGATACTAACATTCCACACTGCTCTACATTACCAACTGCCACTTTCTGTCAGCTAGATACTAACATTCCACACTGCTCTACATTACCAACTGCCACTTCCGGTCAGCTAGATGCTAACATTCCACACTGCTCTACATTGCAACTGCAAATTCCTACCTGCCAGATACTAACATTCCATACTGCTCCACATTACCAACTACCATTTCTTGTCAGCTAGATACTAACATTCCGCACTCTACATTACCAACAGTCACTTTCTGTCAGCTAGATATTAACATTAACAGTCACTTTCTGTCAGCTAGATACTAACATTCCACACTGCTCTACATTACCAACTGCCACTTCCTGTCATCTACATACTAACATTCCACATTGCTCTACATTACCAACTGCCACTTCCGGTCAGCTAGATGCTAACATTCCACACTGCTCTACATTGCGACTGCAAATTCCTACCTGCCAGATACTAACATTCCATACTGCTCCACATTACCAACTACCATTTCTTGTCAGCTAGATACTAACATTCCACACTCTACATTACCAACAGTCACTTTCTGTCAGCTAGATATTAACATTCCACACTATTCTACATTACCAACTGCCACTTCCTGTCATCTACATACTAACATTCCACACTGTCCTACATTACAACTGCAATTTCCCACCTGCCAGATACTAATATTCCACACTGCTCCACATTACCAACTGCCATTTCTTACCTGCCATATACTAACATTACACGCTCCTCTGAGTTACCAACCACCACTTCCTGCTGGCCAGTATTCGCTGATTTCCTTAAGCTGACAAATACATCAACATAAATAGCTCAGAAATCATTGTTTTAAATAAAAATGGCTAATATAGATATGTCATTTTGAAAGCTCTTTCAAAATCATCTGTTCTACTTTATTTATGGCAGAGCTACTGAATTAATGATTTTACGACATGGAGGCAGAGTAATAATGAGGCAGAATTAAAGAGGTTAGGACAATGAATAGAATGGGGCGTTCCATTTGTTCCGGCCCCCAAGATGTCTGAAGCAGACGACCTCCAGATGAGAATGTGAGGGCCACATTGGTGATGTACGCTGACCCTTTATTTTTTCAGCTATTAGCTCTCCTGTATGAAACCTCAGGAGGTGTAGTTGTGATACAGCCCATCAGCTCTGCACTTTCCTGCAACCCCTTACAATCAGACAAATATCCTATCTTGGTGATGGAAACCTCTCTAGCATTCAAGGGCTTAAAGGGATAGTAATGTTTCAAAATAAAAGCGGCTACAATTAATCTTTATAGTATTTGACCCATGGAGAGTGTTATTTCAGTACTGTCAGGGTTGTAGTTCAGGAGTAATTGAATGATAAAGTATCCCCCTCCCGCCCCTTTTACTGATGTAACACTGCTCACCTCAGAGTAGCAAGACTGTCCAGGTGGATTGCAGAGAGGGACAATCTTCAATGATCATAAGGAAAAAACCTGAAAACCTGTCAAGGGGGTCAGGCGGGCAGGGTTTTCCTTCTACTCACAGTAAGGATTGTAGCTTGCTGTGAGCGTCTGTTCTTAAGTCCAGATTCCACATCTGAGGGGAGGTGACTTACACTAGGTAAAAGGGGCGGGAGGGGGATACTTTATCATTCCATTACTCTTGAATTACAACTCTGACAGTATTGAAATAACACTCTCCATGACCCAAATACTGTGAAGATCAATTGGAGCTGCTTTTATTTTGAAACATTACTATCCCTTTAAAAGGCAAATTTAAATCAGTGGGACCTATAGGGACTCTTCATTTCTCTCCTACCGTTTAGCTGGTTTGTTCCAGAATTGCTCTATAGATATATAGATAGATTTTGCTAATGAAGTTTATCTGAACCTGCCAACTCCAAAATATTGTGTGTGTCTATGATTTGTGTGTGTATGTATATGTGTGTGTGTGTGTGTGTGTGTGTGTGTGTGTGTGTGTGTGTGATTTGTGTGTGTGTATGTATGATTTGTGTGTGTGTATGTATGTATGTATATGTGTGTGTGTGTGTGAGTGATGTGTGTATGAGTGATTTGTGTGCGTATGATGTGTGTGTGTATGATTTATGTGTGTGTATGTATGTATATATGTGTGTGTGTGTATGTATGTATATGTGTATGCATGTATATGTGTGTGTGTGTGTATGTATGTATATGTGTGTGTGTGTGAGTGATTTGTGTGTGTGTATGATTTATGTGTGTGTATGTGTGTATATGTGTGTGTGTGTGTGTGTGTATGTATGTATATGTGTGTGTATGTATGTATATGTGTGTGTGTGAGTGATTTGTGTGTGTGTGTGTGTGTGTGTATGATGTGTGTGTGTATTGCACCAGAATATGAAACAATTATATAGAATAACAGATTTCTAGTGATTACTGAGCTCACTGAAACAGTTCTTGCCATGCTTTGCACAACCCTCTAGTCCTCAAGGAGATATGAAATAATACATTGTAATATTGTATTGGTTTTCTATGTTTTGTTGTGTTTGATTTACAGATAGACCAGTGATTCTCAATCAGGGTGCCGTGGCAGTTTGGTGTGTCACGGACATCAAGTTAGGGTGCCCCATGTTTTCTATGAAAACTTTTAAATAAACATTTATATAAATTGTTATGCACAATATGTTTAGTTTTGTTATTATGATTATAAGACCTGATAATAACTGTATATTTATGTATTGTACCCTTCTTATGCCCTTGATAAAGTACGTTAAATATGTCAGTGGTGCCGTGAATGTTCTAGATTAAGTGTTAGGGGTGCCCTGAACAAAAAAAGATTGAGAACCACTGAGACAGACACTGAATGATTCTGGGGCCAGGGGAAGCTGTGGGTGGTCTCATAACAGAAAGTGGAACACTTGTCACAAGCCTAGGAATTTGACCTATAGAATGACATAGAAAGTACTGACTTGACCTAGCTTTAAATAGATTAAGTCTAGCCACTTCTCTAAATGCTTTACTCTTCCTGCTAGATAGGATAAGATTAACCCTTTGAGTGCGAGAGGGGTACACAACGCATTGCAAAGCAATGCCTTGCATACCCCTCTGGTACTCAAAGGGTTAAGAAACTGCTGGGTCATGGGCAAAATTTAAATCAGTGGCCTCCTTAACCCTTAAGAACCAGCCGCATACGCAAGCGGACAGCACTTAAACGCTAAAGTACAAGACAGTTCTCTAATGCATTGCAAAGCATTTCAAGGGGTTTAACCCTTTGAGTGCCAGAGGGGAACGCAACACATTGCTTTGCAATGCGTTGCGTTCCCCTCTGGCACTCAGAGGGTTAATAATAACTATATCTGTTTTCACTTTGTACCAAAACAAAGGCTTATAGTAGCTTCACACAATTTTCAGCTTGTACTAACATTTTTGATTGTTATGTGCTCATAATGTAGCTTGACATAATGATGAGATTTCACACCCATCTTCTCCCAGTTTCCGCTCATGGCTTCACACACTGAGCAGACTGTATTGTGTGCATATCTGGAAACTCTCTTTTTCGGAGCCCCAGTGAGGGCTCATGGTCTGGGAACTGGAGTGTCTAAATGACGTAAATGATGGCTTGGGTGGGGCTTAATTGGTTGGGTGGGATTGAGAGGAGAAAGTGTGGGGTGTTCTAGAATGGGCAGGAACACGGCAGGAAGTGGGTGGGATGATGAGACTTTGGAGGTGTTATGCTGGAAACTATTTTTCCGAATGATGACAGTTGGTTTCGCAGCAGATAGGTTGTAGATCCAGGTAACTATCTGACTGCCAGGAATCAGGAAGGGTTTTTTTTTACCCACTTGGGCTTAATTGGAAATGGCTTCAATGTTTTTTTTTTACCCACTTGAGCTTAATTGAAATGGCTTCAATGGTCTTTTTTTTGCCTTCCTCTGGATCAACAGGGGTGTTTAGGCATGGACTGGACTTGATGGAAGTGTGTATTTTTTTCGGCCTCATCAGCTGTGTTACTATGTTACTAAAAACAATGTATTTTACAGGGGAGTGGCTACAACAACAGATTTTATTTATCTGTACAACTTGTGACAGGATATCAGTCCCACTTTAACTCTTTGCGTGCTAGAGGGGTACGCAATGCATTGCTCTGCAATGCATATCATACCCCTCTGGCACTCAGGAATTGCACAGACGTTTTCGGGGGCAGGGGCTCAAGGCGTAAGCGGAGAGGATCCGACAAGCAAGAGGAGAAGACCCAGCTGCACATAAAAATGACCCGGCCGGCATGTTAAAGGGACCTTACACTTAAAAAGGACCTGGACGTAAGAGGAGAGGAGAGCAGCCCCACCCCCCGGTAATCAATATTGAAAAACGGACTGGGATAAGAAAAAATCGGACTGATTAAATGGCTTTTTTTTTTTTTGTTAAAAGGACACGAGGGCACTTTGGACAAAAAGGGCAGGTGCTCAAGCCCCCCTTGTTGTCTATGTGTGCACGTGCCTGCTGCCACTCAAAGGGTTAAAATCGACTTAGTCCTATAGCTATAGTTGCCCTTTAACCTACTGAGCACCAAAAAAGGTGTGCAATGCATTACTTTGCCATGTGTTCCACACCTTAGTTGACGCATACACTGATTCCATTGGTATCAAAACTGGTCTGGATATCTTTTTCCTTTTTCTTTTTTTTTAATGTTTTTTTTTAAGTTGTTCCGCATCCTACATATATAACAATTGACAGCGTTCTCTGGTGGGTCTTAGAATGTGGTGTCATGGCGCGAGGGAAGGAGTAAACTCCATATGTTCGCTAGACTATAATGACTCGCAGAGGCACCCTGCTAAGATGTGACCTACATGCTAGACTTCTGCATAGAGCACAGTTGTGTTTTGTGCTGGCAGAGTACATTCTCACATCTTTTTCCCCTTCCTGTAAAGAACACTTAATTGCTGTACTCAAAAATAAACATTCACTTCTAAAAATGGTGCAGTGCAGCACACAACTAGGAGTTATAGGAATGATAATTGCAATACTCTGAACACAGCATTTTTGGGAGGTTTTCAAAGCTATATTTTTCATTTAACCCCCGTCACACCATAGGGGTGTGCAATGCATTGCATACCGCCCTTGTCCAAATAGAGTTAAAGGAGTACTAACACTTCTTAATAACTGGGCAGAAAATCCTAATTGCCCCTACGAATCAATTCATAGTAACATACTTGATGAGGCTGGAAAAAGACATGTGCCTGTCAAGTAAAGTCCATGCCAAATCATCTCTGTTGATTCAAAAAGTCATCACTGGGGAGATGCACTAAGGTGTGATAAAGAGGAGATAACGTGGATATAACTTCTATATCACTTCTCTAATTCCTGTGTTATACTATGGAGCCAATATACTAAGATTTCTCGGGGGAGATTCACTAAACTGTGATAAAGAGGTGATAAAGTGGAGATAACTTCCCCAGTGATATCACTTCTCCAGTTCCTATGTTATTCTATGGAGCCAATATACTAAGATTTCTCAGGAGAGATGCACTAAGCAGTGAAAACGAGGTGATAAAGCGGTGATGACTTCTCCAGAGATATCACTTCTCCACTTCCTATGTTATTCTATGGAGCCAATGCACTAAGATCTCTCCCATTTGAGGGGGGAGATTCACTAAGTAGTGATAAAGAGGCGATAAACTGGAGATGACATCTCCAGTTTATCACTTCTCCAGTTCCTATGTTATTCTATGGGGCCTATTCACTAAGATCTCCAAAGCTGAAGAAATCTTAGTATATTGTCTCCATAGTATAACATAGGAGGCAAATATAGTTTTTGATACCTTTTATTGGCTAACTAAGCAGATTCAAATGCAAGCTTTCAAGACCTTAGGTCTCTTCCTCAGGCATGTTATATAGATAAATATGAAAACATCTCTCTTAAATACAAGTACACATCACATTGTTTAGCATGGAAATCAGATAACAGAATGCAGTCCAGATCCAGATATCTTTGATCAGTCAATGGTAAATTGCACTCTTCCTCTGAGGCTTTAGAGGTATTTACGATGCTCTTGGGTCTGTTGGAAAGTTCAATCAACTAAATTATATCTTGACAGAAATTCCTTATCCCTGTTCAAACCACTACAAATTGCATTAAATTTTAACATTAATTTTACCTCCCATACCTTTCTGTCCCCCTGAGTGCGGAACAGTCCCATCAATACAGTTAAATTAATATCCTTGACACTGTGCCCATTTTGGCAAAAATGTTCTCCCACTGGTGTCTCTGTCTTTTTGTTATTAACACTGGATCTGTGGGAATTAAATCTCCTATGTAGTGCTTGTCCAGTTTCTCCCATATACAGAGCTGTTGGGCATTTTGCACACATGATAAGGTATATTACATTGGATGATTTACAGGTGAAGGTACCATTGATCTTATGGTGTAACTGGGTGTTTGGAATTGGTATGTTGTCCGTGGTGTAAATGTGTGCACAAGTTTCACATCTCTTTTGTAGGCAGGGAGATGTGCCATTTTTTGTATTTTTATTCAGGGCACTCCTCACCATCAGTTGTTTCGAATTTGGAGGCTGTCTGTAGGAGAGTAAGGGAGGCTGTGGGAATATGTTCTTGAGTCTTTCATCTGTATGTAATTTCTTTTGAAGTTATCTTGATATTTTGTGTAGAACTTCAACCTGGGGGTGGTAAGTGACCACCAGTGGCACCCGGTTTCCCTTATGTTGTTCTTTGTAGTGCAACAGATTTTTTCTGGGTATTTGGGTAGCCTTCTGTATCTGACTGTCAATAGTAGTTGCGCTGTAACCGTGTTTTATAAAGTCTCCTCTGAGTTTCTGGAGGTGCTTGTCACGGTCCATCCTGTAAGAACAGATGCGGTGGTATCTGATGGCCTGGCTGCATATGATGGAGTTCTTTGTGTGTTTTGGATGGAAGCTATTGCTTTTCAGATATGTTGGTCTGTCTGTTGGTTTGCGGTATAGGGATGTATGGATGGAGTTGTTCTGAATACTGATAGTTGTGTCAAGGAAGTTAATGCTTGTGCGTGAGTGACTGAGTGTTAGGTTGATATTGGGGTGGAATGTATTGTAATTCTCATGGAATTTGAGAAGTTCCTCCTCACTGGCGGTCCAGATGATAAGAATATCATCTATGTAGCGGAGGTAGACCAGGGGTTTTATCTGGCAGGTGGACAGGAAGTCCTCTTCCAATTTTGCCATAAACAGGTTGGCATATTGTGGTGCCATTCGGGTACCAATTGCAGTCCCCATTTTCTGAAGGTAGAGGTCCTGTCCAAACTTGAAGTAATTGTGGGTGAGAATAAACTGTATGAGTTTTGTTACCGGTTCCATGGGTGTGTTATTTTGTTCCAAATATCCCTGGCATGCTGCTATGCACTACATGGTTAGAGCGCAACTACTATTGACAGTCAGATACAGAAGGCTACCCAAATACCAAGAAAAAATCGCGTTATCACCTCTTTATCACACCTTAGTGAATAACCCCAATGTGTTTTTGCTTTTTTGTAGTTGTCCATTGAATATCTTTAATATAAATTGATATAAATAATAAATGTGAAGAATCAATTCATAAAGTATCTCTTTTAACCAGCTGAGTGCTGGAGAGGTATATAATGCATTGCAATGCATTGGATAAAGATACAGCTCTGGCACATGTCCCTACTTGCCACATTCTATCAAGCAGATAAACCCACAATGTACACTGACTGAATGAACTGGAGATGTATGGATGGCACTTTATGCAACAAGTTTAACCCTTTGAGTGCCAGAGGGATATGCAACACATTGCAGAGCAGAGCAATGTGTTGCATACCCCTCTGGCACTCAAAGGGTTAATAAGAAATAACTTCAGAACTACAGCAAAGAAAACAATATGTTGGCATTAACACAAGCCATACATCTTTGAGTGCCAGAGAGGAAGCCAACTCTCTGCAACGAAATGCGTTGGATACCTCTCTGCAATTCAAGGGGTTGAACCAGACACTACAACATATTTTACATTTTAACATGAGAGTAAATATTTAATTAGTGTTATATATCATGTCCAAGAAGGGAGGGCATGATTCTTCATTGCAAGCCAAGACCTTTAACCACACCCGTTGAAGGCTAAGAAGTGGGAGGAGTCTGGGGTCCAAAAGTCATGTAACAAAAAAATTGTGTCCGCTTCTGTGGACATGATATCCAGTACTAATTAAAAATTAATTTTCTGCCCAGATTAAGGTACATATGGGGTTTTTATCATGAGTAGGCGTACGTTTTCTTTAACCCTTTGAATTCCAGAGGGGGTATGCAACACATTGCTTTGGGTTAAGCACTACTAACCTTTTAAAGGGATAGCAATATATAATTTATTTATGTATTAAGTACAAGTTTTTTAACATATTGCGCTATGTATATTTACTTACATATTTGTAGTTCAAAAGCAATTGAAATGGAAAGGATTCCCCTCCTGCCCCTTCTGGCCGCATCACTGATCCTCACAGTCTGGTCTGGATGGATAGTGGTGAGGGACAAACTTCAGTAAGCAAAAGGAAAATCCTGTCCTCCTTCATCAAGTGGGGGCGGGGTTTTCCTTATAATTACTGACTGAACATTGTCCCTCGCTGCATCCGTCCAGTCCCAGGACCAGATTGCAGCTCTAAAAGGGTAGGCTGCCCGAAGGGGTGGGAGGGGGATCCTTTCCTCTACAATTGCTTTTGAACTACAAATCTGTAAGTAAATATACATACAGCAATATGTTAAAAAACTTGTACTTAATATTCGAAGCTAAAGTTTAAATGATATATTACTATCCCTTTAAAGCAGAACTACCATCCCACCTAAAGTTTTCCCCAAATAATTACCCATCTGGCGAGTAGCTGCTCAATAGTGCTAGTCACCAGAATTATTTCCTCCTGACACAGAAATTCTGCTGCTCCTGATACTGACAGACAGGAAACAGCGCAGACATATTTACATAGTGACGTCTGCGCGCCTGCACTGTCAGTCCCTGCTGTACCTTGAGGTTTCAAGCAATGTCCCGTACAGTGGACTGGGACTGACAGCACAGGCGCACAGACCTCACTATGCAAAGATGTCTGCAGTGTTTCCTGGCCGTCAGTCTCAGGAGCAGTAGGAATTCTCTATAAGGAGGTAAAAATTCTGGTGACTAGTACTATTGAGCAGCTACTCGCCAGATGGGTAATTCTCTGGGGGAACTTTAGGTGGGGTGGTAGTTCTGCTTTAATGCATAATTCAATTTAGTTGCTTATGATACTGGTATACATGTTTTGTGATTACTTACCAGAAGTTGACAATCCTATATAATAATTTGCTAGGATGTTTGTCAGAAGCTGTCATGTGCAGTAGAGACTGCGCGTGGTCAGTCAGTCTCTACTGCACATGATTGCATTGCGTGAGTGGGGCAACGCAAGACTGCATTGCGTGGAGCAGTGAGGTAGAGGCTGCTTAACCCTTTGAGTGCCAGAGGAGTACACAGCTCATTGCAAGGCAATGCATTGCATTGCACACCCCTCTGGCACTCAAAGGGTTAATATTACCCGGACCTTGGCCCATGTACATGGGCTTTTACACTAGAACTGAATATATTGATGGCATACCATATTTATAATTTACTCCTAATTTAAAACATGGGGTTAATGAAACATCTGAGCTATAGTAAAATAAAAATACATCAGAGAATGTTGTAACGTTCCGAGATATAAACTGAAAGGCTTCTATATCCTGGTCCAACTTAATGGGGAATACGACCACAGCACTAAGAGGCTATCCTTTTGTATACCACATTGATTTATCTAGGTAGGTGTCATTCATACAGTGGTCAGCGATATCTAGTTATATATTTATTACATTATATCTGAAGTGTCCTGTATATAGTGATCTTTGTTTAAGTCTGTCTCTAGTATATAGTGATCTCTGTTTAAGTCTGTCTCTAGTATATAGAGACAACAAACGAAAAGAGTGTGACGAGCGCACACCGAGAAAGAGCAAAATAAAGTAGTTTACTCAAGGCATGTGTGGCCCCTCAGGTGCTGCTCAAGTCACGTTTTTCGCTCCCATGTGCCATTGCAGAGAGGAAATTTCCATATTCATATCAGTCTGGTCCCACCCACAGGCAGTCCAGCCCCGAAATGTCAGGCAAATCCTCTCCGCACGAGAGAAACAGCACAACCCCAGACGTACGTTTCGGTCTATGTGGACCTCGTCAGTGGGATGCAGCTGTTCCCCTCTAGGCACACAGAAGCAAGGGCCCATGCCTGGGATACCCTTCCACTTAGGGAGACAACAAACGAAAAGAGTGTGACGAGCGCACACCGAGAAAGAGCAAAATAAAGTAGTTTACTCAAGGCATGTGTGGCCCCTCAGGTGCTGCTCAAGTCACGTTTTTCGCTCCCATGTGCCATTGCAGAGAGGAAATTTCCATATTCATATCAGTCTGGTCCCACCCACAGGCAGTCCAGCCCCGAAATGTCAGGCAAATCCTCTCCGCACGAGAGAAACAGCACAACCCCAGACGTACGTTTCGGTCTATGTGGACCTCGTCAGTGGGATGCAGCTGTTCCCCTCTAGGCACACAGAAGCAAGGGCCCATGCCTGGGATACCCTTCCACTTAGGGAGACAACAAACGAAAAGAGTGTGACGAGCGCACACCGAGAAAGAGCAAAATAAAGTAGTTTACTCAAGGCATGTGTGGCCCCTCAGGTGCTGCTCAAGTCACGTTTTTCACTCCCATGTGCCATTGCAGAGAGGAAATTTCCATATTCATATCAGTCTGGTCCCACCCACAGGCAGTCCAGCCCCGAAATGTCAGGCAAATCCTCTCCGCACGAGAGAAACAGCACAACCCCAGACGTACGTTTCGGTCTATGTGGACCTCGTCAGTGGGATGCAGCTGTTCCCCTCTAGGCACACAGAAGCAAGGGCCCATGCCTGGGATACCCTTCCACTTAGGGAGACAACAAACGAAAAGAGTGTGACGAGCGCACACCGAGAAAGAGCAAAATAAAGTAGTTTACTCAAGGCATGTGTGGCCCCTCAGGTGCTGCTCAAGTCACGTTTTTCGCTCCCATGTGCCATTGCAGAGAGGAAATTTCCATATTCATATCAGTCTGGTCCCACCCACAGGCAGTCCAGCCCCGAAATGTCAGGCAAATCCTCTCCGCACGAGAGAAACAGCACAACCCCAGACGTACGTTTCGGTCTATGTGGACCTCGTCAGTGGGATGCAGCTGTTCCCCTCTAGGCACACAGAAGCAAGGGCCCATGCCTGGGATACCCTTCCACTTAGGGAGACAACAAACGAAAAGAGTGTGACGAGCGCACACCGAGAAAGAGCAAAATAAAGTAGTTTACTCAAGGCATGTGTGGCCCCTCAGGTGCTGCTCAAGTCACGTTTTTCGCTCCCATGTGCCATTGCAGAGAGGAAATTTCCATATTCATATCAGTCTGGTCCCACCCACAGGCAGTCCAGCCCCGAAATGTCAGGCAAATCCTCTCCGCACGAGAGAAACAGCACAACCCCAGACGTACGTTTCGGTCTATGTGGACCTCGTCAGTGGGATGCAGCTGTTCCCCTCTAGGCACACAGAAGCAAGGGCCCATGCCTGGGATACCCTTCCACTTAGGGAGACAACAAACGAAAAGAGTGTGACGAGCGCACACCGAGAAAGAGCAAAATAAAGTAGTTTACTCAAGGCATGTGTGGCCCCTCAGGTGCTGCTCAAGTCACGTTTTTCGCTCCCATGTGCCATTGCAGAGAGGAAATTTCCATATTCATATCAGTCTGGTCCCACCCACAGGCAGTCCAGCCCCGAAATGTCAGGCAAATCCTCTCCGCACGAGAGAAACAGCACAACCCCAGACGTACGTTTCGGTCTATGTGGACCTCGTCAGTGGGATGCAGCTGTTCCCCTCTAGGCACACAGAAGCAAGGGCCCATGCCTGGGATACCCTTCCACTTAGGGAGACAACAAACGAAAAGAGTGTGACGAGCGCACACCGAGAAAGAGCAAAATAAAGTAGTTTACTCAAGGCATGTGTGGCCCCTCAGGTGCTGCTCAAGTCACGTTTTTCGCTCCCATGTGCCATTGCAGAGAGGAAATTTCCATATTCATATCAGTCTGGTCCCACCCACAGGCAGTCCAGCCCCGAAATGTCAGGCAAATCCTCTCCGCACGAGAGAAACAGCACAACCCCAGACGTACGTTTCGGTCTATGTGGACCTCGTCAGTGGGATGCAGCTGTTCCCCTCTAGGCACACAGAAGCAAGGGCCCATGCCTGGGATACCCTTCCACTTAGGGAGACAACAAACGAAAAGAGTGTGACGAGCGCACACCGAGAAAGAGCAAAATAAAGTAGTTTACTCAAGGCATGTGTGGCCCCTCAGGTGCTGCTCAAGTCACGTTTTTCGCTCCCATGTGCCATTGCAGAGAGGAAATTTCCATATTCATATCAGTCTGGTCCCACCCACAGGCAGTCCAGCCCCGAAATGTCAGGCAAATCCTCTCCGCACGAGAGAAACAGCACAACCCCAGACGTACGTTTCGGTCTATGTGGACCTCGTCAGTGGGATGCAGCTGTTCCCCTCTAGGCACACAGAAGCAAGGGCCCATGCCTGGGATACCCTTCCACTTAGGGAGACAACAAACGAAAAGAGTGTGACGAGCGCACACCGAGAAAGAGCAAAATAAAGTAGTTTACTCAAGGCATGTGTGGCCCCTCAGGTGCTGCTCAAGTCACGTTTTTCGCTCCCATGTGCCATTGCAGAGAGGAAATTTCCATATTCATATCAGTCTGGTCCCACCCACAGGCAGTCCAGCCCCGAAATGTCAGGCAAATCCTCTCCGCACGAGAGAAACAGCACAACCCCAGACGTACGTTTCGGTCTATGTGGACCTCGTCAGTGGGATGCAGCTGTTCCCCTCTAGGCACACAGAAGCAAGGGCCCATGCCTGGGATACCCTTCCACTTAGGGAGACAACAAACGAAAAGAGTGTGACGAGCGCACACCGAGAAAGAGCAAAATAAAGTAGTTTACTCAAGGCATGTGTGGCCCCTCAGGTGCTGCTCAAGTCACGTTTTTCGCTCCCATGTGCCATTGCAGAGAGGAAATTTCCATATTCATATCAGTCTGGTCCCACCCACAGGCAGTCCAGCCCCGAAATGTCAGGCAAATCCTCTCCGCACGAGAGAAACAGCACAACCCCAGACGTACGTTTCGGTCTATGTGGACCTCGTCAGTGGGATGCAGCTGTTCCCCTCTAGGCACACAGAAGCAAGGGCCCATGCCTGGGATACCCTTCCACTTAGGGAGACAACAAACGAAAAGAGTGTGACGAGCGCACACCGAGAAAGAGCAAAATAAAGTAGTTTACTCAAGGCATGTGTGGCCCCTCAGGTGCTGCTCAAGTCACGTTTTTCGCTCCCATGTGCCATTGCAGAGAGGAAATTTCCATATTCATATCAGTCTGGTCCCACCCACAGGCAGTCCAGCCCCGAAATGTCAGGCAAATCCTCTCCGCACGAGAGAAACAGCACAACCCCAGACGTACGTTTCGGTCTATGTGGACCTCGTCAGTGGGATGCAGCTGTTCCCCTCTAGGCACACAGAAGCAAGGGCCCATGCCTGGGATACCCTTCCACTTAGGGAGACAACAAACGAAAAGAGTGTGACGAGCGCACACCGAGAAAGAGCAAAATAAAGTAGTTTACTCAAGGCATGTGTGGCCCCTCAGGTGCTGCTCAAGTCACGTTTTTCGCTCCCATGTGCCATTGCAGAGAGGAAATTTCCATATTCATATCAGTCTGGTCCCACCCACAGGCAGTCCAGCCCCGAAATGTCAGGCAAATCCTCTCCGCACGAGAGAAACAGCACAACCCCAGACGTACGTTTCGGTCTATGTGGACCTCGTCAGTGGGATGCAGCTGTTCCCCTCTAGGCACACAGAAGCAAGGGCCCATGCCTGGGATACCCTTCCACTTAGGGAGACAACAAACGAAAAGAGTGTGACGAGCGCACACCGAGAAAGAGCAAAATAAAGTAGTTTACTCAAGGCATGTGTGGCCCCTCAGGTGCTGCTCAAGTCACGTTTTTCGCTCCCATGTGCCATTGCAGAGAGGAAATTTCCATATTCATATCAGTCTGGTCCCACCCACAGGCAGTCCAGCCCCGAAATGTCAGGCAAATCCTCTCCGCACGAGAGAAACAGCACAACCCCAGACGTACGTTTCGGTCTATGTGGACCTCGTCAGTGGGATGCAGCTGTTCCCCTCTAGGCACACAGAAGCAAGGGCCCATGCCTGGGATACCCTTCCACTTAGGGAGACAACAAACGAAAAGAGTGTGACGAGCGCACACCGAGAAAGAGCAAAATAAAGTAGTTTACTCAAGGCATGTGTGGCCCCTCAGGTGCTGCTCAAGTCACGTTTTTCGCTCCCATGTGCCATTGCAGAGAGGAAATTTCCATATTCATATCAGTCTGGTCCCACCCACAGGCAGTCCAGCCCCGAAATGTCAGGCAAATCCTCTCCGCACGAGAGAAACAGCACAACCCCAGACGTACGTTTCGGTCTATGTGGACCTCGTCAGTGGGATGCAGCTGTTCCCCTCTAGGCACACAGAAGCAAGGGCCCATGCCTGGGATACCCTTCCACTTAGGGAGACAACAAACGAAAAGAGTGTGACGAGCGCACACCGAGAAAGAGCAAAATAAAGTAGTTTACTCAAGGCATGTGTGGCCCCTCAGGTGCTGCTCAAGTCACGTTTTTCGCTCCCATGTGCCATTGCAGAGAGGAAATTTCCATATTCATATCAGTCTGGTCCCACCCACAGGCAGTCCAGCCCCGAAATGTCAGGCAAATCCTCTCCGCACGAGAGAAACAGCACAACCCCAGACGTACGTTTCGGTCTATGTGGACCTCGTCAGTGGGATGCAGCTGTTCCCCTCTAGGCACACAGAAGCAAGGGCCCATGCCTGGGATACCCTTCCACTTAGGGAGACAACAAACGAAAAGAGTGTGACGAGCGCACACCGAGAAAGAGCAAAATAAAGTAGTTTACTCAAGGCATGTGTGGCCCCTCAGGTGCTGCTCAAGTCACGTTTTTCGCTCCCATGTGCCATTGCAGAGAGGAAATTTCCATATTCATATCAGTCTGGTCCCACCCACAGGCAGTCCAGCCCCGAAATGTCAGGCAAATCCTCTCCGCACGAGAGAAACAGCACAACCCCAGACGTACGTTTCGGTCTATGTGGACCTCGTCAGTGGGATGCAGCTGTTCCCCTCTAGGCACACAGAAGCAAGGGCCCATGCCTGGGATACCCTTCCACTTAGGGAGACAACAAACGAAAAGAGTGTGACGAGCGCACACCGAGAAAGAGCAAAATAAAGTAGTTTACTCAAGGCATGTGTGGCCCCTCAGGTGCTGCTCAAGTCACGTTTTTCGCTCCCATGTGCCATTGCAGAGAGGAAATTTCCATATTCATATCAGTCTGGTCCCACCCACAGGCAGTCCAGCCCCGAAATGTCAGGCAAATCCTCTCCGCACGAGAGAAACAGCACAACCCCAGACGTACATTTCGGTCTATGTGGACCTCGTCAGTGGGATGCAGCTGTTCCCCTCTAGGCACACAGAAGCAAGGGCCCATGCCTGGGATACCCTTCCACTTAGGGAGACAACAAACGAAAAGAGTGAGACGAGCGCACACCGAGAAAGAGCAAAATAAAGTAGTTTACTCAAGGCATGTGTGGCCCCTCAGGTGCTGCTCAAGTCACGTTTTTCGCTCGTCACATTCTTTTCGTTTGTTGTCTCCCTAAGTGGAAGGGTATCCCAGGCATGGGCCCTTGCTTCTGTGTGCCTAGAGGGGAACAGCTGCATCCCACTGACGAGGTCCACATAGACCGAAACGTACGTCTGGGATTGTGCTGTTTCTCTCGTGCGGAGAGGATTTGCCTGACATTTCGGGGCTGGACTGCCTGTGAGTGGGACCAGACTGATATGAATATGGAAATTTTCTCTCTGCAATGGCACATGGGAGTGAAAAACGTGACTTGAGCAGCACCTGAGGGGTTACACATGCCTTGAGTAATCTACTTTATTTTGCTCTTTCTCAGTGTGCGCTCGTCACATTCTTTTCGGTTGTTGTCTCCCTAAGTGGAAGGGTATCCCAGGCATGGGCCCTTGCTTCTGTGTGCCTAGAGGGGAACAGCTGCATCCCACTGACGAGGTCCACATAGACCGAAACGTACGTCTGGGATTGTGCTGTTTCTCTCGTGCGGAGAGGATTTGCCTGACATTTCGGGGCTGGACTGCCTGTGAGTGGGACCAGACTGATATGAATATGGAAATTTCCTCTCTGCAATGGCACATGGGAGCGAAAAACGTGACTTGAGCAGCACCTGAGGGGTTACACATGCCTTGAGTAATCTACTTTATTTTGCTCTTTCTCAGTGTGCGCTCGTCACATTCTTTTCGTTTGTTGTCTCCCTAAGTGGAAGGGTATCCCAGGCATGGGCCCTTGCTTCTGTGTGCCTAGAGGGGAACAGCTGCATCCCACTGACGAGGTCCACATAGACCGAAACGTACGTCTGGGATTGTGCTGTTTCTCTCGTGCGGAGAGGATTTGCCTGACATTTCGGGGCTGGACTGCCTGTGAGTGGGACCAGACTGATATGAATATGGAAATTTCCTCTCTGCAATGGCACATGGGAGCGAAAAACGTGACTTGAGCAGCACCTGAGGGGTTACACATGCCTTGAGTAATCTACTTTATTTTGCTCTTTCTCAGTGTGCGCTCGTCACATTCTTTTCGTTTGTTGTCTCCCTAAGTGGAAGGGTATCCCAGGCATGGGCCCTTGCTTCTGTGTGCCTAGAGGGGAACAGCTGCATCCCACTGACGAGGTCCACATAGACCGAAACGTACGTCTGGGATTGTGCTGTTTCTCTCGTGCGGAGAGGATTTGCCTGACATTTCGGGGCTGGACTGCCTGTGAGTGGGACCAGACTGATATGAATATGGAAATTTCCTCTCTGCAATGGCACATGGGAGCGAAAAACGTGACTTGAGCAGCACCTGAGGGGTTACACATGCCTTGAGTAATCTACTTTATTTTGCTCTTTCTCAGTGTGCGCTCGTCACATTCTTTTCGTTTGTTGTCTCCCTAAGTGGAAGGGTATCCCAGGCATGGGCCCTTGCTTCTGTGTGCCTAGAGGGGAACAGCTGCATCCCACTGACGAGGTCCACATAGACCGAAACGTACGTCTGGGATTGTGCTGTTTCTCTCGTGCGGAGAGGATTTGCCTGACATTTCGGGGCTGGACTGCCTGTGAGTGGGACCAGACTGATATGAATATGGAAATTTCCTCTCTGCAATGGCACATGGGAGCGAAAAACGTGACTTGAGCAGCACCTGAGGGGTTACACATGCCTTGAGTAATCTACTTTATTTTGCTCTTTCTCAGTGTGCGCTCGTCACATTCTTTTCGTTTGTTGTCTCCCTAAGTGGAAGGGTATCCCAGGCATGGGCCCTTGCTTCTGTGTGCCTAGAGGGGAACAGCTGCATCCCACTGACGAGGTCCACATAGACCGAAACGTACGTCTGGGATTGTGCTGTTTCTCTCGTGCGGAGAGGATTTGCCTGACATTTCGGGGCTGGACTGCCTGTGAGTGGGACCAGACTGATATGAATATGGAAATTTCCTCTCTGCAATGGCACATGGGAGCGAAAAACGTGACTTGAGCAGCACCTGAGGGGTTACACATGCCTTGAGTAATCTACTTTATTTTGCTCTTTCTCAGTGTGCGCTCGTCACATTCTTTTCGTTTGTTGTCTCCCTAAGTGGAAGGGTATCCCAGGCATGGGCCCTTGCTTCTGTGTGCCTAGAGGGGAACAGCTGCATCCCACTGACGAGGTCCACATAGACCGAAACGTACGTCTGGGATTGTGCTGTTTCTCTCGTGCGGAGAGGATTTGCCTGACATTTCGGGGCTGGACTGCCTGTGAGTGGGACCAGACTGATATGAATATGGAAATTTCCTCTCTGCAATGGCACATGGGAGCGAAAAACGTGACTTGAGCAGCACCTGAGGGGTTACACATGCCTTGAGTAATCTACTTTATTTTGCTCTTTCTCAGTGTGCGCTCGTCACATTCTTTTCGTTTGTTGTCTCCCTAAGTGGAAGGGTATCCCAGGCATGGGCCCTTGCTTCTGTGTGCCTAGAGGGGAACAGCTGCATCCCACTGACGAGGTCCACATAGACCGAAACGTACGTCTGGGATTGTGCTGTTTCTCTCGTGCGGAGAGGATTTGCCTGACATTTCGGGGCTGGACTGCCTGTGAGTGGGACCAGACTGATATGAATATGGAAATTTCCTCTCTGCAATGGCACATGGGAGCGAAAAACGTGACTTGAGCAGCACCTGAGGGGTTACACATGCCTTGAGTAATCTACTTTATTTTGCTCTTTCTCAGTGTGCGCTCGTCACATTCTTTTCGTTTGTTGTCTCCCTAAGTGGAAGGGTATCCCAGGCATGGGCCCTTGCTTCTGTGTGCCTAGAGGGGAACAGCTGCATCCCACTGACGAGGTCCACATAGACCGAAACGTACGTCTGGGATTGTGCTGTTTCTCTCGTGCGGAGAGGATTTGCCTGACATTTCGGGGCTGGACTGCCTGTGAGTGGGACCAGACTGATATGAATATGGAAATTTCCTCTCTGCAATGGCACATGGGAGCGAAAAACGTGACTTGAGCAGCACCTGAGGGGTTACACATGCCTTGAGTAATCTACTTTATTTTGCTCTTTCTCAGTGTGCGCTCGTCACATTCTTTTCGTCTCTAGTATATAGAGCAGGGCCCTCTGATCCTCCTGTTCTACACATCTGATTGTACTATTTAATACCTCTGTATGTCTATTCCCCAATTGTACAGCGCTGCGGAATTAGTTGGCGCTATATAAATAAATAATAATAATAATAATAATAATAATAGTGATCTCTGTTTAAGTCTGTCTCTAGTATATAGTGATCTCTGTTTAAGCCTGTCTCTAGTATACAGTGATCTTTGTTTGTCTGTCTCTAGTATATAGTGATCTCTGTTTAAGTCTGTCTCTAGTATATAGTGATCTTTGTTTAAGTCTGTCTCTAGTATACAGTGATCTCTGTTTAAGTCTGTCTCTAGTATATAGTGATCTTTGTTTAAGTCTGTCTCTAGTATACAGTGATCTCTGTTTAAGTCTGTCTCTAGTATACAGTGATCTTTGTTTAAGTCTGTCTCTAGTATATAGTGATCTTTGTTTAAGTCTGTCTCTAGTATATAGTGATCTCTGTTTAAGTCTGTCTCTAGTATATAGTGATCTTTGTTTAAGTCTGTCTCTAGTATACAGTGATCTTTGTCTGTCTCTAGTATATACTGATCTCTGTTTAAGTCTGTCTCTAGTATATAGTGATCTTTGTTTAAGTCTGTCTCTAGTATATAGTGATCTCTGTTTAAGTCTGTCTCTAGTGTATAGTGATCTCTGTTTAAGTCTGTCTCTAGTATATAGTGATCTTTGTTTAAGTCTGTCTCTAGTATACAGTGATCTCTGTTTAAGTCTGTCTCTAGTATATAGTGATCTTTGTTTAAGTCTGTCTCTAGTATACAGTGATCTCTGTTTAAGTCTGTCTCTAGTATACAGTGATCTCTGTTTAAGTCTGTCTCTAGTGTATAGTGATCTTTGTTTAAGTCTGTCTCTAGTATATAGTGATCTTTGTGTGTCTCTAGTATATAGTGATCTCTGTTTAAGTCTGTCTCTAGTATATAGTGATCTTTGTGTGTCTCTAGTATATAGTGATCTCTGTTTAAGTCTGTCTCTAGTATATAGTGATCTTTGTTTAAGTCTGTCTCTAGTATACAGTGATCTCTGTTTAAGTCTGTCTCTAGTGTATAGTGATCTTTGTTTAAGTCTGTCTCTAGTATATAGTGATCTCTGTTTAAGTCTGTCTCTAGTATATAGTGATCTTTGTTTAAGTCTGTCTCTAGTATACAGTGATCTCTGTTTAAGTCTGTCTCTAGTATATAGTGATCTCTGTTTAAATCTGTCTCTAGTATATACTGATCTCTTTTTAAGTCTGTCTCTAGTATATAGTGATCTCTGTTTAAATCTGTCTCTAGTATATAGTGATCTCTGACAAAGTCTGTCTCTAGTATATAGTGATCTTTGTGTGTCTAGTATATAGTGATCTCTGTTTAAATCTGTCTCTAGTATATAGTGATCTCTGTTTAAGTCTGTCTCTAGTATATACTGATCTCTGTTTAAGTCTGTCTCTAGTATATAGTGATCTCTGTTTAAGTCTGTCTCTAGTATATACTGATCTCTGTTTAAGTCTGTCTCTAGTATATAGTGGTCTCTGTTTAAGTCTGCCTCTAGATTACACCCACCACAATAAAAAAAATCAGTTTCAAAAGACCTGAATAACTCTTAAGGGACACTTGTTTTTATAGAAACATAGATTTTGATGGCAGAAATGAACCATCTGGCCCATCCAGTCTGCCCATTTCCCTATCTAATAAGATACTCAGCCTTATACACTTCTCAGTACAGGCTTATGCTATTGCAGGCAATTTTGAATTTCCTAAAATTATTTATCCCTGCCACCTCTGCTGGGAGTATGTTCCATGAGTGTATCACCCTTTCTGTAAAGTACTTACATTACTTTTAAATTTTCCGCACTCTAACTTTGGATCATGACCTCTTGTTCTAGTATTTATTTATTTTTTTAAAATTGCTTCCTTCCTGAACTTTATTAAATCCCTTAATATATTTAAAGATTTCAATCACATTACCTATCTCCTTCCTTTCTTCCAAACGGTACATATTAAATACTTTGAGCCAATTCTGGTACCCTGTGTCATGAAGACCCTGCACTATTTTGGCTGGTCCTCTTTGAACTGCCTCCAGCGTATTAACCCATTGAGTGCCAGAGGGGTACTCAACACATTGTTTTGCAATGCGTTGCATACCCCTCTGGCACTCAAAGGTTTAATGTCCTTCTGAAGATGTGATCTCTAGAACTGTACACAGAATTCAGAATGAGACCCTACCAGTCGCATCAAGAACCTGGTTTGCTTTACTCACTGCTCTACTGAATTGCTTTCCTACCTGTAAGTCATCTGAAATAATAACACCCATGGTACTGTTAAGTCTGTATTCCACCTCTAGGTTTTGGTTTCCTAAATGCATTATCTTGCACTTTTCTGCATTACATTTTAAATCCCATACCTTTGTCCATTTTTCCAGTTTCCCTAAAACCTAAATCATTTGGTTTATCCATCCAGCAAAGTCTGACAGTACTGAAATAAGAGTCTCCATGGCCCAAATACTATGAAGATTAATTGGAGCTACTTTTATTGTGAACCATTACGATCACTTTATTAACCAGGGTAATGTCATACTGAAGCAGTGTATCTCACAGTTCTCCATAGCAGTCTAACTTAAGCCAAAAGTAATGCGTTGGAGATTTTTCTAGCATTCAGGAGGTTAAACTGACCCATTTAAATCAACTGAAATTTGTATTTGTTCCTTAGCTGGCTCCCAGAATGTCTAAAGGTAGAGAATGTGGCACATTATAAAATGATTCTTCTGTTGCTATATAACATTCTCATTAGAGAGATCACAATGCAAGACTAACCCCCTCCACTTATTACACCTACTTATGGTTATTTTCTTATAATGATGGTGATTAGAAATGAGTCATTGGCCTTGTACTGCTGACTGACAGTTTAGTACAAGGCAGAGTAACGCTCTGCTAGATCTTGAAGGCTTGCATAATGAAATGACTTCTAGAAGCCTGATGTGAAGTAGTAGGGCACATAACTCTGATCAATGCATATCATGGCACTTATACAGAAAGAAATAAGATCTGCAGTTGTGGAGCATTAGAACTGCACCATAGTAGAAATGGGCATAACCACAGGGGATGCAGAAGGTGCAGCAATGTTCATACCTGGGAACTTCATTCTTTTGCGTCCCCAGAGAGGGCTCATGTGTTGCTCCCAGGGGCTTGTAGATTACATAAATTGAATCACAAATGGGGAGGTGCTAACTCAGGTAGGTGGGGTTTGTCATCATTTTGAAGAGGAGGGAAGAAGGAAAAGTGGGTAGGAAGCAGGCAGAACAGTGTGGAAAGGAGGATAAATGGGCAGGAAGAAGGAGGAACAGAGTGGGAAGGAGGAGACGTGGGAGGGAAGTAGGAGGAACAGGGTGGGAAGGAGGAGAAGTGGGAGGGAAGTAGGAGGAACAGAGTGGGAAGGAGGAGAAGTGGGAGGGAAGTAGGAGGAACAGAGTGGGAAGAAGGAGAAGTGGGAGGGAAGTAGGAGGAACAGAGTGGGAAGGAGGAGAAGTGGGAGGGAAGTAAGAGGAACAGAGTGGGAAGAAGGAGAAGTGGGAGGGAAGTAGGAGGAACAGGGTGGGAAGGAGGAGAAGTGGGAGGGAAGTAGGAGGAACAGGGTGGGAAGGAGGAGAAGTGGGAGGGAAGTAGGAGGAACAGAGTGGGAAGGAGGAGAAGTGGGAGGGAAGTAAGAGGAACAGAGTGGGAAGAAGGAGAAGTGGGAGGGAAGTAGGAGGAACAGGGTGGGAAGGATGAGAAGTGGGAGGGAAGTAGGAGGAACAGAATGGGAAGGAGGAGACATGGGAGGGAAATAGGAGGAACAGAGTGGGAAAGAGGATAAGTGAGAGGGAAGTAGGAGGAACAGAGTGGGAAGGAGGATAAATGGGTGGGAAGAAGGAGGAACAGAATGGGAAGGAGGAGACATGGGAGGGAAGTAGGAGGAACAGGGTGGGAAGGAGGAGACATGGGAGGGAAATAGGAGGAACAGAGTGGGAAAGAGGATAAGTGAGAGGGAAGTAGGAGGAACAGAGTGGGAAGAAGGAGAAGTGGGAGGGAAGTAGGAGGAACAGAGTGGGAAGGAGGAGAAGTGGGAGGGAAGTAAGAGGAACAGAGTGGGAAGAAGGAGAAGTGGGAGGGAAGTAGGAGGAACAGAGTGGGAAGGAGGAGAAGTGGGAGGGAAGTAGGAGGAACAGGGTGGGAAGGAGGAGAAGTGGGAGGGAAGTAGGAGGAACAGAGTGGGAAGGAGGAGAAGTGGGAGGGAAGTAAGAGGAACAGAGTGGGAAGAAGGAGAAGTGGGAGGGAAGTAGGAGGAACAGGGTGGGAAGGAGGAGAAGTGGGAGGGAAGTAGGAGGAACAGAATGGGAAGGAGGAGACATGGGAGGGAAATAGGAGGAACAGAGTGGGAAAGAGGATAAGTGAGAGGGAAGTAGGAGGAACAGAGTGGGAAGGAGGATAAATGGGTGGGAAGAAGGAGGAACAGAATGGGAAGGAGGAGACATGGGAGGGAAGTAGGAGGAACAGGGTGGGAAGGAGGAGAAGTGGGAGGGAAGTAGGAGGAACAGGGTGGGAAGGAGGAGAAGTGGGAGGGAAGTAGGAGAAACAGGGTGGGAAGGAGGAGAAGTGGGCAGAGCTTTGTGGGAAGGAGAAAAAGAGAGCAGGAAGTGGGAGATGCAGACTTACGAATAACTCAGTACTTATGTATAAGGCCTTTACAATTATCAAGTGTTTGGGGTGCCCCAGAAATTCCAGACTGTATATGTTAGGGGTGTCATGAGCAAACATGTCTGAGAACCACTGGTCTACACAATGAGGGAGAGGGGCAGCCTAAGATTTTACCCCAAGGCTTATTAGATGTTGGACTCCACTATGAGAGTGAAGGACAACAGGAGATTGATGAATCTTGGGACTGCAAAGAAACTGCTTCTCCTCTCTGTTTTCCCCTATCATGTGAAAACCTTTGGAGATCCTTTTTTGGTGAATTACATCTTGGATTTGTGTGAATGCAAAACAGAAGATAAAAGACAGCGCACAAGGACCTCTAAGTGTAGTTTATAACACGGGGGGAGACGACTAATTATATGGAAAAATATATGATTGGTTGATGATAGGCGTTCCCTGATAAGCACAGTTATTTTCATTGTACATTATATCCTGAATAGACACTATCTGTGTGCGTCTTATCAAGCAAAGTATTATACATTTTGGAGATTTCTCTCAGTGAAGCGCTACTGTTCTGTTTAATTTTTATTTGTGTGAATGCCTGATTCAAACTTGCTAGACCATGGGCATCCAACATACAGCCCATGGCCAAATGCAGCCCACCGGACCCCAGGGTTCTGTCCGCCTGAGATTTTTTAAAATCTATTTTTTCAGTTTTTCTTAGCAGACATGAACTAGTAGGCCAGTAAGACCCAATCCCCTGTTAATTCTGTAGAGTTAAAGAATAGATGTCTGTTAAATATCATCAGTATTATCACTGACTTGATCAATAAACACATGAAGCCATATTTTTGAATAGCTGACCAGCTATAATTCACCATTGTTATCAATACAAAAAAGACAACGTGGCCCTCATAATTTTGACTTTGTGGTCATGTGGCCCACAACAAAGGGGGAGGCTCATATTTTACGCCAGGCAAAAGTAGGTTCTAGTTACACCCCTAACAGGGTACAAATAAAAACTCCCCAATTCCTATTGAGGGGGAAATAAAAATTCCCACTGATTTAAAAGGGGTTTTTAACCTCTAAAAAGCTATAAAGGTATCTGACCCATTGTGAAACAATGGGGAGATTCACTAAGAGGTGATAAAGTAGTGATGACTTCTCCAGTGACATCACTTCTACAGTTCCTATGTTATTCTATGGAGCCAATGCACTAAGAGTTCTCCAACGCTAGAGATCTTAGTGCATAGGCTCCACAGAATAACATAGGAAATGGAGAAGTGATCTCACTGGAGAAGTTATCTCCACTTTATCACCTCGTTTTCACACATTAGTATATAACCTCCAATGTGTTGGAGACCTCTAAAATTAAAAGGGACTAAGAAAAGCTCTTTTTAAATCAGCCAATGATGTCTACATGGGAATCATGGGAAGAGGGCTTGTCTCCAGTGCTGTTCATCAAGAATACTACCAATTAATTGTCAAAACTCTATTTTTGAAGGTGCTGTATCTTTAAGACTGTTTTTCAGATTATAATTTCCCCTTATATGCGTTATGTTGTGATGAAAAGCTTGAGTAAGAATCTCCATGGAAACACTCACATTGCCCTCCTCCAGTTTGGGTTTAATAGGGAGGAATTGCTGGGGAGTGAGATTGGCTGGCTGGGATGACAGCACGCCATAACAGTGATCATGTGATGTGCATACACGTCTGTATACGTGACAAATCCAGCGTGTAGGAGGATCGCAAACTGCAGCTTTGGTTCCAGTGCTGAACCTTAGAGACTAAAACTGATGTAGAGACTAAAACTAAGGTACAGACTAAAACTGATGTACTAACGTAAAGCGGTGCAATTCTGGAGCAAACAAATTGCACCACTGGCAACAAATAAAACATTTCCATTATGTTAAATGTGACTTTTAACCCCTTTAATGCTATAGAGGTCTACAAAGCATTTAGTTTGCTCCAGAACTGCACCACTTTGCATTAGTACATCAGCCTCAGTGACCATATGCACAAAGTTTAAGTAGAGCATTTCTGGAGAAAACCATCTGCTCCATATCAGTCTGTTTTAAAAGAGAAGTTTAATTCCCTTAAATGCTAGAGAAGCAATGCATTGCTTTGCATTATATCATTCAAAGTGTTAAAAGTCTCCTTTAAATCCATGTGGATTTGGGGAATTTTATTTAATTCCTGTGATGTAACTGGTTTTCCCCAGAATGATTACATTTGTTCTCAGAGAAACCTTAGTTTAATTTAAAAAAGATGACACATACTCCTTGAGATTGTCAGCGTTCCATACCTAGGAATTCTTTGGGAACCTGATTGGTGGTGAGTTCAGTGCTAGCGCCACCCGCTTTCCCAACTGTTCTGCCCACTCCCACCTTGTTCCTCCCACCTCTCAGCCCTCCAACTCCGTGTCACCCCCTTTAAGCACCTCCTACATTATGCTGTGATTAGTGTCACTCGGACACTCCCATCACCAGACCTGTGTTTTTCTCCAGGGGACATGGATGAGATGATTCCCAGGTATTTGGGGGACTCTACAAGCTTCTGCGCCAGAGAATCTGGTTTTCAGACTGAATTACTGGGCCTCTGTGGAGAGAGGCTGATTCTCAAACTTAGTGAGCTCGTGTTACAGCTTACCTTGCCTTCAGCATCATTACAGGTGCGAGGCTTCATGCATGCCGCAGGCCTCTGTTTTATCTGTTTGCTTCCTGTAGTCTCCTCCTACCAACTTCCTACTTCCTCCCTCTGAGCTGCTCCTCCTACTTCCTGTGGAGGGGTTTAAAGGGCAGACTGAGGCCTGACTAGTTGCCCTTGCGTTGTTGTTCATAGCAGTTCTGTTACCTTGGGCTCTGTGTATGACCTGGCTAGTTTTCCATCCATTCTAGTGCTGACCTGTGGCTCTGTCTGACTATTCTTTTGCCTAACCCCTAATAGTGGACATCCAATCTGGTGCAGACTTGTGGCTCTGGCTGACTATCTGAACTGTGTATGACCCGGCTTGTCTGACTACCCCCTCTGGTGCTGACTTGTGGCTCTGTCTGACTATTCTTTCATCTTTTTCCCTGATGATCAGACACCCAATCAAGTGTGGGCCTGGGGCTCTGGTAGACTTGCATAGCTGACTGCAGGTGTGAGTCAGTTTTCACCTTACTTCTACTGACTGCAAGCGTAAGTCAGTATTTGCTCCTACTGACTGCAGGTGTGAGTCAGTATTCACCCTTACTGGCTCCAGGTGTGAGTCAGTGATATTTCCTTCTGACTGCAGGATGAGTCAGACCTCATTCCTCGTTGGATGAAGACCCTGGGTTCCTGTTCCAGTTCCTGTTCCTGGTTCCAGCTGAGACTTCCAGTGGCTAAGGCCTAGTCTCCAGCACAGTGGTTTAGCATTGCAACCTATTATTTCTGATAGCAGGCTTTCTGGCTATTACCCTGTGCTTATTCCTATTGTATAAATTGTATATATCTTCTTTATGTAATTTGTAAATAAATTGCATTAACTAAACCGTACTGACTCCTGAACTTCTCTGGGTAACCGTGACAGTTTGACTATAACCCCACCCACTTTCTAGCCCATTCAGCTCACTCCTGCCCCATTCTGTACACGTTCCCAACCATATCATGACAAACTCCTCTTTTCAACCACTTACCACACCCACCCAATGAAGCCCCAACCACAATAATGTGCAAAACCATCATTTGGACACTCCCATACTGAGTTTTATAGTGTTTCTCCAGGAACTTGGGAAGGTTCCCAGCTATATACTGTTGTGGCAAGTTCATGACACAGTCAAATGACTGAAGCATAAATCAAAGTGACCTGGCTAATTCAGTGGAAGGATGTTACTAATTAACACTAAATAGCTTGAAAAAGTAAGAAAATATATGTTAAAGCCGGCTAATTTACTAGTCTGTCACTGCCAGTCCCATTTTTAGGAAAAACAACAATAACTTATAGCCACAGTATTCATGTATCACACCCACCTGCACATCCAATAGGAATGAGGCTGCCACTGGCAGCTTTATCTCTTACCGGAGGTGGGACAGGAAGCTCTGGCAGGCTGATACACTGATGGCTTTAATCCCTTGAGAACTAGAGGGATGTGCAATGCAATTAATTGAGCACTCCTCTGGTCCACAAGGGGTTAAGTGGATAATAATGGGTTGATAGTAATGATTAACTAGTAAAAGACTGAGCTTTTACAAAATGTTTTTTTTGTTAGTTGCCTTTTAACCCCATAAGGACCGATGACGTTCTAGTACCATCACCTGTGTCCGTGACTTAATGCCTGGCAAATCATGGCTTTTGTGATCACATTGCTCCTGCGGGAGCAAAGTAATCACTAGGGGAGTCTGGAGTCTGGATACCAGGTGGGCAGTTTCAGCCTCTCTTTCAGAAAGCTGGTACACGTGATCGCTCACGTGTGTTGGCTCTCTGAATGACGTCAGTGAGGTCCTTAAGGGTAATCCTACTCCAGGACTGCCAGACATTAAGGGGTTAAATAATGTAGTGGGTCTTAAACTGGCTTCCATGGAACCCAAAGCAGGTCCGGAGCAGCCTCCACATGAAGTAGGTACCCACCAGCAACATAGTTGTATTCTAGAGGTGAGCAGACCACTTTGCCCTTGCGCCCTTTCTACTATATTCTCATTTTTCGAATATAATAAGTTTCATTTTAAAGGGATATTAATACATAATTTCATGTTTATTTAGTATTGTAGGCATTAAAAAATATTAAGAACTATGTAAGTGTTATCTCTCAAACCTTTATGGTTTGAGAGATATTCTCAACTAAAGTTCCCTCTTCCTGGCTGTTTCAGCCAAGTCTGCCATCTAGCGGACAGACTTGGATTCTGGTCCTCAGACAGCCCGGCAGGTCTGTGGACCAGAATCCAAATCTGTCAGCTAGAGCTCTGTTGTCACCATGGGGGGAACTTTAGTTGCGATATGGCTTACATAGTTTGTAATATTTTTTTAATGCCTACGATACTAAATAAACACGAAATTAGGTATTACTATCCCTATAAACATACGAGCTACTATTATATTCTAGAAAGCTCACTAATCCTTTGAGTTTTAGGCTGGCTTTGCAATTCATTGGACACCTCTCTGGTACTTAACAGGTTAAAAAAAGATTTTTTTTAAAAAAGTGGGTTTATTGGGGGGATTACTAGATTGAAGATTTGCTTAGCGTGCCAACTACCTATAAACATTTACTCTGTTTGTGGAGATTGTTGGTAATTGGTGGTAAGTGTTAAAGGGTTAGTAATGTCCACATTTTTTTTTATACATTTGTAGAGGATTAAAAAAAATGATCATTGCCACAAACCCCATGGCGGTTTGAGAGCTATTGGCAATGAAAGTTCCCCCCTCCCTCCCCTTCTCCTGACGTCAGCGTCTAGCTGACAGCAGGAGATTCCAGTCCGGTTTGCAAGCACACTTTGTAGACCTTTCCAATTAAGTAATTATTTCTCAATAACAGGATTTCGACTCTGCTGCAGAGCATCATCATGTCGGCCGACACAGATCCCCTTCTATCAGCTTTACAGCTGACATCAATGGAAGGGGAACTTTCATTGCCAATATCTCTCAAACCATAGTGGTTTGAGAGATGGGGTTTGTGGCAATGATAATATTTTTTAAGCCTCTACAAATCTATAAAAAAATTGAACATTACTAACACAAAGCATGACACCATTCAGTTTTGCCCATGGGAAGGGTATGGGGATAAGTTGTAATATTTAACAAAACACATGTAAAATGGGATTTTCGGTGGTTGTTTTATTGTAATAAAGCTCGGCCTTATGGGGGAGATTCACTAAGCAGTGATAAAGAGGTGATAAAGTGGAGATGACTTCTCCAGTTTATCACTTCTCCAGTTCCTATTTTATTCTCTAGAGCCTATGCACTAAGATCTCCAAAGCTGAAGAAATGTTAGTGAATAGGCTCCATAGAATAAGTTTTCTCCACTTTATCACCTCTTTATCACCGCTTACTGAATCTCCCCCTATGCCTTTTACATGCATTGACTCTATAGAATAACATAGGAACTGGAGAAATTATATCACTGGAGACGTTATCTCCACTTTATCACGTTTTTATCACTGCTTAGTGAATCTCCCCCACCCCCTTGAGTGCCAGAGGTTTGTACCATTTCTGGTACCTTGGAAGCCAGACACATTTCCAGAATTTTGCTTTCCATCTGTTGATGTTTGTTGCCTGTGGTTACATTTCTAGTTTTTTATTGAAAAATATATGTTTTTTATTTCAACATGCAATGGTGCCTCAGGAGAATTACATTTTTTTTACTATTTATTTATTTTTATTTTTTGCTAATCTCATGAGGTATCTCATAATGTTATTGTGTTTTAGAAAGAGTGGCTGGCATTTGTCACTTTTGATTATTAACTCTTTCACTGCCAGAGAGGCATTCAACACATTGGGGGAGATTCAATAAAGGTCCATGCTGTGGTGATATGATTTTGTCAATGTGGTGAAAGCATTTAGACATTTCGATGTAGACACACATTGCCACATGCAATAAAATTGAGTGATGCAAAGGGAAGGGGAAGAAAATGCCCCAATTAGCATAAAGTGCTGTCGAAGTGGAAGGGATGCTCTGGCAGCATTTTGTCTGCTTTCCCACTTGGCCAGAAGGGGAGTGAAGATGATACTTTCAGCACCATGGACAGCATTATTCCCTTATACCTTTGAATGCCATAGGGATGTGGATTGCTCACCGTTGTGACACTCAAAGGGTTAAAAAAAGAACACCAAGCAGTACACAATCACCCCTTCCAGGGCTCAAAATTTCCACTCGCCACTAGCCAGTGGTGGGTATGCTGTGGCTTGCAGTGGCGAGTAACTTTTCAGGTCTGGTTAGTAGCAAAGGACTTCTAATTTTAAGCCCTGACCCCTTCCATACATGCTGTGCACTCCCAAGGGAACAAGGCTAGGGGTCAGGCAGCATCCATGGGGATTTGTGGCTAGCAGCTGTCTCCCAGCCTTGTTACCTTGCCCACTGGTAGCCACAGAACCCCATGTACACTGCCTGACTCCCCCCCCCCCCAGCCTTCTTCCTTTGCCTACTGGTAGACAAAAATACAAATGGGCACTGCTTGGGCAAGGGAACAAGGCTAAAGGGGGTGCCAGGTAGTGTATGTGGGACTAAAACACAATGGTGATGTTCCCTATGCTGCCCCACAATATAGAAATCTGACATTCTGCCGCACAATGTCAAAGTCCGGCATGCTGCCCTCCCCCCGTAAACTCTGACATGATGCCCCCCAGTAAACTCCAACATTCTGCCCTCCCACCCATAAATTCCACATGATTGCCCCCTGATAAAATCTGACTTAAGGTGCCCCAACACAGGTTACCCTTTGAATGCCAGAGGGGTATGCGATGCATTGCAAATCAAGATGTGAGACTGTGAACTTCGACAGTAGAGGGAGCTATCTGAGTTTAGTGCATATGGTGAAGTGACACATATAACATATAATCACCCCCCCCCCCATGAATACGACATGCATGCATTTCCCTATGGAAATTAGTCATTATTTTCCTTTTCCATATGGAAATAGGCCATTGTCGATGTGACAAGTAAAAATGTATAAACCTAGTGAAGGCGTGTCGGATGGATGTCGATCTGGGCAGATCTTTGTCGGACTGATGATAGGGATGTGATACTGTCGATGTGCCTACAACACTGCTCCGACAGGACATCAACATTTTGAGCCCTCTTTGACCTTTAGTGAATCTCTCCGCATTGAGTTGGAATGAGCTGGCACTCAAGGGGTTAAATTATAGTATTACTATGTTTTGAAACATAAGCATACGTACACTACTGTCCTTTACTTGATTGTTGCCAGTCTTAGTTTGCTATTATTTGATGACATAAACTGCACCCACCATATGACTTTACCTTGTTGGTCATTGTTTTACTGCACCGAGAACGTATTCCCCCCTTTTTATGAGTCAATGAGTCATTCTCTGACACATACTGGCTGCACAGGCTTGCAACAGTCCAAATGCTTCAACTGTAAAGTGAGACTGCAGTGGATAGTGCGACAAGAGGCAGAAGGTGTGAAATGGTATTAGAAAACTGAAGGCATATACCTTTTTATTATTTTATAGTTAACCTTTTGAGTGCCAGAGGGGTGTGCAACACATTGCTTTGTATGTATGTATGTAATTATCGTAAAATCTCAGGTATAATATGAACCTGTGTGTAATACGCAGGTGTACATTATACCCAAGATTTTAGGGGAAAACAAGAGTGCCTATGTATAAAACGCACCCTTGTTTTCCCGTTAGACAAAACACAGCCTGACAGGGTCCCAGCAGCTGGCATGCTTTCATCTGCCACCCGCTTCCAGCATGGCCCTCTCAGGACCTATTCTTTGCAGCCAGTGGGTAATGTCTTGCCAGTCCCGCAAGGTCCTCACAGGGCAATACCATAAATCCAAAGCGCATAGCTTTGCAGCCCATTGGCCTGACAGGGCCACGCTGGAAGCGGGCGGCAGATGCAAGCATGCCGCCCGCTGAGACCCTGTCAGGCTGAGGCAAGCGGAGGGACTTCAGAGGAGGAGATGGGTAAGCCAGGAGGGAGGGAACCTGTGGCAATGGGAATTTCTTTTAAATAATTATTGTCTTGTGTATAATACGCACTCCCCACTTCACATAAGGTGAAGAGGGGCAAAATTGTGCGTGTTATACGCGAGATTTTACGGTATGTATTTATGTATGTATCCTTATTTATATAGAACCATACATGTACACAGCGCTTCACAGAAGTTGTGACAGTACAATACTATAAAAACAGAACTAGGCTAAGAGCATTAGTCTTAAGTGCGATCATTGCATTATTTGTGGAGGAAAGTGCAGAAAAAGGAATCCTACACTGGGAAAGGGACCCTGCCCCAAGAAGCTTACAATCTAATTAGAAATCATGATGACATACAGAGACAGTAGGAGGAGGATCATAAGTGCAAGTAGAAGGCGTATTGAAGGAAGTGCAGAAGGATTCTGATGTGACTATCAGTGTGCACACGGAGGATATTGTCTCCTTAATCGGGTGGGATTTGAGGAGATGCTTGAGAGTGATGAGTGTGGATGATTGGAGAATGGTGATAGGGAGGGCATTCCAGAGTCGAGTGGGCATCCAGTGAGAAAGATTACAGCAAAGAGATGGCTCAAGTTGTGTAGGGAGAGGACAGGAAGAACCTTTGAGAAGAACATAAGTGACGAGAAGGGGTGTAGCGGGAGATAAGGGCAGAAATGTAAGAGGGTGCTGAAGAATAAAGAGACTTAAAGGAGAGGAGGAGAATCTTATAAGAAATACGTTACTTTATAGGTAGCTGATAGAAGGATTTCAGGAAGATATGAGAGACTAGGTATTTGGGAGAAGATATATAGTAATTATTGCAGCTGAATTGATAACAGATTGAAGTGGAGAAAGACGAGAAGCAGGAAGACCAGACAGTAGAATGTTACAGTAGTCAAGTCTGAATAGAATGAGGACCTGAATGAGAGTTTTTGCTGTTGACATGCAGAGGAAGGGATGTATTTTGTCAATAATGTTTCAGGAGGAAGTGACATGTTCTGGTGACAGCTGTGATATGGGGGCAGAATGTTAATGTAGAATCGGCTATGACCCCAAAACAGCATGCTTTGGTTACTGAGTGGATGGCAGAGAGGTCAGTTGTGATGGAGAAGGTGGTTGGTGCAGGGCCGGACTGGGAATAAAAAGCAGCCCTGGAAAAAATTGCTTACCAGCCCTATGCCTGTGTTCAAAACACTTGACTCTGTGTCTGTTCTCACTCAGACTCAGCTCTCTCTTCTTAAGGCGCGGGCAACCAACCCGGTACACATACGCAGTGCTCTTCTTCACGCTGCATCTGACGTCACTGGGTCTAGACCCGGCCTGCCTCCACTCTTCTGTGCAGCGTCAGTGTGCACGAGAAGTGGCTGTCGCAGCGGTCCTTCATATCTCGCGGCCCTGTCACCTTGCGGCGGTGAATTGCTTCTGCAGATTTTAAAGCAGCCCCAGGGAAGCCCCGTGCAGGTGGTCTACCGGGAATTGTCCTGGTATCCTGGTAGGCCAGTCCGGCCCTGGGTTGGTGGGTGGGTTTTAGGAGGGAATATAACCAGTTCAGTCATTGCTTTGCAATGTGTTGAGTAGCCCTCTGAATGTTAGTAATTTGCCCTTTAAAGGCATAGTAATGTTTCATAATAGAAGCAGCTCTAATTAATCATCATAGTGTTTGGACTTTGGAGAGTGTTATTTCAATTCTGTCAGAGTTGTAGTTCAAGACAATTCAATGACAAAGTATCCCCCTCCCACCCCTTTTACTGATGTAACACTGCTCAGCCAGATCAGAAGGGAGGTGCCCGGGTAGATTGCAGAGAGGGACAATCTTCAATTAAGATAACGGAAAAACCTGAAAAACTTGTCAAGGGGGGCAGGGCTTGCATTGTTCTCATAGGAAGAAGATTGTCCCCTTCTGTTATCTGTCTGGTCTATGAACTGGATTCCACATCTGAGAAGAGATGGCTTACACTAGGTAAAAGGGGCGGGAGGGGAAACTTTGCTTATGAATATCTCTCAAACCATAAAGGTTTGAGAGATAAGATTTATATCGTTATTCATGTTTTTTTAATGCCTACAAAATAAAATAAAGATAAAACAAAGTATTACTGTCCATTTAAACTCTTGGATGCTGGGGCATTGTGAAGCGATACCTTGGAGATGCATTTTAGCATCCAAGGGGTAAAACATTTTGAATGCTGGTTAGTACCATTTGTCGAAGTCATTTGTGGTACAGGAAATCTCAGGTAGAATAGAGATGGAGCATTTCACATAACTTTCAAATCCCACACGAGACACACTGTAACAAAATGGTCTGTCTTCATCAATAATTCAGAAAGTGGTAATACAACTCTTCAGAGAAACTCAGATTCCAAAGAGCAATTCATATTCTGCCATCTCCTCCTGCTGGTTCCAGATGGCCCCTGTCATTATCAAAGGGATACGTGATATCACAAGAAGTGACAGATTACCAGCAGACAGGCAAGACTTGGATCATGCAGTATACATGGGAACACCACTTGATATTCAAGACCCTTTTTTGATATACTAAACAGAGTTTCTCTTTTAAAGGAATACTACCAACTCTTTTATCATGGCCCTCCACTTCTCTTACTCAGTGGGCAGGACATTTTAATCGTCACTGTGACATTTGCAGACATTTTATCTGTACAGTGAAAGCAAGACGTAAACCTGTTTATCTGTATAGTATATTAGGGTGTCACCTGGTAGACAGCTAGGCTGCCATCAACTTTAGATTGTAAGATTTCTGGCAGGGACCTCGCACCCAATGTTTTGCTCTACAAAGCACCTATAACCCTGTATTGTTTAAAATCTTAAATTGTAAAGCGCCACGTACACTTGTGGCGCTATATAAATGAACATATTCATTCATTCATTCATTCATTCATTCAGTAAGGGTTAAAGCGATAGTAATGTTTTACAATAAAAGTAGCTCCAGTAAATCTTCATACTATTTGGGCCACGGAAAGTTATTTTAATACTGTCAGAGTTGTAGTTCAAGAGTAATTGAATGATAAAGTATCCCCCTCCTGCCCCTTTTACGAATGTAACACTGCTTACCTCAGAGCAGCAATACTGTTCGGATGGATCGCAGAGAGGGACAATCTTCAGTGAGTATAAGAAAAAACCTGAAAAACCTGTTAAGAGGGGCAGGGTTTTCATTGTTCTCACAGTAAGAAGATTGTCCTTTGCTGTGACCTGTCCGGCCAAGTGACCAGATTCCACATCTGAGGTGATCAGTGTTACACCAGGTAAAAGGGCGGGAGGGGGATACTTTATCATTCAATTACTCTTGAACTACAACTCTGACAGTATTGAAATAACACTCTGCATGGCCCAATACTAAGATGATTAATTGGGGCTGCTGTTTTTGTGAAACATTACTATCTCTTTAAGCATGGCACCCTGCTCTGTGCCTCCACCTGCCCTGTCTATGCTCACACCCTGCCCAGGTCCCTGGGTCCCTGTTCACTTCCCTGGGTTTTGTAGCCTTTGAGACTACAGGTTCAGTACCCAGAACAGTGCTGAGCTGGGAGCCATATTCCCCTAGCAAGAAACTGCAATCTGAAGTGGATGGCAGATGGCACATACAGAGATAACATTGCCCCCCTCTATATGAGTTCATAAGGCTGATGGCATTAGCCAGAGGACTCAAGGGAGAAAGGGAAATCCGAATTGCCCCTTGAGTAACATGAACCTGATTAGCCGATTCAGATTTCCCAAGGCTTGAATCATCTCCAGATTGGTCACTCTGTCTTCCAGAGGCTGGAACGGGGAACTCAGGCCTGTGGCTGTGCTGGAATTACAGGGAAGAGGTGTATAAAGGTTGGGTCAATGTGCTGTTATGTTATTGTGCTTGCGTCTCTCGGGTATGTCATCATGGGGTTGGCATAATCTTTGGACATGCACCAATGCCCCAAGAACAGCTTTGCTTTTTGAATCCCTTTATGGTTCCAGCCCTTTCAGCCTGATCTGGTTATTCTCCTGAGGATCCACAGAAGTTGCCTCGGTCCAGCACTAGGCTTCCACCACACGTGCCCACTGCAGTATTGACTGAGGGCTAATCCACTTTGCCTACATTTCCACATACAAATGAGACTTATCCTGACCAAAAGTGCAGTCCGGGTCCAAAATGACTGGTAAGTCCCCCACCTGGCCAGCTAAAACGTGATGCTTCTGAGCAGTGACTAGCCGTAGAACAGATCATTGTGCTGTTTGTTTGTCCTCAGAGCCTCTCACATTTTGTATACATATTTTATATACTCTCAGTGGGTCTCACTAGGAGTGAAGGGAAATCCAGATGTGGACCCCTTGCTCTCAGTGCCTAGGGAATCCAGCTGCACCTCACTGACGAAGCCCAACAAGGCCAAAATGTACATTAGGGGTTAACTGGTGTTCCCATGCACAGGGAATTTGCCTGTCATTTTATGAATTGGACTGCCTTTTTCGGCGGGATTAGTCTAATATATATGTAATTATATATATATTATTATAAATATGCTTTTTCTGTTCATCTGAACAGGGCAGTGTAGGTCATTATTTAGGTAAACAAATAAGAGATAAGAGTTTCAGTGAACTGAATTAGGTCGGCCGTTATAAAGGCAAGGTCAGCACTTCAACTATACATTTGATATAGATAGATAGATAGATAGATAGATAGATAGATAGATAGATAGATAGATAGATATTGTGTTTAAAATATTACTGTCCCGTTTAATAGGTCTTTTAATCACTTGAATGCTAGGGAGACTTTCATCACATTTTTCATGCATTTCTAGTGCATTATACATGCAAGCCACATGTGATTTGTAGCAAAGAATTTATCCCAGAATCCTTTGCTCTCAATATAAACAGCTGATGAAAACTGCACTGATTCCACCAACAAAGTTTAATGCAGTTTACGAACAAAGCCACAAACTGCATTAAACTGTGTCGGTGGAAGCTGATGGGACGCAATGGCAGGCAGGGGAGAGATGACATGGGTTATCCGTGCATGAAGGGCTGAGGCACACAAAGGATTAAAGCTTAAGGTGTGCGGGCAGTGGATGGAGGCAACATTTTAGGCTGTGGCATAGGAATCTCGCCCTTTTGACTCAAGCGAGATTCTGATGTGGCGCTTTTCAAGCCGGCGAACTGCTTATTGCGCCTTCATGTCGCACGCTCTTATGCGTGCAATATTTTAAAAGTGAACCACCTGTGTGAGTACCAATGGGGTGTTCAACACGTTGCAAATCAATGCATTGGACACCCCTCCGATACACTTTTTTCTTTTCTTTTTTTTTATTATTAGTATTTGTTTTTTAATATATATTTACCCTTTGAGAGACAAAGAGTTATCAAACACAATGCACTGGGTACCTCCATGGCACTCAGAGGGCTAAATTCAGGCCTCATTAAGGGGGTATCAGGACCCCTCCGGATGTCCCACTAGCTACTGATCTCCCTAAGAGATCAATAAAGGTGAAGCAGGGGAGCAGCATGGCTTCCCTGCTTCCATCCTACCAGAACCACTGGGTAGGAGTGGGTGGGATCAGGAAAAGCCTTCGTCGTCACCAGTGACATGAGGTAGAAGGATTTCCCTGATCCCACCCACTTCTACCCTGAAGTTCAAGTAGGATGGAAGCAGTGCAGCCGTCCTGCACTCCTGTGTCGACATTATTGAGCTTCCAGTCAAATTGGCTAGGAGTTCAATAACCAGAGGGACATCAGGAGGGGTTCTGATGTCCCTCGCTCATTGTTCATGATTTTTTGGGGGGTGGTTTACTTTTGAATGGTCGCACACAAAAGAATGTGCAACCTTTTAAGTAAGTCATCACATCGCCATGCTCAAAATGGCGATATAACAATCTTGCACTGCATGACAGCACAAGATTGTCATGTCGCCTACTCAATGGTCACATCAGCACATGGAGGCGCTCCAGCATAGTGTCTGTTGTAGTAGCAGCTGGAATGCATCCTTGTGCTGCAGATAATACTCTTCCTTTGATCGGGCTCCATTCATTCTGACATCGCTGTCTCTTGCCACCACAATGAATGGTATATGGTATTCTGGTGGTAAGAGACAGCTTATCAAAATGAATAGTTGTCAGGATGAATGGAGCCCAATCATAAGAAGCTTATTATCTACAGCACATGGAGGCGCTCCAGCTGCTACACTTAACTGGAGTGCCTCCATGTGCTGATGCGACCTTCGCCTATATAAAAACAAAGCTTGCATTGTAAACTTTGTTTTTATATGAATTGGAATAAAGGAGGATTATTTTAAGAATGGCGAAGGGTGATTTCTTGGGATGCTGATCGTGAGTGGGTCCGTTGAGCATAGCCCAATGTACTAATACATAGCCCAATGTACTCAAACTATCACATGACACAAGGGAAAAACGCCAGTTAAATCACACCTATTCTACATGACAAACGATGCTTACTGAGGCACTCCCATACTCTGGGTTCTCACCCCTCTATGTGGGCATCCACCTCAGGATATGTATGGGGACTCAGAAACCTGCTCAACCCTCTGATTTTTCCATCGTATTATCTACAGCACACTGTGTGCTGATGCGACCATTAAGTAGGTGACATGACAGTCTCACGCTGTCATGCAATGCGGGATTGTCATGTCACCATTTTGAGCATGGCGATGTGGTGACTTAGTTAAAATGTTGCATGCTCTTAAGCGTGTGACATTTCAAAAGGATACCTTGGGGGCTTATAGCAGTTTAAGCAGTGACCGCATTTTGCCTTTATAGTGTACAGGCGTGGCACAGCAGGAACAGCTGGCCAAGCCCATACATTGGTTGGCCTTGGCACTCTAGAGGTTAAACAGAATTTTTAACACCTTGGGGGACATTCACTAAGCAGTGATACAGAGGTGATAAAGTGGAGATGACATCTCCACTTTATCACTTCTCCAAGTCCTATGTTATTCTATGGAGCCAATGCACTAAGATTTCTCCAACTATGTGCACTGTTCTATGTGCATAGGCTCCACAGAATAACATAGGACTTGGAGAATTGATATCACTGGAGAAGTCATCTCCGCTTTTTCACCACTTAGGGCTCGATCCAAATGTTGTCGTCGGCAGAAAAAACTGGCGACAGTGGTTTTGTACCGCCAATAAGCAAATGTTCCCACTAGTAAGAAATAACGGCAGTTCTGAAACACACGTCGCCCGTCGTCAGAACAGCAAGATCTTGCCCGTAGAGGATAATGTACAAGCGACGCCAAGACCCATTCAAATGTTGGAGTTAGGGCTAACGAGAGTTAAATTGCAACATTTCACTCCAGAAATCTAACGCCTATTTTTTTTTTTGAGAACATCACACAAGAGTAGAAAACCACCGTTGGGGAAAATAAAACAGAGAGTCAGGGATAACGTGAGTCTGCGCTTCCCTACCCCGCCAGTAGGGGGACACAGAGATGGCTTTCAGCACTATGGAAAGCTTTAAATGCCATAGGGATGTGCACTGCTCACCTCTGTGGCATTCAAAGGGTTACAATAAAGAAAACTAGTACACCAAGCACTACACAATGCCCCCCTTCGACATCCCCCCCCCTTAGTATGTCACATATATTGCATATATGCGACATACTAACTTCATCCACATCCACCTCAGGTACTTCCATGTAGTGGACAAATCTGTCTGATATTCAACACTTAACTCTTTGAGTACCAGAGAGGTAGGAAAGCATTGCTTAGCATGTTTCCTACCCCTCTGGTACCCAAAGGGTTAATAGGCAAGGTATGGACTACATACCTTGCCCGTATATATGTGTGTGTGTGTGTGTGTTTTAAACATTTTATTATTAAAATACTGTTATTAAACATATATTTACTTAGATTTATTCATTTGTAATGCCCTACCTCCTGTGTCCCATTGCTATTAGTACTTTTGCTCCACTCTCCTTCAAACGGAGAGTGGAGCAAAAGTACTAATAGCAATGGGACACAGGAGGTATGACATTATGAATGAATGAATCTAATACAGAAACTATTGAGGAAGCAGCCCTCCCCAGCACTCCCTTCATATACTTCATTAATATCCCGTCTTGATGGCTGGGGACATTCTAGAGGACAGAGGCATTGGAGGAAGCGGGTGGAGGGGAGAGAGACATCGGAGGAAGCGGGTCACAAGCTTGTATTTGCTGCCCGCTTCCTCCGATACCTCTCTCCCCTCCTCACTAATCGGCATTGTCCCCTGCCTGGCGTCGCACATTCTACAACTTTGTCCCTTCTCACTCATTCATTTTAATTATGGGGCAAACCAACCGCAGCAAAGGGGAGAAATAAACATTCCCATTGATTTAAATTGAACCTTTAAATGGAACCCTGATTCCCCATGAAATTAATGGAGCATTTAACCCCTTGAATGCTAATGGGGTTTAAACACATTAAGAAGCAGCTGGTTTTCTCCCAAATTTCCTTAGATTTTAACCCCTTGAGACCCCGAGAGGTACACAATGCATTACTTCACAATGCATTTTGTACCCCTCTGGCAATCAAAGGGTTAAGGACCAGTTGGGTGCACAATGCATTGCAGAGCGGTTAATTTATTTTATTCATGGGCTACTAATACTGCAATGAAGTCTCATGGGTGAAGTTAACCTTAGATGTTCAGCTAGAAACTGGGAATATTTTGTACATGCCACCCCAAGTTCTCCTTTCATTTAACCCTTTGAGCCAGATGGGTGTACAAAATATTGCAGAGCAATACACCACACATCCCTGAAAGGGTTAAGAAGTGGTATGTGGCTGAATCTGTACAAAGTAATAACCTCAGGGAAAGAGATGCTTATTTATCCCTTACTAGTGTACATGGGCCACAGTGGCATCCAGCAGCCTTGGCTGGTGCCAGGAGCCTGTCTGCTCACTGCTCGCACTGCAGTCATGCGCAGTACAGACTGCCAGAATGTGCCACATCTAATACGGAGCGGGGTGCTCCTAATTCGAATCGTAGTCCTCTCTGCAAACCCTCCTGGGACCAAGCGGTCCCAGAAATGTGGGCAGAGAGGACTCTGGTCCGAATTCGGAGCTCCCCTCTCCGTATCAGCCACATTGGATTCGGGGAGTTTGTACTGAGCATGACTGCAGTGCAGACATCTCTACTGCGCATGACTGCAGCGCGGACATCTGTACTGCACATGACTTCAGTGCGGGCATCTGTACTGCACATGACTTCAGTACGGGCATCTGTACTGCACATGACTTCAGTGCGGGCATCTGTACTGCACATGACTTCAGTACGGGCATCTGTACTGCACATGACTTCAGTGCGGGCATCTCTACTGCGCATGACTGCAGTGTGGATATCTGTACTTCGCATAACTGCAGCTCAGACATCTCTACTGTGCATGACTGCAGCGCAGGCATCTCTACTGCACATGACTGCAGCGCGGGCATCTTTAATGCACATGACTGCAGTACGGACATCTCTACTGCATATGACTGCACTGCGGGCATCTCTACTGTGCATGACTGCAGCGCAGGCATCTTTAATGCGCATGACTGCAGTACGGACATCTCTACTGCGCATAACTGCACTGTGGGCATCTCTACTGTGCATGACTGCAGCTCGGGCATCTGTACTGCGCATGACTGCACTGCGGGCATCTCTATTGCGTATGACTGCAGCTCGGACACCTCTACTGAGCATGACTGAAGCACGGACATCTGTATTGCGCATGACTACAGCACGGACATCTGTACTGCGCATGACTGCATCGCGGGCATCTCTACTGTGCATGATGGCTTCTGACAAACATCCTAGCGAATTATTATATAGGATGGTGCGTTAGTCTGCTCCAGAATTGCAAATCTATAGCGTATAGAATATGACCCTTTTCTTACCAATCCCCTTCTCCTCTTCAGTTCATTCCTGCATACTCCATCTCACATTAAAAGCCTCTTATAATATTTCTCAATTTAGGCTTTCATTTATGGAGTCATTTTACACACACATGCCTGCGGTGTACATAGAGAAGGAAACAATAAAGAGTTTAGGAGGAGATGTAATGTAATTATTGTCTTTGTGTGCCTGTGTACATTACATTACTGAGCGTGATGGTGCATAGGCACTCAGCAACGGAATAAATAAGCGTGTGACTTGCAGTGCATTGTACATTAATGCATTTCTCTCTATGCCAGGCTTGTCTTTTTATTGATTAAAGAGCCAAGGGAACAAAATCCCATTTCCTGAAATATTTGTTAAACGGCTTTTTAATGTTCTTGGTTTTATATTAATGTTTAAGAAGCAAATACATTTATAAGTGTGTGTGTATCCATGTGGCAAATAATGATACCCCAATTAAATGTAGAGCTTTATTGTTTATTTAACCCTTTGCATATCATAGATGTCGCCAAAGTCATTGTTTCGCAATACAATGGAGATATGTCTAGCATCCAAGGTAACTATATTCAGGGCCAGATTTGTCAGTAGGCAGACGAGGCACTTGCCTAGGGCGCCCGATTTTCAGGGGCGCCTGGCAATGCCCAATCACGCCCACCAGCCTGCCTACTTTAGATGCCCAATTTCCATAATATTTGAATACAATGTTGCGCGGTGTCATTTGTCTGTGAGGGCACTTCATTTCTAAATGAATGAATGCTGCACTGCTGGTGTCTGTGCCTGTCTGGGCCGCCCCCCGTGACTCACCGCTAGAGCTCCCCAGGCTCCACTGAGCTGCCGGATCTGACCTCTTCCACCAGTGCCTGTGATGTGACCGTCATCAGCAAGTCAGCAACCGGACAACTCCAATCTCTAGACGTTATTAGCACCCGGGCAGAGACAGCGGTCAGAGCCGGATCACAGACAAGGCATCTGCCTAGGGCCCTGAGCTCATCCTGGACTTTGCTTACTTGCTCCCCGAGTCCTGTCCCCCTAAATCTTACTGCACTCTGACTCTCTTGATTGGCCTGGCTGTGGTTCGCCCGGTCAATTAACACAATGGGCAATGCAAAGTTCTTCAGCAGTTGTTAAACTACAAATCCCATCATTCTCCGAATGCCAATACCTGGTGGAGCATAGCATGTGATCTAAAAGGTCTCTGGCACACCGCACATCAGATTGAATGTGCTAAAGTAAAGCGCATGTGGCTAATGAAGCTGTGAGTTTAATCTAAAGCATATATTAGCTATCTGACAGTGATCCTCAGGTGATCACTGATATCAATAGATATTAAAAAAACTAAATAAATAACAAGAAACCACACAGATCTATATGTGATTAATGAGCCTTATAGGTCAGTGAAGTATGTGTGAAGAGCTTCAAGTGTGGCAAAGTGGGTGTGGCAAAGTGAGGGGTGTGGCCAATTGTGGGTGTGGTTATGGGTGGGGAAAAGGAGGGATAGGGGTGCCAGAGGGTATTGTGCCTAGGGGCGCCTGAGATGTAAATCCAGCCCTGACTATATTGTAATTGTAAACTAGGAATCAGAGATGCTCATCTAGGAATGAGTCTGCAATACAGATTTGCAGCCTCTATATGAATGGTATCCTACCCAGGCTGCAGTCTCTTTTAGCTCACTAGTGCCTTTCACAGAGAGGAAATATCCTAAAGCATAACATATTGGTCCTGCCATAACAGCAGTCCAGCCATGAAATGTCAAGCTCTCTGAAAATGAGAAGCAGCCAACCCCAGACGTATGTTTTGGCCTTGTTGGGCCTCATCAGTGTGGTGCAGCTGATCCCTTTAGGCACTGTGAGCAAGGGGTCCAATGCTGGATTCCTCTATAATGCTTGGAGTGACTAATTTGCATATGTAAAATAGGAGTCAGAGACGTTCAACTAGGAACAAACCTGCAATACAAATTTACAGGTTCTATATGAATGGTATCCTGCCCAGAGTGCAGTCTCTTTTAGCTCACTAGTGCCTTTCACAGAGAGGAAATATCCTAAAGCAGTGGTTCTGAACTCCTGTCCTCAGGACCCACTAACAGGCCAGGACTTAGGGATTTCTCTGCTAGAGCACAGGTGTGGTGATCAGAGGCTCATTCACATTGATTAACTCCCCTGTGCTCTAACAAGGAAATCATCACATCCTGGCCTGTTAGTGGGTCCTGAGGACTGGAGTTGAGAAACACTGTCCTAAAGCATATCATACTGGTCCTGCCATAACAGCAGTCTAACCATGAAATGCCAGGCAATTCCTCTCTGAACAAGAGAAATAGACAACCCCATACATATGTTTCGACACCCTGGACCCCTTGATCGCAGTTCTTAAAGAGATCAGCTACACCTCACTGATGAGGCCTAGCAAGGCCAAAACATACATCTGGGGTTGACTGCTTCTCTTGTTCAGAGAGGAATTACCTGGCATTTTGTGGCTGGACTGCTGTTATGGCAGGACCAGTATTAGGGTGACCACGTGTCCAGGATTGCCCGGGACACTCACAGATTTTTAAATGTGTGTCCCATGTCCTGGGCAGCCCCCTTCTGGGACAATACAAAGTCCTGGAATGAAAGATCCAGAGCACAGAGTTTTAAACACTATGAAGCAGGTCTAGTGTCTACTGTGACAAAAGTGACACCTCTGTGGGCTACAGGAAAATGGCTTCCAAACAGAGCTCTAAACACTAGAGATAGAGAACTGTGCCTTGATCTTCACATCAGTAGGGGCTGTAGTGTAAATTTGTTGTAGTGTATCATAGTTTAAGGCTTTGGGCTTGATGTACATTTTCTTGTAGCCCACCACAGGCATCTCTTGCTGTCACAGCAGTCAATGGGTGGTTCTCTCTCTAGTATATGGAACTCTGTGGTACGCTTTTCTCTCCTAAGTGTCCCTGAATGGTAGAAATGAAATGTGGTCACTCTAACCAGTATGATATACTTTAGGATATCTCCTCTCTGTGAAAGGCACTAGTGGGCTAAAAGAGACTGCACCCTGGGTAGGACACCACTCCTAGAGAGCCTGCAAATTTGTATTGCAGGCTCGCTCCTAGTTGAAGGTCTCTGACTTCCACTTTGCACATATATTGTAATGGTTGTTTTTTTCCACTAGTTTAGGAAGTATTAAAGAGTATGACTGATGTCAGACATATCCATACATACTCTATAATACTCACTCTGTGTTTACTTACAGAGACGTTTGTTTTTGTGTGAGACTCATTAAAAATGTCCCATAAAATCTTTTTATGGTTTTGTAGAGCTCAAGAAAATAAGAAGAATGGTGCAAAACCCTATCTCTCAATCCGCTATGGTTTGAGAGATATTTGCACTGAAAGTTCGCCCCTCTCTCTCCTTCTCCTGACATCAGCATCTAGCTGACAGCAGGAGATTCTGGTCTGGGGACCAGCCGGTGGCTCTGCAGCAGAGCCGAATTCGCTGTATTGCAAAAGAATTACTTAATTGGAAATGTCTATAAAGTGTGCTTGCAAACCAGGCACACTTTGTAGACATTTCCAATGAAGTAATTCTTTTGCAGTACCGCAATTTCAGCTTTGCTGCAGAGCCTCCTCGAGTCGTACAACTCGAATCTCCTGCTGTCAGCTTTACAGCTGACATCAGGAGAAATGGAGAGAGGGGCGAACTTTCAGTGCCTATAGCTCTCAAACCATAGCAGTTTGCACCATTCTTATTTTCTTCAGCTCTATAAAAGTATAAAAAGTTTTTATGGGACATTACTGTCGCTTTAAAACTAACACAGTAACATATAGTTGTTGAGGCTGAAACTAGACATTGTCCATCAAGTTCAGCCTATGAAAAACAAAACAAAGCAAAAGACAACTATAGACCACTCCTGGGGGGTCAGTTTTATTGGGTAACACATGCATTAGTGCCAATGTTAATTCAGTGCGGTACACACATCTTTGTACCATAGGAATTCTATTACCTGGCATCTGTAATGAGGGCTCGTTGCATGAACTCATATAGTGGCCAAACACTCATTGCTTTCTGTTCCCACAAATCACTCTAAATAGCATGAGAACTGAGAATATCAAAGGAAACTAGTCAAAGCTCCATGTTTGACATAGGGACATATGTTCAAAGAAGTAGCAAAATAGCTTTTGTCGTTTGCAACGACTTTTCAAAGTACAGTGTCATTGGGATCATTAATATTTTCAGAGAATGTCGGTTGTGATTGGAAATGTCATTTGTCCTGACTGAAATTGTGGTATGGAACGACAAAAAAAGTCTTAACTAACGGCAAAAATGTCTTAAAAAAGTCTTAACAACAAAAATGTCTTTAAAAATGTCTTAACTAACGACAAAAATGTTTTAACTAAAGACAAAAATTCTCACATTCACTTTTTTCTTAACGTACAAATTTTGCCTTTTGAAAGACATTTTTTTGTCGTTAGTTACGACAAATTTTCTTTTCCTCTATATGACACTGGAGAATAGTTTAGCCACGCCCTAGCCACGCCCCTTTGCCTGTCAATTCTGGAGTTGTGTCATACACAACGGACATTACTGGTTTTTTGTCGTATACTCTATAGAAAATATGTCATTCATGCATACAATTACTTATTTTTGTCTTTCATACAGCAATTTTTTATCGTTATCCCTTTGAACATATGGCCCTTAGTGTCAAACATTGAATGTGAGCTAGTTCCATAACCACCCTCCCAAACGCTAACCCTAAAAGCACACACACACACCCACACTACACCCAACACTACCAATACAACCTGCCTCTCTAGAGCTAACACTAACCTATGCCTCATGCCCCCTGCTCACATGTTATCACACTTCCCTTGACGTCTAAGGACCAGCTGTGTCCTCTATGCTCTGGTCCTCCTACAACTTCTCACAAAACAAAATAAACATAAAAAAACACTGTAATATCCAGCTACCACTGTTGCCACCTGCATCTTTACAAAATACCCCCTCTCAGTCTTGAGCTGCAATAACTTTGAATAAAGCATCTCTCAGCTGTCAGTATTCTTCTTTTACTCAGGAGATAAGCCCTACAATATATATTTATTTGGAAGTGTTACTATCCCACTAACTCCAGGTATTATGCATTTCAAATGACACTGCACAGGATTAAAGTCCATATGCAGGAAAAAATATAGCTGTACCACAGGGGACATATATACTATCACATTGATTTAAATGTGGCTTTCAGCTTCTTAACCCATTAAATGTGAGAGAGGACTGCAATGCATTAACCCCTTAAGGACCAGCGGTCCATGGACGTTACCTTCTCTTCGCTTTGATGGATGCCGACGCGCCGGCACACATGACCTGTTATATGTACCGGCGTGCCAAGCTGGGGTCTGAGAGAGACCACTCTGGTCTTGGATTGGTCAATTTCAGACCCCCTTCTTACTTACATCTCTCCCACAGGAGCGCTGTACGTAAAATGTACATGATGTGCCAGGACCTTCACTGGGCCTTAACCCTTTAACACTTAAGGACCACAGACCATTTTTTTTTTTTGTGCGGTCCGATTCAGGGCTTCTCAAATTAATTGCAGCAGCAAAGGAAGCCCTGAATTCCATGACGTACATGTACGTCCTTGGTCCTTTACGGACCTACACCCCGTGACGTGCATGTACGTCATGGGTCGTTAAGGTGTTATGGGGAAAAAACGGTGACGGTCCTGGCATGTCAAAGGGTCATTAAGGGGTTAAAAGCACTGGCAACAGTCTGGCACTCAAAGGGTTACATTCTAGAGGCCTCCAACACATTGGTTTGGTTTTGGAAACCTCTTTACTATTCAAGGGAATCAACACTCCATCTATATCAGTTGGTGTGTTCCGAAATGTAACCACGCAAGCTTAAAGGGACAGTAATACTTAAATATTATTAATCCCCATATTGTAGGCATGTTAAAAAGAATTTAATTGTCCCCAGTGTCATCTCTCAAACCTTTATGGTTTGAGAGATAACCGCCCGCAAAGTTTCCCCCTCCCTCCCCCTTCCCTGAAGTCAGCGTTATACTGACTGCAGGGGAAGCCTGTCGTATGACAGTCAGGTGGCTGTGCAGCAGAGCCGAGATCGCATTAGTAAAAAATAATTATTTCACTGAAATGGTTTTCTACGTGTGCTTGCAAACCACTCACATGTAGAAGACCGTTTCAGTGATATAATTATTTTTTACTTACGCGATTTCGGCTCAGCTGCAGAGCCACCTGACTGTCATATGACAGACTTCCCCTGCAGTCAGTACAACGCTGAGTTCAGGGGTGGTGGATGGAGGGGAGAACTTTGCGGAAAGTTATCTCACAAACCATAAAAGTTTGAGAGATGACACTGGGACAATTACATTCTTATTAACATGCCTACAATATGGGGAGTAGTAATATTTAAGTATTACTATCCCTTTAATTGATACGACCATCATGGCCTTAAGCCGAAAGCATAAAGGTTAGGGGGCAACTACATCATAGAGGAACAAATAAAATGTCTCTTGAGTTAAATGGGGCTTTTAACCCCTTGAATGCTGAAAACATTGCATTGGAAACCTCTCTAGCATTCAAGGGGTTAAAAGCTCCATTTAGATCATTGGGAATTTTATTTTCTCTCCCTACGGTGAGTTTGGTTTACTCCAGATTGGCACCTCTTTAACCCTTTGAGTGCCAGAGAGGTAGCTAACACATTGCATTGCAAATGCATTGGCTACCTCACTGGCACCCAAAGGGTTAACTTATTGAATCCCACCTTTATTCCATATGTCCTTACAGGGACAGTAATGTTTCACAAAAACAGAAGCTCCAAATTAATCATCATAGTATTTGGGCCATGGAGAGTGTTATTTCAATACAATCAGAGTTGTAGCTGAAGAGTAAGTGAATGATAAAGTATCACCCTCCCGCCCCTTTTACCTAGTGTAAGCCACATCCCCTCAGATGGGGAATCTGGTCCTGGGAACAGACAGATCACAGCAAGGGACAGTCTTCTTACTGTAAGCCCCCCCTTGATATATTTTTCAGGTTTTTCCTTATGCTAACTAAAGATTGTCCCTCTCTGTAATCCATCCAGACAGTCTTGCTGCTCTGAGTTGAGCAGTGTTACATCAGTAAAAGGGGCAGGAGGGGGATACTTTAATTCAATTACTCTTGAACTACAACTCTGACAGTATTGAGATAACACTCTCCATGGCCCAAATACGGTAACCTTTTGAAATAGCGCATTTTTAATAGAGCTCTGCATGAAGCCGCATTAAGTAGGTTGTGCAAGATTTTCATATTGCTTCTTTTAACAGCACGATCGGCTGCGGGGTTACAACAAGAGTGCTCCATATTAAGTAGCATGTATTTTCAAAGATGGAATAGATCTTGTTATTGGCTAGTAATAATCAGTCAGTCAATCATGCAAGGCTAATAGAGTTTCTTCAGTGGGAGAATGTTAGTACAGCATACAGTAGCGAAGGGGTTAATGAACGGAGAGCAGGAAGAAGGAGTACATTGGCACATTCCTGCACTCCTGCATGACTGACTGATTATTACCAGCCAATAACAAGATCTATACCATCTTTGAAAATACATGCTACTTAATATGGAGCACTCTTTTTGTAACCCCGCAGCCGATCGCGCTGTTAAAGGAAGCAATATGAAAATCTCGAGCTGATATGTAGGGCGAGAGTGTCATGTCGCCGTTTTGAACACGGCGACCTACTTGATGGTGCTCCAAACCACACATACTATGAAGATTAATTGGAGCTGCTTTTATTGCGAAACATTACTATCCCTTTAATGCTTTAAGGACCTTCAAAATGTGTTTCACACCCCTGTGGTCATCAAGGGGTTAATAGGATGGAAAATCATAATGCAATGTCAGGCACATTCTGTGTAGTCATTTCTACTCATTTGTATTGTACATAAGAGGCTCATATTCACTGAGCGCATAATGAGAATGTGTTATTACCAGGAGTAATAAGAGGAGGGGAGATTTTTAGTTAAGAAGAACAAACTGTTCTCTGAGATTTTAAAATCTACTGAACGCCAGGTAATAATGATATACCTGACAGTCTGTGGATTTCTAGATAATGAGTTTAATTAGAAGAAAATGGGCTTCTTGTTCAGAAAAAACAAGCCGTATAGAACAAGACAAAAGGAAACAATTCTGAGGGAACATGTAAACATTCACGTTAATTTCAATGTATTTGAGGAAGAAATGTACAAATACCATTCCTGTAAAATAGTAGCTTAAATCAATTTTTAGTCGCACACGCTCCTAATTCCTATTCACTAACACAGTGGTTATCAATCTTTTTTTTTGTTCAAGACACACGTAACATAGGGTCGTCAGATCATCCCTTTAAAGGGATAGTAATGTTTCATAATAAAAGCTACTCTAATTAACATCATAGGATTTAGGCCTTGGAGAGTGTTATTTCAATTCTATCAGAGTTGTTATTCAAGAGTAATTTAATGACAAAGTATCCCCCTCCCGCCCCTTTTACTGATGTAACACTGCTCAGCCAGATCAGAAGGGAGGTGCCCAGGTAGACTGCAGAGAGGGACAATCTTCAATTAAGATAAGGGAAAAACCTGAAAAACCTGTCAAGGGGGGCAGGGCTTTCATTGTTCTCTCAGAAGAAGATTGTTCCTTACTGTGAGCTGTCTGGTCTATGGACCAGATTCCACATCTGAGGAGTGGGGGCTTACACTAGGTAAAAGGGGCAGGAGGGGGAAACTTTATCATTCAATTACTCTTGAACTACAACTCTGACAGAATTGAAATAACACTCTCTATGGCTCAAATACTATGAAGATTAATTGGAGCTGTTGTTTTTGTGAAACATTACTATCCCTTTAAAAGAAAACACATGAAAAATGCCTGCTTCATTGATACATGGGAATCTTTGCAACCTAATAAATAACATCGGAAGCCCTGCAGCAGGCATTTTTCATGTGTCTTCATTTAAAGTGTTAGTAATGTCCCATAATTTTTTTTATAGATTTGTAGAGGGTAAAAAAAATCTCATTGTCACAAACCCTATCTCTCAAACCACTATGTTTGAGAGATATTGGCAATTAAAGTCCACCCTTCCCTCCCATTCTCTTGATGTCAGCTGTAAAGCTGACTGAAGGGGATCCATGTCGGCCAAAACAATAAAGCTCTTCAGCAGAGCCGAAATCCCGTTATTAGAAAAAAACTACTTCATGGGAACGGTCTACAAAGTGTGCTTGCAAACCAGGCACACTGTGTAGACCTTTCCAGTGAAGTAAGGTTAAAAGACCCATTTAAATTAATGCAAATTTTGAGAACTGACATTTCTTCTTTACTATGCCGATAGTTTACATACGGCACATCTTTTCTGAGTGCTCGATCCCATACTTTTATTGGCAAATTTATTTGCATAAAGATTTGACTTGCGTGGGATGACCTCTTTCCATGTACTGCCTTTGTTTTTTTCTGTCTGATTATTTGTTCCTGATTTGGTTATGTTTCAGTAGTACTGTATACCTCCAAGCAGGACGGGGGTTTTACTAGACTCTACTGGTCCCTGGGATGAAATTTGAGGCTGCCCACCTCACATAGTTTGTAGCATGAAAATCATGGGTCAACAAAGGTCTTATTGGGACACCATCATCTAAAAGCAATAATTGACTGGTATAGTAAATAATTTCAAATATAATAAAGGAAGGAAAGTGATATATATGTATGCAATAAAAAACACAATATTTATTATGATATATAAAATTTGTGACATAAAAAGTGCATGCACAGTCATCCATACACTAAAACTGAAAGGGATAATAGCATTAACATTTAAGTTTATTTATTATTGTAGGTATTAAAAATGAAGTAAAATGATATAAGTCTTATTTCTCAGACCTTTATGGTTTGAGAGATATAACTGGCTAAAGTTCCCCCCTCCAGGCTATTTCAGCGCCCTATGGGACAGCAGCAGATTCTGGTCATGTGACTAGACGGCAGCTCTTCAGCAGAGCCGGAATCACGCCATTTTACTTAATTGGAATGGTCTACAAAGTGTGCCTGGTTTGCAAGTACACTTTGTAGATCATTCCAATGAAATATTTATTTCTAAATAGCGTGATTTCGTCTCTGCTGACAAGCTGCAGGCTGGTCACGGGACCGGAATGCCCTGCTGTCCACTAGATGGCAGACTTGTCTGAAACAGCCTAGAGGGGAACTTTAGCAAGTTATATCTCTCAAACCATAAAGGTTTGAGAGATAAGACTTACATCATTGTACTTATTTTTTTAATGCCTACCATACTAAATAGACTTAAATTTAAACATTACTATCCTTTTAAGGAGATAGTAATGTCACGCTATAAATGAACATCCAATTATTCCTTATACTTTTTAATAATGCTTTGTACATTTCACAACATCCATATTGGTGTAGTTTTATTGTAATTATTTTTTAAAGTTTCCTCCTCCCACCCCTTTTCCTGATGTCACTTTTCTTCCCTCAGATCTGAAATCTGGACAGATCGCAATGAGGTGCAATCTTGTCTATGGTCAGGAAATTGGGAGGAAGGGTGAGAATGCATGGGAAAGTGAGTGGAGTTACCACTGATCTCACAAAGCAAAAGAATCAGCCTCTTTCCCTGGAGACCAGGAAATTGAGTCTGAAAACCTGATTCTCCAGGGCAGATCCAGAGAATTCCCAGGTACATAGGTAGTTGGGTACTGGAGCCCAGATGCAGGGAGACACACACCTGTATATGGGAGCTATGACCTGAGGAGGTTGACAGAGACACAGCACCCCAGGGCAAGGACCACAATGTTAGGACTGGCGTGATGGTCCTGGCACGCCATAGGTCACTAAGGTGTTAAGGACCAGAGGGGTGTGCAACAGTTTGAAAAACCTGCCCGCAATTGTCATGGCTGAACCAGAACCGGTTGTAAATGTTATCTCTTCAGCAAGTACACATGGGCAAAATTCATAAGGGCAATTAGGATTTTCAGGCCCTAGTAAGGTTAATATTAGTGGTAGTACTCCTTTAATTTAAAATGTTTGTGTTATTTATAAAAGATTCCAATACATCACCGCTCCCTCTCCTACAGTTCACATATTAACTACACATACAACATTGATACAGTGAATTGAACACATTGCATGTTGTTCATGCACTACATTGATACAATAAAAACTACATGGATACTACATTGATACAATACAGTGAATGAAAGAAATTATACAATGTAATATTTCTTTCTCATAAACAGGTAGCTACTCTTCAATTTACATGAATACTACATTGATAAAGTGAATGGAACACATTGTACAATGCAATGTTTCTTTCTCATAAACAGGTAGCTACTCTTCAGTTTATATGACTACACATTGATTGATGGTTTGCCTGCAGAGATCTAATTTTGGGTTTTATTTTAATACAGAAAGATTACGACACAGGGTAAAATTCTCTACTTTTACGCTCTTTATATAACTTCTGCATTGATTATCTGCTATGTGTAGATGGAAATGTCAATACAATTATTAGGTGCAAAAAAATGACAGCGCTCCTTTCAACTATTCCCTTGTACCCATGAAGGGGAGGGTGCGATTCTCATGTTGGATCGAACTAGAGCGTAGCTGAAATGTAACATTTGGATTTGAGAATAAGACACCAAAGCTTGTTCTGCTAATCTGAACCTCCTGACATTAATACCTCAGGGGACATTGATAAATGTGCATGGAATGCCTGTGAGACATTGTAATATTTGGCATGTGAGACATGTACCTTGTGTCAAAGAAAGAAAACTAGCCATAAAATAGCAAACCTCTAAACTGAGAGAGGAAGACGCCCTTGGAAAGCCTTCCAGGGGTGTTTTAAGAACCCATGAGCCCCTAGAAAAATTGCAAATGGCGGCCCCAAACATAGGAATACAATTAGGATCCCTTTACATTTTGTGGTTGCCTTCTTTAGGCTGATTACGATTTAAGGGAAAACAGCCACGGTGGTATGTAGGACACCCATGACATCCTCTCTTCTTTCTCATCACAGGATTAAATGGTTCATTGCGGAAAACCTGGAACTTTGGATAAACTGTGAACTCCAGGTACGCCCACATCTAAAATGCCCCTGCAGCCCTATTAACCTCTTAGATGCTGGAGGAGTCTCCAACACATTGCTTCACAATGTAGTCTATGGGTTAAATAATAACCACACATTTTCACTTTAACCCCTTAAGAACCAGCCACGCGGGTGCACAGCTGGCACTAAGGACCACGGAGCATTTTTTTTTTTAATTGCATTGGATGCAGGGCTCCCCAAACGGCGTTCAGCCATGAGGGGAGCCCTGAAATCCATGACATACATGAACATCATGGGTCCTTTAGGCATGTTCACCCCATGACGTACATGTATGTCCTTGGTCCTGTAGGTGTTAAAGACTAAACTTGATGGACATGTGTCTTTTTTCATAACCTAACCTACTTCCCTTCTATGTAACTCCTGCTCCAAGTAAGCACTCAATCTTCTAGTGGTTTTACACAATTCTGAGCTTACATTTTAATTCAAAGAATGTTGTGTGTTCGCATATATAAGAGTTCTTATAATGCTTACTGCTTACACCTAGAGGAAATCAACAGAATATTGAGTTTTCACAACACTGCAATTTTTTCCTCCTGCATTCACACATTCAGGGGATTGTATTGTGTATCCAGGATCATTAGAGAAAGGGAGATCTATAGGGTTCCAAACTGTATGACAGAGTTTTGGCTTCACTTGCAGACTTCAGGCTGCCTCTTGGCCATTTCCTCCTGGGTGGTTCACAGCCACAAGAAACTGAACTTCTCTCTTTCCCTCCCAGATATGACCCAACACCCAGCTTCACCATAACAGGTGATGGAACTGACATTCATCCAATCAACTCAGCACACAGCCTAGGAGCCATATCTGATTTTTCCCTTTCCTTCTCTTACCACATTATCTCATTGGTCAGTACCTGTCAGTTCTTCCTCCTCAATATTGTTAAAATCCACCCATTCCACTCCCAGGAAATTATTTAAAACTCTTGTGTATGCTCTCATTCCATCCTGCTTAGACTATTGCAACCTGCTACTAACTGGCCTCCTGATTTCCCATCTTTCCCCTCTGCAATCTGTCCTAAACACAGCTACGTCAATTACCACACTCTCCAAAAACTGAACCTGCTCATATTCTCCTGAGATATCTCCAATGGCTTCCTACCATGCACCATATCACATAAAAAGCATTTCTTACTTTTAAAACTCTCCTCTTTGCTGCCCCCCACACCCTTATAGCTCTTCCCTCACTCCTGATTGCCTCCTTCCCTCAGCACACAATGCCCTTCTTGTTACACCATCCACACCCTCTACCCCCTCTACCGTCTCATATCTTTTTCACTTACTCCCCCTTACCTGTGTCTCTCCATGCATCTAGAACTGTCCCCCTCCATCATTAAAACTACTGTGAAATCCTATCTTCCAGAGCTTTAGCCCCATCCACCACCTACAGGTAACACCGGCGCTGTAATCCACAGCACTTGATACCTTCATAGCTTGCTGTCCGACTCCTATTACCCAATTACACTGTAAGCTCTTTGGGACAGGGACCTCTTTCCTATTGTTTCTATGACAGTGACACTTGTTTTAAGAACATGTATTGTATTTATTGTAACATACTCCTGTTGTAAGGTGCTGTGTACACTGTTTGGCACCATATAAATAAAGTTATATATACATATATACTGGGGGGGGTGTTGATTCAGTGGATCCTGGCAGTTTCCAGTTATACTATTGTTAAAGAGAGAGTATTGTCAGAAAATAAATAGATATGTGATCGCTTAGTGTAATGTTTTATAATGTATAGTATGTTCAGAGAATCCTGTACCTTTGTATTCTGCTTAAAAATCCAGTTAAAAGTTTCCCCTCCTACCCCTTTTCAGCACATCATGCTTACTTCCCTCAGGGCAGAAAGCCGGTCTGGATGGATCATGTCAAGGGACAATAAGGGTGACTGCATTTCCATTCTGCCATTCAGGGACACTGTAGAGATGGGAGCAGTAGAGAACTTGTTCTCGGCTCTAATGTGGGAGGGGTCACTACGCATCACTAGTCATCAGTGAGCAACCCTCTCTTTCTCCGGCGCACCACAGAGTACTAACACTAGAGGGAGAACTGCCCATTAACTGCTGCGACACAAAGTGATGCTTGTTTCAGGCTACAAGAAAATGTACATCATGCCCAAAGCATGTGTTACACTACAATAAAATTACACCGTAGCTCCTGTTTGATGTCAGGATCAAGGCTCGGGTCTCTCTCTAGTGTTTAGAGCTCTGTCTGGAAGCCATTTCCTTGTAGCCCTGCAGAAACATCATTTTCTGTCACAGTAGACAATGGGCAGTTCTCCTAGTGATTAGAACACTGTGCTCTGGAGTCTTCATTCAGGGGCTTTGTATTGTCCCTTAAGGGGACTGCCTGACTGTCCTGAGCAATCAGGGACATGTGGTCACCCTAGGTACAATATTGTGTCAGTATAAGGAAAAGGGTTTTCCTTTCTTTGATATACACAATATTATTCCTCACTGTGATCTGTCCGGGCCTGCCATATTAGCATGGTACTGTTGCTACAGCAGTTTAAGGAAGGCTGAGACAGTGACATTAGCCTCCCACAGCATACGATAAAACACACAAAAATCAGTGCGCACATCAGTGCTGAGAGATGATCTTACAGTATACCACAGTCCCATCAGTATGTACCTCACCCAATCATGGACCAGTCGCCATAGACTTCCAAATAATGCATATGAAGATCTGGATGATATACTAAATTATGGATGATGATCAGTGATACATGGCGCAATCATACAATCACGCTGTCTCTTATCCTTCTGATCCACATCTAATACTAGTATTCTCAGTGCAGCTCCTTTTTCTGAGCTGAGTCAATCAACCTCCATTCAAAACTCAAATATACAGCAATAGGAGAGCAGAACACAAGGCCCATAATGGAGTAAAATCTTTTATTTATTTAGAGTACACAAATACAACTTGCACTTAAATGGAATCAGTATATATTGTGCATATCATCAAGTAAATACTGTCAGCAGCATCCTCCAGTGTCGCCGCTGAGATATCTGCAAGTAGGGTGACCACATGTCCCGGATTACCTAGGACAGTCCCTGAATTTAAATGTGTGTCCCTTGTCCCAGGCAACCCCATTCAGGGACAATACAAAGTGCTGGAATAAAGAGTCCAGAGAACAGAGTTCTAAACACTAGGACAGAGGTTCTCAACCCATGCCCTCTGTGGCCACTAACAGGCCAGGACTTAGTAATCTCCCTGCTAGAACACAAGTGTGTTGATCAGAGTCTCAGTCGTATTGATTAACTCACCTGTGCTCTTAAAAGGAAATTCTCAAATCCTGTCCTGTTAGTAGCCACTGAGGGCACGGGTTGAGAACCACTGCACTAGAAGAAGAACTGCCCATTGCCTAGTGTGACAGAATGTAATGCCTCTGCTGGGCTACAACAAAATGGCTTCCAGACAAAGCTCTAAGCATTAAAGAGTTTACCCTGACATAAAACAGGAGCTGCAGCCTGCAGTGTGATTTTTTTGTAGTGTAATGCTAGTCTAAGGGTTTGTTTATGACGTACCTCGTCTTGTAGCCGACCACAAGAATCGCTTTCTGTCACAAACAGAACAATTCTCCTTCTATTGTATAGTTCTGTGGTGTGCTGAGACACTGACGCTCAGACATATATAGTGACAACTCCCACATAACCGCACTAGAGCCGAGGACAAGTACTCTGCTTCTCTTGTCTCCTCAGTGTCCCTGAATGGCAGAATGGAAATGTTGTCACTCTATCAGCAAGTGAATCCAGTGGTACCTTCTAGCTCCCCCCCTTTGTCTCCAACAGCCTCTATTTGCATCTCCTTTAGCCAGCTGAGTACTTTATCAAGAGAGTGATTATAGTCCTCCAGCTCTACGCATTTCATGGCTAAACGAGTCTCTTCATCAGGAGGGCATTAAAGCAACAGCATTACCCTACAATGGCAAGCCATGGAAGAACTAAACCCCTCCAAAATATGAGTTTGAATAGTGATAGTTTAAATTAAGCATTTCCTAGCATTGTGAGAGCCATTGTTTTATTCATCAGGTAACACTCTACAAAATATAACAATTCCCTATCACTTGATGCCTATTAACAAAAGTGGGAAGTCTGACCTTCAATACCAACCGAATGAAGCATTTCCTAGCAGTGGCAGTCTCTTGTTTTACTCAGCAGCCAATTTCATACCATTTTTGTATATCCCATAATAAGTGATCCTTTCCCTTTTAAACAGTTCATTGCTGGCTACTCATTGCAATGTAATGGCTATCAAAGAAGAACCAAGGTTCTTACATATATGATTTACATGGGGGTGATAAAGAAGTGATAAAGAGGAGATAACTTATCCAGTATTATCACATCCAGTTCCTATGTTATTCTATAGAGTCTACGCACTAAGCAGGCCCGGACTGGCCATCGGGCATACCGGGCATTTGCCTGGTGGGCTGGTCCGGCGACCCAGGCTCTGTAGTAATACAGAGCACTGGGAGATGACAATGTGGAGATGAAGGAGCTTTATGGGGCATTGATGAAGAGGCAATGCGGAGATGAAGGGGAATTGTGGAAGGGGCAATATGGAGATGAAGGGGCTTTATGGGGCATTGATGAAGGGGCAATGTGGAGATAAAGGGGGCATTGTGGAAGGGGCAATGTGGAGATGAAGGGGCATTGTGGAAGGGGCAATGTGGAGATGAAGGGGGCATTGTGGAAGAGGCATTGTGGAGATGAAAGGGGCATTGTGGAAGGGGCAATGTGGAGATGAAGGGGCACTGTGGAGATGAAGGGGGCATTGTGGAAGAGGCATTGTGGAGATGAAAGGGGCATTGTGGAAGAGGCATTGCGTAGATGAAGGGAGAATTGTGGAAGGGGCATTGTGGAAGGGGCATTGTGGAGGTGGACAATGTGGGCAATGTGGAGGTGGGGAGGAGGATGGGGTGGGCAGTGTGGAGGTGGGCAGAGTGTGGAGGTGATTATGTGGGCGGGGGCAGGGGATTGTGGCAAGGTCGGGGGGGCAGGTGATCGTGTCCGGGTCAGAGGGGGGTGGGGGCATCAAAATGCACCTTCGCCTGTATATACAAAAATCCTTACACCGGGCCTGGTCCAAGGCCGGTCCGGGCATTTAAAAAAAAAAGAACGCCCGCCGCTGACACACCCTCCCCCATGGGCTGCTCAAAAAATAAAAATGGGCTGCTCAGCCTTAAATTCCCGGGCCTATTTTTTGTCCCAGTCCGGGCCTGGCACTAAGGTTTCCAAAGTGGGTGAACTGTTAGTACATAGGCTCCATAGAATAACATAGGAATTGGAAAAGAGATATCACTGGAGAAATCATCTTTGCTTATCACCTCTTTATCACGCCTTAGTGCATAACCCCCAAGGTGTTTTAACTCCATGAATGCTAGAAAGGTCTCCAGTGCCCCTGGTGCTCAGGTAATAATGCTGCACTAAAGTCACACGTCTGATTAGGGCCTACAAGCTTGCAGACAAATGTGACCAACCCTATTGCAGTAAGTAAGCACTGGCCTGGCACGTCCATATCATATCTTCTCATGAGAAAGACACCTGCCTCCTCTCCTGCCTTAGGCAAAAAAAAAGAAAGAATAAATGAACAAATTATGTTTTCCTCCATCTCTTGAGATCACTTCCCATTTATTATTCAATTGCAATCACTCATATCCAGCCCAGAGCATTGAACTGTCCTAATTTGTCATCTTTCCCCCTTTTTACTCTGTGTTCATAATTCAATCTATTCTGCGTGTCATTAGCAAATTAGATCAACTCTGTAAGCGTTCTTTATTTCCAAAGCATTATTAGCAGCCGTAATGCATCTGGGTGTCTTTTATTTCCCTGGCTAGCAGATATTGGTTTTATAAAGCGTTAGAATGATTTTCAGGGGAGATACTAAAGTTCCAAACCCAGGGCTGGATTTCCCAATAAGCAGAGTAGGCAACTGCCTAGAGCCTCAGCTGTGATGTGGGTGTGGCCAGAGCAACACTAATGTTGCTGCAGCAGTTTTGTAACCTTTAGCAGGCTATTATTTAAAGGGATAGTAATGTTTCATAATAAAAGCAGCTCTAATTAATCATCATAGTATTTGGGCATTGGAGAGTGTTATTTCAATACTGTCAGAGTTGTAGTTCAAGAGTAATTGAATGATAAAGTATCCTTCTCCCGCCCCTTTTACTGATGTAACACTGCTTACCTCCGAGCAGCAGGGAGTGTCCAAGTAGACTGAAGAGAGGGACAATCTTCAATTAAGATAAGGGAAAAAACCGAAAAACCTGTCAAGAGGGGCAGGGTTTTCATTGGTCTCACAGTAAGAAAATTTGGCACGATGCAGGAAACGTGCGCAATCGCTATTTCGCCTGTGAAAACCACTAAGGAATAGGTTTGCACATGATTTTGTTGAATTTAGGGTTGCCACCCAGACGGTATTTTACCGGCAGGCGGGTAAAAAATTGGCTTCTGTCCAATGTTAAGTCTATGGAGAGAATGCCATGGCCGGTATTTTTTTTACAAAAAGGTGGCAACACTAGTTGAATTGCGCATGAAAATATCAAGATTAGCGAACTGTTGCTTATATTTATTTTTTTGTAGGTGTGGCTAAGATTAACGAATCTGTGTGAGTGGAATAGAGAATGTGCCTAATGCAAGAACTGCTACTGCAAATGAATTTATACGTCTGCGTACTGTTGTCGTAAAATGGAATTTTTTATGCCTATTTCTTTCTTTTTTTTTTTTTTTTAAATACAAATAAAAATATGTTAAGAAAGTAATAAAATACTATGGTTTTTCCCATATGAACTTTCAATCCAACGTGTCCAAGTTTGTAAATATTTATCATAACAATTACTCTCAATGGAAGATAAATATTCATAGTAGCAAATATAATTAATTTTCTCTAGACCATATTTCAAGAATCGTTCGGTATTTAGCTTCCTGAATTAGAACATGCGCAAAATTTATCTGCGTACATAAATGCCTTTATCAATTGCGAACGTTTCTTGCATCGCGACAATTGTTCCTTGCTGTGAGCTGTCTGGTCTATGGACCAGATTCCGTATCTGAGGAGAAGGGGCTTACACTAGGTAAAAGGGGCAGGAGTGGGAACCTTTATCATTCAATTACTCTTGAACTACAACACTGACAGAATCGAAATAACACTCTCCATGGCCCAACTACTATGAAGATTAATTGGAGCTGCTGTTTTTGTGAAACATTACTATCCCTTTAACCACTTTGATGTTAAAAAGAGTTCCAACTCACTGTGGAGCAATGCATTGTGTTAAAACTTTTTCATTCTTGCTTTTTATAGGCCAGGAAAGAATGGAGGGAACTGGGGGCGGAGTTATGTTAGGAGTGGGGTGTGACCATGGGAGGAGCTAAGGGAACCTATAATACTTTGCCTATGGGACTCCCGGGATGTAAATCCAGCCCTGCCTAGACCTCATTTCCATTATAATATTTAAGAGTGCCTACTTAGGGAGGACAACATGCGGTACTTCAGTTACTGCCAGACTACATTTCCCATCATCCCTCACTAGCCAGTGGCAATGTGTTACCTACCCCCTCTGGTACTCAAAGGGTTAAAACTTTTTTGATATGCAGCAAATGGGAAAGAAGTACTTAGATGGAACCGAAAACATTGCACCCAGGCTCGTAGAGAAAAGCAAATTACATAAAGACACCACTTGACTCCAGTCCATAAAGTGTTACTCAGTATAGAGATAACAAAAATACAATATCAAGAACCTTCTCAGAAAGCAGATTAAAATATACCTCTGGACTAGGGTGACTACGTGTCCCTGATTGCACAGGACAGTCCTTGATTTTAAATGTGTGTCCCATGTTTCTGGCAGCCCCTTTCTGGAACAGTACAAAGTCCTGGAATGAAGACTCCAGAGCACCAAGTTCTAAAGACTAGAAGGAGAACTGCCCATTGTCTACTGTGATGCCTTTGCTGTGCTACAAGAAAATGGCTTCCAGACACAGCTCTAAACACTAGACAGAACTAAGCCTTGATTTTGACATTGGCCAGGAGCTGCAGTGAATCTTTGCTTTCTATCACAGCAATCAAAGGGCAGTTCTACCTCTAGAGTCTAGAACTCTGTGGTGCACTGGTGGCCCCTCCCACATAGCTGTGCTAGTGCCAAGGGCTAGTACTCCGCTGCTCTCCCCTCCGCAGTGTCCCTGAATGGCAGAATGGAAATGTGGTCACTCTACTCTGGACTAATGTGTATGAAATCATTATTGCTGGGTATAGCAATAACAGTAGACTGCAAGACAATGAGACTGATGGACTGAAATGAACTGGAGTATTTCTGCAGTGAACCAACTGCACCATGGAGGCTGTATAAACATTTAAAGGTATTTTTAACTCATTGAATGCTAGAGAGGTCTCCAACGCATTGCTTCACTATGCGTTGGAGACCTCTCTATCAAACAAGGAGTTAAATGTCCCATTTAAATCAGTGGGAATGTTTCTTTGTTCCCTATGGTGTGCAGTTAGTTTGCTCCAGAACTGATTACCCACTTCATTTTTTTTAACTCTTTGAGTCCCAGAAGTGTGCCCAATACAATGCTTTAGGCTCTCTTTTGGCACTCAGAGGGTTAAATAACATTTGCTGCAAGCAACATATGACCCTCCAGTTGTTTTTAGACTACACCTTCCGTCATTCCGAGATGACTGGTAGCTGGCAGAGGGTGATGGGAGTTGTAGTCCAACAGCCATACCTAATATCATTGATGGGTCAGTACTCCAGATTTATGAAAGTGTTTTTAAGATGGGCAAGTCCATTTGCTTCATTAAGGTACATCCAAGGGGTTAGAAAAACTGAACCTGTTCCCCTCCTGCTAAAAGTGAGTGCTTGAAGTTACAGTAGCTTCACACAGGTCTGAGTTTTAGCTTATTAGAGGTTTAACTCTTATACTGAGTTCATAGAATGTTGTGTGCTGACACAAAGCTAGGCACTTACCTCTACAGTAACAGGACTACAATCACACAATGTTTTAGCTTTCATTATTGGCTGCAAACATTGAGGCTGATGTATTAATCCCTTAACCACCAGTGACGTGCTAGTACTGTCACCATTTTTTTCCCTTAAGGACTGGTGACGGTCCTGGCATGTCATATACTTTGTGCTTACAGAGAGTACTGTGAGCAAAAACAGGGTCTGAAACTAACTGCTCCAAGACAGGAGTGTTCTCTCTCAGACCCCCACTTGGCGTGACGGTACACGTCACAAATCACATGTGCTGGTACATCAGCATACATCAAAGCGGTCTTTAAAGGGACAGTAATGTCCCATAAAAAATTATGCTTGTTTTAAAAAATAAGTTATTTGCCACAAATCCTATCTCTCAAACCTTTATGGTTTGAGAGATATTCACATGTAAAGATTCCCTTTTCCTGCTGTCAGCTTTACAGCTGACAGCAGGAGATTCTAGTCTTGCGACTCGAGGAGGCTCTTCAGCAGAGCTGAAATTGCGTTATTTAAAAAGAACTACTTCATGGGAACGGTCTACAAAGTTTGCCTGCAAACCAGGCACACATTGTAGACCTTTCCAATTAAGTAATTATTTTTAAATAACGAAATTTCGGTTCTGCTGCAGAGCTGCGGCTGGTCCCCAGACCGGAATCTCCTGCTGTCAGCACAGCGCTGACGTCAGGAGAAGGGGAGGGAGGGGGGAACTTTACAGGCGAAAAGCTCTCAAACTATAAGGGTTTGAGAGATGGGATTTGTGCCAAATAACTTATTTTTTAAACCTCTACAAAAAAAAGTATAATTTTTTATGGGACATTAGCGTCCCTTTAAGGGAAGGTAATTTCCCAGGACCGCTAGTCCTTAAGGGGTTTAGTAAAGTAGCACAAATGTTGGCAAACAGAGAGCTCCATGAGGAGACAAATATAAGTTCCCATAATTTAAAACGGGGCATTCAGATTGGATATTTTTTATTTGTCCCCTAAGGTGCAGTTGGTTTGTTCCATTTCTGCTATGTACCTCAGTCTCCTTGGTGAGTTCTCACACAGGACTTCACACATTGGGCCTTAACCCCCTGAGTGCCAGAGGAGTATGCAATGCACTGCTTCACAATGTGCTGGATACCTCTCTGGCACTCAAAGGGTTAATCTTGTCTTTTTTTTTTTTTTTTTTTTTGCTCTTACTCTTACTTTTGTATTTAACTTTATTCATTCAGCTTTACTTCCCCACTTTCCTTCTAAACTAAAGGACTTATTTTCCAAAAAAAAGAAACTCTCCAAACCTCTAGACACTGTTGTCTACTCTTGTCTTGCTTTACCTTGTTTCACTATGCTGAGTACCAACAGGGCCGGATTTCCCAACTGGCAGAGCAGGCAGCTGCCATATTTTGAGGGGCTCCTCAGCTGTGCTGGTCACACTCACATTCTGAACTGCAGGTGTGGCCAGAGCAAACTCGGTGTTCCTGTACCAGTTTATACCCCTTGACCAGCTATTAATTAACCCCTTGGATGAGAGAGACATCTCCAGTGCATTGCATTATGTAGTGAGAGATAGTTAGCACCACAAGTACAATTGTTGCTACTGTTGCCAGCTGCACTGAGTGTGTGTATGCTGCCACTCCAGCACAACCCCTGTAACTGAAAGACCCCAGAGACCACCAGCAGCAAATAGTACTGATACCACTCCAGCACATCCCCTATAACTGAAAGACTCCAGAGCCCAACAGCAGCAAATAGTACTGATACCACTCCAGCACAACCCCTGTAACTGAAAGCCCCCAGAACCCACCAGCAGCAAATAGTACTGATACCACTCCAGCACAACCCCTGTAACTGAAAGCCCCCAGAGACCACCAGCAGCAAATAGTACTGATACCACTCCAGCACATCCCCTATAACTGAAAGACTCCAGAGCCCACCAGCAGCAAATAGTACTGATACCACTCCAGCACAACCCCTATAACTGAAAGACCCCAGAGACCACCAGCAGCAAATAGTACTGATACCACTCCAGCACATCCCCTATAACTGAAAGACTCCAGAGCCCACCAGCAGCAATTAGTACTGATACCACTCCAGCACAACCCCTATAACTGAAAGACTCCAGAGCCCACCAGCAGCAAATAGTACTGATACCACTCCAGCACATCCCCTATAACTGAAAGACTCCAGAGCCCACCAGCAGCAAATAGTACTGATACCACTCCAGCACATCCCCTATAACTGAAAGACTCCAGAGCCCACCAGCAGCAAATAGTACTGATACCACTCCAGCACAACCCCTGTACCTGAAAGCCCCCAGAACCCACCAGCAGCAAATAGTACTGATACCACTCCAGCACAACCCCTATAACTGATAGACTCCAGAACCCACCAGCAGCAAATAGTACTGATACCACTCCAGCACAACCCCTATAACTGAAAGACTCCAGAGCCCACCAGCAGCAAATGTACTGATACCACTCCAGCACAACCCCTATAACTGAAAGACTCCAGAGACCACCAGCAGCAAATAGTACTGATACCACTCCAGCACAACCCCTATAACTGAAAGACTCCAGAGCCCACCAGCAGCAAATAGTACTGATACCACTCCAGCACAACCCCTATAACTGAAAGACTCCAGAGCCCACCAGCAGCAAATAGTACTGATACCACTCCAGCACATCCCCTATAACTGAAAGACTCCAGAGCCCACCAGCAGCAAATAGTACTGATACCACTCCAGCACATCCCCTATAACTGAAAGACTCCAGAGCTCACCAGCAGCAAATAGTACTGCTACCACTCCAGCACATCCCCTATAACTGAAAGACTCCAGAGCCCACCAGCAGCAAATAGTACTGATACCACTCCAGCACATCCCCTATAACTGAAAGACTCCAGAGCCCACCAGCAGCAAATAGTACTGATACAACTCCAGCACAACCCCTATAACTGAAAGACTCCAGAGCCCACCAGCAGCAAATAGTACTGATACCACTCCAGCACATCCCCTATAACTGAAAGACTCCAGAGCCCACCAGCAGCAAATAGTACTGATACCACTCCAGCACATCCCCTATAACTGAAAGACTCCAGAGCCCACCAGCAGCAAATAGTACTGATACCACTCCAGCACAACCCTTGTACCTGAAAGACCCCAGAGACCACCAGCAGCAAATAGTACTGATACCACTCCAGCACAACCCCTATAACTGAAAGACCCCAGAACCCACCAGCAGCAAATAGTACTGCTACCACCCCACCACATCCCCTATAACTGAAATACTCCAGAGCCCACCAGCAGCAAATAGTACTGCTACCACTCCAGCACAACCCCTATAACTGAAAGACTCCAGAGCCCACCAGCAGCAAATAGTACTGATACAACTCCAGCACAACCCCTATAACTGAAAGACTCCAGAGCCCACCAGCAGCAAATAGTACTGATACAACTCCAGCACATCCCCTATAACTGAAAGACTTCAGAGCCCACCAGCAGCAAATAGTACTGATACCACTCCAGCACATCCCCTATAACTGAAAGACCCCAGAGACCACCAGCAGCAAATAGTACTGATACAACTCCAGCACATCCCCTATAACTGAAAGACTCCAGAGCCCACCAGCAGCAAATAGTACTGATACAACTCCAGCACAACCCCTATAACTGAAAGACTCCAGAGCCCACCAGCAGCAAATAGTACTGATACAACTCCAGCACAACCCCTATAACTGAAAGACTCCAGAGCCCACCAGCAGCAAATAGTACTGATACCACTCCAGCACATCCCCTATAACTGAAAGACCCCAGAGACCACCAGCAACAAATAGTACTGATACCACTCCAGCACAACCCCTATAACTGAAAGACTGCAGAGCCCACCAGCAGCAAATAGTACTGATACCACTCCAGCACAACCCCTATAACTGAAAGACTCCAGAGACCACCAGCAGCAAATAGTACTGATACCACTCCAGCACAACCCCTATAACTGAAAGCCCCCAGAACCCACCAGCAGCAAATAGTACTGATACCACCCCACCACATCCCCTATAACTGAAATACTCCAGAGCCCACCAGCAGCAAATAGTACTGCTACCACTCCAGCACAACCCCTATAACTGAAAGACTCCAGAGCCCACCAGCAGCAAATAGTACTGATACAACTCCAGCACAACCCCTATAACTGAAAGACTCCAGAGCCCACCAGCAGCAAATAGTACTGATACAACTCCAGCACATCCCCTATAACTGAAAGACTTCAGAGCCCACCAGCAGCAAATAGTACTGATACCACTCCAGCACATCCCCTATAACTGAAAGACCCCAGAGACCACCAGCAGCAAATAGTACTGATACAACTCCAGCACATCCCCTATAACTGAAAGACTCCAGAGCCCACCAGCAGCAAATAGTACTGATACAACTCCAGCACAACCCCTATAACTGAAAGACTCCAGAGCCCACCAGCAGCAAATAGTACTGATACAACTCCAGCACAACCCCTATAACTGAAAGACTCCAGAGCCCACCAGCAGCAAATAGTACTGATACCACTCCAGCACATCCCCTATAACTGAAAGACCCCAGAGACCACCAGCAGCAAATAGTACTGATACAACTCCAGCACAACCCCTGTAACTGAAAGACTCCAGAGACCACCAGCAGCAAATAGTACTGATACCACTCCAGCACATCCCCTATAACTGAAAGACTCCAGAGCTCACCAGCAGCAAATAGTACTGATACCACTCCAGCACAAGCCCTATAACTGAAAGACCCCAGAGCCCACCAGCAGCAAATAGTACTGATACCACTCCAGCACATCCCCTATAACTGAAAGACTCCAGAGCCCTCCAGCAGCAAATAGTACTGCTACCACCCCACCACATCCCCTGTGACTGAAAGACTCCAGAGCCCACAAGCACAAGATAAAGCTGCTACATCCACCACCACATCCCCTATGACTGAGTGATTTCAGAGTCCACCAGCACCAAATAGTGCTGCTACCACTCCACCGCATCCCCTATGACTGAGTTATTTCAGTGTACACCAGCAGCAAATAGTGCTGCTACCACCCCACCGCATCCCCTATGACTGAAAGACTCCAGAGCCCACCAGCTACATATAGTGCTGCTACAGTACATCCCCCACCACATCCCCTGCTGTGACTCAAAGACACCAGAGCGCACCAGCAGATAGTGCTGCTGCCACCAACCCCACCATCACATCCTAAAGACCCACCAGCAGCACCAGATATTTTTTGCACTTGCCCCACTGCAGGGGATAGTGCTGCCACCACATCCCCATGCCCCTGGGCTGAATTTCTGAAAAGGGAAATATATATATATATATATATAATTTTCATATAAGTACCACACTAATTCCTGCACAACTGCTCAGCAAGGTGGCATCTTTATAAAGCTCCAGCAGCTCAAATAAATCACACTTTAGCTGTCATTGTCCAGGTGACAATGAAGCTCCCTCAAAAAGCCTTCTACTTAGCTGTCTGCTGTAAAATCCGACCCTGACTGGATTTCATAAGCACAGAGGCAGATATGATTCTTTATTCAGGAACCCAAAATTCCAAACTCCTCCCACTGAAACCTTCTTAGGAAGCCTTCAGTGGGAGGAGTTTGGAATGTCTGAGTCCTGCAACAAAATGTCATGTCTGCTCCATGGACATGATGACCAGTACTGATTAAAATTAGTTTTGGAAAACAAATGCACTGAGAATTAATTCACAGTATGTATCCTAATGTTCTGCACAGATTAAAGTAAGTGGGAGTTTACTATCAGGTGTTAATGTTCATTTAACCCCCTGAGTGAAAGAGAGGTGAGGTATCCAACTTCTCTGGCACTCAAAGGGATATAATAACCTTAAAAAAGGCAGCAAAATCCCCTGCATTAAGCTCTCAGATGCTAGACACATCTCTAATGCAGTACAAAGCATTGTGTTGTAGACATCTCTAGAATCCAAGGGGTAACTATTCTCCTTCCTCTAATAACTGATCACATTTTCATTGTCTCACCGAAGTCCATTTTGTTTGAAAAAGTAATTTTCCCTGGAGAAAATGAATTGTTAGTTTTTATACCTTCCATTAAGATGCCAAATTTACAGTGAGTCACCACTCAAAAATCGAACAGGAACAGCTGCAAAGCCCACATTATTTTGGATGTGTCTCTTGTTTTTCAATCCTTGATAGTTCTGTATATTTGTATATCCTTAGTTTTTTCAGTGGCACACCGAATGCATTCTGCACAGAGAAGTAACCGCAGGGGTTGCAGAAAGTGCAGCTGAGATGGGTCCCAGAATCCAAGAGGGCCGGTCAGCATATCTAGGAAATCTGCTTGCAGCACCCCTCCGCAGTGACAAGTATGGGTGGAGGTGTGAGTGTCCAAATTATGTGAACTGTGTCAAAATATGAGTGAGGCTTAAAAAAAAAAACAACAACAACTGGGTGGGATTGGGATCAAGGGAAGGTAGGGGTTTATACCAAAAATGGGTAAAAAGGTCAGGAACAGGGCAGAACGGGTAAGAAAGGGGGTGGGATAACCACAGATCGTGCATATCCAGTAATTCATCCTCTGTTCCCGGAGACCCAGGAGTCCGAAAACTGGAGTCTCCAAGGAAGATCTTGTGTGTCCCCATGTAAGTCTGTCAGCTCTGCACTATGCTGCAACTGCTTACACTCAGACCCAGGTAAGTAAGCAGCCTCAGGGCCCAGAAGGTTCTATTAATGCCCCTGATTCTACACCTGCTGTTTCATGGGCAAGATCTAAATGCAGTGATAGAACACAAGAGAGGATGTGCACACAGCTGTGGGGATGAAGTATGAAAATGACCACCAGAGAATGAAGACCCTGGTGCAAAGCTATTTTTGACACCACACCCAAAAAAAGAAAAAAAACTTCTGAAAAATCCTAAACATTTTCTATTTTTAGCAATGGGCCCCTAAAGTGTCTGGGAGCTGTATACCTGCTGCACTAATGGAGGTTTAAGCCCCTGACTGGTTTGTGAAAAATGTCTACAGCCGACTGTACCAGATGGGCAAATAAATTTCAAATTGATTTAATGGGGCTTTTAACCCCTTGAATGCTAGTGAGTTTACCTACCATTGCAAAGCAGTGTTTTGCAGCCCTCTCCAGAATTCATGGGTTTAAAAGTCAGTTAGTATCTGGCTGTCAGGGAGTGGAGCAATGTGGAATGTTACTGTCTGACTGGATGTGGCAGTTGGGAAGGAGAGCAGTATGGAATGTTAATATCTGGCTGGCAGGGTGTGGCATTTGAGAAGGAGAGCAGTGTGGAATGTTAATATTTTTGGTATCAATGAGTAGCTGGTGGGAGAGAAAGAGAGGGAGAGAGCAGTGTAGGATGTGCTATCTGGCTGACAGGGTGCGGCAGCTGGGAAAGAGAGCTGTGTGGAATGTTAGTGTCTTGGAGCAATGAGCAGCAGGTGGGAGAGAGTGCAGAGTGGGATGCACTATCAGGATGGCAGGGTGGGATAATTGGGGAGGAGAGCAATGTGGAATGTTAGTACTGTGTTAGCAATAAGTAGCACTTGGGAGAGAGAGCAAGCAGTGTAGAATGTTACTATATGCCTAGATGCTAGTCGGTACTGTGTAATTTCATAAACTGGCAAATAAAGTGAAATCTCATAAGATACTGCTTTAAATAAAAATGGTTGTTTACATATAGATGATTTTGAAAACTCTTTCAAAATCTAAATTATTTTAAGGTGTTAGTTTCACTATAAAAATAAGAATAGATTAACAATTATTAATATCTTTCTTTTGTTTCATATATTGCTAGTCTGCAAAACACACAGAAAGAATATTACACCATTTTGAACATAATAGCTAGAAATCACTTTCATTGTCCCCTATTCCAAGTCATCTCCAGCTCTGATGTCTGTGCTGAATACCAGACGGTGGCGCTTATGGGGCAAATAAGTTAAAGTGGAATTAGCACCCTATATAAAGTCACCCTCCAATAATTAGGCTTCTCATTAGTGCTATTATCTCACACAAGTACCCGGTTCTGAAGTAACCCTTATACTTCGGAGACCGGAAGCCAGGCATCAGCGCAGACATCTTGTCTTAGAGACTTCTGTGAGCCTGCGCTGTCCGTCCCGGTCTCATGTAGGAGGCATTGCACTGTGCCTTAAGGCACCAGAAGGGACTGATGGCCCAGGCGCACAGACGGCTCTAAAGCAAGAAGCCTGGCCGTCAGTCTCCAAAGAATAAGGATTACTTCAGAACCGGCTACTTGTGTGAGATAATAGCGCTATTAAGAAGCTAGTCGCCATGTGCCTAATGATTCGGGAGCAACTTTATGTAGGGTGGTAGTTCCGCTTTAATTTATGAGTTGTGGGTTTGGACCTGCAGTTTCAACTGAGATGGGGAATAGGATGAGGGATTAACCCAGTGATTTCTAACCCTAGTCCAAAGTGACCACAAACAGGCCATGTCTTTAACCCCTTAATGACCGCCCAGTCCAGTGAGTTGACAGCCGTTAAGGACCATAGGGCATTTTTTTTTTTGCTGCCCTCTACGACCCCAGAATTCCATAACATGCCAGGACTGTCACTGGTTCTTACATGCCGGATCCAGCGTGATGGTCCTGGCACGTCAAGGTTTGTTAAGATGTTCATATTTTCCTGCTTGATTACAGGTGAATTAATCAGTGGTTCTGTCATTTAACCCTTAAGGACCCATAACGCGCCAGGACCTTCATGATGGGAATACTTCCCTAAAGGACCCATGACGGTCCTGGCACGTCATGGATTTCAGGACTCCCGGCGCAGTTGCACGCCATTTGGCCATTCGGGGAGCCCTGAATCCGATCTGAAAAAAAAAATGCTCCGTGGTCCTTAGGTGTCAACCGTGTGCATGTGTGGCCAGTCCTTAAAGGGATAAAGAACTCCATTGTGAATATACATGGAAAACTTAGAGACACGGTAACACAAGGGGGTTTGTGATGAGGAGTTAACGCTTTGAGAGCCAGAGTAGTGTGCAAGGCAAGAATGGGACATGATGAGGGATTTAAACCTTTGAGAACCGGGGGCAGAAGGCAACACATAGCTTTGCAGTGCATTTCCGGCCTCTCTGGCACTGGTGTACACAGTAATTCCAGTTCATGTTGAAATGCAATGGGCCTTATGTATAAATACCGGAGCAATTCTGGGGTAAACCAACTACTCCATCGGGAATGCAAAAACATTCCCTAAATTCCCATTCATTTAATTTGGGATTTTAACTCCTTGAACGCTGGCATTGCAATGCCTTAGACACGTCTCCAGCATTCAAGAAGTTAATAATGGTAGTTGTTACAGTAATAGGAATTGTAATTTGTCACTTGTAGAGCAGTTGGTTTCCTCTAGACTTGCCCCTCTTTGGTTTGATGAGGCCCTGTGTCACATTAAAATAATTTCTGTAAAAATTCCAGCATATTCCCCCTCAATATTCATAACAAAACCAAGTTTTATCATAGCCAAGCCAACGTGACACCCCTGCTGGTTCGGTCTAGGGGATGCACGTGTACCGCGTGGCAGAACATTTCATGCAGTGGGCGTGCTTGGCTCCAGCTGACATACAGATGGTACTTTATCAAATGTCACATTTTGCAGATCCAATACCATTTACATATAGATTCCTCCCCAGCTAAAGCTTGGAGAGGTATTCAAAGAAATGTTAAACCTTTCAGTGCCAGAGAGTTACTTAACACATTGCAACTCAATTTGCTGGACACCCCACTGCCACTTACTCCTTTGAGTGCCAGAGGGGTACGCAACGCATTGCAAATCAATGCAATGCGTACCCCTCTGACACTCAAAGGGTTAAAGGGTTTAAAAATACCAAGTGTCCCGCTTTAGGAGGGACAGTCCCTCTTTGAGACCCAAATCCCTCTGTCCTTTCCCATCCTGGTGTTCTTCTATTGAGGAGATCAGACTGTGCAGTGTATGTATATAAATGTATAACATTGCTCCACTGCAATAAAACTCATGTTATTGTTTGTTTAAACTTCACAGCTGTCAATAGGTCATGAAATAACCTAAAAATTATTGACAATGACCTATCCACCAGCAACACACCCAGAAACAGCCCCTAAAAGAAAAGTGTCCTGCTTTGGCATTTGAAACATTGGGAGGTATGTAGCTAGGGTAACAAGAGGGTAATGTGTTTCTGCTCATTCCTGGGAACTCTGTGGATCTGCCACAGTGTGTCCAATTTAATTTTTTTGTGTGGCACTCAAAGGGTTAAGCTACATATGGAACAAAGGACTAAAAATCCTAGGTATGTTTGTTCCATATGTAGCTTTACCCTTTGTGTGCCACACAAAAAATGAAATTGCACACCAGGAGATCACAGGCAGTCCATTAGCCATCTAAAAGTCCCTTGCAATGCTTCTATGATTTACCATAACAGACGTCTGGCACAGATGGAGACTCGGCATTCAAAGGAGCATATTACTTCACCAGACTGGATCCAGATTCAGGTATGCGGTGGCATTTAAGGAGGCGACATGAGAATCTCACGCTTATATGGAGGGCGAGATTCTCATGTTTCCCTTTCATCCAGAGGACATGATGATTGCAGCGTGCAGCATTTAGAATGCGGCCATTTAAAAGTGAGCAGTTTCCACCATAACCTTCCCACCACATCACAGATAACAAGTCCCTAAGAGCAAGAGGGGGTGGTCCCCAGTGACCACAGCTGCCCACTGGCATGGGCCGGCCGCGGAGAGATTTATTTGGTGTTTTAACACCTTGAATGCTAGAGAGGTCTCCAACACAATGGTTCACTACGTGCTGGAGACCACTCTACCATTCAAGGCTTTAAAATCTCCATTTAAATTCATGGACATTTTAGTTCTCCCCTATAGTGCAAAGGGTTTGCCCCAGAATTCCCCCATTTTTTTCTTTTAAACACATGGCTCTTAGATGGAGAGAGGCTTCCAGCACAGTACAGAGCAATGGTTTGGAAATCTCTCTAGAAACCAAGGGGGTTAAAAACATTTTTTTGTGCTTGATTGTTATGAGTCAAGTCTCATTTCTGTGCGGGGCAGCGGTGTATGGAACTGGGGGTGTGGACCTGTGAGTAGGGAGGTGACCATAGCTAAGGTCATTTTGGGTACCTTGCCTAGAGCTGCCTGAGATGTCTGGCCCTGCTCTGCACTTGATGGGTGGGCACCAACGCTCTAATTCATCAGACTAGAGACATGCAATTCTGGAGCAAACCAACTGCACCAAAAGAGGGAAATCACAATTCCAACTGACAAGTACAACATAATAACATACAATGAGAATCTTCCCATAACATTTTAACCCCTTGAATGCTATAGAGGTCTCCAACATATTGCTGTGAAATGATTCGGAGACATTGTTACCATTCATTTGGTTAAAAGCCCAATTTAAATCAGTAGGAACTTACAGAATTTTTATTTCCCCCTATGTTATGTTGCCCCATTGCACTCAAAGGGTTAATAAGGCTCTTAGAATCTACAAATGGAACCATCTGGACTGCGTGCTCTGTTCTTGGTTCTTTACGACACAAGTCCCAGGTAGCAGATTGCTGTATGTGGATTGTCCTATACTGGCTGTATCAGGGAGAAATTGATGCTCTAGGACAGGGGCATCCAACGTGCAACCCTCAAGCATACCTAGGAACTCTCCAGATCTGCTGGAGTTTTTTGTAGTGAATTACCGGATTTCAAGGGACAGAGGCTGATTCTCTGCCCACTTCTCCTTCCTACCCTGTTCCTGCCACATCCCACTTACTTCTCCTCCTTCACACCCTGTTCCTCCCACTTCCCTCCTACTTCTCCTCCTTCCCACCCTGTTCCTCCCACTTCTCACCCACTTCTCCTCCTTCCCACTTCCTACTCACTTAATAACATAGTTAGGTAAGCCTCACCCACTTGTGATCAAGCTCTACCCCTTTTGTGATTCAAATCACATCATTTATATCCCCCAAACGCACCACATGAGCCTTCTCTGTGGCTAATGAAGCAAAAATTCCCAGGTATGCCCACAACCAAATTCACCCACCTAAGCCCAAGTTGTGGCCCACATTTACTTTTTAACAAAAGCATTCTTTACATAATTAGCTAACACTAACATATAAAACTAATATAATCTGATCAGTGATTAGCACCAAGCCTATAACTCGCAGTAGGGTGATCACGTATCCCAAATTGCCCAGGACAGTCCCTAATTTTAAATGTGTGTCCCTTGTCCCATGCAGCCCCCTTCTGGGACAATACAAAGTCCAGGAATGAAGACTTCAGAGAACTGAGTTCTAAATACTAGAAGGAAAACTGTCCATTGCCTACTGTGACAAGAAGTGATGCCTCTGCTGGGCTACAAGAAAATGGCTTCCAGACAGAACTCTATACACTAGAGAGAACTGAGCCTTGATCATAACATCAATCGGGAGCTGCAGTGCAATTTAGTGTATTGCTAGTTTAAGGCTTTGGGAGTGATGTACATTTTCTTGCAGCCCTCCACAGGCACTGCTTTCTGTCACAGCAGTCGATGGGCAGTACTCCCTCTAGTGTTTAGATCTCTGTGGTGCGCTCTTCTGTCTGCAGTGTCCCTGAAAGGCAGCACTGAAATGTGGTCACCCTAACTTGCAGGTTTTTAATAAAGTTGATTAGACATTTTTATTGATTTTGAATAACTGCTAAAAACTCATATTTTTGAATAGTTAAGAGGCTATGATTCATCATTGTTAGCTACAAAATATTAACAAGGCCCTGACACACACATTTCTGACCATGGCCACCACTGCTCTGGGGAATTGTGCATGCCCTGAGTCAAGGGGGAAGCAACTTCAGCCGTTGCATTTTGTAACACTACTGGGGTATTTGTTGTACGTGTTTGCAGGTTTAGCATTTCATTTAACCTCTTGAATGCTAGAGAGGTGTCCAATGCATTACCTCTCTAGCATTCAAGGGGTTAAAAGCTATGTTGGCTTGAAGATACTCAATGTATGTAATTTCTGGTAAGGCCTCACATCCCCATTTGACCCCTTAGTGACAAGCGACGTGCCAGAACCATCATGCCAGTTCCGGACGTTAAGGACCGGTGACTGTCCAGGCATCTCATGGAATCCTGGGATGGCAGCAGGAAAAAAAAAGCCCTGTGATCCTTTACGGCTGTCCCCACACTGAATCTGACGGTCATTAAGGGGTTAAATGCACCAGTGATGTGTGATATGACTGTGCTGTACCTTCCCTACAGATCTCCCTCTCGCTGAATGTGAAAAATGAGAGCAAATAGTAATTTTAATGTGGGATGTTGACAAAATCTAATCGCTGCAGGGTTGCACTGGTTCCTGTACACTACAGAAGAGTGGAAATTTAATTTATATTGCAAGGCTTTTCCTGCTGAGTAAAACAAGGATATTGTTACTGCAACGAATGTTTTATCTAAAAGTAAATGCAGCTCAAAGTTATATTTTTTTGGGTGCAGTACCTCTATGGCCTGAAATATTATGTTGGCGCTGTTGCTACAACAGTCTATGGACAGCTATGGTTAGACAATAACTCTCCATCAGCTGCTATAGTAACAGTGCCACTGAAAAATTGCAGGCCATGGAGGTACTGCACCCCAAAAAATGCAAGTTTCATCTGTAATAACCTAACAACCTTTGAATAAAAGATCTCTCTGCAGTTGAGGTGCCCTTTTTATACTCTGCAACATAAAGTTATAGGTGTGGTTCCACAGGGTTCTATCCTGGGACCAGTGCCTTTTAATTTGTTTATTAATGAACTAGAAGTGGGCATTGAAATAGAGCCTCAGTCTTTGCTGATGATACTGTGTGAGGAAATACATACAGAGCTGGATATTTTTTTTGTCTCTGCATAAATTTTTGGATAAACTGAGTGAATGGGTACAAAAGTGGAAGATGAGGTTTAATGTAACTAAATGTAAGGTTATACATTTGGGCTGGAGAAACAAACACACTACATATTCACTAAATGGGAGACTAATTGGGGATTCCTTATTAGAGAAAGATTTAGGAGTACTGCTAGACAACAGACTTCATAGCAGTGCGCAGAGTCACACAGCCGCTGGAAAAGCCAATAGCTTACTATCATGTATAGAAAGGGGTATAGATGCGCGGGGTGGAAATATAATTCTACCTCTATATAAATCCTTGGTAAGGCCTCATCTGGAATATGGAGTACAGTTTTGGGCACCAGTTCTTAAAAAATCTATTGAATTGTAAAAGTGCAGAGACGTGCAACAAAACTGATAAAGAGACTGGAGGGTCTTTCAAAAAAGTAACAATACCTTTCTAGTTCAGAACACTATTGAGAATGATGACAGTTGGCTTCAACGCAGATAGGATGTTGATCTATGGAAATATGCGACTGTAGAGACAGGAAGGAATATATTTACCTACTTGGGATATAATTGAAAGTGACTTCAATAAAATATGACTTCTTTTTGTCTTCCTCTGGATCAACAAGTGTGATACGGCATGGGCTGAACTTGATGGATGTCTTTTTTTCAGCCGCATCAACTGTGTTACTATAATAAACCACATCATTTATTTTTTCCATATTGTACAATAATATGCCGTTAAGAAAAAGGAGTAGGTAAGAATGAAAAACACCACAAAATGTCGAACTTCATTACAAAATTGTAAATCTTTAACCCTTTGAGTGCCAAAGGGGTACACGATGCACTGCAAAGAATGTGTTGCATACCCTTCTGGCTCTCAAAGGGTTAAGCAGCATAGAATTATATTCGCCAGTACCCAAAGCACACAGAAAACTGCATTACTCTACTTATGTTTATCTCTAAAGGAAAACATGATTATTTAAATTTCCCTTTACCTGCCGTCTTACAAATAAATCTCCAGGCGAACGGCTAAAAAAAGTCCCACTTGCCATGATGAATTATGCTGTGGCACAAGAAGCTGTTCAGCGTCAAACATGAACTTTCCATAAAGGAATATTTTTAACCCCTTTGAGTGCCAGAGAGGCATTCAAAGGGTTAAGTGTTAACTTCATTTTAATTTTGCTGTGTGGCACAAGAAAAAGTGCAACATAAACAGGAACAATAGCAGCTTTGGTTGTGTTTAGATTTATATAGGTACTACAGGCAGGATCAAAGACGGACTTCACATTAGACAAAGTAGACAATTGCCTAGAGAGCCACATTTTGAGGGGAGGAGCCTCTGCTGTGCTGGCCACACCCACATTCTAGTGCGGGAAGATCATTTTCAGTGTCCCCGAATCAGACACCTGCTGCTGCTATAGAGAAATGGATTTACTTGCCAGTTTACTGGTTATTGTGTAACCCTTTCAATGCCAGAGGGGTATCCAACGCATACGCGTTGCTTCACAATGCGTTGGATACCTCTCTGGCAGTCAAGCGGTTAACTCCTTGGGTACTATACAGAGGTGTCCAAGGCATTTCTAATTGGTTAAATTTTTTTTGGTGCTTGCATTTTATAATAAGGGAATTTTCTGTTCCAGGGAAGAGCTGATGTGATGTAGTTGGAGGTGGAGTCATGTGATGAGAGGGGTGTGGTCATGAGTGGAGCTCAGGTTTGTCGTGTGTCTTGTCTAAAGGTGCCTGAGATATTAACCCTTTGAGTGCCAGAGGGGTACACAATGCATTGCTTTGCGTTGCTTTTCTGGCACTCAATAGGTTAATCCAAACCTGTGTCCAAGTTCAGTCTTCAAATAGACCAGGACACAGGTCTGGATTAATCCTTTGAGTGCCAGAAAAGGAATGCAAAAGCAATGCTTTTCTGGCACTCAAAGGGTTAAACCAGACCTGTGCCCAAGTTCAGTCTTCAAATAGACCAGGATTTATGGATATCCCTCGTTAACCCTTTAAGAAACAGAGGGGAGTGCATGTTTACTGCCCTTGAGGACCAAACCTGGACACCCCTGATATAACGGTAATTAAGGAACTATGAAACAATGCACTGGAGTCTGCTCTAGCATCCAAGGGGGTAGATTCACTAAGTGGGGATAAAAAGGAGATAAAGAGGTGATAAAGCAGAGATAACTTCTCCAGTTCCTATGTTATTCTATTTAGCCTATAGTTGGAGAAATCTTAGTGAACAGGCTCCAGAGAATAACACTGGAATTGGAGAAGTGATAAACTGAAGAAGTCATCCCCACTTTATCACCTCTTTATCACGTCATAGTGAATCTCCCCCAAAGAGTTAACCCTTTGAGTGCCACTGGCACTCAAAGGGTTAAAATATACAAGGCACACTCCATGCTGCCAATTTGCCATGCGTTGTTCGGTTAAGCGTTACTGTACATGATTGCTCCTGGCTGTTGAAATCTTTACTGTTTGACATTTTCAGAAGTTCAGCTTTTAAAACGTTACAATTTTATTCTTTAATTATCGCTTCAAAGAGAGGAATTAAACCACGGGAATGACTTGGATAAAGGCAATTTTGTAGCAAATTATGTAATTTCCTAAAAAAGCGAATTGTCTCACCTAGTCTTTCTTTTTTATACCTACTTTAAAGTCAGAAATCCTACATTATCCCTTTCTATATTCAGTATGGCATTGTATCTATTTAAAGGGGACTTACACCCCTTCTAATCCCACTTAACCCCTTGCAATGCGTTGAATTCCTCTCTGGGATTTAAAGGGTTAGTTAAAGTGGATCTGTGATCTTGAATTATGTTTGCATATTTCAAAAAAGACCATCAGATGTATAGTTCAGGAAATAATAATACTTTTATATCTGGGACATGATCTCAGTGCAGCACTGTACACTAATTAAGGGATGAGATACGCCGAGAGCTTTATTAGCATTTGGTGTTGCACCCATGACACCCAAGCAGTTTGAATAAAGTTTTCAAATATGCATTCCTTAGTTCAAGTAGAAAGGTGCACTTTAATACACAGATGTAGCAGAATTTACATGAAGCTACCTCTTCCTGTATGTCCACACCTGATTACATGATAAATTAATTTATTCAGTGCAAGTCAGATTATTCATATTGAACAGTATGCATTCAGAATCTTAAGAAAGACAGTGGCACTCACAGAAACTAGTAACCAATTTAAACAAAGATTGGTGCATGTCCCATAAATATAGAATAATCAAGTATACTCAGCCTGGGGATGAATCCAGCAGTGGGACCGAAAGCGCTTGGCTAGCATGGATGCAATAAATGAATCTGCTACACTTGAGTGCTGTCTCTTTGCTGGATTCATCCTCAGGCTGAGTATACTTGAACAATATGCATTAATATTCAAAAAATCAAATGTGATATCTAGGGGGAGATTCACTAAGCGGTGATAAAGAGGTGATAAAGTGGAGAGGACTTCTCTAGTTTATCACTTCTCCAATTCCTATGTTATTCTATGGGGCCTATTCACTTGAGATCTCCAAAGTTGAAGAAATCTTAATGCATAGGCTCCATATAATAACATAGGAACTGGAGTAGTGATAAACTGAAGACGTCATCTCCACTTAATCATCATCACATTATCACCGCTTAGTGAATCTCCCCCACTGTTTTCTTATCCTTCAAGTGAAATTGATTGTTAATAAATGATGAAGAAATAAAATCAGATGTTTTTATGGACTAGTGTTGTGTGCGACATATTTAATCTTCACCACCACCCTAATCCACTGTCTGCACCTGACCACACTCTGTTTTAGATATATTTGATATGTACTTGACCCCAAACAATCTTCCATCAAAAATAATAAATGTTAGCTATAGCCTGCCATGTAATATAGAGAGACGATATTTCACTAACAGAAATTTTGATCTGCAAAAGTCGAGCCTGCGAATCTTGGATCATTAAAGGAGCAGTAAACTTTTTTTTATGAAAAAATATATATTGTAGGGATTTTCCTATTGAGTAAAATAAGGGTACTCCCACTGCCGAGAGATTTATATTTCCAGAGTTATTACAGTTTAAACCCATGTTTGTTTAAATTAGCAGTGCCCTCTAGTGGACAAATTTGTTTGAATTAGATTTCCTGTTAGATTCCTAATGGAGAGGAAAGTCAGAAAAGTCAGAGACATACCGTTCTCCATAGAATGTGATAGAAACTGCCTGTCACTTCCTGTCAGTTAGAACTATCAGGAAGTAAACACAGTAAATTCACTTCCTGATTATTTAAACTGCTATAATTTTTGAATAAAACATCTGACAGCAGTGGGAGTGACCTTGTTTTATTCAGCAGGAAGTGCTGTGTAAAATATGTGTTTTCATAAAAATAAGTTTACTGCTCCTTTAAATATTTGAGATCCCAGTGAGCAGGACTCCTGGGTATAAAATCAATGCTTGTGCCATTATGGAGGACACAAACTGTCCAACACTTCAGCAGAGATATAACTACAGGGGTACAGAGGGGGCGGTTATGATTGGGCCCAGAATCCAAAGGGACCTATCGACTCTGCACCTTGTTTTGACACTTTGCAATCAGACCTAGTAACCTAGCTTGGTTGGCAGCTGCTGACATCATCACACTTGGCTGCTGCCAGATACCAGGAAATGAATAATGTTGGTGAGCTTCTTCCCTTTTCTTCATAAGTCTTTGAGAACCAAGAAAATGCCCAGTGCATTTGTAAAACAATGTGTTGGACACCCTTCTGGTACTAAAAGGATTAACTGTCCGCATGTGGGTCATGAAATGTAATGAAGCAGCTCCCTGGCACAGTAAACAAACTCCTTTTTTCTCACTCTTCCTTCATCACGTGAAGACGTGAGATCATCTCGTAAGGAATTGTACCTTGGGTATGTGTAGGTTAGGGTGACCACGGGTCCCGGAACGTCCGGGACTGTCCCTTATTTCAGGGACATGTCCCGCGTCCCGGGTCCCCTTCAACCGGGACAATGAAGTGTCCCGGAATGAAGCCAAGCCGCCCTGAATGTCAGCCTGCAAGCGGTGTGTCACATCATGGACGCCGCTTGCAGGCTGACATCCAGGGCGGCAATGCAACTTACCTGATCTGGAGGCAAGCGCTCTAGTAATACAGAGCGCTGGGAGATGACATCATCTCCCAGCGCTCTGCATTACTGAGCACAGCGCGTGGGAGCTTCAGCTCTGTGCCGGAGGAGGCACAGAGCACTTTGCACTCCGCTAGACCACCAGGGACTCAAGGTAAGGCAATAGGGTGACCACGTCCCGGAATGGCAGAAGGGAAATGTGGTCACCCTAGTGTAGGTGCCCAATTCAAGCTAGCTCTAGAACTGTAAGGTCTGTGTCAGAGATCATTATTCTGACTTGCTTGTGAGTGACCATATTTGCTGGTGAGATAGCTCAGTTGGTTTATGCACCACCTGTGTAATCAGTTCAAACCTCAGGGCCGCAGGTTCTAGTCCCAGCAAGGTCAATGAGTCCAGGACATACTTGAAAACAAGACACAATCTCAATGCATCCTTCCTGGTAAAATACTTACTTTAAAGGGGAACTATCACCCCGCAATAACTTAAGGTTCACTTATTGCTCACCTGGCGACTAGCTGCTTAGTAGCGCTAGTCGCCAGAAATATTACCCGGTTCTTCAGTTATCGGCGTTTTCACCGATGGTGACAGGAGCAGGAAGCACAGACGTCTCTTCACAGTGACGTCCGTGCTTCCTGCTCCTGTCACCATCGGTGAAAACGCCGATATCTGAAGAACCGGGTAATATTTCTGGCGACTAGCGCTACTAAGCAGCTAGTCGCCAGGTGAGCAATAAGTGATCCTTAAGTTATTGCGGGGTGATAGTTCCCCTTTAAATGTGTGGTGGGGAGGGCAGCCTCAGATTTCACACCCCTACCCTTCAGTAATCATTAGGACAGTAAAAAGCACATTCATTATGTACAAATTGCAGGGGATGATGCAATTTATTATAAAATCTTTAGGCAGAATGTATGTTAGAGATGCATCAAAAACCTCTAGAATAAAAACCACATCAGGAGTAGTAATTTAGAATGAACATACTGCCCTCTATCATTCATTGGTTATAGAATATTGTTCTTGAATTAACCTCTCAGGGAAAAAAATAACAGCAAGCCTGTACTGTTATCATCATCATCATATGTATAAATCATCAGTTTATTCTGCAGGACTATGCAGTCAAGAAACAAGAGATGCAGAGATTTCTCAAATTACAAATCTGAACACAGAGATGATGATGTTACTGATGCCAGTACTAAGAGGAATCAGAGCAAATCTTGAGCAAGAGAAATAAAGCACAGTAGAAAAATACAATTCCCCAAATTCATACTCAGGGCTTATTCATTTTAATCCATTTTGTTTGTTATTTTAAAGCAGGATGAATCCGCCACAGCATTCTAGAATTATCTACTTTCAGCCAACAGACTTTCTACACATAAAAACCAAACAACAACATAAAAAAATATTGTAACAACGTTGCCATTTAAAATTGTGCATAACAATGTCTGAAAGTGTCTTTCTTGTATTTTAAAATGGCATCTGCCATTACCTCTTCAATAGATGTTATCTGTTGCTATAGTAACAGCTCATCACAGCATAAAGGTCAACCGAAGAAAAATTCAGATTTTGAATAAATGAAAATCTGAATCAGCTTAAGTGTCATTGTGCAATGTTATTTTTTATTTCTGTAAAACCAAAAGAATCTAAATGGAGACCTCAAATGCATTATGGGTAGTATGGTCTGTGTGCTTATGTTATCAGTGTCGGAACATCTAGGGTGGGGAAGGTGACCTAGCACAGCCTATAAGGAGGGTTTGGCAAACCTAGGGCAATCTTTGGCTGTCAGGCTGTTGGACTAGAATCCTCAATGTTTTCAACTATCCAATGGCTGTCTGAGGATGATGGATATTTAGTACAATATCAGCTTCACGTTGCCCATCCCTGGCCTAAGAACAATCCTAAAAGTAGGAGCAAAAGCAAAATAGCCATCTTTAACATAGGACCTAGTTGTAGTAACAAGTGAGACCCACATAATGGAAGTGTTTTCTATGTGCTAGTCATCTCATAGAAATTCCTATTTAATAAACAAGAGCTTTTTATGCCACTGTTTCAGTGAGTAGGGTTCAGAAATTAGCAAGGCTACTGATTTTGCAGCTTAGAAAATATCTCCCAGAGGCCTGCATTTATCAAGCAGTGGAGGAAAGCCCCTGGAATCATAGATACAAAAAATCATATATTTATCAGTGATCTAATGAATTTCCCTGTTTACATTAGAGAAGCGACATCTATGGGGTGATATGATTACCGTTTACATATGTATTAGAGGTCAATGCAAAAAACTGTCTGGGGAACTATTTACTCAAAAAGTTTAACAAAAACAAGAGGAAAGACTTTCAACTAAAACAAAGGCAGGGATTTTTTTACAGTAAGGGCAGTGAGGTTGTGGAATTCTCTCAATCAGGAAGCTGTGTTTGAAGATACTGTTGTAGTGGATACCTTGTTAGCTCAGAACAATACTGAGAATAAATATAGTTGATTTCAAAGCAGATAAGATGTTGATCTAGAGAAATATTTGACTGCCTTTTAGAGTGAGGAATGATTTTTATGCACTTGGTGCTTGATTGGAAATTGCTTCAATTAATCTTTTTAAGCCTTCCTAATTTTTCAGCCTCATCAACTGTTACTATGTTTCCCCCCTATATCCCCACAATCAGAATCCTCACTTACACAATAACATACTAATCCACTATGGGCTGCATACATGCGCACCAACAAAGGAACACTGGTGCAGAGGGCTGAAAACAAACCCACTCATCCCAGGTAATCAAAAGCAACCAAGGCCCTATTTCACTATATACTCAACAAATGCACCCCTCAAAATGTAACAAAATGTACCATTGCAGTCAAAAAGAGACTTTCTTTTGTCCACTGCAATAGCCGCAGTATACTGCCTAAAATGGATGACTCAAAAGACTGGTATTATGTGTACAAACTGAAAATCCCTTTGATTAACAAATCCTGGCTGAAATACCAGCTACCACCATTGCTATTCAAGGATATTCAAGCTTTAAAAAAGATTGAGCAAAGAGAGGAGGAGGCATAACCATATACATAGCATACCTCCCAAGTGTCCCTCTTTAGGAGGGACTGTCCCTCTTTTAGACCAAAATCCCTCTGTCCCTCTTTCCCACCCTGATGTCCCTCTTTTTAGGAGATCAGACTGTGTGGTGTATATATAATGGTATCGCATTGCTCCACAGCAATAAAATTCACATTAATGATTGTTTAAACATTAGTCTGTGTAAATAAAATACTTTGGTCTTGTTATAAGTCACTTATTAGGTTACACAAGGAGGTGTCAATAGGTTACAAAATAGCCTAAAAATTCTCTGTAATGCCCCACCCACCAGCCACACCCCCAGAAACACCCCTAAACCATAAGTGTCCCTCTTTAGCAATTTGAAATGTTGGGAGGTATGACATAGAACAATCCATAAAGTTTACTCTGTTAAATCACTCTTGTACCTTTGACACATGTGAATGCATACTTGGTATAACTGAATTTGTGGTCACAAAACCAATCATAATTGCTTTCATCCACCAACCACGTAGCATCCCAGCACAGTGCTTGTCAGATACAACCCATCAACAAATGATAGCTGCTGGTTCTTGGAGGGATTCATGTTTAATGGCTGGACCCGAAAAATGGCCAATTCTGTTTACTTTTTAAGACATTGACATTAATATAATCTTCTCCTCTATTCTCATAAATCAGAATCCATCCAATCATACTCTGATGCATCCTGCCCAAGCAGTATCCAGAATTCAGCTACACTAGCAAATGTATTTAGTTATCACTCCCTAATGCACTGTGTTCAGAATGTAAAGCCAATTATATCATGCCCCAAGATTATATTTGCTAGATCTTTTACAAACTATAATCTCCAACATTTAATAAATGATTTAAGCAACTTCCAGCTGTATAGATTAAACTTTATATAGCCTCCCCTAAGCATTCTCACCGCACAACTATAAAAATAGATAAGAAAACACTAAAATGCCCCATATCAATAGGTAACACATAATTACTTTGTTGAATGATCGACCTCTCCGAATAAAAAAAATTCAGAAATAGTGATGATATATAAACGCGCATTGAACAGTCTCTGGCACCTTCACAGTGGTCCAAAATACTGTTAAATTCAAACTCACTCCAGTAACATCTAGTGGTATAACAGATCCCCTCAGGCACATGCACACATAGCACCTGCCCTTTTTGTCCAAAGTGCCCTCGTGACCTTTTAACAAAAAAAAAAAGTTGCCTCGCCGCCCGCACTAACTCCCCCACCACCCAGTCAGGTCTGTGCCTCCTTCAGGACAGACCTGTAGATGCTGCGCTCCCTTGTTGGCTCTTTAGTATTACAGAGCGCTGGGAGATGACATCATCTCCCAGTGCTCTGAATGAAGAGAAGACTGCACGGGAGCTCCAGCAGCTACAGGTCTTTGCCAAAGGAGGCACATACAGACCTCTTTTGCTGCTGGACCACCAGGGAAGAGGTAGGAAATGGACACTGGGGGGCAATGTGGAAATGATGGGGCAATATGGATCTGATGGGGGGCAAGATGGAGATGATGGCAATGTAGAGATGATGGAGCAATGTATGTGAGGGTAAGTTGGAGCTGATGGCAATATGGAGCTGATGGGGGGGCAATATGGAGATGAAGGGGGCAATGTGAGGGTAAGTTGGAGCTGATGGGGTAATATGGAGCTGATGGGGGCAATGTGAGGGTAAGTTGGAGCTGAGGGGAGCAATATGGAGATTATGGGGTAATATGGAGATGATGGGGGCAATGTGGAGCTGATGGGGGCAATATGAAGCTGACAGGGGACAATGTAAGGGCAATATGGAGATGATGGGGGGCAATGTGGAGATTAGGAGCATTGTGGAGGTGTCCAGTGGAGATGGCCAATGGGGGGGGGCTTCAGATTTCTGTGCCTACAGTCTCCTGAGATGTAAATTCTTTTCTTTTTTTTAATATATATTTTGAATAAATACTTTTTAGAAGTGCCTTTTTTTCATTTGAGCCCCTGCCCCCCAAAATGTCTGTGCATGTCCCTGGATCCCCTCTTCAACCAAAAAATAAACTCAAAATCTGGGCCTGACCAACTGCCCACAATGTTATTAACCCCTTCGCGACAATGGACGTACATGTACGTCCTCTGTGGCTGTCACTTAGTGACAGAGGACGTACATGTACGTCCAGGAAATCCGGATCCCCGCGCGGCTGCACGCCGTTCGGGGACTCCGGATTCTTCTGACAAAAAAAAAAAAAAAGTTAGACGGGCATTAAGTGACGGCCGTGTCTGCACGCGGCCGTCACTAAGGGGTTAAATTTCAGTGCTTTGCTCACTACATATCCCAATGCATCCTTAACCAAAACACCAGGAAAGAAGCTAGAGCTGTACCTATCCACAAAAGGGGCAATAAGAACTTGGTATCAAACTAGTGATCTACATCCTTACTCCCCACATTTCCTAAAGTCCTGAACAAAAATGTGTCCACATTCAACTATGCAAGCATTACCAACTGACCACACCGCTACAATCTGGCTTTCTTCTGACACAATAGTCTCCTTAAATAATGCCATGACAACAGGCCTGGACAACAGTCTCAGATTTGGGGTTTTCAGGGGTATGCTACCAAATCCAAATAAGAAATTGGCAAATGCATCATGGCAGCTTTTCATGATGATCCAAGGGGAAAGAAGAAGAGATTGCTATGTTTCAGTATACAAGACCCAGAACTATTGTGGAACAGAGCCGGACAGCTCTAGATCTGAATTTAATGGTGGATTGGCCCTTTGCATCAGTGGAGACTGGGGGAGCTTAAAGGCTGTGTGTTAACTGTGTGGTGACATTCTCTGGCCCATATTAAAGGAAGCTCATTGCTCTGTGTGTGTTGAACTGTAGTAATTGACAAGGAAAAGGCAGCTGATCCTAAGCCCAAGGAAAGATATTGCTTGGCTGACTGCCATCTCACTACAACCCCAGTTTGGCTGCTTGGCAGTGAACTGGGCACAATTGTGGCTGCAGCACAACAGGGGTTGTCAATATCAAAGCCTTTGTCCTAGGAATTCACCTACAATATAGTCTTCGGAAGAAGTGTTGGATACTACTTTATCATTGCTTTGAATACCGGTAATCCTGAGTGACAGGAGACAGGGGGTTGTAGTCAATGGAGACTATTCTGATGAAGGTTGTGTTACTAGTGGGGTACCTCAGAGATCTGTACTGGGGCCCATTCTTCTTAACATTTTTATTACTGCTATCACAAAGGGTCTTCAAGGTAAGGTATGCCTTTTTGCAGATGATACAAAGTTCTGCAACAGGGTAAACATTCCAGGGGGAATAAGTCAAATGACAAAGGATTTAGGTAAATTAGAAGAATAGACAAGAGTGTGGAAGCTGCAGTTTAATGTTGATAAATATAAAATAATTGACTTGGGATGTAAATATCCAAAAGCAGAATATAGTATTAAGGGTACTGTGCTGTCAGAGACAGCCGAGGAAGGGGATTTGGGAGTAATTGTTTCTGATGACTTAAAGGTAGGTAGGCAATGTAACAAAGCAGTGGGTAATGCAAATAGGGTGCTGGTTGTACAGCTAGGGGCATTAGTAACAGAAAAAGGGAGGTGGTCATGCCACTCTACAGATCTGTAGTTAGACCTCACCTAGAGTATTGTGTACAGTACTGGAGACCCCATCTCCAGAAGGTATATAGGTACTCTAGAGAAAATTCAGAGAAGGCCTACTAATATGGTGAGTGGTTTACAGGATAAGAAATATCAGGATAGACTAAAGGATTTGACCATGTATAGCTTGGAGGAGAGGAGAGAGAGGGGGATATGATACAAACATTCAAATACATGAAGGGATTCAAAAAAGTGCAGGAGGGAAGTACATTTCAAAGGAATAAAAATGTTAGGACTAGAGGTCATAGTCTAAACCTAGAGAGACACAGGTTTAGATGTAATATATGAAAGTTTTACTTCACTGAGAGGGTAGTAGATAAGTGGAATAGCCAACCAGCAGAAGTGGTAGAAGTTAACACAGTGACGGAATGTAAGAATGCATGGGATAGGCAAAAGGCTGTCCTGAACAGAAGACAAAAGTGAGCACCAAATAAGGTTTGAGGTATTTACAGTACAAAAAATGGGCAGACTAGATGGACCGAATGGTTCATAGCTGCCATCAAATTTTATGTTTCAATCTTTCCTATGCTCCTGGACATGAGGATTCTTCACTGGTTTAAAAGCAGGAGAGGAATTAGGACCATAACAAAGCCCATATCAACTTTACATTGTTTGACCATGTAGTTTGATAAAGCCACAGTAAACCATGAAGGATGGTGGGTGAATTTTATTTGTTTTTACAATATTGTTATTTGAATAAACTGAGTGATTCTTCATCCTCGAGGGAAAGCAGCTCCTCACTCAATCACCTGATGCTCAGAATGGAGACGGGTAAACCCAGAACGACTTTCTTTGTTGGATAGTTGTTATATATGTTATTTAGATTTTACTTGCAAAAAGGATACGGTGTTGCCCATAACACATACAGCACATAGACATGCACACAGAGACATGAGATGTGCTCATGAGAGAAACATAGATAGTTACACACACACGTGAGAAGAGGGTGTCATGAGAGACACAAATATATTTATAAAGAAAGAAAAATCAAATAGTCTTGACTTCACCACTGAGGTGTATGCAACTTGATGATAAAGACAAAGTCAGTATGGACATAATGGGGAAGGTAGAGCAAAATGTGTCTCTACAACTACTGGACAACAACAGCCGTGATGTGGGTGGCTGAGGATGATGGAAACTGCAATCCAACAACGGGGGGAGCCACCACTTGTCCATTTGTGTTACCATGGATGTTGGACTACAATGGCCACAGAGGAGAATGTGATAATGGGAGATAGTAGAGAAGGTGGTGAAGTGGGGGTGGGAGGAATGTTGACAGAAGTCTGTGAATATTAGGGACGTGATGTATGTGAGTCGAACAGTGGAAAGTGAATCAAACAGTCGAATATGAATGTGAGTTGAACAGTGAAAGGTGAATATGAGTCAAACAGTGAAAGGTGAAAGTGAGTCAAACAGTTGAAGGTGAATATGAATCAAACAGTTGAAGGTGAAAGTGAGTCAAACAGTCGAAGGTGAAAGTGAGTCAAACAGTCGAAGGTGAAAGTGAGTCAGTCGAACAGTGGGAGGTGAATGTGACTTGAAAACAGCAGCAGGTGAAGGTGAGTCAAACAGAGGAAGGTGAATGTGAGTCAAACAGAGGAAGGTGAATGTGAATCAGAGGAAGGTGAATGTGAGTCAAACAGAGGAAGGTGAATGTGACTTGAAAACAGCAGCAGGTGAATGTCAGTCGAAAAGCGGAAGGTGAATGTGAATCAAACAGGAGAAGGTGAATGTGCGGTGATGTGGAGGTAAAGGGAAAGCGAGGCGATGTGTAGTATGTGAGTGAATCAGGTGAAGGGGGGGTGTAGAGTGAAGAGGTGAAGGAGAATGTGAGTTGATGTATTGAAGGGGAGTGTGAGTCTTTCAGGTGAAGGTGAGGGAGTGTGTAGAGTGAGGAGGTGTGTAGTGTTGGAGGCTGAAGTTGTGAATGGGAGGGAGGGTGTAGAGGGAGGAGGTGTGTACTGTGGTGGAGGGTGAAGTCCTTGCACAGATTTTCACAGGAAAATCACATCCAATGATGTACCAAAGGGGCAGGCAGCACAGAGGAGTTTTGCATAACTCCTCCTTACTTCCCTGGGTGTGTGCCAGGGCCGCAGAATTTGTACCACATGACCTCTTTTTCTTTTATTAGTATAGATAGGATTCTAGTGGGAGAAATGACTTCTGAAACACAATACAATCTAGCATGTTTTATATAACATAGGATTCTAGTGGTATAATGGACTTTTCCGAAACATTGTGAAATCTACCCTGCTTTATATAGAATAGGATTCTAGTGGGAGAAAGGACTGCTCTGAAACACAATACAATCTAGCCTGCTTTATATAACATAGGATTCTACTGGGAAAGGGACTGCTCTGAGGCACAATAGAATCAAGTCTGCTTTTTATAAATAGGCCAGATTCTAGTGGAAGAAACCACGTCAGTCATTAGAAATCTCTATAAATAGCAGCAACATTATGAAAGAAAACTCATAAACCTGTTTTCAGTTCATTGGTGATAAAAAGCTCTTTTGTCCCTTTGAGCAATGTTATTTAATAATAAGAATGGAATAATCCGTGTTCATTGAGGACGATAATACTTTTTCCCACTAAAAATGGTACCATCCTTTGCCACTAAAACTTAGCCTGCTAATAAAAGACTAGTGTAAAAGCCCATGTACACGGGCCAAGGTCCGGGTGATGTTAACCCTTTGAGTGCCAGAGGGGTATGCATTGCATTGCAATGCGTTGCATACTCCTCTGGCACTCAAAGGGTTAAGAGGCCAGTCCTGCTCTGCGTCCTGCCGCCAACGCAGTCATGCACTGTAGAGACTGCCCGAAAGCACAGAATGCTCCCAGCATTCCTCAAAGAATGCTCCCAGCACAGAACTCCCAGCATTCTGTGCGATCAGGCAGTCTCTACTGTGCATGTTGGCTTCTGACAAACATCCTAGCAAATTATTTTATAGGATATGCCTTGTGAGAGTAAGACTGTTCTACCACTGATCTAATATACATAACCATGACACATCTAGGTTGTACTTTTTAGGCTTATGATCCTTTCTCCCACTGTACTCTAGATTTCTTTAACACTTTGAGTGCCAGATGGGTATCCAACACATTGCAAAGCAATACATTGGATACCCCTCTGGCACTCAAAGGGTTTAAATGACTAGCCTAGAATCTAGTGGGTGAAAGGACCTTGGTCTTCAGACTGCAACAGGATGATAATAAAACATAAACCAGCTAGATGACATTATAACTAGGTTATTTTCTCCCATTAGATTTCTTGCTGAGGACTATGATCATTTCTCACCATTTCTCTCATTCGAGCCTTCCATATAATGAATAGGCTACATTCTAGTGGGCAAACAAAAGAGCACCTTGGGCTTTAGACTGCAGCAGAACACAATGCCTTGATTTACTTGTTTGTGCTTCAGAGACTTCTCCTGCACTGTCATCTGGCAAACAGTTATTAACCATAAACCAGCAAGGTGACACTCATTCAACCGGAACTATCACCATAGGTAAAGTAGCCCTGCAATAATTAGGCAGGTGGTGACTAGCTTAATAATAGTTATATTACGTCTCAGAATTAAGCGATTCTACAGAAATCCTTAATCTTCCAAGACTGACGGCCAGGTTAGTGCAGTCTGCACACCTGCGCCATCAGTCCTTTCCGGTGCCTTTCGGGACAGTGCAATGCTTCTGAAGGGAGACTGGGACTGACAGTGCAGGACCGTAGACAAGATGTCTGCACTGATGCCTGGCTTCTGATTTTGGAAGATTAAGGATTTCTGTAGAATGGTGTAGTTCTGAGAGGTAATATAACTATTATTAAGCTAGTCGCCACTACCTAATTATTGCAGGGCAACTTTACCTATGGTGGTAGTTCCAGTTTAAAGGGAGAGTAATAGAACATTACCAAAGCAGCTTAGTGTGTTTATCATAAGGAATAATACTGCCGGCTGCTGCTCTTATTGTCCAAAACTTACAATTATGATGTTATTTTATGCAGATGTTTACCCCTTCTGCCCCTTTTTCTGACATCAGCAGTTTACCCTGAGATCCAGCGGTGGATCACAACCAGGGACAATCTTCAGTTAGTATTAGGAAAAACCTGTCCTCCTTTCAACAAGGAGGGCAGGTTTTTACTTATACTGACTGAGGGAAGATTGTCCCTCATTGTGATTTGTCCAGTCAAGCAATCGGACTTCAGATCTAAGGGAAGGCTGCATTAGGAAGGGAAAAGGGATGGGATGGGTAAATTTCTGCATAAAATAACATTGTAACTGTACAGTTGTAGACAATAAAAGCAGCAGCTGGCAGTATTATTCCTAATGATGAACAAACTGAGCTGCTTTGGTAACGTTTTTTTACAATGCCTGTAAGATATGTGGTCCTTTCTCCCACTTAATTCAAGCTGCCTTTGTAATAAATAGGCTGCAGGGTAGTGAGCCACAGGACCTTCCATAATATCACCTAGTAATGTGGCCAAACTGTTCAGTGCAGTACTTGCTCAGGAGTAGTGTCCTTTTCTCCGCCTCTCTAGTATTGAAGGTGTTAAAAGTTCCTTTTAAATCAACTGGCATGTTTATGAGTCCCCTATGGTGATGTTGGTTTACCCCAGATGTACATTACTCCACTCTTATGCTCAATAAGATCAGCTCTGCCTGCAATGCATTGCTACGATTGACTAGTATGGCTGATGATGGGGTGAGGGATGGAAAATGGCACAAAGCTACTGAATCATAGAGTTTCATAGATGAAGGCTTGGACACAGGATAGTCTGACCTTGTTTTCTGCAATTATCAATCTGTTATACCCCACATCTAGGTTGATCTCCTCATACAGCTTCAGTTGGCTATTGGGGTATTTGATGAGGAAGAGCAGTGACACTGGTGTCCTGTCCTGCCCCCAACAGATATGTTGCAGTCACTTCTGCATAGTCCATAGTAATGGCCATTAGCACTCAGGCTTAGGAGAAACTGGACTAAACCACAACCAATAAAACCACTCCAGTTCCACTGCCACCAGTCCCAACCAAAGGACTCACGTTGTGGCACTTCGCTGCTGGTACTGGCACCAGTGGGACTCCCATGTTTGGACAGGTAGTGGTAAGTGTAGTAGCGAAGGCAGAGTTGCACTTATTGTATCCCTTGCAGCCACTCTGTAAATGACAGCTGCGCACTCTGATATCCGTACTGCCAAATGTCCATTCTAGCCCCAGCCATATCAGAGTGCATCCATGGCTTTGCAGGTGATTTAGCCAGGAGGGCAAGACCCCATCCCCAGCCTCTCCTGTCCATATAACTGCATAGACCTCCATCTGCTCTGTGTCCCCTTTCCCAGTCTCCCACACCACTACTCTTTGAGTTGCAGAGTATGATTATTATTTTTCTGAAATGGCAAGTTATAGGAACACCATAGGTAGCATATGAGTGATATCCTTAACCTCTTCACTACCAAATCAAGAGGTTAAGCAGCCCTTTTTAAATCAATTGGGGCTTTTATTTCAACCTTGCAGTGCACTTCGTTTGCTCCAGAATCGAACCATATTTTGTTTATACAAAAAATGGAGTTCTAGGGTAAACCGACTGCGCCATAGGGGACAAATAAATAGTCCTATTAAGTTAAACTGAGCTTTCAATGCCTTGAATGCTAGAGGGGTGGAGACCTAGGGAGACCGCTCTAGCATTCAAGGGGTTAAAAAGCTCAGCTCAAGTGAATTTACACATTTGCATTTACCCTATGGTTTACTCCAGAATAACTCCGATTTAAAGATATGGACTTAAACGTCCAAAGTCAGCGGCACCATGCTCCAAAGCCCCCCAAATAATCTACTCCTCCACCCACATGTGCTTCTACTGCTGATCCACATAGCCTTCAGCTATTTCCTCCAGTGCACTACTCCTCCCCGCCCACACTGAGGTCACATGACTGGTGATGTCAGCATAGGTCCTGTAGTCCACTGGAAGCTGTTTCCTCTATCGTGCAGATAGGGAGTGTGGTGAATGAGACAGGTGAGTATATATCAGGGGACATATGACTCCACATGTTCTACAGTCATTGCATTGTATCCCTATACCCTTTTCCCCTCCAATTATACTTATCTTGTGCCTTATAAAATAGCATGAACATTTTGCAGCTTTTTTATTCAAGCACAGAAGGAAAAGGGAGATCTGCTGGGTTCATTCTGCTGCTAATATAGATAAACCCAGGCGTATGAGTTATCACAATCATGCCAAGTAATCATAATTAATTTACAGGCCAGAAAAATATCATACCATGTAAGAAACGTTTCATTTAGTCTATGACCATTCCCTGCATACTGATGCTGTTGTGTCTGGATGTTATCACAACAGTATACACAGAAAATGGTTGTTAGAGTTATGTGGAGACAGCAGGTAAGAATATACCTTTTTTCACCTGTGAAAAGTCGTTGGCTATTCTTTGCCTAAAGTATACATATGCTGTTTGTTGTGGTTACGCCAAGGGCAACAAGCTTTGGTTGCACTAAAGCTGTCCTAATTTGCAGAGTTTTAGTCCAGCAGCAGCCCACCCCAGAATGTAATACATTTATTAGGAGCTGTAGTCCAGTAACAGGTTGACAGCTGCAGGTTGTGCATTGCTGTTTAATTCAGGGTTTGGCAACCTGGGACCCTCCAGCTGTTGAGGAATACAGTTCATCATCCCTCAACCATGCAAGCTGTAGTTCTCAACAGTTGGAGGACATCCGGTTGTTAACACATTTGGTGATATAGTGCAAATAAAGAGTGGTAACCCTTTGAATGCCAGAGAGGTGGATGCAATGTGTAGGATACCTTTCTGGCACTCAAAGAGTTAAAGTGAAACTAACGCATTATAACAACTTAGGCATACTTACCAACATTTCAAATGGCCAAAGAGGGCCACTTTTGTTTTAGGTGTTGTTGCTGGTGAGTGGATGGAGGGTGTGGCATTAGCAAGAATTTCTAGATTATTTCATGCTATTTTGACACCTCTTTGTGTAACTGAATAAATGATTTAGAGAGAGACTAAAGTATTTTATTTAACCCTTAAAGGGGAACTACAACCCTGGCTGGCTCAAAACGGATTGACAGCGCAGGAGCACGGACGTCACTGTGATGAGATGTCCGTGCTTCCTGCTCCTGTGAGCATCGGTAAAACGGAGAAATCTTCGGAACCGGGTAGTATTTCTGGCAACTATCGCTACTAAGCAGCTAGTCGCCAGATGAAGAATTAATGAAGGTTAAGTTGTTGCGGGGTGGTAGTTCCCCATAAATGACCAGTGGTACATGGAAGTTAACTTCCCTTAAAGCGGAACTACCACATGTTAACAACTTTAGCTTCAATAACTCCGCATCTGGCGACTAGCCGCTTAGTAGCGCTAGTCATCAGAATTATTACCTTGTAAAGCAGAAATAGCCATTCTTCCCCGGCGGACAGGCAGGACAGATCGCGGACATCTTGCCATAGTGACGTCCACGCGCCTGCTCTGTCAGTCCCTTCTGGAGCCGAACGGCTCCTAGCAACGCCTCCTACAGCCGGCTGGCACTGAAAGAGCAGGCATGCGGACGTCACTATGGCAAGATGTCCATGATCCGTCCTGCCTGTCAGCCGGGGAACAATGGCTATTTCTCCTTTACAAGGTAATAATTCTGGCGACTAGCGCTACTAAGCAGCTAGTCGCCAGATGCAGAGTTATTGAAGCTAAAGTTGTTAACGTGTTAGTTCTGCTTTAAGGACTTCTTTGATCCTCGCTGACGTGCCGGTACACGTGTCCTCTTACGTGTTCCGTTGCAACAAGTGGGGGTCTGAGAGACCGCTCCAGTCTTGGAGCAGTCAATTTGAGATCCCATTTTTACTTACAGCACTCCCGCTGTAAGTAACCACCACCGGTCCTTAAGGGTATAACAAACTGTGACAGTCCTGGCTGGTGGTGGGGTCTCACAGTATATGTGGAGATCTGTAACTATCCGTGTGCAGGGGAACATGGCTGAGGTGGTTCAGATAGTCAGAGATTCACAACATACACTATCAGTGGGTAGTGGTCAGTGGGAAAAAGAAGGGGGGCTTATTATATTTTTATTCAAATCTGGGCTGAGTAGGAGAATTTCCAAGGCCTACCCATGTTATTGATGCTGCTCATGGGTCTTGAAGGTCCTCAACTGAGAAGTTCATAGAATGCTAGGTTGAGGAGGTAAATGGAAGGCTGTGATGAACTTCCTAGTCGCAGAATTACTTACTGACAGTCGGACAGGTGATAAATGCCGGGAGGTGCATCAGGAGGGGTCCCGATGCCTCCTCACAAGTTTTAATTGCATTTTGCAGCCACACATCGTGCCGGTATCAGGATAATCTGTGTGCCTGCTCTGCCAGTCCCTTCCTGTACCTTAGGGTACAATGCAACTTCCCCTCTCCAATCTTAGAGGAGACAGGGAAGGACAAGTAGACGCACAGACGCCTCTTCGGCAAGATGTGTGTGCTGATGCCTGCCATCAAGTCTCCGAACAAGTTGGATTTCTCAAAGATGCCGGACATATTCAGGTTAATAAAAGTACTGATATGCTTATCGCTATGTGAATAATGATTTTGGGGGCACTTTAATTTTAATGAAAGTTCAGCTTTAAATGGTTACTAATGTGGATGTTGGATGCTACAGTGGTCTCTAATGCATTGCAAAACAATGTGTTGATGAGCCCTCTAGAGTCCAAAGGGTTAAAACCTGATCTATCTGCATGTCTTGAGGACTGGAGTTTGGAATGATTGCTAGCCCATCGGGTCCTTTCCAGCTTCTTCTCTGCTCCACACTTGTTATCACATTATAAGTTGGTTTGCAGAGTGGTTCCTGTCACTTCCCTCCCCTAATAGAGCGAAATCCCCAGATGGCTTAAAGAGCTTAGCACATTTACCTTGCTGCTGGTTCATGAAAATACTTATCACCTGTCTTGGTAATTGAGCAGCATGTCTCTTTGTATTGTAACAGAACCACCAACTAAACTCCTAGCAAGAGAACAAACGGACCCACCAGCCATTTAATTAACACTCCGTTACGTGCAGTAGGTAAGGATGATGGCATTTTGTATTGATCTAGTAGTAAAGTCAAATTTTCCATCTAACTCTGTTTATGTTTAGACTCTTACTCATTAATCCGAAGTGACCTTTGGGTCCCCAGGTGTTGCAGACTCCCATCAACCCTAGCCAGCAGTTGTGGCTCTATTTTTTTTTTTTTTTTTTTTAACCCTTTGAGTTTCAGAGGGGTACGCAACACATTTTTTTATACCTGCATAAGACCTTTGCACAAAATTGCTCATGTTTGCTTTTATACATAAGGCCCCATTTTTCAGGATCTCTCTGATTTAGCACATGTGAGACAGTGGTTCTGGAAGATACCAGTGGTGCATCATCATTCCCAACACATACATGTAATATATATATATATATATATATATATATATATATATATATATATATATATATATAATATATATACACACACTTAAGTGGAGGCTCCTTCCCCCTAGTTTTAAAGGAGCACCACTGGGCCGCAATGCTGCTTGGTAAATATTAACCCTGATCTAACAATCCAAGTTAGCATTAGCCAGTGGAGCACAGCCAGTGATTTAGTTAGTCTGGAGTAAAAGGACTTACTGTTCCTTTAAAGCTATAGGTTACAAGACATTTGTCAGTTTTTGCAAATTAAGCAGTTCTGACTGGCACAACCAAGAGGCAGATATTAACATTCCACATTGCTTTCCCTCCCAACTGCCACTTCCTGCCAGTCTGTACTGGCTAATTCACATAAACTGACAAATTAAGTGAAATATCTTGTACACTATAGTTCAGGGCCTGAAATTCACTATTCTTTTATAAGGGAGAATTCCCGCTTGGGGAGTTTTCCCGTGGGTGGGGGGAGGCATTTTGTGAGACCCACATGATTGTTATATTGCGACCCTCAATTAAAAACCTTAACTACTTGGTGCTAGAGATCCACTTGTGCTGACTTTGATCACTGCAGTGTAAGTTGGTGAGGCTGAGGGTGTTAGAGGATCTGGCGCCGTTTTGAGGCAAATCAAATGTACCTTAGGAAAGAAATAAAAGTTCCCATTAAATGGGGCTTTTAAAGGGATAGTAATACTTAAAATGTAAACAAAATATATGTTGTAGGGTTTTTCCCCCTGAGTAAAACAAGGGTGCTCCCACTGCTGAGAGATATTGTATTAAAAAATGATAACTCAAACTTTTAGGTGCAATATCACAGTGGCCTGAAAATTTACAGTGGCGCTGTTGCTACACCATCATATGGACTGCTCTGGTCCATAGACCATAAATCTCTATAGGATGGTGTAGCAACAGCACCACTGTAAATTTTCAGGCCACTGATATTGCGCCTAAAAAATTCAAGTTTGAGCTGTTATAATTTTTTAATAAAATATCTCTCAGCAGTGGGAGTACCCTTGTTTTATTTGGGGCCATAAACCCTACAATATATATATTTTTTAATAAATATATATATAAGTATTACTATCCCTTTAACACCTTAAATGCTAAAAGCTCTCCAACATATTGCTTTTCCAATGTGTTGGAGACCTCTCTAGCAATCAAGGTTTAAAAATCCCCATTTAAATCAAAAATAATTTGGGTCTGTCTTTACTTGTCCCCTGTTGGTACAGCTGGATTGCTCAAGAACTGCACCATTTCTTCTTATTACATGAGTTCAACCCACTATTTAACACTGCTCAGTATAATTACACAGCAAGTCATACACATACTTAACCCCTTAATGACCTGACACTTCAAACACTAGCTTGTTTCCCATGAAAACATACATCAAATAAGTTGCAAAATGAATAGGAAATACAATCAAGACGTTGAAAAGGTTAGAAATAATGATTTTTAATTTAAATAATAATTGTTTCCTTCAAACTTTTGCTTTCATAGAACAATCCTCCATTTGCATCAGATGTAGATATTCCGTTAAAAATCACCCGTTTCCATATACTGTAGTCATTTACAACATTATCAGTGTGTACACAGTTTTTCTGATGATCCATTTGATGTTATTTTAATGGACAAGATTTGCTTTTCTTTCAAAAACAAGAACGTTTCTAAGTGACCCCAAACTTTTGAACAGTAGTGTGTGTGTGTGTGTGTGTGTGTGTGTGTGTATATATATAATATGTTTTTAAAGGGATAGTAATGCTTGCTCTTAAAGCGGAGCTACAACCTAATATAAAGTCGCCCCCCACTAATTATGCATATGGCGACTAGCTTCTTAATGGTTCTGTTATCTGCCACAAGTACCAGCATCCAAAGTAATCCTTTTTCTTGTGAGACCGGTGGCCAGGCGTCTCTAAGCCTAAAATGCCTGCGCTGTCCATTCCGGTCTCCTCTAGGGGTCCTTACATGGAGCCAGAAGAGACTGACAGCGCAGGCGTGCAGACGGCTCTAAAGAAAGAAGCCTGGCTGTCAGTCTCACAAGAAAAAGGATTACTTTGGATGCTGGTACTTGTGGCAGACAATAGAACTAATAAGAAGCTAGTCTCCATATGCATAATTAGTGGGGGGCGACTTTGTTAGGTGGTAGTTTGCTTTAACAAACTTTAATATTGTAGATATTAAAAATAATAAATGCAATGATGTACGAGATATTAGCTTTAAAAGTTCCCCCCTCCCTCCCCTTTCACAGACGTCAGCTCTCTAGCTGACAGCATGAGATCCTGGTCCCGAGACTGGCTGGCGGCTCTTCAGCTGAGTCGAAATAGTGATATCTAAAAAGAATTACTTCATTGGAATGGAAGGTATATTCCTTGTGAAAACACAAACGTCTGTATCTGCATAACCAGGTGAAAACCTGTACTAATACTCTCTTCTATACTGTAGGGAAAACTTATTGCACCATAGGCAACAAATACAGACTCCCGCTGCTTTAAGTGGGGTTTTTAACCATTTGAATGCTAAAGAGGTTCCAAACCCTTTGTGAGGCTAGGCATTGGAGGCCTCTCTAGCATTCCAGGGGTTAAAAGCTCCATTCAACACTGAGTTGAGGTATGAATGCCAGAGAGGTATGCAGCGCTTTGCAGAGCAATGCGTTGTGTACCACTCTGGCACTTGAAGGGTTACAGTAATAGTTTATTTTTCTTCTGTGGTAACTACGTTTTCAGAACTGCATCTCTTCAGCTTCATGATTAAAATCCTGTATGTTTTCATTATAAAAAAAAATACAATATAAAACGTAATGCGAAAAACAACGGTGATCCTTATCTGGTATCATTAGCATGATATTCATGGCTTCCATGGCTTAGATTACATTGCATCTGATAAGTGTTATCACTGCTTTTATCTAGCAGATTCCCACTGAAGACTTTAGTAGAAAAAAAGACACTAACTTGCAGTGCTGAAACACTATAATATACATGTATACAAAAAGAACACGAGTGAACAAAATATGAAGCACAGCAAGAAATGGGGGACCCTCCACAGTGTCCAAATTAAAAGGATAGTAATGTTTCATAATAAAAGCAGCTCTAATTAATCATCATAGTATTTGGACTTTGGAGAGTGTTATTTCAGTTCTGTCAGAGTTGTAGTCCTAGAGTAATTCAATGACAAAGTATCCCCCTCCCGCCCCTTTTACTGATGTAGCACTGCTCAGCCAGAGCAGAAGGGAGGTGCCCAGGTAGATTGCAGAGAGGGACAATCTTCAATTAAGATAAGGGGAAAAACCTGAAAAACTTGTCAAGGGGGCAGGGATTTCATTGTTCTCATAGGAAGAATATTGTCCTCTTCTGTTATCTGTCTGGTCTATAGACTGCATTCCACATCTGAGAAGAGATGGCTTACACTAGGTAAAAGGGGCGGGAGGGGAAACTTTGCTTGTGAATATCTCTTAAACCATAAAGGTTTGAGAGATAAGACTTATATCATTCTTCATGTTTTTTTAATGCCTACAAAATAAAATAAAGTTAAAACGAAGTATTACTATCCCTTTAAACACAAAGACAGAAGACAATCCTATGCTGCTTCATGCAAATTACCATAAAATTCCAGGTATAATATGCACCTGTGTATAATGTGATTTTAAGGGATTAGGGGAAAGTAAGAGTGCCTGTACATAATACGCACCCTTGTTTTCTCTGTCTACTCCCCTCCAAAAAAATTTTTTAAAAACTGATTCCTCACTTCCAGCTTGTCTGCCCTCTGGAGTTGGCTGTGAAATGCCTGCATCTTCCACCCGCTTAGCCAATGGTAATAACTCCAGGTCTTTGCAAGGCAATACAGTACATCCAATACGCAGTCTTAAATAGAGCCACTTATTCCTAGGATACATTTGCCTTTAATGCCAGAGGCATGGGCAAATCATTTGCTCCACAGTGCGATACCCACCTCTTTGGCACTCAGAGGGTGGATTCAAATTTAAAAATGAAAATTAGTTTACTTGCTTTTAATACCTTATACTGCCTTTAAAGGGATAGTAATGTCACTTTAAAAGTTGCTTGCCGAGTCTTCTGTATGTTAAAAGTAACCGAATGCGATATGTCTAATACCTTACCTGTTTATCATTTCATAACTTTTGAACTATAAAGATCCACCGCCTGCCACTTTCTGGCACATCACACTGAAGATGCAGGCTGGTCAGGACGACTGCAGCGAGGGACAAACTTCAGTAAGCAAAGGGAAATCCTGCCGTCCTTTGTCAAGGGGGGCAGGATTTTCCTTATACTTACTGACTGAAGCTTGTCTCTTGCTGTAGCCATCCAGGTGCAGGACCAGATTTCAGATTTGGTGGGAGGAGGCCAGAAAGGGGCGGGCGGGGGACATTTATCGCTTCATAACTTTTGAACTACAGACTAGTCAGGTATTAGACATAGCGCAATCGGTTACGCTTAACATATAGAGGACTTGGCAAGCAACTTTTAAAGTGACATTACTATCCCTTTAAGAATCTGTAAATATTGTTAATTTCATTATAACTCCCCTGATGTAGTAGCCATATTGGTCATTGTGAAAGTTCCGTTTCTTGTTATTTGGTGAGAACACTTGAAGCAGAAACCTTGTGAGATACGTAAAGCTCTGTATTTTATGGAGAACTATAAAGTTGGTCCACTGAAAGGAGCCACTAACTAAAACAAACTTCATTCTAGGGTACAAATGGATAAGGGCAAATATACAACATGCGAACTGCACCATAGCTAATAAATTTCCCGCATTTCAATTGATTTAAATGGGGCTTCAAACTCTTGGATGCCAAAACAATGCGTGGGATACATCACTAGCATTCAAAGTGTTAATATAATTCATTGTGAATTTTTATTTGTCCCCTGTCATGCAGTTTGTTCCGGAAGAACTCTGCTTTTCGTTTGCACGTTGGACTTAAAGGCATAGTAATGCTTCAAAATAAAAGCAGTTCCAATTAATCTTCATAGTATTTGGGCCATGGAGAGTGTTATTTCAATACTGTCAGAGTTGTAGTTCAAGAGTAATTGAATGATAAAGTATCCCCCTCCTGCCCCTTTTAGCTAGTGTAAGTCACCTCCACTCAGATGTGGAATCTGGTCTTAAGACCAGACAGCTCACAGCAAGGGACAATCTTCTTACTGTGAGAACAATGAAAACCCTGCCCCCTTGACAGGTTTTTCCCTTATGCTAATTGAAGATTGTCCCTCTCTGCAAGCCATCTGGACACCACATTTCTGTTTTGAGGTGAGCAGTGTTACATCAGTAAAAGGGGCGGGAGATGGATACTTTATCATTCAGTTACTCTTGTACTACAACTCTGACAGGATTGAAATAACACTCTCCATGGACCAAATACTACGAAGATTAATTGGAGCTGCTTTTATTTTGAAACAATACTATCCCTTTACCCCCTTAAGGACCAGCGGTCCCGGGGTGTGCTGCCCCTTAAGGACCACATAAAAGACTTTGACGTGGGGTGGCACTCCGAACGGAGGGACTGAAAGAGATCGCTCCGGTTTTGGAGCACTCAAGTTCAGTCCCCAGTATTACTCACTGCGCTCCTACAGGAGCTTGGTGAGTAAAAGTACGTGACGTGACAGGGCCGTCACTGGTCCTTAAGTGCCGGACCAGCGTGATGGTCCTGCCACGTCAATGGTCCTTAAGGGGTTAAGCCATTTACCCTTTGACAAAGTGCTATTAACCATTAAGGTCAATGGCGTGACAGGACCGTCGCCAGTGTCAATGCATTAAGGACCGGTAACGGTCCCGGCAGCTTATGAATTTTATGAGAGTATGCCTGTGGGTGTACTATTATCACTAGGGGAGTCTAAAACTGACTGCTCAAAGACCAGAGCAGTCAGTTTCAGCGATCACTCACCTGTACCACCTCACCGAATGACGTCTATGCGGTCTTTAAGGGTACAAGTACCTGTGGACCGCCGGTCCTTAACTCTCACCTTTAGTAAAATTGTCTTCATTTAAAAGTTCCATTCTAGTGAAGCTGTTATCTGGCTTTATTTTTCATTATAAATCTTTATTGGCCAAGATATTGCCTTTTAATGTTAAGCCAGTGATATCCGTTCCCTACAGGCTGCGGGTACAGCTCTGTCCCACAGCCTGTCAATCTTCCTCATTTCCTCTCCCCAAGTATTGGCTCCTTCTAACCTCCTCCGATGATGGGGGTTTCTGGAATGTGACCTGTCGCGCTTTCTTACAAATGCACCTCCAGGTCATTGTACAGACACAGACTGAGTGCGTTCATGCGCTGAATCCTTTATAAAAACTGGCAGTCCGAACTAAAAATAACCACAGAGGCAAGAGGACTGCCACTTTTAATAAAGAACTGAGAGCATGAACACGCTCAGTCTGTGCCTGTACAATGACTCGGACGCACATTTTCAAGAGACCGCTTCAGGTCATGTTCCAGAATCAGCTGGCCTTTGTAAACTTTTAAATGAAGACAAGTTTACTAGAGGTGAGAGTTCCCCTTTAAAGGTTTAGTAATGTTTCAAATCAAGTGAAGCTACGATCCTTCTTTATACGGAGTAATAATGCTCTGTTACCTTCCTAATGCTGACATCGCTATATTTTCCTAGAAATGATATTATTAATTGCCTCTGTCGCACCCCCTTTTCATGTGAGTAAGCCACCTCCCGTCAGATCTGAAGTCCGGTCCCTTGATCGGACAGCTCGCAATCTTTCTTCATCCGGTAGGAGGAAAATCCTGCTCTCCTGGATGGAGGAGAACAGGTTTTCCCTTATACTGAATGAAGATTGTCCCTCGTTGCGATCCTCCTTCAGTTCCGAGGCAAGGAATGTGATGTAAGTATAAGGGGTGAGAGAGGGACAACGATGACGGCATTAGGAAGGTAACAGAGCATTACACAGTATAAGGAGGGATTGTAGCTTCACTTGATTTTAAACATTACTAACTCTTTAAGGGGTTAATGACCAGAGGGGTGCACAATGCACTGATTTTGGCACTCTTACTGTGTTAACTCTTTGAATGTCAAAGTGGAGCCGATGCATTGATCCAAAATGCTTTGGACACTCCATGACACTGAAAAGATAGATGCGGTTTCTTCCCCCTCTCCATTCATAGCGTCCCCCATCTGTTTGTTCTGCTCCAGTTCTATGCTGTGTCCCCCATATAAAGCGGGGTCCTGGTACCCTCCTAATCACCACCAGCCCTCTCCTTACAATTAGTCCCTATGCCAGTAAGGGTACTGCCACTTCTGGGAAGCTTTTCATCCAAAGTTACTTCAGTTCAAACTTGTTTTTATTAAACTGAGCTTCAGGTAACTGATAGGAAGACCAGTTTTCACTATCTCTTGCTGTACTGCTGATCCACATTTATTTTATTTTCTCTGCAATATTCTTCATTTAATGTTTGTTTCTCTGTTCCCACAGATGTCCTGTGGTAAGCATAATGGAACTAGGAAAGGGTAAACTTCTGAGGAGTGGTCTGAATGCTCTCTACCAAGCAATCCATCCTGTGCATGGATTAGCTTGGACAGATGGCCGGCAAGTCATACTGACAGCTTTACACCTTGATAATGAAGAACCAAGGTTTGGCAACTCTGTGATCATTGGACAGTTTGAACATGTTCATGGTCTTTACTGGGGACCAGTTTCAGTAAATGACACCCCAGCTCTGTTGGCAGTTCAACACAAGAAACATGTCACTATATGGCAGCTGTATTACAACACCCTGCAAAAGAACAAGCTAGTGGTGTCACAGACTTGTGAAGTTGGAGATCCCTTGCCCGTGCTCCCACAGGGTTGTGTATGGCATCCAAGTAAAGATATCTTAGTTGTTTTAACTAAGAGAGAGGTATCCTTATTGCACTCTGTTCGTTCGGAAAATTCCAATGTGAAAGCAGACATTAAAAGTAGTGGTGTTATTCACTGTGCACGTTGGACAAAGGATGGCAGTCGATTGGTGGTTGCTATTGGCAGTGCACTTCACTCATACATATGGGACAGCAAGCATAAAGCGTTAAATATTTGTACATTTTGCCCTGTGTTTGATGTTGGAGGATACATTTGTGCTATTGAATCTATAGTTGATTCTCAAGTTGCAGTGGCCACCGAGCTTCCTCTAGACAGAATTTGTGCACTGAATGCAGGAATTGCCTTCGATGTTCCAGCCAGCACTGAAATATCACTCTCTACTCAACCAGCGTTGTTGCTTATGGATGAAGAATTCTCAATGGACGTTGGACGAAAGTCAGTTGATTCAGGAACTACTCTGTCTACAGATTCTTCTGCAACTTCACCTGGTACTTTGGATCTCACTCATATCTTGGTAAATCATTCGAAATCTGATCTGAGTCATCTTCTTAACCTGAAAAGGAAAGATTTTCTAACTGGTAGTGGACAAGACACCTCTCAGTTAATCCTTGTGAACTTTGAAAAGAAAGTAACTTCCACACGAAGAGTAAGTATACCTGGCATTCTGGTACCTGATATACTGGCGTTTGATCCAAGTGCACATGTAGTGGCTGTTGCATCAAATACCTGTAGCAGCGTTTTGGTCTATTCCCTAACATCGTCCAGCATGCCCAACATTCAGCAAATCCATCTAGAGAAGAATGAGAGACCAAAAGGCTTGTGTTTTCTGACAGATAAAATGCTGCTGGTGTTAACTGGACGACAGAAAACATGTGACCCAGCTTTCCTGCCTTCTTCCAGCTCTGACAAGTACATTATTCGTTTGATGGTGAAAGAAGTGATGTTCGATGATTCGTTGGCATCATCAGCGGTACCAAGTGCACAGTCTAGTTATGATTGTTCAGTGAGCCTGCAAGGCAAAAAGAAATATTTGGACAATGTCTACAGGGACGATTATCCTGCGAACCGTGAGCTCCTAATACCTGGAAGCACAGCTCCTCTTCCCCTTTTAAGTAAAAAACAGCTAATCGAAGAAATTAAAAGCTACAGCTGTGACCAGAGTCCAACATCCAGCGCAAGTGAGTTTGAAGACAAAAAGAACAGAGTAACTGTGGATAACTTAGAGGCAGAACCAAAAAATCGATCAATGAAACTTGGCATTGAGACACAAAGGCGGCAGTCTAGCAGGCCAACATCACCCGTATTGGCGTGCCAAGGGAGCCAGGGATCCCCGAGCGTAATGAAGAACTGTGCCCCACAGCCAGACCAGGACATCCTTCATATATCTAGAAATCTGGAGAGGCTCTCTTGCAATTTTGCACAGTTGCAGCTGCGGATTTCAGAACTAGCAGAATTCACAAGGAATGGCAAAAAGGCATCGTCATTGTACCCTTCTTCCAAGGAAGCTCCTTATGTGACCATAAAACAACAGGTAAAAAATTACCCATTTCTAGAGATGCACAATGGACCTCATTTATCAAGATAAACAGGTGCTGTTCTGAAGAAAAAAACGACTGCACCATGGAGGACACAGAACTCCCATTAATTTAAAGCACAACCTTCACCTTGTGTAAAGTCGCCCTCCAGTAATTAAGGATACGGTGACTAGCTTCATAATAGTTCTATTAGATCTCAGAAGTACCCGATTCTAAAGTAATACTTAATCTTCGGAGTATGGAGGCTAGGCATCAGAGCAGACATCTTGTCTTAGAGACATCTGCATGCCTGTGCTGTCAGTCCCGGTCTCCTCTAGGAGGCATTGCGGTGTGCTATAAGGCACCGGAAGGGAGAGACGGCACTAACCTGGCCGTCAGTCTCTGAAGATTAAAGGAGCAGTAAACGATTTTTATGAAAAAATATATATTGTAGGGATTGTCCTACTGAGTAAAATAAGGGTACTCCCACTGCCAAGAGATTTATATTTCCAAAGTTATTACAGTTTAAACCCAGGTTTTTTTACATTAGCATTGTCCTCTAGTGGTCAAATTCTAATTAGATTTCCTGTTAGATTCTAATGGAGAGGAAAGTCAGAAAAGTCAGAGACATACAGTTCTCCATAGAATGTGATAGAAACTGCCTGTCACTTCCTGTCAGTTAGAACTATCAGGAAGTAAACACAGTAAATTCACTTCCTGATTATTTAAACTGCTATAATTTTTGAATAAAACATCTGACAGCGATGGTAGTGACCTTGTTTTATTCAGCTGGAAATGCCCTATAAAATGTGTTTTCATAAAAAAAAAGTACTGCTCCTTTAAAGGGATAGTAATACTTCATTTTAACTTTATTTTATTTTGTAGGCATTAAAAGAACAAGCAAAGTTTCCCCTCCCCGCCCCTTTTACCTAGTGTAAGCCATCTCTTCTCAGATGTGGAATGCAGTCCATAGACCAGACAGATAACATAAGGGGACAGTCTTCTTCCTATGAGAACAATGAAAGCCCTGCCCCCCTTGACAAGTTTTTCAGGTTTTTCCCTTATCTTCATTGAAGATTGTCCCTCTCTGCAGTCTACCTGGGCACTTCCCTTCTGATCTGGTTGAGCAGTGTTACATCAGTTAAAGGGGCAGGAGGGGGACACTTTGTCATTGAATTACTCTTGAACTATAAGTCCAAATACTATGATGATTAATTAGAGCTGCTTTTATTATGAAACATTACTATCCCTTTAAGGATTACTTTAGAATTGGGTACTTCTAAGATCTAATAGAAATATTATGAAGCTAGTCTCCATAGGCTTAATTATTGGAGGGTGACTTTATGCAAGGTGAAAGTTCCGCTTTAAATGGGGTTATTTAACCCCTTTGCATTGTGAATCAATTCATTGAAGACTTCTGTAATTCAAGGGATTAAAGGCCTTATTTAAATGGATGGGAATTTTTCCAGTTTGTAATATTAATCCTGTCATGCAGTTGGTTTTCTCCAGATATGCACCTCTTTAGCTTGATGACTTCAAAGAGTAACTTGCATTGTTTTATCAAGTGCAACCTCTTCTGGAGCAGACTAAAGGTACCCAAGTCACTCTGATTTGATTGATACGAAATGTTTAAAGTGGAACCACCACCCATGTTAAACTTTGTGCCAAATAATTACCCATCTGGTGACTAGCTGCTCAATAACGCTAGTCGCCAGAATTATTACCTGGTTAATGAGAATTATACACTGCTCCGGGATTGACAGGCAGGAAACAGCGCAGACATCTTTCCATAGTGACGTCTTTTTTTTTTTTTTTTTTTTTTTTTAAATCCTAAATTGGCGAAAATGAATGTTTCTAGACTGTGGCTACAGCTCTATACCCGCAGTCTGTAATGCTACTTCCGCTCCCCTCCCTCTATCCAGCCTCCTCCAATGGTATAGAGCTGTACCTGCAGTCTATCCGGAAGTGCAGCCTAGAAATGTTTAATTTTTGCCAATTTAGGATTTTAAAAAAATATATTCATGAATGCCACCTAATCGCTAGATAATCTAACGTTTAACACGCATTTGTACTGGGGTGATAGATCCCCTTTAATGAACAAGGCTTGCAGTCATACCAAACCATTACTATCTCTTTAATATAATTAGTATTAAAAAAAGACCCAAATCAGGTCCCTCTTATACAGCCATGTATTGTGTCTGCCTGCATGTTGCACACTCTTCACTGTGGCTGCTCAACTGGGTCTGTTGTCTTAAGTTTAGTTAATTGTAAATATAATTGAAAGTGTCTATATGTTGATCTAGGCATTTGTTTGTAATATACTGTTTGAGAAATTAAATGTATTTGCTGGTGGAACACTGTGGCACTTTATGCTAGTTAGTTTATGAACTGGGCCAATATTAACACACCGTGCTATGAATGAATCAAGGCAGAGCCACAAATGGGGGTTCTGTGTATTATCACCACAAGTAGCAAGTCTGGCCTCAAGCTGTACTAATTGGCATAATGTGCATGTAATTAGTATAACGTACCACTAAAATATAAAGGTTAATTTCTCAAAAACTAGGACAACACGAAGGCATATTTTAATTCTCTGTAAAACAAAGTAAACTTGTCTTAGAGTGACATATCCACTTTAAGTTAACAGAAGGACTTAGGTAGGTGTCGTTCATACAACAGCCAGTGTTGCGTAGCTAATGAAGCAAGGGCCCAGGTGCATGAAAAATGTTTGTAACCCCAGGGAAAAAAAAAATGTGCCCCTCCCATTGCGCCTCACTCGCTCTCCTCCACGTCCCCTGAATTGTAACCTGCCTCTCTGTTTCTTTTCACCTGCATTGTAATCCACTGTGCCTGCATTTTCACCTACCTGCTCACTTACACCCCTACATTGTGACCATCCCACTTCTGTAGTCCACCATCCCTGCCCAGTTCTGTTGTGGGGGGGGGATTCAATGTGACGTGCTCCTGACGTGCCAGGACTTTTAAGACACAGTTATAGGTACTTATTGTCCTTTTTAAGAATTATTATTATTTATTTATTTTATTTTTTTAAACAGAAAAAGGTGAATAAAACTCTAATCCCCCCCTGGTATTTTAAATTGTCATGGCCCAGCTGTAGTCAGTACATGTGATCACAGTAATGGCAGGAAAACCTGCTAGGTCTCAGGTATAGGATGTGGATGTCAGTCATCTCGACTGTCTGATGGGATTAAATCATGAAGCCGGAAAGTGAGAGGAAGGGATTGTACAGGGAGAGATCTGGTAACAGATCTCTGGTACAGTGCCATCCCTCTGGCACTCAAAGGGTTAAAATTAGTGATGAGCGAGCACCCCAATGCTCGGGTGTTCGGGTGCTCTGACCGAGCACCCCCTGAGGCTCGAGTGCTCGGCCGAGCACCCGAGCCCCATTGAAGTCAATGGGAGGACTCGAGCATTACACCAGGCACCCCCTGCTCTGATGAGGGGAGGGTGCCTGGTCCATAGGAAAAGGGCAGAAAAAGATGGAAACACTACAGAAATGGTTCAGGGACAGCATAGGGAGGATGTCTGGATGCATCTTGGACTCCAACATCGCTGCTGGGAACGATCTTTCGCCCGTAGTACGCCATTTTTACAGACTGACCGTAAAACACACAAAAAGGAAGATAAAAACGACTTTAGGCGAAAAATTGTTACCAAACAGTATTTGCTGTATATTTACTTGTATATCATCTGCAAATTATCCCAAAAATTTCCTTGATTTTCGGAAGTGAGGCCATGATTAAGAGGGAAACGTGCGCAGAGGCAAATTCTCCCAAAAATTTCCTTGATTTTCAGAACTGAGGCCATGATTAAGAGGGAAACGTGCACAGAGGCAAATTCTCCCAAAAATTTCCTTGATTTTCAGAACTGAGGCCATGATTAAGAGGGAAACGTGCACAGAAACAAATTCTCCCAAAAATTTCCTTGATTTTATTGAACTGAGGCCATGATTAAGAGGGAAACGTGCGCTGAGCTGACCATCTAAAACATTATGGGTGAGGGTCTGCTGCAGAGCTGACCATCCTAAACATTATATGCGAAGGCCCGCTAGTGAGCTGACGCTATAAAACATTATATGAGAGGGCCCGCTAGAGAGCTGACCCAATAAAACATTATATGAGAAGGCCCGCTGGTGAGCTGACCTATATAAAAATTGTCAAACAGGGCCCGCTGGTGAGCTGGCCCTATATAAAAATTATATCACAGGGCCCGCTGGTGAGCTGGCCCTATATAAAAATTATAGCACAGGGCATATGGAAGAGGAGGAGGAGGATGAGAAGATTAAGAGTCAACCATATACCTGTTTTTTGGGTGGAAGGGGTGAATGGGAATACAGAGTATTCCCATCATTGTAAATAATATATGTAAAGTGAGTTTATGTTCCCCCGGGGCTTTCGTCCAGTGGAGTGGAGAAGTCAGGGGAAATCCAGGCCTTGTTCATTTTTATAAGTGTCAACCTATCAGCATTGTCGGTGGAAAGGCGGATACGCTTATCTGTTATGATGCCACCAGCAGCACTAAATACCCGCTCAGACAGAACGCTGGCGGCAGGGCAGGCCAGCACCTCCAAGGCGTAGAGTGCCAGTTCATACCACGTGTCCAGCTTGGACACCCAGTAGTTGTAAGGCACAGAGGGATCATTGAGGACGCTGACACTGTCTGCTACGTACTCCTTCACCATCTTCCAAAACTTTTCCCTCCTTGTGACACTAGGCTGCGCATCAGGGTGAGGGTGCTGGCGGGGTGTCATGAAGGTGTCCCACGCCTTGGAGAGTGTTGCCCTGCCTTTCTCGGAACTGCTGTGTGCTCCCCTTTTCTCCCCTTCTCGGTTGGCCAAGGTAGCACGTACTCTGCCGCCAGCGTTGTCAGATGGAAAATTTTGGAGCAATTTTTCGACAAGAACCTTCTGGTATTGCACCATTTTGCTTGTCCTCTCCACCGGAGGAATGAGAGATGAGAAATTCTCTTTGTAGCGGGGGTCCAGAAGGGTGAACACCCAGTAATCCGTGTTGTTTAAAATGCGTATAACGCGTGGGTCACGGGAAAGGCAGCCTAACATAAAGTCAGCCATGTGTGCCAGAGTACCAACAGTCAAGATTTCGCTGTCCTCACCAGGAGGATGACTCTCAATCTCCTCATCCTCTTCCTCCTCTTCTGCCCACCCACGCTGAAGAGATGGAACTAAAGTTCCATGGCTACCCTCTGTAGCGGAGGCAACCGTGTCTTCCTCCTCCTCCTCCTCCTCCTCCTCCGCCTCCTCCAATTGTCGCTGAGAAGACGAAGTGAGGGTGCTCTGGCTATCACCTTGTGTAAGCTCTTCCTCCCCCATTTCCACCTCTTCCACATGCAAAGCGTCGGTTTTAATTGTGAGCAGCGAGCGTTTCAGTAGACACAGAAGTGGGATGGTTACACTGATAATAGCGTTATCGCCGCTCACCATCTGTGTCGATTCCTCAAAATTGCGTAAAACCTCGCAGAGGTCTGACATCCATTCCCACTCCTCACTTCTGATTACAGGAAGTTGAACGGAGAGGCGACGACCGTGTAACAGCTGGTACTCCACTACTGCCCTCTACTGCTCACAAAGCCGGGCCAACATGTGGAAGGTGGAGTTCCAGCGCGTGCTCACGTCACACAGCAGCCGGTGAGCTGGCAATTGTAAGCGCTGCTGCAGCTTCAACAGGCCGGCCGAAGCTGTAGATGACTTACGGAAATGTGCACACACGCGGCGCACCTTGGTCAAGAGATCATGCACATTGGGGTAGGTTTTTAGAAATCGCTGCACCACTAAATTAAATACATGCGCTAGGCATGGTACGTGTGTGAGCTTGCCGAGCTCCAAAGCCGCCACCAAGTTACGCCCATTATCACACACAACCATGCCTGGTTGCAGGTTGAGTGGCGAGAGCCACTGCTCGGTCTGGTGACTAATCCCCTGCAACAGCTCTGAGGCCGTGTGCTGTTTGTCCCCAAGGCAGATCAGCTTCAGCACGGCCTGTTGACGCTTCCCCACTGCAGTGCTACACTGCTTCCAGCTACTGGCTGATGGGGGAGTGGCGCTGCGTGTAGAGAATTCGGAGGTGGAAACGGAGGAGGAGGAGCCAATAACGTAGGTGCTGGTGGAAACCCTGATGGAGGTAGGGCCCGCAATCCTCGGCGTGGGTAGCACCCGTGCCATCCCAGGGTCCGAGTCGCTCCCAGCCTCCACGACATTCACCCAGTGTGCCGTCAGGGAAATGTAGCGTCCCTGGCCACAAGCACTTGTCCATGTGTCAGTCGTTAAGTGGACCTTCCCAGTAACTGCGTTGGTCAGGGCACGGGTGATGTTACGGGACACATGGTGGTGTAATGCGGGGATGGCACACCGGGAAAAGTAGTGGCGGCTGGGGACCGCGTACCGAGGGACAGCTGCTGCCATCAGGCTGCGGAAGGACTCAGTGTCCACAAGCCTAAATGGCAGCATTTCGATGGCCAGTAATTTTGAAAGGTGTGAGGTTAGTGCTATGGCCTGTGGGTGGGTGGCTGGGTACTTTCTCTTGCGCTCAAATGCCTGGGGTAACGACATTTGGACGCTGTGCTGGGACAGGGAAGTGGATGTGGTCGCTGATGGTGCTTCAGATGGTACAGGTGCAGGGCGGGAGGTATGCGGGCCTGCGCCTTCGACAGGCGATTGGCCGGCACCGAAAACAGGGGAAGAGGAGGCAGTGGTGTGGCCTGCAGACACAGATGGGCGATCCAGGCGTTCCTCCCACTTACTACGGTGCTTGGATGCCATGTGTCGGATCATGCTGGTGGTGGTGAGGTTTCTAGTGTTCATGCCTCGGCTCATTCTGGTGTGGCACAGGTTGCAAACTACAATTCTTTTGTCGTCCGCACTTTCCTTAAAAAAACGCCATACCGCAGAACACCTACCCTTTGGCAAGGTAGATTTACGCAAGGGGGTGCTCCGTGGAACATTTGCGGGCCGGTTTGGTGCGGTCCGCCTTCTTTCTGTAGCCACACCACTGCCTCTTCCAGCCTGTTGCGGTGCTGCAGATGGCTCACCCTCAGGACTGCTGACATCGCTCGGCTCTACACCTTCCCAGGTGGGGTCAGTCACCTCATCGTCCACCAAGTCCTCCTCCACTTCCTCACTCTGATCATCCTCCTCAAGTCTTGATCCCACCACATACTCAGTCATTGACAACTGTATAACATTCTCCTCAACAAGGTCTTGAGACGGAAATAGTGGTTGATTTAATGGCAACTGTGTCTCATCATCATCATCATCATCCACTACTTCCTTTGACCTTAAATGCCGTTCACATCTGTCATCTTCTTGTGATTGGGTAGCCTCTAGAGGTTGTGAATCAGGGCACAAGATGTCATGTTCCTCTGCAAGCGTGCTTGGAGAGAGGGTCAAATGAAGGATTGGTGATGAGACGAGCTCCTCACTATATCCCAGTGTGGGATCACTTCTTTGACCAGACCGTGTATGGTGGGAGGAAGGATGATCAGAGTGAGGATTATGTTGACCAGACTCTTGGCTACTGAGAGTGGACTTGGTGGAAGACAGGGTGGTGCTTAACCGGCTGGAAGCAGTATCAGCTGTCATCCAACCGACCACCTGTTCGCAGTGGTCGGACCTCGAGAGTGATGTCCTGCGACGCCCTGTAAAATTAGACATGAAGCTAGGTATGGTGGATGTCTTTCTTTCTTGTGCTCTGGCACCAGGCACAGTTTCTCCGCGTCCTGACCCGCGCCCTGAACTTTCAGGATCACGTCCACTTCCCCGTCCCTTTTTACCCGCCTTCTTCATCTTACACAGAATATGTGACTTTAATATTTGAGTTTGAAAACTTAACAGTATTTCTTACTATTCTGCAACTCTGCAGAGTACACAGAATAGGCTGCTAAACGGCGGTGAAACACACTGAATGGAATATGTGACTTTAATATTTGAGTTTGAAAACTTAACAGTATTTCTTACTATTCTGCAACTGTTCAGAGTACACAGAATAGGCTGCTAAACGGCGGTGAAACACACTGAATGGAATATGTGACTTTAATATTTGAGTTTGAAAACTTAACACTATTTCTTACTATTCTGCAACTGTGCAGAGTACACAGAATAGGCTGCTAAACGGCGGTGATACACACTGAATGGAATATGTGACTTTAATATTTGAGTTTGAAAACTTAACAGTATTTCTTACTATTCTGCAACTGTGCAGAGTACACAGAATAGGCTGCTAAACGGCGGTGATACACACTGAATGGAATATGTGACTTTAATATTTGAGGTTGAAAACTTAACAGTATTTCTTACTATTCTGCAACTGTTCAGAGTACACAGAATAGGCTGCTAAACGGCGGTGAAACACACTGAATGGAATATGTGACTTTAATATTTGAGTTTGAAAACTTAACAGTATTTCTTACTATTCTGCAACTGTGCAGAGTACACAGAATAGGCTGCTAAACGGCGGTGATACACACTGAATGGAATATGTGACTTTGATATTTGAGTTTGAAAACTTAACACTATTTCTTACTATTCTGCAACTCTGCAGAGTACACAGAATGTGCTGCTAAACTGCGGCGAAGCACACTGAATGGAATATGTGACTTTAATATTTGAGTTTGAAAACTTAACAGTATTTCTTCCTATTCTGCAACTCTGCACAGTACACAGAATGTGCTGCTAAACTGCGGCGAAGCACACTGAATGGAATATGTGACTTTAATATTTGAGTTTGAAAACTTAACAGTATTTCTTCCTATTCTGCAACTCTGCACAGTACACAGAATGTGCTGCTAAACTGCGGCGAAGCACACTGAATGGAATATGTGACTTTGATATTTTAGTTTGAAGACTTAACAGTATTTCTTCCTATTCTGCAACTCTGCACAGTACACAGAATGTGCTGCTACACTGCGGCGAAGCACACTGAATGGAATATGTGACTTTGATATTTTAGTTTGAAGACTTAACAGTATTTCTTCCTATTCTGCAACTCTGCACAGTACACAGAATGTGCTGCTAAACTGCGGCGAAGCACACTGAATGGAATATGTGACTTTGATATTTTAGTTTGAAGACTTAACAGTATTTCTTCCTATTCTGCAACTCTGCACAGTACACAGAATGTGCTGCTAAACTGCGGCGAAGCACACTGAATGGAATATGTGACTTTGATATTTTAGTTTGAAGACTTAACAGTATTTCTTCCTATTCTGCAACTCTGCACAGTACACAGAATGTGCTGCTAAACTGCGGCGACGCACACTGAATGGAATATGTGACTTTGATATTTTAGTTTGAAGACTTAACAGAATGTGCTCTAATCTGCAACTTTGCACACTAAACAGAATGTGCTCTAATCTGCAACTGTGCACACTAAACAGAATGTGCTCTAATCTGCAACTTTTCACACTAAACAGAATATTTTTTTTTTTTTTTTTTTTTTTTCCCCCCCCCACACAAAATAACCTGCTGCCCCCACACACAGTAGTCCTAAAAAGGACTTTTGGTTCTTTTTTTTCACAATTTTTTTTTTTTCCTCCCTACACTGCCTTTCCCTTCCTATCCTCCGCTCTCCCTGGCTCAGACTGAGCCGAACTCGATGGTCAGGTGCTATACAGCACCCGACCACGGGTTCTGGCCAGCCAATCAGTGTAATGCCAGCAGCCAACATGGCTGCTGGCATTACACCGATGTCAGAGCCTCCCTGCACGTTTATTGGCTGCGCAGCAGCCGCAAAACGTGCGGGGAGGAGACCCGAACATGGCGGGCGAGCACATGCGGTACTCGTACGAGTACCGCCATGTGCCGAGCAGAGCGATGCTCGAGCCGATCCGAGCATCGGCCGAGCATGCTCGCTCAACACTAGTTAAAATCCATATTGCTGATAGTAAACATTTGTAGATCTACATTTGTTACAATCCTCCAGTCATTAATCCTTTGGTTTAGCTAAAGCAGAAATTGTCTAAATATAAGATAACCAAGGGTCATATGCAGGAACCTAAAAATGAGACATTCTGGAACAAACCAGCTGCAGCATAGGGTAAAAATTCCAAATTCCCACTGAATTAAATATAAATTATTTGTCCCCTATGGTGCAGTTGGTTTAAAGGGATAGTAATACTTGAAAATAATTTTATTTTGTATTGTAGCCCTTAAAAAACATTAAAAATGGTATAAGTCTCATCTCCCAAACCTTTATGGTTTGGGAGATATTCACCAGTAAAATAAAGTAAATTTCCCTTTTCCTGGCTGCTTCAGCCAAGTCTGCCATCTAGTGGACAGATTTGGAATCTGGTCCACAGATGAACCGGCAGCTATTTAGCAGTGCCGATCTTTAAAAAGAACTACTTAATTGAACTGTGTACAAAGTGTGCCTGGCTTGCAATCACACTTTGTAGACCATTCCAATGAAGAAATTCCTTTTAAAGATCATGATCTCGGCACTACTGGAGAGCCGCGGCCGGTCAAGGAACCGGATTCCAAATCTGAGAGCTAGAACGGTGACGTCACTCAGGGGGAAACTTTGCTTATGAATATCTCCCAAACCATAAAGGTTTGGGAGATAAGACTTATATAATTTTTCATGTTTTTTTAAGAGCTACAATATAAAATAAAACTATTTTCAAGTATTACTATCCCTTTAACCAGAATTGTTCCCCAGTGAAGTGAAACTGTTATTTTGTAACAAATAGGCGATTTAGAAAAGTGTCTGAGATCGCCCATGTTTTGTATGTATGTATATATTTATATGGCGCCACACAGTGTACGCAGCGCCTTACAATAGACATAAGTTACAATAAATAAGTGAGACATTCATAGAAACAATGGGAGAGAGATCCCTGCCCCAAGGAGCTTACAGTCTAAATGGGTAAAAGGAGACAGACGGTGGGGTAAGAGGGTGTCAAGTGCTGACGCCCTCTTATAATTTTTCATTTCAAACAAAAGTTTCTGAGATATGTAGCTTTATTTATGTGTCAGTTTATGCAGCTGAGCTAGTACTTCCTGGAAAGAAGTGACAGTTGGTAATGCTTTTGAAAACTTAGAAGTGACAAAGGAACATTCACAATTTATTTTAAAGCCATAAATGTATGTGCTTTTTGCGATTGCTCACATTTTGATGCAAGAAGCATATTAATGCCTTGATGCTGAACAGCACCTGCTCCTAAACGAATGGCAAAGTTAGAGAATGTCCCCAAATTAATGGCAAAGTTAGTGAATGTGCCTAAATTAACGGCAAGGTTAGTGAATGCACATAAATGAATGGCAAAGTTAGCCAGACGTATGAAAATGTGTGCTAATTGCATTGCTGCATTAGGCACAATCGCTCATCCTTTCACAAAACGGTGGACCAGTTGACTACTCCCACTTCTTTAAATGCATTCACACACAAAAGCGCAAAAGTTTGCTAATTCTGAAAAACATTTGCAATTTGGTTACATTTTACTGCTATAGTTTTGCTGTCGAAAGTACACTATAAATAGTGATTGTGAACATTTCTTGCATTCCGACCAAAGTGACAGTTCCACTTTAAAGCAACCATAATACTAAACTACAACTTAATTGTATATGAAAAATGAGGGATTACAGCTCTGTGTGGATGGGGGGGTGCAATGAGGCTGTGAATGGGCAGGTGGCAAGGCTTTGGGCAACAGGAGTAAAGTGACACATTGTTTCAAGTAGAACTTTTATCTTTTGAATGTAATGCATTGCAGACCTGTAGCATTCAAGGTGTTAAAACCCCAATTCACTTTATCCCTTTAAGGACGAGGGTTTTTTCATGTGGGGACCAGAGCCATTTAATTTGCTAAGCCATCACATGTGAGCAATCATATGTACCGGCTTGCAGAGGGAAAGACTGAAACTGACTGGTCTGGCCTTCAGGCTCGCTGTGATCATTTAACACATGATGTGCCAGGATTGTCACTGGCCCTCAAAGGGGATGTATCACCTCTATATAACCTCAGCTTAAATAGTTAGGTTATATATAGAATATGACTAAAAGTGTCTTAATTATTTTATTTATTTATTAAGCTTTATTTGGCCTAAATTAAAGTACTGAAAGCTGCCCGCCAGCTACTTCCGGACAGACTGTGCTTACCTGCTCTGTACCACAATCTGTCACTCTGCCTCTGCTCTCCTCCCTCTATCCAGCCTCCTCTGATGACTGAGGCTTCTGTCTGTAAGCTGGAGCGGTCTCATTGGCTAGATATCGATCTCTGTCAATGAGATTGCTCCATCTTACAGACAGAAGCCTCTGTCATTGGAGGAGGCTGGATAGAGGGAGGAGAGCAGAGGCAGAGTGACAGACTGAGGTTACAGAGCTGGTAACCGCAGTCTATGCGGAAGCAGCTGCCGGGCAGACTTTATAACTTCAATTTAGACCAAATAAAGCTTAAAAAAAATTATGACACTTAGTCATATTCAGTATATAACCTAAATATTTAGGCTAAGATTTATATGTATGTGATACATCCCCTTTAAAAGACAGAAACTTGTGATGGTCCTGGCACGTCCATGGATGATAAGGGGTTAACATAATCTTTGTTTGCCCCCTGTGATTTAGATGGTTTACTGCAGAATCAATCCAGTTTGCTTTTATAAATATTGGCCATTGAGCCTTATTTATTAAGCTGAAGTGGAACAATACTGGTGCAATAGGGGACAATGACATTTCCAAAAATATTGTTTTAAAAGGTGGTTTAAACCCTTTGAATGCCAGAGAGGTCTCCAATACATTGCAAAGTAATTCAAAGGGCTAAAATTACCATTTAAATCAGAGAATTTTGGGAAACCCCATTGCACCAGAATTGCTCCACTTCAGTTTGATAAATACTGCCAATTGCTTTCATATCGGGAAGGATTCCGGATGTATCTAAGGAGAACGTGATTGGTTCAAAAGAGGTAACTGCTGAGCCACAAATCGATGCAGCTTATTTAAAAGATTACTGCCTAAAGGGATTAACTGAGCCTGCATCTTACATAACAGGCTAGCAGGTCTATAGAAAATGTACCAAGGCCCAACAAACCAGTGGCTGCCCGGCTGTTAATGAACTACAGCTCCCATCACACGTAGCACAGATTTTCCCTTTGAATATATGGGGGGGGGGGTATGTACTATGGTGTGATAAAGAGGTGATAAAATATTCTATGGAGAGATATTAGTTCATATGTTCTATAGAATAACATACGACTTGGAGAAGTCATCTCCACGTTATCACCTCTTTATCACACCTTAGTGCATCTCCCTCATGGTGTCTCAGTCTGAGATGCCTTGATACTTCTTTCTTACATTGATATAGGGATTTTCCTGCTGAATAAAACAAGGGAACTCACTGATGGGAAATGTTTCATTCATGTTCTAATTTATTTGTATTGGAACTGTTGGCGCTTCACCAGCTGGTGTGCAGAAGGCAGTTTTATTTTTATAATGCAGTCTAGCAGGATCCTGAGTCATTGACAACCGCTCAGTTTAAAAGAAATGAGTTTGAGCAGCAATAAGTTTTGAATGAAAATTCTCTGAGCAGTTTGCACACCCTTGTTTTATTCAACAGGAAAACCTTATTTAACCCTTTCGGTGCCAGAGGGCTTTGCAATGAGTTGCATACCCCTTTAGGACTGAAAGGGTTAGTAAACTCCATTTACTGCTTCTTTACCGTTGGGTACTAGAGCAGCGATTCTCCTCTCCAGTCCATGGAACACCAACAGGTCAGGCTCTTAGGCTATGCCTACTTAAAGTGGTAGTAACACTTTATAATAATAGATTCCAAAAACTGCCTGTCTTTGTTAGCCATTCTTTATTTAAAATGATCGTTTAAGAGAGATGTAGCTTTATTTATTTTGCACTTTAGCAGTACTGACTGGCACAGCCTGGTGTGTCAGATACTAATGTTCCACTCTCCCTTCTAACTGCCACTTCCTACCAGGAAGTACTGGCTAATTTGCATAAAAAGACATACACATAAAGCTAAATATCTCTTTAGAAATAAAGAATGGCTGAAATGCAGGGTGATTTTGAAAGAATCACTCAATCCATAGAAAAGTGTTCCACTTTAAGCACAGGTAGATCTCTCATATGGAGAGATCCACCTGTGATCAAGTAGCATATGCTGACAATCTGACCTGTTGCTGTGCCCTGAGGACTAGCAATAAGAAACAATGCGCCAGTTATTCTGGAATAAACCAACTGCACCACAGGGGACAAATAAAAACCCCAGGTCAGTTAAATTGGTCTTTTAGCCCCTTGAATGTTAGAGAGGTATCCAAAGCCTTTTGAACCAATGCATTGGAGACATCTCCACCACTCAAGGTGTTAAAAAGCTCTATTTGTCACCTATGGTGCAGTTGGTTTACTCCAGAGCAAGTCCATATATATATATATATATATATATATATATATATATATATATATATATATATATATATATATATATATATATGTATATATTAAAATATGGGCCCGTGTGGTAGAGACACCTGCAATGCATTGGAGGCATGTCTGGCTTTCAAGTGATTTATGAATAAATAACAGCTCCTGATACTAATCTCCCACTTAAACCCCTTAACCCTTTGAGTGCCAGAGGGGTGTGCAACGCATTGCTTTGCATACCCCTCTGGTACTCAAAGGGTTAATGACCCTGGATGTGCAAGGACTGTCACAGCTTTTGGTCCTTTAAGTACCAGTGACAGTCCTAGTACGTTATGAGTTAAATGATCATAGCACACATGAAGGCGCGGTGAGATCATGCCGGGAGGCTGAAACTGATGGTTCCAAGACCAGAGCAGTCTGCTTCAGCCTTTCCCTTGGCGAGACAGAACGCGTGATCGCTCACGTGTGCCGGCTCAGCAAATGAAATGCCTCTGGTCCTCACATGTATTAAAACCCTGGTCCATAATGGGTTATTCTTACTTTGGCTAGAAAGTCATAATATTCCCCATGAATGTTGCCTTTGTTCAAAGGATAACCTCTTCAGTCAGCTCCTGATGTCACAGCCATGGAGTCAGACATGACAGTTGCAGGTAGAGTTTATGAAACTGCTTAACCCTCTGTGGACTGGAAGGGGGGCATAGTTTGAAGGTGCGGGGGGTGGAGATTCTGTCTGATGGTCCTGCTAGCAGGCGTCATGCCCTCCTTCATGGGCCTGAAATCCAGGATTGATTGAAGGTGTTCTAGAAAGGTAACTGTGTGTGTGGTTATAAACTGGTAGTGTTCTCCTTTAATGAAAACTGGTGCTGTTATAAATATGCCTCTCAGGATTCTTTGTTCTTGTGACAGAAGGTGATCCATAAAGAGGAATCTGCTGTACAGAGATGTGTCCTGCTTTGTGATAACAAGCTGCGTCTGAGTATCATCCAAGAACTCTTCAGTCTGTCATTAATAGAAATGCAATTGGGTAAGCATGGCGTTTTGTTCTCTGACTTGCCAGAAGCAACATGGATCAAGCAAAGCCATTTTGGTTGGAGGAACTAAACAGCCACCAAGCACACCTCCAGTTTCTCACCATCCTGTTGCTAGAGATATCACCAAGGTATTGCTGAGAGTGGTGGGTGGTTAGCACCGCCAATCAAAATAGCTTTTTAAAAGGTCAATAAAGTTTGATCTTGAAAAATATATACTTTGTAGTGCTTTCCCTGTTGGGGAAAACAAGTTTACCCCACTGCAAGGAGATGATTAATTCAGAAGTTGCCGCAGACAGTAGTCAGTGGCTCACCTCTCCTATAGAATGCAGTAGAATAACTGTCTGGACACCAGGTGGCACTGTTCATGGAAGCAAAGAAGACTATATGAATGGCAGTAACTTTGGAACAAAGCCTCTCCCAAAAGTGGGCTTACCCTTGCTTTACGCAGTAGTTAAACCCTTGCAGTATGCATTTTTGTTTCCTTAAAACATTACTATTCTTTTAACACAATATCTGCCAGAGGGGTATCCAACCTATTGCTTTGCAAAGGATTGGATACCTCTGTAGCACTCCGTGTTAAAAGATAAGTGTTATTATTACAACACTTATACTGTGGATTTTTTTAGGGAGGTATGGAGTTTTAAAACTTTGGGTACCAATGTGTTCCATGCCTCTCTGGCACTCAGAGGGTTAATGGAGTTAAACAATGTTGGGAGTTTATTCAAAAGTTATTTTAGTTTAAACTGCGTCATAGTGGTGGAGCTATGGAGAACTGTAGCCAGTGACTCTGCCAGCCCATAGAATGCAATAGATTGACTGTCTGGACACCAGGTGGCACTTCTGCTAGCAGTTTTAATATATAAAAAAAAAAGAAAACTGAGCCATAATAACACTTGATTGAGGAATCTTTCCAGTTTTACCCAGCAAGAAAAGTCCTACAATGATTTTTTTTTTTCCATAATAAAAGTTTACTGCTGTTCTCCAGTGCATTATGTAGTATCCAGTGGGTTAAACTGAAAAACTGTAATTAGGAGTGCTGGATTTTAGCTCTTCCAAACAAAATGGCCTCTAACGCCTAGATTCCTAGGACAATAGGTTATTAATATGTTTAACAAAAATGTTTACCTAGGTTGCAGTCCTTCATACAGCAGTCAGATATTCTTATGGGTCAGTTCACATGAGCAATTTGAACATCGTTGCTCAAGCCAGCCATGTTTGTTTGCTTTTAACCCCAAGAGTGGTACGCAACGCATTGCCCCTGGCACTCAAAGGGTTAATGTGATGTTCTCCACCCTTTCTCTGGATAGGCAAGTGACGTGACTGATGGGCATCCCCATTAGGGTCTCCCAAGCACGAATGACCACTACCCATGTAGGCCGCAGTCGCCTGGATCATTGCAGTGAACATCCGTACAATACAGTCAGTGATACATATCTCTGAACACATTCACATTACAGCACAAGCTGCATTTGGGCTGTGTCACAAAAAGCTGGTATTTTCCCAGTGTAAACAGTCCAAAGGATGGCCATTAGTTACATTATGTATTTATTTACTTGTGATTAGTACAGGAGTGGCAGAGGCATAACTAGAATGCCCCGGGCCCTGGTGCAGGAAGTGCCATGGGCCCCCCCAACCCCCGAACACATTGGCCCCGGGCCCTCCACAATGCCTCCATTTCCTACCTCCTAATCCCTGGTGGTCAAATGGAGTGGCAGGAGAGACGGTCTGGCACAATGTGCTCCCGCTCTGTCCTCTTCTGTAATGCAGAACGCTGGGAGATGATGTCATCTCCCAGCGCTCTTCATTACTAGAGCGCCGGAGGGAGATTGCGGTGCCAGGAGGAGGGGGTCGCAGGGGGCAGCCCCTATAGTTACGCCACTGAGGAGTGGAATCAGTCTGTGAATGCTGTATGTGAATGTGGCCTGTATACTATTTTTTATAATTGGAACTGTGTTGTAGTTTGTAGCTGGATAAAGGTATTTAGATATCTGAAGGATAAACACTTTCCTGAGTCTAAAGGGATGTTGGTGTGTTTCTCATCATTATTCCTCGGAGCCCACCAACAGGGTAACGTTTGGAGTGAGTAATGTGTGACTCAGTCATTGTGACTGAGCTGCCTGTGCTTAATTAGGTTTATCCATAAAACATGAACTGGGGGCATGACCCGAGGGCTGGCGCTGAAAATCACTTCTTTATACCTTGGCTTATTCAGACGGTTGATCCCTCCCTTCTTTGTACTCTGTGTTTACTAAAGACAAGCAGAAATGGAGCTCATGATTAACCCCTTAAGGACCCATGATGGTCCTGGCACATCTTGGGTCCAACATGTGATAAGGACCCATGATGTGCCAGGACTGTCAAGGATTTCGGGGCTTCCCATGAGGCTGCCCGCTGTTCGGGGAGTCCAGAGTCAGATAGAAAGGAAAAAAACACCTCAGTGGTCCTTAAAGGGTTAAGCTCATTAAACTAAAGTTATAATTTTCCATTATGTTTACACGTTATTGTTTCTTACATATATTCATAAATAGGTAATTATATAATCGGGAAAATCTACAGTAGCTTAATGTAGTGGTTCCCAAACCATCCACAAGGAGCCTAACTGATCATGTCTTAAGGATTTGCATGCTTGTTCACAGGAGTTGTAGATTTGAACAGCTGAAGGGCCCCAGGTTGCTGATCCCTGGTATAGACTAGTGGTGTGACCTCTAACAGGTCATGTCTTTAGGATTTACCTGCTTGTTCACAGGTGAGTGAAATGACTGAGCCTCTTAATAACTCATCTGTGCACAGACAGGGAAATCCTGAAGAACGGGCCTGTTAGGAGTCCACTAGCAGAGGATGGGCAACTGCTAATATAAATCAGTGGCAACATGAGGCCCTTCAGCTGTTCAGGACTACAATTCCCATCTTCCCCGGGCAGCCGTTGGTCATACTAGTCAGTTAATAAGCTTATAATAAAATAGCATTTCTGAAATAATATATTTTCCTCTTGTGCTCCTTATCTGTAGGTCGTTCTTTGTGGATCACTCTGACGTCAGACAGTGATGGGTTTATCCCATTAACATTTTCAGCTAATCAGGAAATAACAATCAGGGATGCAAGGATTTCCACAGTTCACTCTCCCATGAGCACTGACAGTATCAGCCCTGGAGAGCCTTCTAGCAGTGTCACTTAGTGGGTACTGAATTCATGTTGCTTCTCAGTTAATTTTTTTTGTCTGTACCAGGGGTGGGTAACCTGCTGTATACTTGCTGTTTTTAGACTACAAGTCCTGTCACCCTCCTCTCTCCGTTGACGTGCTAAGGATTATGGGACTTGTAGTCCAAGTCAGCTGAAGAATTGCATGTACTCTTATGAACAGTATAACTGTGTGTGCAAGTAGCAACTTCTACCTGAGCTGCGGGCAACCAGAGGATGTCATTTCTAATGTAAAATGTAATTATTTAATCCCTTGGGGAGTGCAATGCGTTGGTTAAGGCATGCCAAACTGGTATAGTGGTGAAGACTTCTGCCTAACTGAAGAGGCATGACTGATGGGATTGCCAGGCTGCAGCGATCAGTGTTGCGGTATAATGCAGATCTTACACCAGAAGCTGTTTTGAAGAGTCTGGAAGGGAATGCATCATCAATAGGTTTGCAAGACCACAAATTCCTGGGTAAGTTCAAAAGAAAAGTGGAGAAATTCTGGGGCAAACCAAAAGCTTCATGGGGAGAAATGAAAATTCAGTGATTTAAAGCTGATCCACACTGGACACACACATCAAACCCACTCCTGGTGTTAAAAGCAAATACTTGATTAATCTATAGACAGTATAAATTTTACCATATGTGGAAGAGGCAACAACACTTTCCTGTTCTGTCTTATGCGTTCTGAGCCATTTCCCAGGAGCATGATTACAGAGTATATGATGAATCAACTGGAAATTGTGTGAAACGCGTAAGTACTCTCATCACTATGATCTGTACAGTGTGGGTTGCAGATGGGACGCTGTGCGGATCATGCGCCGAAGATGTGGAGATGCTACTATGTAACTAAATAGGTGAGACCTCTCCAGCATTCAGGGGGGCTTAAAATACCTTTTTAAATCAGTGGGAATTTAGGACACACTTATTTCTTCCTTCTGGTGCAGATGGTTTGGTCCAGAATTGTTCCAGTTTACTTTTGAACACCATTGTCCTGGAGGATTCTGCAGAGACTGTGAGATGGAATGTTGAGGAACGTTTATGTACAGTAGTGGAATTGGGGGGTTAACCTATTCATTGCCAGACCGAACTGTTGACCCTGTAGACTTTATGGACAGATTCTTGGTTATTTAATCCCCTAAGAACCGGTGATTGCCCTGGCACGCCGTGGGTTTTGCGGGAGCGTTGTGAGCACTAGGGAGACTACAACGGACCGCTCAAAGACCGAATTGGCCCGTTTCAGACTCTCATTTGGCTCGACAGTAAATGCTATGTATGTATGTATATCTTTATTTATATGGCGCCACACAGTGTATGCAGCGCCTTACAATAGACATATGTTACAATAAATAAGAGGGGATGAAATAAGTGCGACATTCATAGAAACAATGGGAGAGAGGTCCCTGCCCCAAGGAGCTTACAGTCTAAATGGGTAAAAGGAGACATACAATGGGGTAAGAGGGTGTTTAGTGCTGAGATTACAAGTCCGGTGGCTCACCAATCTACATCTACCCTGGGACCGCTGGTCGTTAAGGGGTTAGGAAATAATAAGCCTTGTGTACAAATGCAGAAAGGGAGCAGTTCTGGGTCAAACTAGCTGCCTCCTAGGGAACAAGTACAAATTCATATTGGTTTAAGTGGGGATTTTTAACCTCTTGAATACTAGAGATGTCAGGCCTTTCTAGCATTCAGGGGTTAAAAGTCCCATTAAAGTCAATGAACATTTTGAGAATTTTGGTTTGCCCCAGAATTTACTCCCTGCTCTCTTTATACTTAAGGTCTGCTTCTTCTCTGTTACTGGGAACTTTAGACATACTTGAAGATACTTTTGATTTATTTCCTCAGTAAACAGACAAATAACAGTCGGAGAAGTGTCCAGCTCATTACATATCTCTGGGGTTTAGTATGTGTATTTATTATTTATTTTTTCCTCATCTGAAGCTCTTGTGCCACCTGGTGGCTGAATCATAGAGACTCTGAATTCCAGAAGCATTTTTGTTCAGCTCAATCTATACTGACTGCCTCAATGTCACTGCAGCCTCAGGTTGCCCAGAACTCACCACAGAGTGTTTCTGACCTAGAGAAGATTTAATGTATAGTTTTATTCTGGAGATGATTTATGATAATTTGTAAAGCACTGATACATTCTACAGTACTGTACAGTAGGGTACCTGTATCAATGGTGTGATGCATGCAATACTATGTCCTAAGTTAAACTCCTATGATAACATTTTAATATGTGTGGTGGGGTGCATTAAGGTGTGACAACCCTGTGATAAGGTGGAGATAACTTCACCAATGATATAATATCTTCAAATCTTATGTTATTGTTTGGAGCCAATGCACTAAGATCTCCCTAACTTTAGAGATCTTAGTGCATCGGCTCTGTACAATAACATAAGAATTGGATAACTGATATCACTGGAGAAGTTATCTCCACTTTATCACTGCTTAGTGCATCTCCCCTCAGGTCTAATCACGACAATGTCAGTTATGCATTTAAATGGACCTTTCAAGCTAAGACCAGTTCAGTTTGTTGTACAGAGAATTAAAATCTGCCTATGTTTGTACTAGCCATTCTTCTGTCAAGTAACTCGTCTTCTTTTTTTTTTTTTTTTTTGTTAAATTAGAAGTTAACTTTTATATTTTGGTGGCACAGTTTGGCATGTTATGTTAATCCCCTGCACAATAACATAGCGACATACTTGAGGAGGCCAAAAAAAGCCATATCCATCAAGATTAGCTTTCTCTTATCACTCTTGAGTCACAGGAAGGCAAGAAACCTCTTTAAAGGGATAGTAATACTTAAATTTAACTATAATGCATCTTGTAGCCCTTAAAAATCCAATTTAAATGACCCCAGCGGCATCTTTCAAACCTTTCTGGTTTGAGAGAGATCCACTTTCAAAGTTCCCTCTCCCCTGACATCAGCGTTCTAGCTGACAGCAGGGGAATCCGGTCCCTGAACAAGCGGCGGCTCTTCAGCAGAGCCAAGATAGCGTTATGGAAAAGAAATACTTCACTGGAATGGTCTTCTACGTGTGCTTGGTTCTGAGCTATAAAAATATCCAATACATTTTTTAAAGAATCTACAGTATCTGCAAACCAATGCTAATTATTTCTGTTCAAGTCCATACTTAAAGTGGACCTTTCACCCTGATTCAAGTTGGCATATTTGAAAACTTCTTTAAAACTGACTATATGTCATGTTAGGCAAAAGACCAGCAAATGTACGGTTCAAGAGATATTCACACTTGTTACCATATACCAATGTGTGCTAATTGAGGTGATGTTAGATATGCTAATGGAGCCTTTGCAGTGATGTGTTATATGCTAATTAGGGTTTCAGTGACATCCCATATGCTAATGAAGCTCTGTGCAGTGCCAGGAAATGCTCACTTTCACTTTTCCCAGAAATAAATGTTTGACTATCTTCTAAACTATATATCTGCTGGACTTTTGGTTAACTTGACACACATGCAGTTTTGAATGAAGTTTTCAATGCGTTGCGTACCCCTCTGGCACTCAAAGGGTTAAGGTGATACGGGCATTTTAATACTCGTTGTGCTATTAGAAATGCCTCTGTTGTGTGGACTCTTCCTAGCTACAGTCATGGCACAGTTTGATGTCAGAAGCGTAACACACAGTGCAGGGGCAAACCGTAAGAAGGGGCAACTATGCCTCGCCCCAGTTGTGCCCTTTAGGTTTGTAATAGCAACTCCAGCTGCATTGCTCAATTGGCCGTCCAGTCCCTGTGAAGAGAAGGAGCTACCCATACCGGATGAAGCTGAGAAGTATAGTCCAACAACTGCTGAAGAGGCACAAGTTAATGTAGGGATAGTTGGTGTTTTTATTTTATACATTATGGTGTTTTTCAAATATTAAAGTTTGGGTTTCAAGGCGCTCCTTTTAATTAAATAAGACTACTTACTACTATAAGACTGAAAGTGGGATACAGTAATGAATGCAGCTTTTCACTCCTTTTTCTTTTCTTTTTTTCAGTTTTTTGTGATATATACTGTAAGAAAGACTTGCAACATGCACTTGTTCTACCTCACACATATCATCTTCCTAATGTGAATACTAGCACTAGTTTAACAAACTAACCACCAACACTGCAGTGTGCACTTACCTGCATTTCAACTTATGCTTAGTCCACCTCCTCTCTGCTCTGTTCCTGCTCAGAACAGGCCACTCCAGACCACTAAGTTGTTAGTCCTGTGCCTGCTTCTACACCAGAGCTCAAAATTTCCACTTGCTGCAAGGAGAAATTGAATGAGTGCGAGTGGAAATTGAAGCCTCCGTTGTCCTGCCTGCCTCAGTGCTGTTTTATCCTATATGCAGCTGCCCTCCTGTGGACACAACCGATATAACAGGTCAGTTTCTCTATGCATGATACCGGCACTGATGCCACTGTGTAAACAAGGAAGTGATGCTTGCGATGGACCAAACGTGGCTCTAAATCATCTGAAAACCACCCCTGGACCACAAAAACCTGTCGATTAGCATCATCAAGTATATCTCGGGCAAGGTATAATGCCCTAGGTAGACAGCAGATAAAAGGTACTCTGTTCCCTTCTACATGACAACCATCCAGACTACTACAAACGTACGCATTCATCATGCCATCATTCACACGCACTAACTTGACACCCAAACAACACCTAAAACCACTACAAACCCTATTTGATACCCATTATCAGTGCTGTATCATTGTTGCCAATGACAGTGTCCGTAAGACACTCACCAGACGCTCACAGCTACCATTTCCCTACTAAACTAGTCCCTAAAAAATCACAAAAACCACACACAAAAAAAAGCAATCCTACACCGAACCCAATAAAACCACCCCACAACCAACTATCTCAACCACCCAACCCTACCTGAACTAGCCCCACAACACACTACTGTCCCTATCCAAATCAACCCCCCCCCCCCAAACCCTAGGTATCCTGCTTCATAAACACTACTTTCACTGTCGTCCAATACAGGTCACTGGTACTCTGGGAGGCGTAAGTCCCCTTTAATAGGCAGGAACAACTATGCAAATAATTTGCAAGGGGCGGAGCCTCCCCTCTTACTTAAGCCACCTTCTGGCCAGAGCCACTTTAGATTGATTTGTTCCTGGTGTGCTTCCACACCAGGTAGAGAACATCTATGCATCTTAGTATTTTATTATTTTTTATTCAAATATGGAATACCACCATTAGGAGGGTGACCATGGCTGTGAATTGCCCTCTTTAAAGTGGCTGGTGCAGCTTCCAGGGATTTTCTGTGGACCTATGCCCTGAAGAGGGGACAGCTTGTGTTAAGCAGCTCCCCTGTTGGGGAATTTACCTCTGGTTCTTTCCCTCCTTATCATGGTCACCTGAAGACAGAAGTCAGCAAGGAAGGTGAGTCACCCATTGAGTGCTGAAGGTCCACTTGTCCCCACAGTGTCCCTTTGATGGGCTTGTATTTGGGAGTTTTAATACACTCCAGCACTCATAGGGTGTTTTTATTGCATTATTACTGTTTATGCAATTTCTGTGTTATTCTCTGAGTTTTGGAGCATTGGGTATTCATTTATTTATGTTTCTCATGTGTTTCATGCTTGTTTGGGCACTTTTTAATGTTTTACTAAACTTTATTAAAAATGGTGTTCCGCGCCTTTAAGCGCGGCTTTTTCCCGCTCAGACGCAAGGGCTCCTTTACTCTCTATGGGAATTCACAGTATGGGACATATCTCTGGAACCGCTTGTCACAGCAACTTCAGAGAGGGCTCATTTTAATTCTAGGCTCCTGATCTATCATCCGGAATGTGTTTTATTCATGTGGGGTGTTCAGGGGGGCTTCGGGCAATGTTTGGGGTACTTGGACAGGAAAACTACATTTCCCATGAGCGCTTGGTTCGCGCTCGTTTCTGATTGGCTGTCATGACGGCCGCCATTTTGTGGTACTTTTCCTAGGCGAGTACACTACGCAGGGACCGAGCCTTCTCTCTCCTCAACAGATTAACCCTTCGCTGGCCAGATAAGTCCGTTTTTAGAACATTTCTGGGGTGAAACTTTAATCTTAACACTTTTTCTGGGTGATAGTGTTATTAGTGGGGTATATTGACGCTGTGAGCATGTCTACTTCACTGGAGCTAGGGGCTAGACCCAAGTCTAAGGAGGATGGGGGGTCTGCTACCCCCATGGCGTTTTGCTCCTCTTGCCACATTGGGCTGGATGGCGATAATGTGGGGGATCTATGCCCTAATTGTACTGGTCAAGATAGCAACCCTGGGCTTCCCAGCCATGCTATTGAGCCATCTTGGGTGAGGGAGTTTAAAGCTGCCACTAGGGATCTCAGATCCACGCTTCAACTCTTTCCCTCTCAGGTACAGGGGGCTCTCCAGGTCTGGCAGACCCCCTCTACTATCAGGACCTCCCTGCCTAAGCCACAGGGAGCTCCTGATATCACTGATTCTTCTGAAGAAGAACTTTTACAGGATTCTGATGCTGAGGAACGTACTGTTATTGAATCTAACAGGTCCATTGGGGACCCCTATGAGTGTGACCCTGAAGTTTCGGCTGAGGGTCTTATCAGAGCGGTTCTGAATACGCTCAACCTTCCTCTGACTCAGGAATCCACTTATGATCCTACTGATGTTTTTCAGAAAAAGCCATCTAAACCAGTTGTTTGTTTTCCAACTAACCCTACTCTTGCCCGTCTGGTCTCTGAGGCATGGAAGAATCCTGATAGATCTTCCTCTGTCTCCAAAAAGTTTGCTAAACTTTACCCTTTTCCTGAGGCGGAGCTGGCAAAATGGGTTCATCCTCCCAAAGTGGATGCTCCTGTGTCTAGACTATCCAAATCTACTGCTTTGGCTGTCTCAGATGCCTCTGCCTTGCAGGACTGGACGGATAAGAAACTAGAGCTCTCTCTTAAGTCTATTTTTGCCTCCATTGGCACAGCCATGCGCCCCACTTTTGCTGTGGCATGGGTTAATAGAGCTATTGCGGCCTGGACTGAACGACTGACTGAAGCGGTTCGCCAGGATGCGCCTGTATCTGAACAGTTGCAGCTTCTTGCTAATATCACTGAAGCTCAGAACTATGTTGCTGACGCTGCTTTTGATGCTGTGCGCATGATGGCGAGGGCCTCCACTTCTTCTGTGGTGGCTAGACGCGCTCTTTGGCTGAAAATTTGGTCTGCTGATACAGCCTCTAAGAAAGCCTTGCTTTCCTTGCCCTTTCAGGGGAATTTGCTTTTTGGGTCTGAACTCAAAGAAATGATCAGTGAGGCTACTGGCGGTAAAAGTACTCTTCTACCCTCAGTCTTTAAGAAAAAGTTTCCAGCCAAACGCAATCGGTCCTTTCGTTCCTTTCAGACTGAGACACGCTCCTCGGCCCAAACGGGTCCTCCCACTACGCGCTCCTCCTCCAAGCCCAAACAGTCCTGGAGGCCCAAAGTTGCCTCCAAGGCCAAGACCTCCAAGACTGCTTCGGCATGACTCGCCGAACCCGGGTCCGCATCCGGCTGTAGGCGGTCGTCTCCGCATCTTTCGCCGGACTTGGGAGGAGTCAGTGGCGGACCCATGGGTTCTTCAGGTGGTGTCAGAGGGATACAGGATCCCTTTCTCTTCCCTTCCTCCTTTTCGGTTCCATTTTACTCGTCCTTCTCAGGAACCCACAAAAAGGCGTCTGTTCGACGACGCTATTCAGGATCTCTTGGACAAAGAGGTCCTGGAGGCGGTTCCTCAGGGGGACACAGGTTCAGGATTTTATTCCAACCTGTTTGTGGTAGCCAAAAAGGACGGAGGAGCCCGTCCCATCTTGGATCTCAAAGATCTCAATGCCTATGTGGTGACTTCCCACTTCCGCCAGGAGTCCCTGCGCTCTGTGATTGCAGCAATGTCTCCAGGGGAGTTTCTTGCCTCCCTGGACCTTCAGGATGCTTATCTTCACATCCCTATTCATCCAGAGAGCAGGCGGTACCTCAGGATTGCCTGCCACAGGGGACACTTTCAGTTTGCAGCGCTCCCCTTTGGGCTGACTTCAGCCCCTCAGGTCTTCCAGAGGGTGTTGGGCTCATTGATAGCGGTGCTCCATCAGGATGGGATCAGAGTGACCCCCTACATGGACGATCTCCTTCTGAAGGCCTCCTCAGCGGAGCTTCTCCTTCAGCAATTACAGATGTGCATGCACACCCTGAACCGTCATGGCTGGATCCTGAATCTGGACAAGTCGGACTTGATTCCATCTCAGAGGCTTCTGTTCCTGGGTCTCCTGTTCGACACTCGCCAATGCATGGTGTTTCTTCCAGAGGACGTGGCTCACCAGATAGCTGTCAGAGTGGCTGGAATTTTGGACATGGACGAGATTCCAGTTCCGAAGTTGTCGTCCTTAGTGGGGAAGTTCATTTCCACAATCGAAGCAGTACCATTTGCCATGGCCCACTCCCGGGATCTTCAGAGGTTTGTGATCCAGACGTGCAAGAATCATCCAGATCATCAACATCTGTCTGTTTCTCTTCCTCCTCATGTCGAGTCGAGTCTGCTCTGGTGGTTAGATCTCTCTCATCTCCTGAAAGGGAAATCCTTTCTAGTTCCTCCTTGGACCACAGTCACTACGGATGCCAGCCTTCGGGGCTGGGGTGCAGTCTGGGGTCGCTTCAGTGCTCAGGGGAAATGGGGTCTGGAGGAATCCATGCTCTCCATCAATGTTCTGGAACTTCGAGCTGTCCGGCTGGCCCTGAGGCACTGGGAGTCTCAATTGACCGGTCTTCCAGTCAGAGTGGAGTCCGACAACGCCACGGCGGTGGCTTACATCAACAGGCAAGGCGGCACAAGAAGCGGTTCCGCCTGGTGGGAGGTCAAGGATATTTTGTCTTGGGCAGAAGATCACGTGCCTGTCATCTCTGCGGTTCATATTCCAGGTGTGGACAACGTCATGGCAGACTTCCTCAGTCGTCATACCGTCGACAGCGGAGAATGGGCTCTTCACCCAGAGGTGTTTCACATGCTCACTCAACGGTGGGGGATGCCTGTGGTGGATCTGATGGCTACCAGACACAACAGGAAGGTTCCGGTGTTTTGCTCCCGGTTGAGGGACTCCCTTGCTCTAGCAGTGGATGCCTTGTCGATCCCTTGGGACTTCCCCCTGGCTTACATCTTCCCTCCTCTTCCTCTATTGGTCAGAGTTATCCAGAAGTTGAAGAGGGAACGTTGTCCTGTCATCCTATTGCTCCAAACTGGCCTCGCCAGTCCTGGTTTCCGGAATTGATGGCCATGTCAGTGAAGGATCCAATCCCACTTCCAGCCCGTCCGGACCTGCTTCTTCAGGGGTATCTGTGGAAAGAGGATGTTCACTCTCTCCATTTGATGGCATGGCGGTTGAATCCTCGATTCTAGCAAAGAAAGGCTTTTCTCCTTCTGTGGTATCGACGATGCTCAGTGCTCGTAAGCCTGTGTCTTCCAAGATCTATCATCGCATATGGTCAACTTTCGTGACATGGTGCTCTGACAAGAAGTTGTCACTTGACTTCCATCTTCCCACTGTCCTGGCCTTCTTGCAGGACGGTGTGGATAAGGGGCTCAGTCTGAGTTCCCTCAAAGTTCAGACTTCTGCCTTGTCTGTGTTTTTCCAGGAACGGATTGCTGTCCTTCCTGATGTGAAAGTCTTCTTCCAGGGTGTGACTCATGTTCGACCTGCCTTTAAGAGTCCTGCTCCCCAGTGGGATCTCAATTTGGTGCTGGGAGTTCTTCAGCGACCACCGTTTGAATCCTTGGCTTCCATTCCGTTACGTCTTGTGACTTGGAAGATGGCCTTCCTCTTGGCTGTTGTGTCAGTGCGCCGGGTAGCAGAGTTACAGGCCTTGTCTTGTAAACCTCCTTACCTGGTGTTCCACAAGGATAAGGCTGTGCTTCGCACTACCAAGGAATTCTTACCCAAGGTTGTGTCTGAGTTTCACATCAATCAGGAGATTGTGGTTCCCTCTTTCTGCCCTAATCCTTCATCTGACAAGGAAAGAGATCTCCATCTGTTGGATGTGGTGCGTTGCCTCAAGTTTTATGTTCATCGCACCGAGTCTATCAGGAAGTCTGACGCTCTATTCGTCATTCCTGAGGGGCCTAGGGCAGGAAGACCGGCTTCCAAAGTTACCATTGCCTCTTGGATTAAGGCTACCATCCGTGAAGCCTATAAGTTGAGGAATAAGCATGTTCCCTTCCGGGTGACTGCCCATTCCACCAGATCTATTGGGGCCTCTTGGGCCTACAAGAATCAAGCTTCTGCTGATCAACTGTGCAGAGCGGCCACTTGGTCCTCTGTGCACACCTTTTCTAAGCACTATCGAGTTGATGTACTGGCTTCGGCTGATGCCAGTTTTGGAAGGAAGGTCCTGGAGGCAGTCTTGCCTGTGTAGGTCTTCCGCTCTGTGATCCTTAGTGCTTCTTTACTGTTGAGCCCGGTTGGCTCTAGTTCCGTGTGCTGTGTTAGTTCAGGGATTGTTCCCTTGGTTGGTGTCCGTTGACACTTACAGTTTGGGCTATGTTATCAACTGGTCATAACAGTTCCAGTGACTTGGGCCTTGCGCCTGGTCCTTGCCTTACTTCCCGCCTCTGGATCAGCTCAATGTTTGTACATCCCAGAGTACCAGTGACCTGTATTGGACGACAGTGAAAATAGGATTTTAGTCTTACCTGTTAAATCCTTTTCACTTAGTCCATACAGGTCACTGGTCTCCCACCCTGTCAAGGGACCAGTCTTGGCTCTCCTGTGGCATTCAGTGGGAGACCGTTCGGGCATGCTCACAGGAGTCTTTCTTTTTGCTTACCTGAGGTCAGTTTTAGGGTCTCAAATCAATCTAAAGTGGCTCTGGCCAGAAGGTGGCTTAAGTAAGAGGGGAGGCTCCGCCCCTTGCAAATTATTTGCATAGTTGTTCCTGCCTATTAAAGGGGACTTACGCCTCCCAGAGTACCAGTGACCTGTATGGACTAAGTGAAAAGGATTTAACAGGTAAGACTAAAATCCTATTATCCCATACTCTATCAACCACCCAAACCCTAGGAATTCTACCTATACCACAATCCCAGCTATCCCAATCCACATACCCTAAACACTATTCCCAAATAGCCTTCTACATCTGGACCACTACCAACATCCCATACCCTACCACATCACACTCAACCCATCATTCAATCCCATCCTCACCCTACCACTCACTACTACACTTCACACCAACAGACACACTACTGGTCCCAACACACATCCAGTCCCAAGTAAAACACAATGATAACACAGGTGAGAATGATGGACAAGTGTCCTACATTCCTTTATTTAATCATAGTAATGTACACACACAGTACTGTAGAGCCAAACCTCTCCTAACCACTAGAACTATTTTACAAGGTTAACCTGTTGAGTGTCAGTGTTTTGAGAAACCATTCTTTTGTCACTCAAAGGCTTAAACTACTTAAAGGGATAGTAATACTTCATTTTAACTTTATTTTATTGTGTAGGCATTAAAAAAACATGAAGAATGATATAAGTCTTATCTCTGAAACCTTTATGGTTTAAGAGATATTCACAAACAAAGTATCCCCCCCCTGTTCAACCAGATCAGAAGGGAGATGCCCAGGTAGACTGCAGAGAGGGACAATCTTCAATTAAGATAATGGAAAAAGCTGAAAAACTTGTCAAGGGGGGGAAGGGCTTTCATTGTTTTCATACAAAGAAAATTGTCCCCTTCTGTTATCTGTCCTGTCATACAACCAGACTCACATCTGAGAAGAGATGGCTTACACTAGGAAAAAGGGGTGGGGAGGGGAACTTTGCTTGTGAATATCTCATAAACCATAAAAGTTTGAGAGGTAAGACTTATATCATTCTTCATGTTTTTTTAATGCCTACAAAATAAAATAAAGTTAAAACGAAGTATTACTATCCCTTTAAATATGTATACCCTTGATGTATTTATCTGGTATGAGTGCCACTGTGTTTGTGCATAGCTTTGCACATTTTTTTACATGAAGGAGAATAAAGCAAACACAACACTTAGATCACTTTCAGGTGAATCAAGCACCAGGACCATATGGTATGCCATATGCTGAATAAAACCTAGAACAACAGTGTCACTTCATCAAAGAGAACTTGAGATGGGTGGGGTTAAAGGCAGGGATATGGGTGGGGCTAGGTGTGGAAACTGGTGGCGAGTAACTTTTCAGGCCTGGCTAGTAGTTCAGGACTTGAAATTTTGAGCCCTGCCCTACACTATTGGTGTGCCAGCATTGCCAGGTACCTGATTCGCTGTGGCTTTCTAGCTGAGCTATGATAATGCCAGTGGAGCGGGCACATGGACAGCCCCTTAGAAATTCCATTGGGCCTCTGTCATGCTGCTACTATCGGTAAACACCGTCTGGGGGTCCCCAATAAAACATGACAGCTGATTCTTTCTGGGGGGCCCCTTAGTCCAGGGGGATCCCCCCGAGCGGCACATGCCATGGTATAAGAATTAAATTGGTGCTTTCCTTTCCAATTTCCAGTTTGATTGCTTCTGGAAGGTGGTGGCGGATGCGGCCCTGGAGGAGGTTGTTTGCCCGGATCATCTGTGGAACATGCTGAGCACCTCATTGGAGGCCTGTTGAGATTGTCTGTGACGGTGAGGACCTTACAAATGTACCAGTGGTGCTTGCTTTGGTGGAGATGGTGGGGGATGTGGTCCTCTTATGGTTTTGGCATTGCTGAGCACGGAGGGTCATTCAGGGGATTAGGATAGGCGGATGGTGTCATTGGCCTTTTTGTTTAGGTTCACAGGTGGTGGGATATCACTAAGTATTTTTTGGTCTGGCAGGCTTTGAAGGGGTTGCATTGGGGTTGGGTCATTAAGGACTTCTGGCAGCTGTCTCTGGAAGTGCTTTGCAATCTCTTGCGGGTTTTGTCCTAGGTTTGTTTCCCATATCTTGAAGTGGTACTCTTTGGGGCGGCTTTTTCCCTGGCGTTTTTGGTGCATTTCACATCAGGGAGCTGGTCAGTGACAGCACGCGTGTGGCTGGCGAGTTGTTCAAGGGGGATGTGGTGGTAAGTCCCGAAGTGGATTGTGTATCGATATGATTGAGTCTTTCCAAGACGGATCAGGTGGTCTCATTCTTTGGGTCGGGTTTTCCGGAGTGCCGGCTGGCCGGTCTTCAGGCCTACATGGTGGTTCCCCCAAAGAGATAGTAATGTCTATAATAAAGTTGCGCTCCAAGTCTTCTACAACATAACATGCAGAGCTAAGTTTAAAAACTTAATGTTCAGTAGATAAAAAGATATTGAAGATTAAATGATCCCCCTTCTGGCCACGTCACTCTGCCATGGAGAACGGCGAGGGACAAACTTCAGTATGCAAAAGGAAAATCCTGCCTTCCTTCTTCAAGTGGGGGACAGGGTTTTCCTTATACTGACTGAACTTTGTCCCTCGCTGCGACCAGATTGCAGATTCAGTTTGTGTGTGTGTGTGTGTGTCTGGGGAGGGGGGGTGCAGCTAGAAGGGGTGGGAGGGGGATCATTTAAGCTTCAATATCTTTTGAACTACTGAACAGTAAGTTATTAATGTAATAGTAATACTTTGTTAAAAGTAACTTTAATTATGTAGATATAATAAAAAATAATAAAAATTAATTGCACCCAGTCCTATCTCTCAAACCTCTATGGTTTGAGAGATATAAGCTTTCAAGTTCCCCCTTCCCTCCCCATACACTGACATCAGCTTTCTGCCTTAGAGAAGGAGACCCCAGTCCGCAGTCTTGCGGTTCTTCAGCAGAGCTACAATTGCACTAGTTAGATAGAATTACTTCTTTTGAATGGTCTACAATGTGTGCTTGCAAACCAGGCACACGTTGTAGACTGTTCAAATGAAGTATTTCTATCTAACTAGCGTGATTACGGCTTTGTTGAACTGCCGCAGGACGGTCTGTGGACCGGGATCTCCTTCTCTAAGACAGAAAGCTGACGTCAGTGCAAGGGAAGGGAAGGAGGAACGTTGAAAGCTTATATCTCTCAAACCATAGAGGTCTGAGAGATAGGACTGGGTGCAATTAATTTGTTTTTTTAACAAAGTATTACTGTCACTTTAAACTTAGAGCTGTATGTCATAAAACCATTATAGAAGACTCAGAGTGCAACTTTATTAGACCATTACTATTCCTTTTAGAATGTGTGCAGTTACTTGACAGTGTCAGTCAGGCAATGGATGTATATCGGCAAGAACTAGGGTTTTGTTTACATAGGGTTATTTATTCAAGTTGTAATGGTTATGTTAATAAATGTTAACCCCTTAACGACCCGTGACGGTCATAGTACATCATGGGTTGATCTGAGTTAACGACCCATGACGTGCTATGACCATCATAGAATTCTGGGCTCCCCCCGAGGCTGCACGCCATTAGGGGAGTCCAGAATCGAAAAAAAAAAAAGTTCTGTGGTCCTTTAGTGACCGCCGTGTGCCTGCGCAGTTGGTCGTTAAGGGGTTAAATATTTTGTTCTGTATTTATAATAAATCTATGGCCTTTTCAGCTGGTCTGTGAGTATTTAAGGGGAGGCAAATGGGGGGATGCCTTGGCGGTACCCGGCCAAGGGAAGTCAGAAACAAAAAATAAATCAAGTTTCAGCTCATATTAAAAGTACATTTCTGACTCAACAAACGCTTTCAGGCACAAAAGATATTGGTTAAAAATAGAATAATTTGGTGGGTGCGTGTGAAAGTGGAGTTGGAAAATTAGTTGTCAAATAGATTAGAGCCTATGGGCAGGGCGAAGACTAAGAGGAGATAGGCAAAGCAGTCTGGCCACATTGGTGATGGGGGGGGGGCACATCTGTGATAAGCTCATATCCCAATGTATATTGCCCTACCATCATCTGCTAAATTTTTACAATGCTCCCCTACATTGTGCTTATTTGTAAATCCATTTGTCTTCCTGCTGTGATTAAGTAGGTGACTGGTAGAGTAATTAAAGCATGGGTAGGGAGTGTAAGAGGAGGTCTTGAGATCAAGTGCATTATGGGTCTTAGATTTCTGCCTTCTGCTGTTGAGCAGGATGTAAACTTGCTCTGTATTTTTGTTTACCAACACTGGAATAAATTAAACACCCCATGATGCATTGCACTAAGACAGCCTCATACACTCCCAGCCTGTGCTTTGATCACAGCTGGTTTAAGTTTTCAACAAAATACATGATGTTTAAAAATCCCTTTATTTAAAGGGAATGTAATGTTTCAAAATAAAAGCATCTACAATTAATCATCATCGAATTTGGGCCATGGAGAGTTTTATTTCAATACACTGCTCACCTCAGAACAGAAAGTTGGTGTCCAGATGGATTGCAGAGAGGGACAATCTTCAGTGAGCATAAGGAAAAACCTGTCAAGGGGCAGGGTTTTCCTTATTCTCACAGTAGGAAGATTATCTCTTGCTATGAACTGTCTGGTCCCAGGACCAGATTCCACATCTGAGGGGAGGTGACTTACACTAGGTAAAAGGGAGTGGGAGGGGGATATTTTGAGAAAATGAATGGAGACTATACTAAAAGAAAGAATTGTTGAATATCTGAATTTGAATAGCTTGCAAGATACCAAACAGCATGATTTTACAGCAGGGAGATCTTGTCAAACTAACCTCATAGATTTTTTTGACTGGATAACTAAAATAATAGACCAAGGGGGAGCAGTAGATATAGCTTATCTAGATTTCAGTAAAGCATTTGATACTGTCCCTCATAGAAGACTCATTAATAAATTGAAGTGTTTGGGTCTGGATGGATAAGGCAATGGCTGAGTGACAGGAGACAGAGGGTGGTAGTCAATGAAGAATATTTGGACGAAATGAGTGTTACTAGTGGGGTACCTCAGGAATCTGTACTGGGGCCCATTCTTTTTAATATTTTTGTTAGTGATATTGCAAAAGGTCTTTAAGGTAAGGTATGCCTTTTTGCAGATGATACAAAAATCATTCCAGGGGGAATAAGCCAGATAACACATTATTTAGGTAAATTAGAAGAATGGACAAGAGTGTGACAGCTGCTGTTTAATGTTGATAAATGTAAAATAATGCACTTGGGACATTCAAAGGAAAAATATACTGTTAAGGGTACTGTGCTGTCATAGACAACAGAGGAAGGGGATTTGGGAGTAATTATTTCTAATGACTTCAAGGTAGGCAGGCAATGTAATAAAGCAGCGGTGAATGCAAGCAGGGTGCTGGGTTGTATAGCTAGGGGCATTAGTAGCAGAAAAAGGGAAGTGGTCATACCACTGTACAGATCTCTAGTTAGACCTCACCTAGAGTATTGTGTACAGTACTGGAGATCCCATGTCCAGAAGTATAAAGATACTCTAGAGAACATTCAGAGAAGGGCTACTAAAATGGTGAGTGGTTTACAGGAAAATAAATATCAGGATAGACTGAAGGATCTGAACATGTATAGCTTGGAGGAAACTGTTGTCATAGTTTCAGAAAAGGATAATTTGGGAGAAGCAGCTGCTTTTATTGATAAGGCCAGGTGGCAGATACTACAAAATATTCCCACAGCAAAATTTTCATCTGTTACGTGCAATGGTATTAACTTATCCCATGGCACTTACAGAGATAAAGGCAATAGTAGGAATCATATTAATTCAGCAGACAATAGCCATAGTCCCAGAGCCAGAAATACTATGAGGGGTAGCTCCTCTCTGAAGGAATGTATTCAGAAATGTTTTCAGTGTCAAAACGTGGGACACAAGAAGAATTCTTACAGAATGTACAATCTAAGGTGTATGAGTGGGTGTATCCAACCCTCAGCTTCAACTAAATCTATTCAGTCCCCATACAGACCACTAATTAAACAAGTCAGGGGAAGATTCACTAAGTGGTGATAAAGTAGAGATGACTTCTTCAGTTTATCACTCTCCAGTTCCTATGTTATTCTTGGATCCTATTCACTAAGATCTCCAGAGTTGAAGCAATCTTAGTTCATAGGGTCCATATAATAAAATAGGAATTGGAGAAGTGATAAACTGGAGAAGTCATCCCCACTTTATCACGTCTTTATCATCGCTTAGTGAATCTCCCCCAGGGATTTGTTAAAGTGGATCTCACATAGATATAAGTAATGCTCATTAATTAGAGCATTTATGGAAAACATTCAAAACGTTGTTCATTTAAAAAAAAAAAAAAACCTTTATCTGCACAAAAATTAATGTTTAAAAAGTACCCGGCAGCCTACTTCCATCTTGGTGAAGCTTGCCGAACTGCCTCTGCTCCCCTCTCTCCTCCGATGACGGAGGCAGTCTGTCTCTAAGCTGGAGCGATCTCATTGGCTATATATCAATCTCTGCCAATGAGATCGCTCCAGCTTAGAGAAAGAAGGCATCTGTCATCGGAGGATGCTGGGTAGTGGGACGGGAGCAGAGGCAGTACTGCAAGACGGAAGTAGGCTGCCGGGCACTTTCTAAGCATTAAGTTTTGTGCAGATAAAGTTTTTTTGTTTTTTTTTGTTTTGTTTTTTTTTTCTTTTTAAATGAACAACATTTTAAATGATTTCACTAAATGCTCTAACTAATGAGTATTACTTATATCTATGTGAGAAATCCACTTTAACACCAATTCAGTGGATGTAATACACGCACGGTGTATTTGTATGTCATACAACTAACAAAAACAAATCATCTATCTCACAATGGCAGTTTGAGGCTCCAGCATCCCGCTTCTTTGAATTTTTAGCTGCAATTTACTTTGATGGGAATGGCAGACCCTAGGACCTCCTAGGGGGCCATAACACAAAATTTCTTATTGATACAGGAGCACAATTGTCTGTTACAAGTCATAAATTACTCTAGAAATACCAGAACTTTTGCACATTGATGTAGTAGAAAATAATATCATTGGTACTGATCTAATACAAAAAGTTGGATGGATTGTTGATATTAGGAACAAAGCTATTTGTAAAGATATTTGTATAAGGTTCCAGTCCATCAGGAGGTTGAGGAATGTTTTTCTGAAGGCAAATTTGCAACTGATCCTTGGATAAGGAAGCCACTTTAATTGGTGAATCTAGTGTTTCTATAGTATCTGCTAGACAGACGCACAGACCCCATCTTTTTCAGCGAAGGATATAAATGGTATTCTCATTGTTACTTCTCGGGTTGACTTAAAACTGGAATTGGCTCATGAAAGCACAGATTTAAATCATGAACAAAATGGGGAACTGTGTCCTGTAACACCTACAGAATTAAATTCTATTGTTAAACAATTTAACATTAAGGATATACTTGTTTATAATTCTCATTGCATTCCTTGTGAACAAACTATTGATAGAGATGTTACATCTCATGAAAAATGTGGTTCCTCCTGATTTTTCAAAGTTTCTTAAAGGGGATGTATCACCTAAAAATAAAAATTGCCCATAGGTTTGGTTATTAAAGTATTCCTAGGGAAGCTGTTTTTTTTTCCTCAAATGTAACTCGTTTTTAGATATTGTACTTTTAAGTCTGAGCTGTGTCGAAGAATTAGCGTACTGCATTATGCTGACCGGCACGGCTTTATCTGACTGCCTAATTCTCCTCCCACCTCCATCCCAGCTGCCCAAGGGAGCGTGTTCACACTTCCCTTTGGTGTGCTGTCAATGTCTCCTACCGTTATAGCAAGCTGCGGTAATCATTATACTGAGGTTGCAACCCCAGTATAATGCTTACCGCAGCTTGCTATAACGATAGAAGACATTGACAGCACACCGAAGGGAAGCGTGAACGCGCTCCTGGGGCAGCTGGGAGGGAGGTGGGAGGAGAAGACAATCTGTGCTGTGCACCATTATGCGGAAGTGCACAGCACAGTACACTAAATGTCTGAAAAACGAGTTATATTAAAAAAAAAAAAAAAAAAAAAAAAAAAAACACAGCAGTCAGTTTCAGCCTCTCTTTCGGCGAGCCGGTACATGTGATTGCTCACATGAACCATCTCCCTGAGTGTAGTCTACACAGTCCTTAAGGGATTAAGAAGAAATAAAAGACTCTTTTAAACTGACATATTTTCATCTGTACCTTGCCAATCCTGATGGTGTTCACAATATTTGACATAGCCTGTAGGACTTAAAAGTATTCAAATTAAGAAAAGAAAAAGGAAAATAAAACGTATAGTACTAACAAACAATACAAAAGACAAGGAAAGGAGTGTTATAGATTTACATACCGTAAAATGTCGGGTATAATACGCACAATTTTACCCCTCTTCACGTTATGTGAAGTGGGGGGTGCGTATTATACCAGAGAGTGTTTTTCAGACTTAAAAAAAAAAAAAAAAAAGTTAGCGCTTCCTGCTCCCTCTCTCTCCCTGCGATCTGGTGATAAACTAAGACTTACTTTTTGAAGCTTTTATTGTGTAACGGTATCTGAAAAAAGATCCCTCTCTCCCATCTTCCCTGCAGGCGGCACGCTTGCATCTGCCGCCCGCTTCCTTCAAATCGGCTTTCAGGACCTTGAGATCCTCACAGGGCAATACCATAGGAGGAAGGTCCTGAAAACCGATTGAAGGAAGCGGGCGGCAGATGCAATTGTGCCACCCGCAGGGAAGATGGGCGAGAGGGATCTTTTTTCAGATACCGGTACACCATAACAGCCTCAAAAAGTAAGTCTTACTTTATCACCGGATCGCGCAGGGAGAGAGAGGGAGCTGGAAGCTCTAACTTTTTTTTTTTTTTTTTTTGTAGTAAGGGGAAAACAAGGGTGCGTATTATACATAGGCTCTCTTGTTTTCCCCTAAATCTTGGCCATAATAAACACCTGCGTATTATACACAGGTGCATATTATACCTGAGATTTCACGGTAGTCATGTGTGATCTGGTACATTTGAAGATATCTGGTACTATGTGGAATTATATTTTAACTTTTAAAAGAAAGTTAAGTTAGCTATGCATTTTTCGACAAAGTTGATAATATAGTTTTATAGGAAGAAGCTATGGTTCTCACCAGCAGTGCTGAAACATCATATGTAGCCAGAGCCTGCTTGGAAGTACAGATAACATTTCCACACGTGTTTGAGATGGCACAAGCCTTATAAGGTGGAATAAATATTGCAGGAGTAATACATAGTTTACAAAAAGTTTGCTTTTGATCTAAATCACACAGGTCTATGGATAAACTAATAGGAAGAAAATTGACGCGTTTAAGTTAACTTTTTCTAATAGTGGGCCTTGTTTCTTTTTACCCCTTTGAGTGCCAGGAATCTGTTAGAGTTTCACTCCTTAAAGGTATAGTAATACCTAAAATATAAAAGAAAAATATGTACCCTGAGTAAAACAAGGGTACTCCCACTGCTAAGAGATATTTTATTAAGAAATTATAACAGCTCAAACTTGAATTTTTTAGGTGCAATATGACAGCGGCCTGAAAATTTACAGTGGTGCTGTTGCTACACCATCCTGTGGACTGCTCTGGTCTGTAGACCATAAATCTCCATAGGATGGTGTAGCAACAGCGCCACTGTAAATTTTCAGGCCACTGTCATATATTTTTTTTTACATTTTAATTATTACAATCCCTTTAAGGACCGGCTGCATGCACTTTAAAATAAAAAATAATAAAAAAAAAAAGGTCAGTGGTCCTTATTTCCAGTTCCGGTTCAGGGCTCCCCAGTCGGAGTGCAGTTATGTGGGGAGCCCTGAAATCCATGACGGTCCTGGCACGTCAAGGGTTCTTATGGCTCGCCAAGCCATGATGTGCCAGGACCATCATGGGTCCTTAAGGGGTTAATAATTGTTTGTTTATTGTTTTTGATATTACCACAGTTGATCCTGAACAAATGAATGTTCTTGCTTCTTTATATTTTAAACTATTTCCCCCACCATTCTAAAACTATACTCTGACAGCCATCATTTTATCACTCCTGTAGAGAAAGGAAAGGTACGTGTGGAGGAATTGATAAATTTTGTTTTAGGTACAAACATTCTGGAGAGGAGTTTTTCTTGTATTGTGGAAATCTACACGAGTCTCTGACCACTTTTATATAGATTCTCACGCAAAATGTAAGTATACTTCCATTACAATTCAATATACTTCATATAAATTACATTCTTTTGGAGGAGTAAACTGAATACATTTATAAAATGTTCATTAACAAAGAAAGTGAGTTATAAGAAACTAAATTAAGTTCTGTGTATCCTTGATGTGCAACGTTTAAAAAGTCTTCAAGATTATTGGTAGACTTCACTGTTGGTAATTTCATCATCTTTATTTTATTGTATTTTATTAAGTTTTTGCTGTATTGACTAAAAGAATTAGTACTGGAAGAAAAATCTAGAGAAAAGCTAAAGTGGAAAGTTAAATAAAAAATCAACAGTTAAGGGACCATTTTGACAGCGACTCAGGTACACTTCTGTATGACTGAATGTGACACAAATGGTGAGTGAAAGAGCAAAATTTATAGGTTTTAGACCACAAAAAGGGAGGCCTGTTAAAACTATTACAACTAAAACTAAAACTCTTTAACTTTAAAGGGATAGTAATAATAACAATAAAAGCAGCCCCAATTAATCTTCATAGTATTTGCCCCACGTAGAGTGCTATTTCAATACTGTCAGAGTTGTATTTCAAGAGTAATTGAATAATAAAGTATCCCCCTCCCGCCCCTTTTACTGATGTAACACTGCTCACCTCAGAGCAGCAAGACTGTCCGGATGGATCACAGAGAGGGACAATTTTCAGTGAGCATAAGGAAAAACCTGTCAAGGGGGGTAGGGTTTTCCTTATGTTCACAGTAAGAAGATTGTCCCTAGCTTTGGTCCCATGATGAAATTACACATCTGAGGGGAGGTGGCTTAGACTATGTAAAAGGGATGGGAGGGGGATACTTTATAACTCAATTACTCTTGAACTACAACTCTTACAGTATTGAAATACCACTCTCCATGGCCCAAATACTATGAAGACTAATCAAAGCTGCTATTTTTGTGAAACATTACTATCACTTTAAAGGGATGGCAATGTCAAAACATAAATATACATATGATTGTTCATTGTAATGTTATATAATACATAGTACCTTTTGCAGTGTCTGTATTTTTGTATATTTATAGTAAACAGAGTCAAAACTTTATACCTCCCGTCCCTTTCCATCACTTCATCACAGTTCACTGACAGCCAAAGGCCAGTCCGGACAGTTTGCAACAAGGGACAATATTATGTCAGTATTTGGAAAACCCTGCCCCCCTTTGTAAAGGGGAGCAGGGTTTTCCTTATACTGACACACACAATATTGTCCCTCATTTTGATCTGTCTGGTCAAGCCGACTTTCGGATCTCAGAACTCTGCATGATGTGATGGGAAGAGACGGGAGAGGGAAACTTTTTACTTTATTTACTAGAAGAAGAGGAGGATACATTGCAAAAGGTACTATGCATTATATAACATTACAATGAACAATCGTATGTATATTTACAATTTGACATTACTATCACTTTAAAAGTGTCTTTATACTAAATGTGTTTTTCACTAGCCATCTGTAATTCTAAACTCTAAGCTGTCATTGCTAGTAACCAGAATAGGACATTGTTATGTGGGTGTGGATGGTCATATCCAGCAGGTGTACATCGGGCAACGTGTCAATATGCCATACCAACTAATCTAAGGTTTATCTATTTACACATTCATCCTATATAATAATTCGCTAGGATGTTTGTCAGAAGCCGTCATGAGCAGCAGAGACTGCCCGAACGCACAGAATGCTGGGAGTTCTGTGCTGGGAGCACAGAATGCTAGGAGCACAGGATGCTGGGAGTTCTGTGCTGAGAGCACGGAATGCTGGGAGTTTTGTGCTGGGAGCATTCTTTGCTTTTAGCCAGTCTCTACAGTGTATGACTGCGTCGGCAGCAGGATGTAGAGCAGGACTCCCTGCGCGGCTGCATGCCATTCGGGGGAGCCCTGAATCTGTTATATAAAAAAAAAAATACATAAACGATCGGTGGTCCTTAAGCGCCGGTCACACGCAGAGCCAGTCCTTAAGGGGTTAAAGAAAATTGCTATCACAAAATCCTGAGTTTCATCTTCAGACAAAGAAACCCCTATTACTAAAGGTGAGTTAACAAACACTATGCACTAAAAAAATAAAATATATATATATATAATATATTTATATACATCATTCAGTATGTACAATATGAGAAGTATGTTTTATCTACAAGTAATTAACCCGATTCTTATATTAATTCCTTGTATGCTAGAGAGGTCACCAATGAGTTGAAGACCTCACTAACATTCAAGGGGTTAACATACAATATCATCCAAACTTTAAATCAGATTTCATAATTTATCAATATATGGTTTGACTCCAGCCCAGAAACTGTAATCAGCACTAGCATTCTGCAGAATAAATTATTTTAATGTCATATGTAAATCCTTCTGTTGAGAAAAATAAACCTTGTGGATCTGTCCCAGACCTACAGAAGTGTGACCCACTGCAGCGGATATTTATCAGTGTGAAGTATAACGAGTCATGGATCAGGTGGGTTAGACTTATCAACGCAGTTAAAGGAACAGTATACCCCCACAACTAAAAGTAACAGTTTGGCCATGTGTCCCTAATACTATCCTGGTCCAGAAGCTCAGGGGTTAATACTTACCGAGCCACATGGTCTATCCTGCAGGATTTGGGCTCTGAGCAAATGCTTTGGAATGTAACCCATCAGTCGCACCTCCCACAGCGCCAGTCATGGATCAGAGGCAGAAAATGGAACATCGTCCTCCCTAGTTTTTATTTTAAAGTGGCATTATCATGTAGATATAATTGACCCCCGATTAATTGTTAGTATACTGGTAATCATAGAAATAGTGTCATAACGTTTGTTAAGTGCCATATGGCACTTACATCACTTGCACCCAATAGTACTTACTCCTTCTGTATCCAGCCTACCTTCCTCTAGACTGTAAGCTGTCACGAGCAGGGCCCTCTGATCCTTCTGTTCTTCACGTATCATTTACTATTTAATATCTCTGTACGTCTGTTCCCTATTGTACAGCGCTGCGGATTAAGTTGACGCTATATAAATAAAGAATAATAATAATCAACCCGAAGGAACAGACATCTTGGTGAAGTGGGATCTGTGCGCCTGCACAGTCCATCCTTGTGTTGTCAATGATAAGTTATTTTTCAAAGAGGAAGTTGTATTGTATTGTACGGTAAGGACAGGGACGAACAGTGCAGATGCACAGATCCCACTTCACCAAGTTGTCTGTGCTGTCGGGTTGATGTAATTCCCGTACGGCACAAACGTTATGACTGTTTGTATTATTACCAGTATACTAACAATCAATTGGGGGTTAATTATATGTACACGATAGTTCCACTTTAAAGCATGGAATCAATCATGTGGTATTGCAAGTATTAACCTCTGAGCTGCCAGCCAGGGTAGTGTTAGTCTGGGATACAAACTTTTAGTTTTGGGTGGATATACTATTCTTTAACTCATAAAACAGACAATTCTCTTTCTGTCCAGCCACAGAGCTCCAGGGACCTTTAACCTAGCAGCACAGACATTTTGCAAAACCAGCCAAACTGATGAGTGAAGTGCCCAGGAACAGCCCTGCACGGCTTATAGGTTTGTCTCCAAATAAAGTGTGACATCAGATAACAATAAGAGTGGAGCGCCGGGTCCGCAACCTGAAAAAACATATTGGCGTTAAGTAAATGGAGTGAACTTGAGGTTTGCTGTTATTTGGAGTTAAAAATACAGTATGTTTCAAAATGTATACACATATAAAATTGTACTTATCATGTCTATAGTGTCTAATAGTTCAGTCTCGTTCTGTACGACACAGTCCCCATGGAAGTTGTGTATCAGGAAAGCAAAAGGTTTATGGAAGAGAGCCGCATACGTCTGAGCTGTGTTCCATCCGGTTCACTATGAAAATAGCTTTGCATGTAATTAATATTCAGACTCATGGTTCCATCATTACTCGTGGTTTGTTTGAGGATTCCTTTCCCTCTCATCACCTGTAGTCGAGCACACCTCAGCATATGTATGACATGAATCTCCAGCAAGATCTTTTTTGTGTCCTATTTGGTTGCCGTACTCACAGCTTCTATGCAATTATCCTCCCCAACCTGGATCACTCCATCTTCAATGTCTGATTGCCATCAGCGTGGAAGCTGTGAGGACGGCAACCAGACAGAACACAGAAAAAGACTGGGGTAGAAATAAAAAGACAGAGTAAGCTGTGAAGCTGGTATTTGATTGATAAAAGCTAGTGCTCCAGTCATATAAAAATTACACAAATTCACAGATGGGAAAAAGGAATCCTCAAACAAGTCAGGAGTAAAGCACCGTGAGTCTGAATATTAGTTTACAAGCAACGCTTAAGCTGGCAACATGAGAATCTCGCCCTTTTGATGAGGGCAAGATTCTCATGTCGCCCTTTTCATGCTGGCGACTTGCTTAATGCACTCTTGTGAATGGTGCTCAATAAATCGTAACAGTTCAAAAGGATACTGTTCCAGCTGGGGGGAGGAGTCAATTCTGACACCCACCCCACACAGAGCAGCCCCCGGCTTTTTACTAAGTCTGCAGCCATAGGAACAGAACAAGTAAAACAAATGGTTCATGTTTAATATGTGCTGAAGCTTGAGACACATGGTGAACTGCAACAGGAAGTAGGGTACAGGACACACTTTAATCCTTAATTTTTGCACAAATAACTTTTTTTTTCTTTTTTAAATAATATCGTTTTAAAGGGACAGTAATGTCCATAAAAATATTTAGATTTAGGTAGAGATTGAAAAAATAAACTAATTGCAACAAACTCTATCTCTCAAACCGCTATGGTTTGAGAGATATAGGGATTCAAAGTCCCCCCCTCCCCTTCTCCTGAGGAGATTCGAGTCATACGACTCGAGGAGGTTCTGCAGCAGAGCCAAAATGGCAGTACTTAAAAAGAATTCATTCATTTGAACTGTCTACAAAATGTGCCTGGTTTTCAATCACGCTTTGTAGACCTTTCCAATGAATTAATTCTTTTTAAGTACTGTGATTTCGGCTCTGCTGCAGAGCCTCCTGCTGGTCCCCTTACCGGGATCTCCTGCTGTCAGCTAGACACTGACATCAGGAGAAGGGGAAGGAGGGCGGAACTTGGAATCCCTATATCTCTCGAACCATAGTGGTTTGAGAGATAGGGTTTGTTGCAATTAGTTTATTTTTTCTATCTCTACCTAAATCTAAATATTTTTTAGGGGACATTACTGACCCTTTAAGCTTATTTGCTAAATGCTCTAACTAATGAGCATAACTTTTACAGGGGTGATAGATCCACATTAAAGGGATAGTAATGTTTCACAAAAACAGCAGCTCCAATTAATCTTCATAGTATTTGGGCCATGGAGAGTGTTATTTCAATACTGTCAGAGTTGTAGTTCAAGAGTAATTGAATTATAAAATACCCCCCTCCTGCCCCTTTTACTGATGTAACACTGCTCACCTCAGAGCAGCAAGACTGTCCGGATGGATCGCAAAGAGGGACAATCTTCAGTGGACATAAGGGAAAACCTGAAAAACCTGTCAAGGGGGGGCAGGGTTTTCCTTATATTCACAGTAAGAAAATTGTCCCTTGCTGTGGGCTGTCTGGTGAAGTGACCAGATTCCACATCTGAGGGGAGGTGGCTTACACCAGGTAAAAGGGGCAGGAGGGGGATACTTTATCATTCATTTACTCTTGAACTACAACTCTGACAGTATTGAAATAACACTCTCTATGGCTCAAATACTATGAAAAGTAATTGGAGCTGCTTTTTTATTTTGTGAAACATTACTATCCCTTTACAGGGATAGTAATACTTAAAATGTAAAAAAAAATATGTTGTAGGGTTTATCCCCCTGAGTAAAACAAAAGTACTCCCACTGCTGAAAGGTGTTTCATTCAAAAGTTATTAATTTTCAAAGTTGAATTTTTTAGGTGCAAAATCACAGTGGCCTGAAATTGTACGGTGGCGCTGTTGCTACACCATCCTATGGAGAGTTATGGTCCCAGGACCAGAGCTGTCCATAGGATCGTGTAGCAACAGCGCCACTGTACAATTTCAGGCCACTGTGATATTGCACCTAAAAAATTCAACTTTGAAAATTAATAACTTTTGAATGAAACACCTTTCAGCAGTGGGAGTACTTTTGTTTTACTCAGGGGGATAAACCCTACAACATTTTTTTTTACATTTTAAGTATTACTATCCCTTTAAGTATTAACTACACCTGTTTTCCCCTTTTACGAAAAGTGAGTACTCAGACTTATAATTACAGGGTTTTATAAATTGAATTAACTCTTAACAGAATGTTGATCACACAAGGCTATGTGATTACACCAGCTGTAGTTTGATTGAATGAGTTTTCACACCCATCTACATATGATTCCGAGTTTACACACCCAGCTTCACTTATTCGGTAGACTATATTGTGCAACCCGGATCAGAAGTACAAAGGGTTCCTGTCTGCGGTGTACAAGAAATAGAATTTGGGAGATGGGGGGGACCCTTTCCCTTCAGTGGTCACTGGGCAGCTGCCAACTTTGCCCTGCTGTTTGAATCCAAAGTCCATAATTGTACAATATCAATCAAGCAGAGAGGAAATATTCTACAACATATCATATTGGTCCTACCATAACAGCAGTCCAGCCGCAAAATGTCAGGTAATTCCTCTTTGAGAGAAGCAGCCAATCGCAGACATGTGTTTCAGCCTTGCTGGGCCTCGTCAGTGAAGTGAAGCTGATCTTTCTAAGCACTGTGAGCAAGGGGCCCAGTGCTGGATTCCCACTATTACCCTTGGGGTAACTAATCCCAAGGGTAATTTGTATATGTATATTAAAGTCAGAGATGCTCAACTAAGAACGAACCTGCAATACAAATTTGCAGGCTCTATAGGAATGGTGTCCTACCCAGGGTGCAAATTTGTATTTGTCCCCTACAGGAGGGGTACTAAAGCCTGTCCCCCGACCTCCCCAACAGTGCAGGTGTCAGGATCTCCTCACATGAACACAGGTGAATCAATCAGTGTTCTAATCATTCTGTAGGATCTGCGTTAATGACATTTACCTGTGTTTAATTGGGGAGATCCTCAAACATGCACTGTTAGGGGGGCTGGGGACATGTTTGAGACCCCCTGCGTTATGGTGCAGCAGATATGCCTAAGAATCACACCTCTCTGGCCTTTGTACATAGGGCTCAGTATGTCCAATCCTATATTAGTTCGCTAGGGATGTTTGTCAGAAGCCATCATCCGCAGTAGAGACAGCTGCGCACGTTGCAGTTATGCACAGTACAGGCTGCCCGAGCATTGGCAGAAACAGAGCGGGGTGCTCCGAATTCAGACCGGAGTCCTGTCTGCGCACCTTCCTGGGACCGCTTGGTCCCAGGAAGGTGCTCAGAGAGGACTACGGTCTGAATTCGGAGCACCCCGCTCCGTATCAGCTGTGGTGCATTCTGGCCAGTCAGTACTGCGCATAACTGCAGCGCCGCCAGAGTAGGCCCGTGTACACGGGCTTTAAAACTAGTATAAGTATAAAATAAGAAAGTTCTACTTTTCATTGGAACAACATATTAGTAAATAAGAAATGATTTCACACCGTATCACATCGAGTGCAACCTCTGTTTCCTTCCTCCTGTCCTCTGTGATCGGGTAGAAAAGCAGTATGATTAATCCTATAATAATCAGGACAGCAGGGACAGCTCCGATGAGAACTTTAAGTGTTAGGACAACGTTGTAGGACTGCTTGCACAATGAGGTGTCGTAGTCTGCAAATCTATCAAACACACAAAGAGAAACATAAGAATTATGTACAGTAGAAAGAAACACTTTATAATGACTAAGGAAAGAGAATTCAAAATCACATATACTTATGTTAGACATTCTTTATTTAAAACTATTGTTAAAGATATTTAGATTTATTTATGTGTCAGTTCATGCAAAATAACCTGTACAGGCAGGCACAGCCTGGCTTGTCAGATGAATTAATTAATATGTTTGATATATTGCCACAAGTTTACGCAGCAGTTTATAATTTAAGGGTTTGGACAATACAAGGTGACAAGTGCTTTAGGAACATGAAACACTGGAAATGGGGCCCCTGCTCAAAAGCTTACAAAAGTGGTAATACTACTGTTCCACTCTTCCTCCCAACTGCCACTTCCTACCAGTCAGTACTGGCTAAGGTGCATACACTTACAAATAAAGACACACACACACCTCCACTGTCATTATACCTGAAGCTCACTGAAGAGGTTATCAGTCAATCAAAATTCATAGGGGTCATTATGATTTGTTGACCATAATAAGGTATGTGGGGGTTATTATAAGGAGGAGTTAATTCTTTAAAGACTTGGCAACAATGCATGGCAAGTATATAAGTTGGGGTTTAAAGGATAGTAAATTTAAAAAAAAAAAAAAAATATAATGAATTTCCTGCTGAGTAACTTGGAAGATTTTTTTAAATTCAAACTAGCTCAATCTTGCCTTTACCTCCCTAACACTCAAAGTGTTAAATTGTTACACCAACTGCACCAACTGTCCAAAAAAAGCATCTCTGACCAAGATTCTCAGTTGTAAGTGATAGGAACATCTACACCATTACCATAGTTAACACAAGGAAAGGTTAAGGGAAGACTGGACAAAATTAAGACTGGCAAAGCACCTGGGCCTGATGGGATACATTCAAGGTTTCACTGGGAACTCCATGCAGTAGCACAACTACTCTTTTTAATATTTAAAGGGATAGTAATGTTTCATAATAAAAGCAGCTCTAATTAATCATCATAGTATTTGGACTTTGGAGAGTGTTATTTCAATTCTGTCAGAGTTATAGTTCAGGAATAATTCAATGACAAAGTATCCCCCTCCCACCCCTTTTACTGATGTAACACTCCTCAGCCAAAGCAGAAGGTAGGTGCCCAGGTAGATTGCACAGAGGGACAATCTTCAATTAAGATACGGGAAAAACCTGAAAAGCTTGTCAAGGGGAACGGGGCTTTCATTGTTCTAATAGGAAGAAGAGTGTCCCCTGCTGTTATCTGTCCAGTCTATGGACTAGATTCCACATCTGAGAAGAGATGGCTTACACTAGGCAAAAGGGGCAGGGAGGGGACACTTTGCTTGTGAATATCTCTTAAACCATAAAGGTTTGAGAGATAAGACTTATATCATTCTTCATGTTTTTTTAATGCCTACAAAATAAAATAAAGTTAAAACGAAGTATTACTATCCCTTTAAAGACTCTCTCTTCACAGTCGCAGTGCCACAAGACTGGCATAAAACCAATGTGGTACCTTTATTAACAAAATAAACTAAAACAGAACCTGGGAATTATAGACCTGTGAGTTTGACCTGGTAGTGAGAAAATTGCTTGAAGGGATAACAAGGGATTATATTCAGGATTACACGGTGAAAAATAAGATAATTATCAGGAATCAATATGGTTTTATTAGTAATAGATCTTACCAAACAAATATTTTGAGATATAAGAATTATAAGAACTATATCTATATACATTGTAGAATTCCTTGCTCGTGGATGAGGTAATGGTAGATACAATGGATACATTTAAGTGAAGATTAGATGCATTTATAGTAGAAAGGAACATACAGGGTTATACTATGTATTAGCAGGTAAAACATGAAGTTCTGGTAAACAGACTAATACTTATTTTGGAATGGGAAAGGCTTATATAATTTCATTTTATGGTTTATACTGTGGCAAAAGATTGAAAGTGATGGTCTTGTGACTGTAATCAACCTGATTTACGATGTAACTGCACCACCTCATGACCACAATAGAAAATAACAATGTAACAATAACAACTATGAGCTGTAATAATCATTCAATGAAAAGTCTCCCAGCAGTGGGAGTACCATGCATGAGTTTACTTAACAAAAGATTACAAAAAAACCCTACAAGACATATTTTTAATAAAAAGGTTTACTGCTTCTTTAAAGTGTGTGCTGTTTGCAAAAACATGCATCATCATGTAAAATAAAAGGGCAAAAATCATGTTAAATTAAATAGGTATTTAACTAGAAGCCAAATAGGGATACAAACTTTTATTGATTTAACTCAAGACAGTTGGCTAAATGGGATCCTTCACTGTTCCTGCTGCTCTGAGCTGTTTTATAGCACGTTAATACAAGTATACTTCACTGTTCCTTCTGCTATACACTTTTATAGCAGACATTAATGTAAGAATTCCTTTCTGATCTTGATGCAATGAGCTTACTATAGCACTTTAATGTAAGTATCCTTCACTGTTCCTGCTCCTATTAGACTTTTGTAACATTTGAATGTAAGTATCCTTCACTGTTCCTGCTGCTATGAGCTTTTTTAGCACTTGAATATAAAAGAAACAGACAAAAATAGTAAAAGTACCACTGCTCCTGCTGCCATGTACCTCTAACTCAGTGGTTCTCAACCTTTCTAGTGCCGCAACCCTTTGATAAAATTTACCAAGTTGTGGCGACCACTAACAGTAAAATTATTTTCGTTGCTTCTTCATCACTGTAATTACTGAATTACTCTGTTATAAAGAAATCCTTACTGTTCCGAGGCCGGAAGCCAGGCACCACCGCAGACATCTTGACTGCGCGCCTGCGCTGTCAGTCCCGGTCTCCAGGACAATTACAAGTTTTACAGATTAAAATAGACAAAAAAAAATTTTCTGATGGTTTTAGGCGACCCCTGGCAAATCGTCATTCGACCCTCTAAGGGGTCGCGACCGCCAGGTTGAGAACCGATGCTCTAACTGAATGTAAGTATCCACCACTGTTCCTGCTGCCATTTACCTCTAACAGCAGCTGAATGTAAGTATCCACCACTGTTCCTGCAGCTACTTCTAACAGCACCTGATTGTTACTATTCACCACTGTTCCTGTAGCCATGTACTTCTAACAACAGTTGAATGTAAGTATCCACCACTGTTCCTGCAGCTACTTCTAACAGCACCTGATTGTTACTATTCACCACTGTTCCTGTAGCCATGTACTTCTAACAACAGTTGAATGTAAGTATCCACCACTGTTCCTGCAGCTACTTCTAACAGCACCTGATTGTTACTATTCACCACTGTTCCTGTAGTCATGTACTTCTAACAGCAGCTGAATGTAAGTATCCACCACTGTTCCTGCTACTATTAGATTTTTGTAACACTTGAATGTAAGTATCCTTCACTGTTCCTGCTGCTATGAGCTTTTTTAGCACTTGAATATAAAAGAAACAGACAAAAATAGTAAAAGTACCACTGCTCCTGCTGCCATGTACCTCTAACGCAGCGGTTCTCAACCTTTCTAGTGCCGCAACCCTTAGATAAAATTTCCCAAATTGTGGTGACCCCTAACAGTAAAATTATTTTCGTTGCTTCTTCATCACTGTAATTACTGAATTACTCTGTTATAAAGAAATCCTTACTGTTCCGAGGCCGGAAGCCAGGCACCACCGCAGACATCTTGACTGCGCGCCTGCGCTGTCAGTCCCGGTCTCCAGGACAATTACAAGTTTTACAGATTAAAATAGACAAAAAAAAAATTTGCTGATGGTTTTAGGCGACCCCTGGCAAATCGTCATTCGACCCTCTAAGGGGTCGCGACCGCCAGGTTGAGAACCGATGCTCTAACTGAATGTAAGTATCCACCACTGTTCCTGCTGCCATTTACATCTAATTGTAGCTGAATGTAAGTATCCACCACTGTTCCAGTAGCCATGCACTTCTAACAGCACCTGAATGTAAGTATCCACCACTGTTCCTGCAGTCATATACTTCTAACAGCAGTTGAATGTAAGTATCCACCACTGTTCCTGCAGTCATATACTTCTAACAGCACCTGAATGTGAGTATCCACCACTGTTCCTGCAGTCATATACTTCTAACAGCAGTTGAATGTAAGTATCCACCACTGTTCCTGTAGCCATGTACTTCTAAAAGCGGCTGAATGTAAGTATCCACCACTGTTCCTGCAGCCATGTACTTCTAACAGCAGTTGAATGTAAGTATCCACCACTGTTCCTGCAGCCATATACTTCTAACAGCAGTTGAATGTAAGTATCCACCACTGTTCCTGTAGCCATGTACTTCTAAAAGCAGCTGAATATAAGTATCCATCACTGTTCCTGCTGCCATGTACTTCTAACAGCAGTTGAATGTAAGTATCCACCACTGTTCCTGTAGCCATGTACTTCTAAAAGCGGCTGAATGTAAGTATCCACCACTGTTCCTGCAGCCATGTACTTCTAAAAGCGGCTGAATGTAAGTATCCACCACTGTTCCTGCAGCCATGTACTTCTAACAGCAGTTGAATGTAAGTATCCACCACTGTTCCTGCAGCCATATACTTCTAACAGCAGTTGAATGTAAGTATCCACCACTGTTCCTGTAGCCATGTACTTCTAAAAGCAGCTGAATATAAGTATCCATCACTGTTCCTGCTGCCATGTACTTCTAACAGCACCTGAATGTAAGTATCCACCACTGTTCCTGTAGCCATGTACTTCTAAAAGCGGCTGAATGTAAGTATCCACCACTGTTCCTGCAGCCATGTACTTCTAACAGCAGCTGAATGTAAGTATCCACCATTGTTCCTGTAGCCATGTACTTCTAAAAGCAGCTGAATGTAAGTATCCACCATTGTTCCTGTAGCCATGTACTTCTAAAAGCAGCTGAATGTAAGTGTCCATCACTGTTCCTGCTGCCATGTACTTCTAACAGCAGTTGAATGTAAGTATCCACCACTGTTCCTGCAGCCATATACTTCTAACAGCAGTTGAATGTAAGTATCCACCACTGTTCCTGTAGCCATGTACTTCTAAAAGCAGCTGAATATAAGTATCCATCACTGTTCCTGCTGCCATGTACTTCTAACAGCAGTTGAATGTAAGTATCCACCACTGTTCCTGTAGCCATGTACTTCTAACAGCAGCTGAATATAAGAATCCATCACTGTTCCTGCTGCCATGTACTTCTAAGAGCACCTGAATGTGAGTATCCACCACTGTTCCTGCAGCCATGTACTTCTAAAAGCAGCTGAATGTAAGTGTCCATCACTGTTCCTGCTGCCATGTACTTCTAACAGCAGTTGAATGTAAGTATCCACCACTGTTCCTGCAGCCATATACTTCTAACAGCAGTTGAATGTAAGTATCCACCACTGTTCCTGTAGCCATGTACTTCTAAGAGCACCTGAATGTAAGTATCCACCACTGTTCCTGCTGCCATGTACTTCTAAGAGCACCTGAATGTAAGTATCCACCACTGTTCCTGCTGCCATGAGCTTACTGCAATGCTTGAATGTAAGTAACCGTCACTGTTCCTTCGTTGGATACCCCTCTGGCACTCAAAGGGATAATAGCACCTAAATGTAAAGCTCCACTATTGTTCCTGATGCTATGAACTTTTTATAGCACTTGAACATGAAAGAAAAAGACAAAAAACAGTGTTATAACATCTAAAACTGTAGAAAGGAACTCATCGTACCCTCTCCTTTCCTTCTAATGAAGATAAGATGGGTGGCAAGGAAGATGTTAAAACAGAGCAAGTTCATATAGTAAAGTGAGACTCAAAGGTCCATATACAGAAAAAAGAGGAACAATTTTAGAGCAAATTAACTACACTATGATAACTCTCATTTATTTAAATTGGGTTTTTGCCCCCGCCCCCCCAAATGCTGGAGAGTTGTCATTCTCATTTAAAAGTAATAACAACACAGTCTTCTCTTTTACATTGCAGTTTTCAATTGTTGTCAGCAGGTGGTGCTGTCCCTATCATTTACTATTGGGAGCCATAGACTTTGACTCTCCCACAGAATGCACTATAAAAACCATTCTCCTTTTGGACACTGCTTGGCGTTGTTGCTAACAGTTTGATATAAAAAAAGCTTGGGCTGTAATAACTTTTGAGTGAAAAGTCTCCCGTCAGTGTAAGTACCCTTGTTTTAGTCTGTGAGAAAAGCCCATATATATATTTTTCATTAAAAATGTTTACCTCTTCTTTAACCCCTTAACGATCTGAGTTAACGACCCATGACGTACTATGGCCGTCATGGAAATCCGGGCTCCCCCCGCGGCTGCACGCCGTTCGGGGAGTCCAGAACCGGAAGGAGCAAAAAAAAAAAAAAATGCTCCGTGGTCCTTAACTGACCGCGCCGCGCCGATCGGCCAGTTGTTAAGGGGTTTAAGTTAAGAATGTTAATTGTAAAGAGAGTTAAAGGGTAATTTATCAAACTATAATACAAACAAAAGCTGAGAGCAACACACAGACTGGTTTTATTTGTTGATGGCATTTTATGCTAATGTGTTTCTGTACTGTACCAGTATTACCCCATACTGAGCTGTGAATGAATCCAGGCAGAGCCCACACACTGGGCTCATTTCTAATATCACCGCACGTGATAAGGTTGGAACCAAACATTACTAACTAGTGTAAAAGCCCATGTACACGGGCCAAGGTCCGGGTAATGTTAACCCTTTGAGTGCCAGAGGGGTACGCAACGCATTGTTTTACAATGCGTTGTGTACCCCTCTGGCACTCAAAGAGTTAAGCGGCCGCTACCTCACTGCTCCACGCGATGCAATCATGCACAGTAGAGACTGCACAAATGCAGGCAGTCTCTGCTGCGCATGATGGCTTCTGACAAACATCCTAGCGAATTATTATATAGGATTAGCATATTGTGTTGGGAATCTGCATAAACTGCCATACCATGCCATTAAAATATGAAGGATATTTTTTCTACTTCTTTTACAGGAAATTGTTAGTAAAACATATAGGCGGATTTTAATTCTCTGTAACACAAACTAAACATATAACTGCAACCATATAGTGTGACACCAGTGAGCCACAGGCATGAACACACTGAAATAACATTATGCGCACAGTAATGAATTGCTGGTCCCTCTGGCAGACAGTAGGAAGCCAATAAAGCCTTGGAACAATAAACAGAACGTACACAGTCATATCCATGCTTCACCAAAGCACATGTATCTCATGAAGGATGTCTAAGATAAATGGCCATCCGGCTAGGGAATACATGTCACTTACTCTAGGCTTAATGTAGAGATTCCAAGGGCAATCCCAGCAGACAGCTTGGTAAAGAAGACAAATGAAGAATAGAAGATGGCCTCCAGTCCCTTCACTTGAGGATTCATTAGTCGGAAATTATCCACTACATCGGGAAGCATTGACCTGGGGAGACACAGAGATGGATCGTCATGGGGAAGATACACACAATACACAGTGTATAAATATCACTAGTATTAGCATGACTATATCACCGTACCTCTTTATACTGGTGTATATATGTATGCATACACATGTACAGTAGACAGGACAGGTAGTGTATGTATGATGAATTTAAAACAAAGAACAGATCTGTAGTTTCAAGTATTAAAGGGATAGTAATACTTTGTTTTATCTTTATTTTACTTTGTAGGCATTAAAAAAACATGAAGAACGATATAAGTCTTATCTCTCAAACCTTTATGGTTTGAGAGATATTCACAAGCAAAGTTTCCCCTCCCGCCCCTTTTACATAGTGTAAGCCATCTCTTCTCAGATGTGGAATGCAGTCCATAGACCAGACAGATAACAGAAGGGGACAATCTTCTTCCTATGAGAACAATGAAAGCCATGCCCCCCTTGGCAGGTTTTTCAGGTTTTTCCCTTATCTTAATTGAAGATTGTCCCTCTCGGCAGTCTACCTGGGCCCCTCCCTTCTGATCTGGCTGAGCAGTGTTACATCAGTAAAAGGGGCGGGAGGGGGATACTTTATCATTAAATTACTCTTGAACTACAACTCTGACAGAATTGAAATAACACTCTCCAAAGTCCAAATACTATGATGATTAATTAGAGCTGCTTTTATTATGAAACATTACTATCCCTTTAAAACTTTGGATGCTAGTGAGGCCTCCAACACATTGCAAAACAATGCACAGGAGAAGTCTCTAGCATTCTAGGGGTTAATAGCTTGTATTACACAGCTGATAAACACAGGCATCTAATAAGTTTTTCAGTAGTGATAGCATGTTGATTGTAGAGGGTGGTTTATTTGGATAGAGACTGACTCTGAATAAGGGAAACCTGCAAATGTACAGTATGTATTTATTACTAGTGTAAAAGCCCGTGTACAAGGGCCAAGGTCAGGTGATGTTAACCCTTTGAGTGCCAGAGGAGTACACGAGTATTGCTTTGCAATGCGTTGCATACCCCTCTGGCACTCAAAGGGTTAAGAGGCCGGACCTGCTCTGCGTTCTGCCGCCGACACAGTTGTGCACCGTAGAGACTGGCTGAACACACAGAATGCTCCCAGCACAGAACTCCCAGCATTCTGTGTGTTCGGGCAGTCTCTACTGCGCATGACGGCTTCTGACAAACATCCTAGCGAATTATTATATAGGATAGGGTAGAGCTTCATCTGCTTAGTAAAACAAGGGTGTGCCCTCTTCTGGCAGATGTTGGGGGTTATGTACTTAGTTGTGATAAAGCGGTGATAAAGTGGAGATGACTTTTCCAGTCATGTCACTTCTCCAATTCCAATGTTATTCTATACAGGCCATGCACTATGATCTCTCCCACATTAGAAATGTTAGTGATAGGCTGCATAGAGTAAAGTAGGAAATGGAGACGCTATCTCCTCTTTACCACCGTCTTATCACTCATTAATGCATCTCACCCGTTTTGTACAAATGATATTACACCATAAACTTGCAGCTGTTTGAATTAAAGATTTATTTTGCAGCCTGATGGTGATGTTTTCTTAGACACAAGCTTATTTTAACACTGCAGCATTTTTCACCAGCGAGTATATAGCACCCACCATGGCAATAACAGCGAGGCAGCAATACTCAGTCCGGATGTTACCGCAACCACATACGCTACAATAAGGCTGGGAATCGTCACCAGCATGATGGCAAATGGGATCATCCACTGAAAGGAAAGTAAGAGATCAATACAACATGAGAAAGAGCTGTGAGTTATATTGGCTGTCTGATCACAGACTGAATTGATACTTTCACTAAACCACAGAGAATGTATCAATTCTGACTCTCTACATTGGAAAAGTGAAGCTTTAAACCTTATGCATAAAGTCTAAATGGAGGAAACCAACTGCACCACAGGGGCAACATAACTCCTAAGTGTCCCTCTTTTAAACCCAAATCCCTCTTTCCCATCCTGGTGTCCCTCTATTTAGTAGATCAGACTGTGCAATATATATATAAGTGTATCACATTGATCCACAGCAATAAAACTCACATTAATGTTTGTTTAAAGGGATAGTAATGTTTTATAATAAAAGCAACTCTAATTAATCTTCATAGTATTTGGACTTTGGAGAGTGTTATTTCAATTCTGTCAGAGTTGTAGTTCAAGAGTAATTCAATGACAAACTATCCCCCTCCCTCCCCTTATACTGATTTAACACTGCTCAGCCAGATCAGAAGGGAGGTGCCCAGGTAGATTGCAGAGAGGGATAATCTTCAATTAAGATAAGGGAAAAACCTGAAAAACTTGTCAAGGGTGGCAGGGCTTTCATTGTTCTCATAGGAAGAAGATTGTCCCCTGCTGTTATCTGTCTGGTCTATGGACTGGATTCCACATCTGAGGAGTGGTGGCTTACACTAGGTAAAAGGGACGGGAGGGGGAAACTTTATCATTCAATTACTCCTGAACCACAACTCTGACAGTATTGAAATAACACTCTCTATGGCTCAAATACTATGAAGATTAATTGGAGCTGCTGTTTTTGTGAAACATTACTATCCCTTTAACCTTCAGTATATGTGTTTATACATTAGTCCCTGTAAATAAAATGCTTTGGTCTTGCCCTAAATCATGTATTCATTTACACAAATAGGTGTCAGGAATTCATGAAATAACCTAAAAGTTTTCGGTAATGCTCCACCCACCAGCCACACCCCCAGCAACACCATCTAAAATCCCTCTTTGTCCATCTGAAATGTAGTGAGGTATTGGGCAAATAAAATGGTCCACTGATTTGGGACTTTTATGCTCTGAAATGCTACAAAACTCTCGAAAACATTGCTTCACACTGCACTACAGATCTGTCAAGCACTCAGAAGGTTAAAAAACCCATTTAGAACTTTGAGAATTGTCATTTGTCCCCTATGGTGCAGTGAAATTGCCCCGACCTGATTTAGTTCTGCTAAATACATCACCCCACCTAATATTACATGATATTCTCCTGTTATTGATTAACTCACATGTGAGCAGTATGATGCGCTCCAGCTGATTCTGGACTACAATTCCCATCATCCCACCACTTTAGTCCTACAGTATACTATTATCTCTCCCAAGAGCTCTTACATTCATGTACTCTTTTAGCGTTAAAGTGGACGTTACCGCCTCATGACCAATTAGGTTAATTTGAAAGAACTTTCAAAATCGTCTTATTTTATGTCAGCCATTTTTTATTTAGAATAATAAATTATGAGATATCTACATAGCTGTGAACTTTTGCTTCTTGAGCCCCCAGAGAGGGCTCATCTGTTGTGTTTGGGGGGATATAAATGATGCAATTTGCAGCACAGAAGGGGTGGGGGTTAATTATGAGTGGGGCAGGGCTTAATGATATATGTCATAAAGGGGGCAAGAAGTCTGAGGAATGGGGGATGAGGACAAGTGGGTGGGATAGTGGGAAGAACAGGGTTTGAAGGAGGAGAAGTGGGAGGAACAGGCTGGGAAGGAGGAGAAGTGGGAGGAACAGGCTGGGAAGGAGGAGAAGTGGGAGTAACAGGCTGGGAAGGAGGAGAAGTAGGAGGGAAGTGGGAGGAACAGACTGTGAAGGAGAAGAAGTGGGAGGGAAGTGGGTGGAACAGCGTGAGGAGGAGAAGTGGGAGGAACAGACTGTGAAGGAGAAGAAGTGGGAGGGAAGTGGGCGGAACAGCATGAGGAGGAGAAGTGGGAGGGAAGTGGGAGGAACAGGCTGTGAAAGAGAAGAAGTGGGAGGGAAATGGGCGGAACAGGGTGATGAGGAAAAGTGGGTGGGAAGTGGGCGGAACAGGGTGGTAAGGAGAGGAAGTAGTGGAACAGGGGGAGAAGGAGGAGAAGTGGGAGGAACAGGGTGATGAGGAGAAGTGGGTGGAAAGTGGGCAGAACAGGGTGGTAAGGAGGAGAAGTGGGAGGAACAGGGTAAGAAGGAGAAGAAGTGGGTAGAGTTTAATAAGAAACTCCCCACCACCGGAGAATCATCCTCTGTCCCAAGAGACCCTGTAATTTACTGTAAAATCCAGGGCAGATCCGGAGAGTTTCCAGGCATGGGTATTTAGCTTTATTTATTTGTCAATCTATACAGGTTAGACAGTGCTGGAAGGCACAACAGTGTATCAAATTCTAAAATTTAACACTGCGCTGCCTCCCCACTGCCACTCCCTCATTCTCTGGCACTCGAAGGGTAAAAAAAAAACCTTGCCACATTCTTTTTTGATTGTAGAAAGGTTTCTTGTGAAACATGTTTCTCTATTACTAAAATGAGTAGAAACAAGGAAGGAAGATTGAGCGACAGTTGGGAGGGAAAAATGTGTGGAATGTTAGTATTTGGTAAACAGATGTGCCAGCCAGTTCGATCTAACTTGCATAAACTGACAAATGAAGTTAAAGGGACAGTAATGTCCCAGAAAAAATCTGTATAGTTTTGTAGTGCTTAAAAAATTCACCTGTATGCAACAAATCCATAGCGGTTTGAGAGATATTTGCTTTCATAGTTCCCACCTCCCTCCCTTTCTCCTGATGTCGGCTGTAAAGCTGACACCAGGAGATCCATGTCGGCCAACACGATGAGGCTCTTCAGCAGAGCCGAAATTGCGTTACTGGAAAATAATTATTTCATTGGAATGGTCTACAAAGTGTGCTTGCAAACCAGGCACACTTTTGGCCTTTCCAATGAAGTAATTATTTTCCAATAACATGATTTCGGCTCTGCTGCAGAGCCGATGCCTGGTCCCCAGACAGGATTCCCCTGCCGTCAGCACAACGCTAATGTCAGGGAAAGGGGAGGGAGGGGGAAACTTTAGTGCCGAATATTTCTCAAACCATAGCGGTTTGAGAGATAGGATTTGTTGAATATAGTTGAATTTTTTATGCACTACAAAACTATAAAGATTTTTTCTGGGACATTACTGTCCCTTTAATATCCCATAAACTATTATTTTAAATACAAAATGGCCAACATAACATATAGGTGATTTTGAAAGCTCTTTCAAATGAACCCAAGTTATTATAAGGTAATAGTTGTACTTTTACCACTTCAGCTGGGAGGCTATTCCATTTACTTATGAAAAGGTAAACAATGGGGGCTCTCCAAATAAGCGGAAACACCACTGTGTGAGTAGGATATCATCTACCTATATTTCTATATATTCCTATAAAGATGTATTAACCCAATGAGTGCATCACTGTCTGCTTGTCTTGTTTAACCCATTGTGTGCCCAACTGGCATTCAAAGGGTTAAATGTATCCAGGACCCTTCCATTAAAGTAGTTCTATCCTCCATTAGGTATGTTTTATAACTAATATTTCTTAATGTAAAGAATAAAACATATTCATTATGAACTCTACAACCACTTCTTTTATGCTGAAACGCAAAAAAAATTGTTAATAGTTTTTCATACGTATTAAATTAAACAGTTAACTGCTTAAAGGGATAGTAATACTTCATTTTAACTTTATTTTATTTTGTAGGCATTAAAAAAACATGAAGAATGATATAAGTCTTATCTCTGAAACCTTTATGGTTTAACCCCTTAAGGACCGGGAAAATCTGAGTTTGATTTGACTTAAGGACCGGAGCAATTTTGACTTTTTTGACTATGTCTTTGTTCAACCATATTTTCTCTTTAATTCCTTTTGTGCACCCACATAAATTATATACTGTTTTTTTAAGCACAAGTAGGGCTTTCTTTTGATACCACAATTATATGAATACCTCATTGTTTAATTTGATTAAAATAGAAAAAAAGAGGAAAAAAATTGAAAAAAAACAACATTTTGCTTATATTTTCGTGTCAGGATTTGCATACAATTAGTTTATGACAAAAAAATACCCCTAAATATATTCGTTTGCTTCTCCTGAATATAAGAATACCCCATATGCCTAGTATTTCAATCACTTCCTCACATTTACAAGGTAAATATTACAAGATGGATGCCATTATTTCCAACTTGTAATTTCTCAACAATTGGCATGTGAGCATCATAGCTTAGCTGACGGTGCCAGAACCAAAAATGTCCCACAAAGGTATATGTTTCTGAAAACTACACAACATAAGGTAAATAATCAGGAGAATTTTGGAGTTTTTCATGCAGCTATTTTTCCAGAAAAAAATTTCAAAATTGTGGTAATATTTTGTTTTTTTGCAGTTTTCACACTTACATTTCAATACTACTGTTGATATCAAGCACATGATAGGTGAAGATTTTTAAAAATGCATTGTTTAGTGTTCAGCTCCTTCTTCTGAGTACGGCAATACCCCATATGCATAGGTTTCTCAAGGTTTGGGAGAGCTACGGGGCCCAAATTGGAACATGCGCGTTTCCAGTTTCACACTTTGAATTTTCACAGCTTGCATCACTGGTGCCATGTCTCATTTGGGGCTGTGTAACCAGGGCCGGATTTATAATAAGGCAGAGTAGGCATCTGCCTACAGGCGCACCCCACAGAGGGGCGCCTGTCATTGGGATCGTTTTGGTTTTTTTACACTTTTTTTTTTGTGCCGCCCAGCAGCCCCACAGCCGCCGGATACTGCTGTCTTCCTGCACTGATGACAGCCGGAGCGCAACCACTCCAAACGCGGAGACGCCGCGTGGAGCGTGCAGGTATTTTCTTCCTCTGTTCTGAGGCCAGTTTAAAACTGGCGCCCAGACAGAGGAAGAAAACCCCTTCACGCTCCATGCGGCGTCTCCGCGTTTGGAGTGGTTGCGCTCCGGCTGTCATCAGTGCAGGAAAGTGAAAAAGAGGTACGGGGGAGAGATAGAGGCACAAGGGGGAGAGAAAGAGAAGTACATGGGGGAGAGAGGCACAAGGGGGAGCGAAAGAGAGAAGTACATGGGGGAGAGAGGCACAAGGGGGAGCGAAAGAGAGAAGTACATGGGGGAGAGAGGCACAAGGGGGAGCGAAAGAGAGAAGTATATGGGGGTGAAAGAGGCACAAGGGGGAGAGAAAGAGAGAAGTATATGGGGGTGAAAGAGGCACAAGGGGGAGAGAGAGAAGTATATGGGGTGAAAGAGGCACAAGGGGGAGAGAGAGAAGTATATGGGGTGAAAGAGGCACAAGGGGGAGAGAGAGAAGTATATGGGGTGAAAGAGGCACAAGGGGGAGAGAGAGAAGTATATGGGGGTGAAAGAGGCACAAGGGGGAGAGAGAGAAGTATATGGGGGTGAAAGAGGCACAAGGGGGGGAGAGAGAAGTACATGGGGGTGAAAGAGGCACAAGGGGGAGAGAGAAGTACATGGGGTGAAAGAGGCACAAGGGGGAGAGAGAAGTACATGGGGTGAAAGAGGCACAAGGGGGGGAGAGAAGTACAAGGGGGGAGAAGTAGAGGCACAAGGGGGAGAGAGAGAAGTACAAGGGGGGAGAAAGAGGTGCATAGACCCCATAGTAAAATAATAACAATGACACATGTTAATGTGTTAAGTTTTTTATTCTGCTGTTTGTTTTTAACACTGTTCATTAAATCAGTTTAAATAATGAAAAATTAGCATTTTTTTTATCCGATTAATCGAAAAATATTTCAGTCAAAACTTTTTGAACTTTTTTTTTTTTTTGGCGGGGGGGGGGGGGGGGGCGCTTCAGCTTTCTGTGCCTACAGGCTCCTGAGATGTAAATCCGGCCCTGTGTGTAACAGTGCTCCACTCTAAGATTTCCCCCCAAAAGTATATATGTTTGGAAAGTAGACACCCCAGGCTTTCATTTTATGTATGTTTTCAATTTTTTTACGCAGCCATTTTACCACCAATCGCTCGTAAATCTTGACGGAAGTTAAAAAAACAGTGTTTTTCACACTTGCACTTCAATGTTGATGTGAATTTCAAGCACATGATAGGTGAAGATTTTTAAAAATGCATTGTTTAGTGTTCAGCTCCTTCTTCTGAGTACGGCAATACCCCATATGCATAGGTTTCTCAAGGTTTGGGAGAGCTACGGGGCCCAAATTGGAAAATTCGCGTTTCCAGTTTCACACTTTGAATTTTCACAGCTTGCATCACTGGTGCCATGTCTCATTTGGGGCTGTGTAACAGTGCTCCACTCTAAGATTTCCCCCCAAAAGTATATATTGTTGGAAAGTAGACACCCCAGGCTTTCATTTTATGTATGTTTTCAATTTTTTTACGCAGCCATTTTACCACCAATCGCTCGTAAATCTTGACGGAAGTTAAAAAAACAGTGTTTTTCACACTTGCACTTCAATGTTGATGTGAATTTCAAGCACATGATAGGTGAAGATTTTTAAAAATGCATTGTTTAGTGTTCAGCTCCTTCTTCTGAGTACGGCAATACCCCATATGCATAGGTTTCTCAAGGTTTGGGAGAGCTACGGGGCCCAAATTGGAAAATGCGCGTTTCCAGTTTCACACTTTGAATTTTCACAGCTTGCATCACTGGTGCCATGTCTCATTTGGGGCTGTGTAACAGTGCTCCACTCTAAGATTTCCCCCCAAAAGTATATATTGTTGGAAAGTAGACACCCCAGGTTTTCATTTTATATATGTTTTCAATTTTTTTACGCAGCCATTTCACCACCAATCGCTCGTAAATCTTGACGGAAGTTAAAAAAACAGCGTTTTTCACACTTGCACTTCAATGTTGATGTGAATTTCAAGCACATGATAGGTGAAGATTTTTAAAAATGCATTGTTTAGTGTTCAGCTCCTTCTTCTGAGTACGGCAATACCCCATATGCATAGGTTTCTCAAGGTTTGGGAGAGCTACGGGGACCAAATTGGACAATGCGCGTTTCCAGTTTCACACTTTGAATTTTCACAGCTTGCATCACTGGTGCCATGTCTCATTTGGGGCTGTGTAACAGTGTTCCACTCTAAGATTTCCCCCCAAAAGTATATATTTTTGTAAAGCAGACACCCCAGGCTTTCATTTTATGTATGTTTTCAATTTTTTTACGCAGCCATTTTACCACCAATCGCTCGTAAATCTTGACGGAAGTTAAAAAAACAGCGTTTTTCACACTTGCACTTCAATGTTGATGTGAATTTCAAGCACATGATAGGTGAAGATTTTTAAAAATGCATTGTTTAGTGTTCAGCTCCTTCTTCTGAGTACGGCAATACCCCATATGCATAGGTTTCTCAAGGTTTGGGAGAGCTACAGGGCCCAAATTGGAACATGCGCGTTTCCAGTTTCACACTTTGAATTTTCACAGCTTGCATCACTGGTGCCATGTCTCATTTGGGGCTGTGTAACAGTGCTCCACTCTAAGATTTCCCCACAAAAGTATATATTTTTGGAAAGTAGACACCCCAGGCTTTCATTTTATGTATGTTTTCAATATTTTTACGCAGCCATTTTACCACCAATCGCTCATAAATCTTGACGGAAGTTAAAAAAACAGCGTTTTTCACACTTGCACTTCAATGTTGATGTGAATTTCAATCACATGATAGGTGAAGATTTTTAAAAATGCATTGTTTAGTGTTCAGCTCCTTCTTCTGAGTACGGTAATACCCCATATGCATAGGTTTCTCAAGGTTTGGGAGAGCTACGGGGCCCAAATTGGAACATGCGCATTTCCAGTTTCACACTTTGAATTTTCACAGCTTGCATCACTGGTGCCATGTCTCATTTGGGGCTGTGTAACAGTGCTCCACTCTAAGATTTCCCCCCAAAAGTATATATTTTTGGAAAGTAGACACCCCAGGCTTTCATTTTATGTATGTTTTCAATTTTTTTACGCAGCCATTTTACCACCAATCGCTCGTAAATCTTGACGTAAGTTAAAAAAACAGCGTTTTTCACACTTCCACTTCAATGTTGATGTGAATTTCAAGCACATGATAGGTGAAGATTTTTAAAAATGCATTGTTTAGTGTTCAGCTCCTTCTTCTGAGTACGGCAATACCCCATATGCATAGGTTTCTCAAGGTTTGGGAGAGCTACAGGGCCCAAATTGGAACATGCGCGTTTCCAGTTTCACACTTTGAATTTTCACAGCTTGCATCACTGGTGCCATGTCTCATCTGGGGCTGTGTAACAGTGCTCCACTCTAAGATTTCCCCCCAAAAGTATATATTTTTGGAAAGTAGACACCCCAGGCTTTCATTTTATGTATGTTTTCAATTTTTTTACGCAGCCATTTTACCACCAATCGCTCGTAAATCTTGACATAAGTTAAAAAAACAGCGTTTTTCACACTTGCACTTCAATGTTGATGTGAATTTCAAGCACATGATAGGTGAAGATTTTTAAAAATGCATTGTTTAGTGTTCAGCTCCTTCTTCTGAGTATGGCAATACCCCATATGCATAGGTTTCTCAAGGTTTGGGAGAGCTATAGGGCCCAAATTGGAACATGCGCGTTTCCAGTTTCACACTTTGAATTTTCACAACTTGCATCACTGGTGCCATGTCTCATTTGGGGCTGTGTAACAGTGCTCCACTCTAAGATTTCCCCCCAAAAGTATATATTTTTGGAAAGTAGACACCCCAGGCTTTCATTTTATGTATGTTTTCAATTTTTTTACGCAGCCATTTTACCACCAATCGCTCGTAAATCTTGACGTAAGTTAAAAAAACAGCGTTTTTCACACTTGCACTTCAATGTTGATGTGAATTTCAAGCACATGATAGGTGAAGATTTTTAAAAATGCATTGTTTAGTGTTCAGCTCCTTCTTCTGAGTACGGCAATACCCCATATGCATAGGTTTCTCAAGGTTTGGGGGAGCTACGGGGCCCAATTTTGAACAAATATTGAATTTTCACATCTTGGTTAACTGATGCCATTACTCATTTTGGGCTATGTTCCAGTGCTGCACTTTAGAATTTCCCCCCAAAAGTGTATATTTTTGGAATGTAGACACCCCCAGCTTTCATTTTAGGTGTGTTTTCAAATTTTTTACGCAGCCATTTTACCACCACTTTCTCATAAACTTGACGTAAGTAAAAAAACAGCGTTTTTCACACTTTACCTTCAATGTTGATGTGAATTTCAAGCACAGAATAGGTGAAGATTTTATAAACTGAATTGAATAGTGTTCAGCTCCTTCTTCTGAGTACGGCAATACCCCATATGCATAGATTTCTCATGGTTTGGGGGAGCTACGGGGGCCAAATTGGAACATGCGCGTTTCCAGGTTCACACTTTGAATCTTCACAGCTTGCATTACTGGTGCCATGTCTCATTTGGGGCTGTGTAACAGTGCTCTTTTTTTAAGATTTCCCCCCAAAAGTGTATATTTTTGGAAAGTAGACACCCCAGGCTCTCGTTTTAGGTGTGTTTTCCAATTTTATACACTGCCATTTTACCACCAATCCTGTGAAAATTTGACGTAAGTAAAAAAAATTCAGCATTTTTCACACTTTGCCTTCAATTTTGATGTGAATTTCAAGCACAGAATAGGTGAAGATTTTATAAACTGAATTGAATAGTGTTCAGCTCCTTCTTCTGAGTACGGCAATACCCCATATGCATAGCTTTCTCATGGTTTGGGGGAGCTACGGGGGCCAAATTGGAACATGCGCGTTTCCAGGTTCACACTTTGAATCTTCACAGCTTGCGTTACTGGTGCCATGTCTCATTTGGGGCTGTGTAACAGTGCTCTTTTTTTAAGATTTCCCCCCAAAAGTGTATATTTTTGGAAAGTAGACACCCCAGGCTCTCGTTTTAGGTGTGTTTTCCAATTTTATACACTGCCATTTTACCACCAATCCTGTGAAAATTTGACGTAAGTAAAAAAAATTCAGCATTTTTCACACTTTGCCTTCAATTTTGATGTGAATTTCAAGCACAGAATAGGTGAAGATTTTATAAACTGAATTGAATAGTGTTCAGCTCCTTCTTCTGAGTACGGCAATACCCCATATGCATAGATTTCTCATGGTTTGGGAGAGCTACGGGGGCCAAATTGGAACATGCGTGTTTCCAGGTTCACACTTTGAATCTTCACAGCTTGCGTTACTGGTGCCATGTCTCATTTGGGGCTGTGTAACAGTGCTCTTTTTTTAAGATTTCCCCCCAAAAGTGTATATTTTTGGAAAGTAGACACCCCAGGCTCTCGTTTTAGGTGTGTTTTCCAATTTTATACACTTCCATTTTACCACCAATCCTGTGAAAATTTGACGTAAGTAAAAAAAATTCAGCATTTTTCACACTTTGCCTTCAATTTTGATGTGAATTTCAAGCACAGAATAGGTGAAGATTTTATAAACTGAATTGAATAGTGTTCAGCTCCTTCATCTGAGTACGGCAATACCCCATATGCATAGCTTTCTCATGGTTTGGGGGAGCTACGGGGGCCAAATTGGAACATGCGCGTTTCCAGGTTCACACTTTGAATCTTCACAGCTTGCGTTACTGGTGCCATGTCTCATTTGGGGCTGTGTAACAGTGCTCTTTTTTTAAGATTTCCCCCCAAAAGTGTATATTTTTGGAAAGTAGACACCCCAGGCTCTCGTTTTAGGTGTGTTTTCCAATTTTATACACTGCCATTTTACCACCAATCCTGTGAAAATTTGACGTAAGTAAAAAAAATTCAGCATTTTTCACACTTTGCCTTCAATTTTGATGTGAATTTCAAGCACAGAATAGGTGAAGATTTTATAAACTGAATTGAATAGTGTTCAGCTCCTTCTTCTGAGTACGGCAATACCCCATATGCATAGATTTCTCATGGTTTGGGAGAGCTACGGGGGCCAAATTGGAACATGCGCGTTTCCAGGTTCACACTTTGAATCTTCACAGCTTGCGTTACTGGTGCCATGTCTCATTTGGGGCTGTGTAACAGTGCTCTTTTTTTAAGATTTCCCCCCAAAAGTGTATATTTTTGGAAAGTAGACACCCCAGGCTCTCGTTTTAGGTGTGTTTTCCAATTTTATACACTGCCATTTTACCACCAATCCCTCGTAAACCATGACGTAAGTTAAAAAAAAAAAAAAACAGCGTTTTTCACACTTAGGGTTGGCGGCAGTATACTGGGCTGCATACAAATTGGTTTGGGAAACAATTTCACCTAAAATGTCTTCCCCCAAAAACAAATCAAAAAAATGATCATGGGTAAATCCTTCCACATCAATTTGAATCCCTGGGTTGCCTGTGAATTCTGAGATTTGTGGGCATAAATTGATACCCATTCATTAGGATCCGGAGTGGCAGGTGTTGGGGCATTTCTTTGGGCAGGTCTTTTGGCAGGTCTTTGGGCAGATCTTTTGGCAGGTGCTGGGGCAGTTGCCAGGGCAGCTCTTGGGGCAGCACTTGGGGCATTTCTTTGGTAGGTTTTTGGGCAGATCTTTTGGCAGGGGCTGGGGCAGTTGCCAGGGCAGCTCTTGGGGCAGCACTTGGGGCATTTCTTTGGGTAGGTATTTTGGTAGGTCTTTGGGCAGTTCTTTTGGCAGGTGCTGGGGCAGTTGCCAGAGCAGCTTTTGGGGCAGTGCGTCTTTTCTTGACAGAAGGCCCAGCGTCATCACTAGAGCTGCTCTCACTTTCTGAAAACTGCGCTATGTCAAAATCTGACGCAGTGTCTGTTGCCTCAGAGTCAGACGCCAAAAAGGCATATGCCTCTTCAACGCTGTACCTACGCTGCATTTTGCCCACTAAAAAAGCTTTTTTTTTCTTACGCTATCCCTAAACCTAAATCTAACCCTAAAACTTACCCTAACCTACGTATATCCTGAACCTACCTAACCCAAGTGAACTACCTATCTAAACTGCACTTATTATATATATTTTTTTTTTTTTGGGGGGGGGGGGTTGGGGTTTTTTGGGTTTTTTATTTTTCTTACGCTATCCCTAAACCTAAATCTAACCCTAAAACTTACCCTAACCTACGTATATCCTGAACCTACCTAACCCAATTGAACTACCTATCTAAACTGCGCTTATTATATATATTTTTTTTTTTTTGGGGGGGGGGGGGGTTGGTTTTTTTTTTTTTTTTCTCCCCTAAACCTAAATCTATCCCTAAAACTTTCCCTAACACACGTCTACACTAAACCTACCCAACTACCTACCAAAATACCTAAACTATATTTAATATAAAAAAAAAAAAAAAAAAAAAATTAAAAAAATTTTTTAAAAAATTTTAAACATTTTTAAAAAATCTAAAAAAATTCAAGGGGGATGGGGGGTGTCCCACAGATCAGAAAACACTGATCTGCAGCAAACTGATCACTCCAAGAGTGATCAGATGGGGGGGCACTTATTGATCACTGTAGAACAGTGATCAAAGGGTTAATTTTCTTTATTTAAACATTTTTTTTTATTTTTTTTTTTACAGGCACACTGGAACACCATCTCCCTCTGTCTCTCTCCACCTTAGCAGTATGCAAGGTGGAGGGAGGCAGAGAGATCTGACAGGGACAGTATTTACAAATACTGTCCCTGTCATTCAGGTTTTGCAACATGTGATTCGCTTTTGAAGCGAATCGCATGTTGCAACAATGTTTCAGCCGCTTGTTACTAAGTGTCCCGATACCGGGACACTTAGTAACAAGCGGCTTGAACTCTTCCATCGCTCCGTGCGGCCGCGATGGAAGAGTTTAACCCTTGACGTACCAGGACCGTCAAGGGTCGTTCGGTCACATTTACCCTTGACGGTCCTGGTACGTCAAGGGTCGCTAAGGGGTTAAGAGATATTCGCAAACAAAGTATCGCCCCCCCTGTTCAGCCAGATCAGAAGGGATGTGCCCAGGTAGACTGCAGAGAGGGACAATCTTCAATTAAGATAAGGGAAAAAGCTGAAAAACTTGTCAAGGGGGGAAGGGCTTTCATTGTTCTCATACAAAGAAAATTGTCCTCTTCTGTTATCTGTCCTGTCATACAACCAGACTCACATCTGAGAAGAGATGGCTTACACTAGGTAAAAGGGGCGGGGAGGGGAACTTTGCTTGTGAATATCTCATAAACCATAAAGGTTTGAGAGATAAGACTTATATCATTCTTCATGTTTTTTTAATGCCTACAAAATAAAATAAAGTTAAAACGAAGTATTACTATCCCTTTAAGGGAAGAAAAACATTTCATCCTGTTGACAATTCTCCTACTTACAGAAATTCCGAAAGCTGCCATTTTCTTTCCAAATCTCTGCAAGAACCACTGCCAGAATGGAATGCTCAGGACAGCAGAGGTCTAAAGTAAAAGACACGATGAGCCTTATTCATCAAGATAAAGAGGTGCAATATGGAGCAAACCAACTGCTCCATAGGGGTGAAATGAACATTCCATACATTCCCATTGATTTAAATGGGGATTTTTAACCAGTGAATGATAGAGAGGACCTCTTCTCAATGTGAATTTTTATTTTTCCCCTATGGTGCAGCTGGTTTGCTCTAAAATTGCTCCACTATATATTTATACATAAAATCCAGTGTTACCGTTACACCAGGGCCTAGATGCACAAAAATTCATAGAGGGCTAAAAATGTCGCTGTTCTGTCGGAGCAGTGTCGTAGGCACACCGACAGTATTCACCAAGTGTCTACAACAACACATCACCAGCCAGATATCCACATCAACATCCATCCGACATGCCTTCACCATGTTTAAAAATGCATACATTGCCTGTATATGTGTAAAAAATGTTTTTTCTTTTAATTATAGTTTTAATTTTATTAAAAGAAACTTCAGCCCTCAAGGGGGATATCATGACCCCTCATGACACCCCCTAGCAAAGATAACATATCCATTAGGATAGGCTATGCATGCAGGCGACAGTATCCTGTTTTTTTAAATAAAGCGCATATAACCTATATTTAACCCCTTAGAGTCCGGTGACGTACCCAGACCGTCACAATGGTCCGGCACTTAAGGACCAGTGACAGTCCTGGTACGTCACGTACTATTACTCACCGCGCCCCTGCAGGAACGCGGTGAGTAATACTGGGGACTGAATTTGATCGCTCCAAGACCAGAGCGATCTCTATCAGTCCCGCGCGCCGCACCACGTGATCAGTCACGTGGGGCGGCACGCCGAAATTCTCTATCTGGTCCTTAAAAGACCACTCACCCTGCGACCGCTGGTCGTTAAGGGGTTAACATAGGTTATATGCGCTTTTTATAAATAAATAATACTTTCAGACCTCAAGGGGGTCACCAGGACCCCTCCTGATATCCCTCCTACAGTGCCCCATATGTTCTTTGTGCTTCTCATATAATATGTGCTTATTGGCTAATACACCAATTGCGTACCCCTCTGGCACTCAAAGGGTTAAACAGCAACCAGAAAGTAGTTTTCATACCTATGAGTAAGAAGGTGTACATATCAAATGCATGAGGTTAATGATATAGAGTCTGTGAGTGCTAACAAGTGTTTTAACAAGTGTTTTGAACATGGATTTTTACTGTACCATTGAAAATATATTTAACCTATGTTGCACTGTGAATAAGGTTTTTTTTTTTTGAGGAATAGCAGTAATTTGGTTCTGGATTAGCATGTTTCTTTTTGGTGTATTGTCAAGCCATTCACCACAAAAATACACTCTGGGACTACTTTGGAAACCGTCAATCAATATTTGAGAGATTCATATTTTGGGCTGGTCTGTCCCCATAGAAGCGGAGCTGTTCATTCTCCCCTTTGAGTCTATCCTGGTAAGTTTTTGCCTTGAATTGCACCATTTAGTGATTCTTCTTTGATCTGACTCCAGTGTATTACTGTCCACCTGGAGATACGTTATTCAGGCATTCTCTCCCATTGAATGGGTTAAGAGCACCATTGAAATCAATGGGAATTTTTAACACATCAGCCTCATTAGCTCTACAGACAATGAAGCTGTTATATAAAACAACAGTATACACTCAGGGCTGCAGGGATAATGTTACAGTGTATCCTGTCCTGTTTTGCTGGTCAGCTGTCAGGAAAACACTGGGAACCATGCAGCTCGATGTTAGAGGTATAAAAGTTAAAACAATGAATAAATAATAACTTGCAGAACATGTAAAGTCAAAATAATGGTTTACTTTCCCTTTAACATAGAAACACAGAATGTGATGACAGATAAGAACCATTCGGCCCATGTAGTCTGCCCATTTTTCCTACTGTAAAAACCTGGTCCTTGGTCTTGTGTTATGTTCAGGACAGCCTTATGCCCGTCCCATGCATGTTTACATAAATAATATAACTCATTTCTTCCTTCTTTCTCTGTACCATGCGTTGGTTATCCTAGAAATGGCAGCCATGTAAACCTACTATTACATCATATTAACCCCTTAAGGACTGGCGCGCACGCACGTGGCCGGCACTTAAGGTCCACGAAGCATTTTTTGTGGAGCCCTGAAATCCATGATGTACATGTACGCCATTGGTCCTTATCGCACATTGACCCATGCCGTACATGTACGTCTTTGTATGTTAAGGGGTTAAATGGCAACTAACAAAAAAAAGGAAAAAAAAAAAAAGAAAAGAAAAAAAGGAAAATACATTAACCCTTTGTGTGCCAGAGAGGTATCCAACGCATTGCATCTCTGGTACTCAAAGGGTTAAGGGCAATGTTCAGTATCTACCACCGTGCATGCCCCCAAAGCAGTCTTTTGGGGCTTCTAGGGGAAGCAGCACAACTCTCATTAAAAGCAGAGGGTCAGAAGTAGTTTAATTGCTGTCTGTAGGAAAGGAATAATAATACTTCAGTGGTGGGTGCATCTGTCAGTGTGTGGGAGGGAAGCTCTTTTCTGTGTGTCGGGTCTACATTGCATCTCGTTAGCAAAGGAAACAGGTTCACAGAGGGTGTGAAAGGGAACAAGTCATCCCCCACTCACCAGAATGGTCAGCACCAGGTTCTGAAAGTGACCCCGCAGATCTGCAGCGTGTGTGCAAAAAAGGACAAAAGTGCTTTGCTGGAGCTGATAAATTAGAAAGACAAGTTACATTACTAAAGTTAACATTAAGACACTGGGGCACATTTATCATTAACCCCTTGGATCCTAACAAAGCCCTGATGCATTGCTTCTAAATCCAGGGGTTAACCCTTTGAGTGCCAGACGGGTACGGAACGCATTGCAAACAATGTGTTCCATACCCCTCTGGCATTCAAAGGGTTAAAGGAACACTAGAACCTCCTCATAATATACATTATTTACCTTAACACTTTGAGCGCCAGTGGGGTGTGCAACACATTGTTTTGCAATGCGTTGAAAACTTCCCCTAGCACTCAAAATGTTAATCTGGGATTATGACTCAATTCTATGTTGACTGGTGTTCCAGAATTAATCTTTAACCCTTTGAGTGCCAGAGAGGTATCCAATGCATTGTGTTGCAATGTGTTGGATACCTCACTGGCACTTAAAGGGGAACTACCACCCTGCAATAACTTAAGCTTCACTGATTGCTCATATGGCGACTATCTGCTTAGTAGCGCTAGTCGCCAGAAATATTACCCGGTTCTGCAGATATCGGCGTTTTACCGATAGTGACAGGAGCAGGAAGCACGGACGTCTCTTCACAGTGACGTCCGTGCGCCTGCGCTGTCAGTCCCTTTTGAACCGCGCGGTGGTGGTAGTTCCCCTTTAAAGTGTTAAAATGACAGTAAATCTATTTTTTTTCTCTAAATAGTCTGCAAAGTATAACATGTCAAGTCAAGTTGCCTTTATGTTGTACTTTGCATCTTCACCATTTTTATAAGACTTGTGTGTTCCTAACAGGGAGCTCCCCGCATTTTAGTTTCCAGGGATTGTGAGATCAGGGATAGTGATACAGTGTTGTGCTATCACTGCAGTAGATAAGACTGCCTCCACTACAGCAGTCTAGTGTTACATTGTTTCAATGTTGCGGCTTGCACAGTCCCTAACAGAAAGCTTTCTGAAAAAAGAAATTCAGTACAGGAAATCTGACCATCCTTTTTATGCACTTGAACATAGAAACATAGAATTTGACAGCAGATAAGAACCATTCGGCCCATCTAGTCTGCCCATTTTCCTACAGTAAAAACCTCACACCCTATGTGGTCTAGACTTCTGTTCAGGACAGCCTTATGCCTACCCCATGCATGCTTAAATAAATAATATAACTCAGTTCTTCCTTCTTTCTCTTTACCATGGGTTGGTTATTCTAGAAAGGGAGCCAAGTAAACCTACTATTGAATCATATTAACCCCTTAAGGACTGCCAACCTTCACTATATTAAAGGGATAGTAATACTTAAAATGTAAAAAAAAATATGTTGTAGGGTTTATCCCCCTGAGTAAAACAAAGGTATTCCCACTGCTGAAAGGTGTTTCATTCAAAAGTTATTATTTTTCAAAGTTGAATTTTTTAGGTGCAATATCACAGTGGCCTGAAATTGTACAGTGGCGCTGTTGCTACATGATCCTATGGACAGCTCTGGTCAGTTGACCATAAATCTCTATAGGATGGTGTAGCAACAGCGCCACTGTATAATTTCAGGCCACTGTGATATTGCACCTAAAAAATTCAACTTTGAAAATTAATAACTTTTGAATGAAAAACCTTTCAGCAGTTGGAGTACCCTTGTTTTACTCAGGGGGATAAACTCTACAACATATATTTTTTTACATTTTAAGTATTACTATCCCTTTAACCTCTACCACTTCTGCTGGGAGGTTATTCCACTTATCTACTACCCTCTCAGTGAAGTAAAACTTTTTTACATTACATCTAACCCTCTGTTCCTGTAGTTTGCTATGTGAGTGCTGATCAAGTGTATATGTAAAGAACAATCCTGATTGTATTACTTTTGTATTAACCCTTTGAGTGCCAGAGGGGTACACAAAGCATTGCTTTGCAATGCGCTGCGTAGTCCTCTGACATTCAAAGGGTTAACATCTTGGATACTACAGAGGTATTGGCAATGTGTTGGAGATCTCCCTGGCATCCAAGAGGCTAAACTAATCACTAAAATATATCACCACCTACAACAAACTGAATATCTCCAGGAACAATGCAGCAATCAATATAGTGTATTGCAAAATCTAAATGTAAACTTTGATCAAATTCTATACTGCAACTACATATATATTCATATTACACCCATCACTTTTCTATTCTTTAAATATAACATCTGTCAACTACCTCCTACCTCTATCAACTACCTCCATAACCATTATCACTAAGATCCACCCCTTCCCTGGACCACTGCACTCAACAGCACTTCTCTCCCACCCACTGACCTGCAGTTCGTGTGGCAAGAGGTACTTACACCCAATAGCACTTACTGCTTATGTGTCCAACCTACCTTCCTATAGACTGTAAGTTCTCCCGAGCAGGGCCCTCTGATCCTTCTGTTTTCTACATTCAATTTGCACTACTTAATATCTCTGTATCTCTATTCCCTATTGTACAGTGCTGCAGAATAAGTTGGCGCTATATCAATTTATCAAAATAATGTCCACTTAGGGCTTAATTCAGCAATTTAAAGTGGCATAAATTCAGCAAATTAAAGTGGCGTAATTCTGGAGTAAACCAACTTCACTAGAGGGGAAATAAATTCCCCAAATTACCATTTATTTAAAAACAGCTTTTAACCCCTTCTAAGATAGAGAGGTACCCCGTGCATTGAAGAGCAATGTGTTGAAGACCTTTCTGGCACTGAAGGGGTTAAAAGACACATTGCACTCAAAAGTACTTTTCATTTGGCCTCTATGGCTGCAGTCGGATTGTATAAAAACCATTTTACTTTAGTCTGCTGAATTAGGCCCCTTGGTCCTCAATAAAAAGAGCTGTCTGTCATCATCATCATCATTTGTTATTATAATCTCCGAGAACATCTTAGGCTTTATATGGAGGGTTTGACAAGCTGATGGGATTTAATGGAAGTCGACTTTTTCTATTTAGCTTCTTAAACGTGGATTCTATCACTCGCCTCCCAGATTAACAATGTCTGACATGATTTACTGAAATCATTATCTCATCCAGTGGGTTATGTGTAGTTACCACCCGCAGTTTATCATTCTCAAAACTCAAGGCCTCAAACAGTATATTCCTGCTTGAGTAAATGTGTTCTTGCAAAGCAACCGACCAACCTGTGATCCTTAATGGATAAATTCAGGAATTTAATTAAAGCTGTCACCTGTCCACATTTTTAAGAACATTCATATTGATAGGATATGCATGACTGACAATTTTCACTTCATGGAAGTATACAAGTACTGGCTGACAAAGAATGGTAGGAAAGAGGGAGAGCATTGTGGAATGTTATTATCTGGTTGGCTGGGAGTTACAGGTGGGAGGCAAAGCAGTTTGAAATATTAGTATCTGGATGTCACGGAGTAGAAGATGGGAGGGAGCACAGTGTGGAATGTTAGCATTTGGCAGGCAAGGACTGGCAGGTGGGAGGGAAAGCAGTGTGGAATGTTAGTATCTGGCTGGCAGGGAGTAGAAGATGGGAGGAAGCACAGTGTAGAATGTTGGCATCTGGCTGGCAGGGACTGGCAGGTGGGAGGGAGAAAAGTATGGAATGTTAATATTTGGCTGGCAGGGAGTGAGCACAGTGTGGAATGTTAGTAACTGACTGGCAGTGATTGGCAGGTGTGAGGGAGCGCAGTGTGGAATGTTAGTAACTGACTGGCAGTGATTGGCAGGTGTGAGGGAGCGCAGTGTGGAATGTTAGTAACTGACTGGCAGCGATTGGCAGGTGTGAGGGAGCGCAGTGTGGAGTGTTAGCATCTGGCTGGCTGGGAGCAGCAGGTGGGGGAGAAAGTAGTGTGGAATATTAGTATCTGGCTGGTCAGTACTGTCTAAATTGCATAAACCAACACATGAGTAAAATATCCTATAAAAAATAGTTATAAGGTGTTAGTTCCAGTCTTACTTTCTAAACAAAACACCCTAGGAACCCCTAACTCTGCCCATGGTCACACCCCATTTCATCACATGACCCCCAGCCCTATCCATTGCTACCCTGCACAGGTAACACCCTTAGCCTATAAAGAAAAACCACCATAACATCTTACACTTTGTATGCTGGCAGTGGAGTAACTAGTCATTGTATGGCCCTGGTGAAAACATTAGAAACAAGCACTGGGAGAACCCTTGTTTACTCCGGAGAACAATATCAACAACATATATATATTTTCATAAGGATTTACTTACACTATAAAACTGTTGTACCCTAAACAAACTGTGAGTACTGCTATAACATGGATGGACAACCATCAGCTTTTCAGCTGTTTGGGACTACATCATTCATCTTCCCCAACCAGCCTTTGACTGGCTGGAGATGATGGTAGTTGTAGTATCTAACAGCTGGAGAGCTGCTGGTTGCCTACCCATGTTTTATAAAAAGCACCACAGGTGTATCGTTTGTCCAAATCTTTTCATTCATCTGGTGAAGTCCTGTCCTGTGTACAACTAGGTGGAGACCCGTTTGAGTGGAGACATGAGGTCCCAGCCTCTCCCCAAAGCCAGGGCCAGATTTTCCATTAGTCATAGTAGGCAACTGTGTAAGGAGATTCATTGTGATTGGAGGCCCTGTTGTGCTGTTGAGGGTGCAATGAAAAAAGTTCCCAATCCCTGTCACCATAAACCAGCTGATTTATCTACCAGTTTATACCATAATCAGGACAATTTATTCACCCATTTACATACTCCCTTACCTGTTAATATTTAATCCCTTGGAATGTAGAAAGGTCTCCCATGCATTGCAGGGAGGAGTTAAAGGAGAAGTAACACTTCCTACAAAAATACCATACACACACTTTTAACTTACTTAGTCCAAAAGTTCTAATGGCCCTTATGAATGTTGCCCTTGTGCCTCTGAACAAGAGATGACATCTGTAATTAATTCTGGATGTCATTTACATAGAGGTGGACATGATAGTTTTTAATACTTTTTTTTTTTTAAACTGAAGCAGGCAAAGTGCATGAGCCTATTTAACCCTTTAAGGACCAGCGGGTGGGTACACATTGCACCTTCCACTGGACCATAAAGAGTTAAGATTACCGTGTGCACTGAGTGGCGTTTGAGTTCCTGTGGTTCCCTTACCAACTGTCATGTCCGCTTCCATAGAGATGACACCCAGGACTTATTGAAGAAGGTCTCTTTAGAACAAAGGCAAGGGTAAAGGTAAAAAAAGGTAAAATCAGTCGTTGCCATTAGGATGTTCACTATTGAAATGTCCCCATCTACAGGGATTTTGGGCCTCCAGTAACCTCATCTTACCTAAGTGTGTTTGGCTGCTTCAGTTTGCTTTCTGCGACCCCTGCCTCTCTCCTGTACTTACATCCTTGCCCCCTCTAATGTCACACTCTATTTGGCGACCATTTAGCAAGCGACATCAGAATGTTGATCTGTTCATTGGCTATATCGCTTTATCGATGGTCGTCCTGTAGATGGCGACATTTCAATAGGATACCGTTCTTGCCATAGTATGTCGGGATTATTATTAGGAGTTGTTAGTTTTACTATAAGACTAAGAGCTGTATGTTCAAAAGAAAAGTGGAGGAGTTATGAGGCAAACCATATGTACTACAGGTGAGAACTAAAAATTGATCTAAATTGGGATTTTAACCCCTTGAATACCAGAGGTGTCTCAGGGCATTCAGGGTGTTAAAATCCCCATTTAAATCAATGCCACAGAATTCCTACAATTTTCTTTTGGACACATCGCTCTAATTAATATTTTGGCCATAGTAAATTAAAGGGATAGTAATACTTAATATGTAAAAAAAGATATACTGTAGTGTTTTTCCCATTAGTAAAACAAGGGTACTCCCACTGCTGAAAGGTGTTTCATTCAAAAGGTATTACAGCTCAAACTTGAATTTTTTAGGTGCAGTATCACAGTGGCCTGAAATTGCACCGTGGCGCTGTTGCTACACCGTCCTATGGAGGTTTATGATTAACTGACCAGAGCTGTCCATAGGATGGTGTAGCAACAGCGTCACTGTACAATTTCAGGCCACTGTGATATTGCACCTAAAAAAATTAAAGATTGAGCTGTAATAATTTGAATAAAACACCTTTCCGCAATGGGAGTACCTTTGTTTTACTCAGAGGGATAAACCCTACAATATATATATTTTTTTTTAGTATTACTGTCTCATTAACCCCTTGAGTGTCAGAGGGGTACAGAATGCATTGCAAAGCAATGCATTCCGTACCCCTCTGGCACTCAAGGGGTTAAGTGTGTGGGGGTTATTATTATGTGGTGTTACTTCTTTAAAATGTTGTATGCTTCCATGATATATAGTGGATGAGTATATTCTTGTGCCTTCAAACACTGGATGGGCTTGGGGTGGGTCATGTGATGAATGATGGGTGGGGTTATGGGAGAGGGTAAAAGAATCTATGGTGCCTAGAGGCACCTGAAATGAAAATCTGGCCTTGCCATTACACAAGGTAATACTAGGAAAGTGCTGCTCACCCAAGACTTACCTGAACGGCAGCTGAGATAAGCAGGAATGAGGTTATGAGATTCAGGTACGGACCATGCTGCATTGAGAGTCTGAATCCTCTAAAGAATGGGACAACCGTCCCAGCATAGAATGCATAGGGATCTGTTAGAAAAATAATACGGAAAATGGTCAGAGATAAAGTACAAAAGGCTATATGTACGAAGAAAAGTGGCGCTATTCTGGGCAAACCAACTACATCACAAAAACATTCCCTTAATATACATTCAAGGGGTTAAAATCCCCATGTAAGTCAAAAGGAATTTTGATTTAACCCCTTGAGTGCAGCTGGCGTGCATGCGTGCCCAAGAACTGCCATACCTGGGAACCATCTTTTCCCAAGTCCCCGGAGAGACACAGTGGGACTTAGGATTGTAGTGTCCGTGATGTGTTATGTGACATATTGTGGGTGGGGCTTAATCATTGGGTAGTTGAAAAGAGGAGTGTGCCACGAGATGAGTGGGAAAATGGGTGGAGTGGGGCGGGACTGGGCAGAATGGGCTGGAAAGTGGGTGGGGTTACAGCTGAACTCACCAAGCCGGAGAATTAGCCTCTGTCCCTGGAGACCTGGTAACTCATTCTGAACACCGGAGTCTCCGGGGCAGATCTGGACAGTCCCCAGGTATGAGAATTTCTCCACTTTTGTCTCTGTACATATGACCTGGACAGTACAGAATATTTTGTGCACATAATATCGAGAAACAGAAAACACAGGGGACAGAGGGACAAAGACAGATGAAAGAACACAGATGCAGGAGACATAATGGCACACAGGGAGGCATGGATAAATTACTTTGGGTGGAGATCAATTAATCTAATATTCCATCCAAAAATAGTTTGTTGTATTCTTTCAAAATGTCTTTACTCATAGAGAAAGCTATATCTATATATATATATATAAAAGAAGACTTTGTGCCTGGCAAAACACACCCAGGGGCAGCAGTACGGAGGTGTTACTGCTCCCATTGGGTGATTCAATGGGGGAGTGATTTTCACAGGAGTTGCAGTGGCCTAAGGCCACTGCTACTCCTGTGAAAATCATGCAGGGAGTTGGCCCTCCCCCACAATCCAGCCCACCCACCACTATCCAACTGAGGAAAAAAACAAAATGGCTGTCACTTGCTCCTACATCACAGACGCATACACATGCCCCACTCACACAGCACCAAAAACACACACACAGCACCAAACACACATTGCTGTTGGAAAAAATGCCCTGACCTGCTCAGTGTGCCATCACTTAAGACTCAAGACCACTGTTGCTGTATGTGTGTCTCACACTATGGGGACAGTGTGTATGTCTCAGTATGGAATCTGTATGTGTGTGTCACTATGGGTTGTGTATGTGTGTCTCAGTATGATGTGTATGTGTGTCTCACTATGAGATCTGTATGTGTGTCTCAGTATGGAATATGTGTGTGTGTCTCACTATGAGATCTGTATGTGTGTCTCAGTATGGAATGTGTATGTGTGTGTGTCTATGTATGGAATGCGTATGTGTGTGCTCACTATGGCATGCGTTTGTGTGTGTCTCTGTATGGGATGTGTGTGTCTCTGTATGGGATGTGTATGTGTGTGTGTGTGTGTGTGTGTGTGTGTCTCACTATTTCATGTGTATGTGTGTGTGTGTGTCTGTATGGGATGTGTATATGTGTGTGTGTCACTATGGCATGTGTATGTGTGTGTGTCTCTGTATCGGGTATGTATGTGTGTGTGTGTGTCTCTGTATGGAATGCGTATATGTGTCTGTCTCACTATGGGATGTGTATGTGTGTGTGTCTCACTAAGGGATGCATATGTGTGTGTCTCTATATGAGATGTGTACATGTGTGTGTCTCATTATGGCATGTGTATGTGTGTGTCTCACTATGCCATGTGTGTGTGTGTCTTTGTATGAGATGTGTAAATGTGTGTGTCTCGCTATGGCATGTGTATGTCCGTGTCTCACTATGCGATGTGTATGTGTGTCTCTGTATGGGATGTGTATGTGTGTGTCCCACTATAGGATGTGTATGTGTGTGTAAGCGTGTGTGTGTCTCTGTATGGGATGTGTAAGTGTATGTCTCCGTATGGGATGTGTATGTGTGTGTCTCACTATGACATGTGTATGTGTATGTCTCTGTATGGGATATGTATGTGTGTGTCTCTGTATGGGATGTGTATGTGTGTGTGTGTGTGTCTGTATGGGATATGTATGTGTCTGTCTCTGTATGGGATGTGTATGTGTATGTCTCCGTATGGGATGTGTATGTGTGTGTCTCACTATGACATGTGTATGTGTATGTCTCTGTATGGGATGTGTATGTGTGTGTGTGTCTCTGTATGGGATATGTATGTGTGTGTCTCTGTATGGGATGTGTATGTGTATGTCTCCGTATGGGATGTGTATGTGTGTGTCTCACTATGACATGTGTATGTGTATGTCTCTGTATGGGATGTGTATGTGTATGTCTCTGTATGGGATATGTATGTGTGTGTCTCTGTATGGGATGTGTATGTGTGTGTGTCTCTGTATGGGATGCGTATATGTGTCTCACTATGGGATGTGTATGTGTGTGTATGTCTCCTTATGGGATGTGTATATGTGTGTGTGTCTCACTATGGGATATGTGTCTCACTATGGAATATATGTGTGTGTGTGTGTCTCTGTATGGGATGTGTATGTGTGTGTGTCTCACTATGGGATATGTGTGTCTCACTATGGGTGTGTGTGTGTGTGTGTGTGTGTGTGTGTGTGTGTGTGTGTTTCACTATGGGATGTGTGTCTCACTCTGGAATGTGTGTGTCTCACTATAGGTGTATGTGTGTCTAACTATGGGATGTGTATATGTGTGTCTCACTATAGGTGTGTGTGTGGCTCAGTTTGGGATGTGTGTGTCTTATTTTAGGTGTGTGTGTGTCTCTCACTATGTCACTATGGGGACACTATGGCAGTTCAAGTCAGATGGGGGGGGGCTGGGAAGAAGGGGAGAGGGGCTAAAACAGAACGTGATCACATGCATTTTACATAACTGTGATAAACAAAAACAGACGGGCAACGCTGCCCCACTCTGCTAATTACATACAGCAGACAAGCATTAAAAAAAAAAACACTGAAAAATGTTAATATACTTAACATAATCAAGGGTGAATGGCCTTTTTATTCTAAGGGAATGATACACACGAAAAAACATGCAATTGAATTTATTTTCTAGCCCTATGACTCCCTAAATAAAATCTACTAAGCTACTTTTGCCAAAATGTCTTTTGCACCAAGGGGAGGGAAATAAGACAGTCTATGGCCACTTTGGGCCTTTCCTTTACTCTAAGCCTTATTTAATACCATGTACAAGTCACAGAGCGATTGGAGTAACTCTTTAAACCCATTCCACATGGGCAACATCAAGTCAGCAGTGGTGCACTGGTGATGTCACCCATGATGAAAGGCATGCTGCTTGGCTATGGTGTTTCATCCAGTGACTATTGCCAAATATAACCGTATCAAAGGCCAGCATTCTGCAACTTCACTGCATTCACACAGGAGCACAGTATCTGATCTGTACAGTGGCATCTAGCTGCATTGGAAGGTGAGATGCTCATAACAACCCCCAATTAATGGCTGATCCACGTGGGTGTCAGCCAATCATGTCTGAGAGATGCTAATGCCATCGCACCTCCCCACCTGCCGTGTATGAGGAGAACATTTGGGGAACTCATGTGAAGTTCAGTTCAGTATACAGGCAATAGTAATGTAGCAAGGAGACTGATACTTTCCTTTTTCCTGTGTGAAACAGCCTCAAAAAGAATCTCCTTTTGAAAACTATTCACTTTATGTTAAGAAATCAACCAAGTAGAAAATTAAAATAAGAAGAAAACACAAGCTAAAACAAAAGGTTTACCCCCCACTCACACCGATAACAAAAGAAGTGAATAATCTGTGAGCACACACTACTAGTCTTGGTCATTCCTTAACTCCCTAACAAATATTTGCAGTTCTTTGAGGTGCTATAATTATAATATATATATATATATATATATATATATATATATATAGAATGAGATAATCTCATTCAATCACAAGCGCACTCCTAGGTCTTTAAATTAAAAGACCTTTTTTTTTAATTTAAAGACCTAGGAGTGTGCTTGTGATTGAATGAGATTATCTCATTCTATACAGTCTATATGCAAAATTCCTTTCAAGCAGCACCAGGCATTTAATTATTTACAACTACATTTTGGTGTGCCCACTTCTCGCAGATCTTATATATATATAAAGAAGAACATTCACATCATAAACAGTTTTTACCAGCTGTTTAACTGTGTAAGTAGTATTAGGAAATGTGCTTTTTTTTTTTCTTTACGTACTTTTTAAGATGTTTAAAGGGGACCTCTCACCCCCTATACAAGTTAGGCTTATTAGGTAGAGTATATAGCGATAATGTTTAAAACGTTATTTATTTTTAAAAAAAAATGCTATTTGGGCTAAAATTATTGCTTACTGAGTACCCTGCATCCTACTTCCGCATACACTGCTCTTGCCGCAGTTTGCCGCTCTGCCTCTGCTCCCTTCCCACTACCCAGCCTCGTCCAATGATGGAGGCTTTCTGTCTGTAAGCTGGAGTGGGCTCATTGGCTAGATATTGATCTCTGCCACTGAGACCGCTCCAGCTTACAGAAAGCCTCCATCATCGGAGGAGGCTGGGTAGTGGAAAGGGAGCAGAGGCAGAGCGGCAAACTGCGGCAAGAGCAGTGTATGCGGAAGTAGGGTGCAGGGCAATCTGTAAGCAATAATTTTAGCCCAAATAGCATTTAAAAAAAAAAAAAAAGAAATAACATTTTAAGCATTATCGCTATATACTCTACCTAATAAGCCTAACTTGTATAGGGGTGAGAGATCCCCTTTAATCTCTAAGGTGTGTGCTTCCGCATAATGTGGCATGGTATACCTGCAGCATAGCTCTCAGGACTTCCCAGCACTACTCAATTCTCCTCCAACCTACTTCCCAGCTTCAGTATAATGCTAACCGGAGCTTGCTGTAACAAAAGGAGCCGTTCACACCACACCAAAGGGAAGCGAGAACGCTCTCCATGGGGCAGCTGGGAGGGAGGTGGGAGGAGAATGAAATAGCGCTTGGAAGTCCTGTGCCTCAGATACACCTTGCCGCATTATGCGGAAGCGCACAACTTAGTGATGAAAGATCTTAAAAAGTACGTTAAAAAAAAAAAACACGTTTCCTAATACTAGTTACGTGGTTAAACAGCTGGTAACAACTTTTTATGATGTGAATGTTCCCCTTTAAAAGAAAAAATTGAACAAACTAACCAAGAGGAGTTTAATAAAGAAAGGCAGCTGTTGTTGGACTTCAACTCCCATTATCCTTCCCTGACTAGACAACATATGCTGGCAAGCCACTGCTGATTTAAAGGGATAGTAATACTTTATTATTACTATGCCCCACATTGTAGATATTTGTAAAATAATTTAATTGCCCCCAGGTTCATCTCTCAAATCTTTATGGTTTGAGAGATAACCGAAGGCAAAGTCCCTCCCTCTTCCCTGAAGTCAGCATTGTGCTGACTGCAGGGATATCCGGTCTGACTTTCATCAGGCGGCTCTGCAGCTGAGCCGAGCCGAGATCCCGTTAGTGAAAAATAATTATTTCACTGAAACGGTCTTCTATATGTGTTTGGTTTGCAAGCACACGTAGAAGACCGTTTCAGTGAAATAATTCTTTGTCACTAAAGCGATCGCGGCTCTGCTGCAGAGCCGCCTGATGAAAGTCAGACCGGATATCCCTGCAGTCAGCACAATGCTGACTTCAGGGAAGAGGGAGGGACTTTGCCTTCGGTTATCTCTCAAACCATAAAGGTTTGAGAGATGAACCTGGGGGTTATTAAATTATTTTGCAAATATGTACAATATGGGGGATAGTAATAATAAACTATTACTATCCCTTTAACTGATATTCTACTTTGTCATTGCAAGATCTGTACAGTAAATATCTCACCATCTCTTTCTTTCACTCCTAAGAAGAGAATGGAGGTGCAGAGCACGTAAATGCATCCAATCACGCCTGCAGCAATCATGTAGACATTCCTCTAGAAGGGAAATCATACAAAATGTAACACAAGTTAATCCCCACTACATCATCTGTCAGCAAAACACATTATATGAAACAGTGACCGATTTCATACACACTTATTTTTGACTGTGATGAATGCTGATACTGCAAGGCTGCCGACTGCCTACATTTATATCAACAATGCTTTATAATATTATACTTAAGTACAAGGGGTTTCTTGCAATGAACTTGAATGTGCACAATTATTAATCACCATTTCACATCTGTGAGAACAGTATCAGCGCTTCAAATGTATCGAGATCTCTTAAAAAACAGTAATCTTTATTAATGACAAACATACAGTTGTAATCAAAATTATTCAACCACCACTGCAAATCAGGTTTATTGTAAAAATTTACAGACTTTCAGCTGTTTGCAATGAACAAATCTAACAAAAGCAATTGAAATAGCTCAACTCAATGAATGCTTCAAGTGGTTTATTCAAATTCAACTGAAAATGCAACTTATAATGACTTCTCCAGTCTCAAAATTATTGAACCCTTCATGACAAGCATCTTTAGTACTTAATAGAGAACCCTTTTGCTGTTATGACCTGCTGCAAATGAGATGCATAGCCAAACACCAGCTTCTGGCAGCGTTCATGAGGAATCTTAGCCCATTCCTCATGAGCAATGGCAATATTCTTGTGTTTGCGTGCTGCAACCGCCTTCTTCAAATCCCACCAGAGATTTTCTATGGGGTTCAAGTCAGGTGACTGTGATGGCCACTGAAGAATCCTACAAGACTTCTTCTCCAACCAAGCCTTGGTGGAATTTGAGGCATGCTTGGGATCATTGTCCTGTTGGAAGGTCCACTGACGCCTAAGCTTCAGCTTCCTCACAGACGGCTGACATTTGTCTCCTAGGATTTCCTGATACTTCGATGAATCCATCTTGCCTTCCACACACTGCAGGTTTCCAGTGCCAGAAGATGCAAAGTAGCCCCAGAGCATCACCGAGCCACCACCATGCTTAAATGCAGGCAGAGTGTTCTTTTCAGCGTATGCTTCATTCTTCTTCCTCCAGACATACCGCTGAGCCATCAGACCGAAAAGTTCCAGTTTTGTTTTATCGCCAACAGAACAGAATCTCAAAACGTCTGTGGCTTATTTATATGATTTTGTGCATATTGGAGCTCATTTTTCTTGTGATTTTGGGTCAGTAGTGGTGTACGGCTTGGAGTTCTGGCTGCGCTCACTGAAACCTCAGTGCCTGATGACACCAAGTCTTGCTGCAGGTCTTTTGCAGTCACTCGAGGGTTTTTCTCAACCTGCCTTCTCAGAAATCTGGTTGCAGCCGTTGATAGCTTCCTTTTCTGCGCCATCCAGGTAGTGTAACCACTGTTCCTTTGACTTTGAACTTGTGAACTATGCTTCCAACATTCAGTGCCTTCGCTATCTTTTTGTTCCTTGTTTGTGAAGGGCGATGATCTCGTCTCTTAACTTTTTGGACCATTCTTTTGACTTATTTCTAACATGCAGTCAAACGTGATACTCAACAAACCCCTAGGCAGCTCAAGCACACCTGGTGCAACTAATGAAGCCTTTGATTAGTTGCATCAGATGTGCTTGAGACCATATCTGTTTTGTATATTTGTGCTGCGGTGAGGGATTCTGTTCAGGGAGTTGAATAATTTTGAGACTGTAGAAGTCATTATAAGTTGCATTTTCAGTTAAATTTGGGAAAACCGCTTGAAGCATTCATTGTGTTGAACTAGTTCAATTGTTTTTGTTTGATTAGTTCACTGTAAACAGCTGAAAGTGTGCAAATTTTGACAATAAACCTGATTTGCAATGGGGGCTGAATAATTTTGACTACAACTGTAATTATATATATTGTCAATGCTTTCCAGCTATGTAAAAACTAGGTACCCTCAAGACTGGGGAAAGTTTTCATTCAAAAATTATTACAGCTCAAACATGTTTCTTATTAGTAAAAGGAAATGCTGTGTTGTATTCACCAGATGAAATTGATTCTATTACTTTGGAGAGCTGTAGTCTAGCTCTATTATAGTGTGCATTATTAAAAAAAAGTATTTACGTTAACATTTGGCTCTATTGTTAAACATTTGTTTAAAATATTGAGTTGTAAATACTTTGAATGACAAATCTCCCTGCAGTGGGCGTGCCCTTTTTTACTCAATAGGAAAGACACTAACATGTTTTGTTATTTATTTAATTAAAAACAGATCAGTTTCTTTAAAGGGAAATTAAACCCAAAAAGTACATTAAGCATTATTAAATGTAATAAATATGTAATTTATTTTTACATAGTATTTTACATAGTTGTAACATAGTTGATGAGACCAGAAAAAAGACATGTGTACGTGTGTACCCTATGCTATATCACCCATGTTATTTCAGAGGAAGGCAAAACAATAACCCTATTGAAGCTATTTCCAATTAAGCTCCAAGTAGGTGAAAAATTATTTTCTGACTCCAAAAGGCAGTTGGATATTTCCCTGGACCAACATCCTATCTAAAGCAACTGTCACCATTTTCAATATTGCTCTGAGCTAGAAAGGTTCCTAATACTTTCTTGAAATCACCTGCTTTATCTGCAAACAGCCTCCCAGGGTAAAGAATTCTACAACCTTATTGCCATTACTGAAAAAACACCCCTGCCTTTGTATTAGCCAAAAGCAGACCCTTTTTTTTTTTTTGCTCTGCTCTTCTCTTTGATTCAATAGTTCTTCAGAGAGATCTTTGTATTGGTGTTGAATATATTTGTTATGGTAATTGCCATACAATCTTGTGTATAATATACACAGTTTTGCCCCTCTTCACCTTATGTGAAGTGGGGGGTTGCTTATAATACATGAGGGGGGAAAAAATTCTGCTGCCACCACAAGCTGCTTACACCTTACTCTCATGTCTCACAAAAATAGATTTTCAGTTGGCGCTCTGATTCCCTCCCTCCCGCTTACACTGACGTACCTCACCCCCTCTGGAGTCCAATCCGACAGCCTGACAGCTTCACAGCAGGCGGGGCATGCTTGCATTTGCCACCCACTTTCTGCAATGCCCTTTTCATTTAAGCCAATGGTAATGCCATGTGAGGATCTCAAGGTCCTCTTTTTCCAGTTCAATAATATATTTTTTAAGAACTGTAGCCCAAAACTGTACTCCATATTCTATATGAGGCCTCAACAAGGATTTATAAAGAGGTAGAATTATATTACCATCCTGTGCATCTATACTATTTATATGACAATACCTTATTGGCTTTTGAAGCAGTGACACTGCACACTGTTACAGTCTTTTGTCTATCAGTACTCCCAAATATTTCTCTAACAAGGATTCCCCAAGTAGTTTCCCATTTAGTGAATATGTAAGCATGTTTGTTTATGCAAACCAAATGCATAACCTTACATTTATCTATATTAAACCTCATGTCACTTTTCCTCCCATTAAGTCAGGTTACCTGCATCTTTCTGCAGGGAAACAAAACATCCTGTTCTGTCTGAATGGGTTTCCTTATACAGTTTGGTATCATCGGCAAAGACTGAGAGACTACTTTAATGATTATTTCAAATTAAATAAAAAATTAGAAATCATTGTACCCAAAACTAAAAGTTCCATTTGCAACAACACTCTTCATTCTATATTTAAACCAATTCTCTATCTATGAACAGATAGCATCTCCCAAGCCAAATCCTTTTAATTTTTGCAGTAACCTTTACTGAGTCATGGTATCAAAGGCTTTTCTCGAATATAAAATACTGCATCAAAAGCAAATACCCTTGTCCATATTACTCCTTACCCTTTCATAGAATGCAAATAAATTAGTTCAGAACTGTCATAGCTCTCCCTGCTGTTGCTCCATAGGAAAGTACAAGGGAGATCCCAACTACGACAGCCTGAGTTAGGTGAAGTGGAGACTGTGAACTCCAATGGCAGAGGTTGCTATTGGAGTGTACTGAATGAATCAAAGTGTCACATTAACATGTCAACACTCCCCCTTGCATACAGATGTATCTCATGCTTCATTTCCATATGGCAATGAGCAATTGTCGATGCGAAGAGTAAAAATTTGTAAACCAATCGAAAGAATGTTGAATTGATGTCGATGTTAGCATTTTTGTCAGAATTATGTCGATGTGATGTCATAGAGACTTTGGTGAATACCGAGGATGTGCCTACGACCCTGCTCCAACAGTACATCTACAGTCGTAGCCCTCTTTGACCTTTAGTGCATCTAGGCCCTGATGTTAAAATTGTCTTTGATTTTGTCTTTGAAACTAAAATTTGAAAACAATCAAAGACATTGTGTCTCACTCCTGCTAACAGCACTTTAATTTGTCTTCTCCAAGTTTAGACCATTTTTATTTTGTCAGGAAAAAATTACAGTAATCAGACAAAAAAATGACATTTAAACGAATATTTTTTTCTGAAAATACCTTACATTATGCCGATAGATTAAACCACACATACTTTTAAAACGGCTTTTTCCCTTTGACGGATATGGCGGAATTGGATGCAAGAAATGATGGAAACATGTCTGAGAATTGACGAACCATGGCGTAAGAACTTTTTTATTCTGATTACAGACAATTTCAGTTACCAGGCCACTTCCTGAAAATATCGCCCTTAAACTTATTGGCTGCATCAATCATTGGCTGCTGAATGGGCACATTTCTGGCTTGCCTCTTCAACAGGAAATGGACCCCAACACCAGGGGGCGTTATGCCATATGGTGCTATCAATGTATAAGAAAAAGAAAAACTTTACAATTGTTGTTATTCTGTGAAGTCTATGTAATAAGATCTCTCCAACTTGAGATAAGCTGGTGCAGAGGTTCCATAGACTACAATAGATATTGGAGAGTTCATCACATCAGGGAAGTAAGTTACTTCCTCTATATCATCTAATAGTGTATCTGCCTCTGATACCCCATTGACACGAAGCCCCATTAACAGCTTTTCCATGAATAACTATTTATCTTTTAGTAATTTCCTTTAGTTTGTGGTTTTTGGAGTCATATTTAATAAGTCATCCTAATCTTAACTGTAAGGATTCCCCATACCCTACATCTGCAGCCAGGCCATGCCACGTTAGTTATGTAACTATTGTTACAATTTTATTGAACCTGTATCACTGGTATTTTTAATAAAAAAAATTGTTATGTCCGTTTGGAGTAAAAAATGTCCAACTTCCAGAGGACTTTGTTTCTTTTTAAGCTAGAGTGAATATCCTGTTTGTGTTTTACCCGAGCAGAGATGGGCCTAATCTCTCCAAATGTGCAAGAGTCAGCTGACACTCTAGATGACCACTTCAATTGTGAATACCCATTATTGCCTTTTATACATCTCTTTATTGGACATATTGCACTATTGGGTGCCCTTCTTACTTCTTTTTCTTTCTGCATGGTTGGTCATTCTGGGGGAGAGAGATTTTTTTTAAAGGGATAGTAATACTTGAAAATAAGTTTATTTTATATTGTAGCCCTTAAAAAAACATGAAAAATGATATAAGTCTTATCTCCCAAACCTTTATGGTTTGGAAGATATTCACATGTAAAATATAGTAAAATTATCTTTTCCTGGCTGTTTCAGCCAAGTCTGCCATCTAGTGGACAGATTTGGAATTCGGTCCACAGAGCAACCGGCAGCTCTTTAGCAGTGCCGAGATCACGATCTTTGAAAAGAACTACTTAATTGGAACTATCTACAAAGTGTGCCTGGCTTGAAAGCACACTTTGTAGACCATTCTAATGAAGAAATTCTTTTTAAAGATGGTGATCTCAGCACTTCTGGAGAGGCACAGCCGGTCCTGGGACCAGATTCCAAATCTGAAGGGTGGAGCAATGATGTCACTCAAGGGGAAACTTTACTTCTGAATATCTCCCAAACCATAAAGGTTTGGGAGATAAGACTTATATAATTTTTTATGTTTTTTTAAGGGCTACAATATAATATAAACTTATTTTCAAGTATTACTATCCCTTTAAAGTGCGGCCCTCTGAGATAGTGTACTACAAACTGGCTGGTTTGGGGCAGCTCTAATATTCCCCACGAGTGCTTTAGCTGTTTCCCACATACGTGTTGGAGCAGCAACTAATCCTGTGAGTATAGCTCACTCGGGTGATTGTTGAAAGTCCTGGTATTCTGTCTGGCTCAATGCAAGGGGTGCCTCACCCCTTTTTTCTCCCTTTTGTTCTGTCTACCCAGGGTGCGGTATCTTTTAGCTCACTAGTGCCTTTCACAGAGAGGAAATATCTTAAAGCACATCACACTGATCCTACTAAAAGGCAGACCAACCACGAAGTGCCAGACAATTCCTCTCTGAACAAGAGAAACAGCCAACCCCAGCCTTGTTGGGCCTCGTCAGTGAGGTGTAGCTGATATCTCTAGGCACTGTGAGCAAGGGGTTCACACCTGGATTCCCCTGTTACTCTTAGGGTTACCAAACCTAAGGATAATTTGCATCACAGACATGGTGCCGCTCTCCCCCTCTGCTCCAGACACATTCAAAGGTACTTTTTTCAATATAGCAGGGATATTTTTAACTTAAAGGGATTGTAATGTTTCACAAAAACAGCAGCTCCAATTAATATTCATAGTATTTGGGCCATGGAGAGTGTTATTTCAATACTGTCAGAGTTGTAGTTCAAGAGTAATTAAATTACAAAGTATCCCCATCTCACCCCTTTTATCTAGTGTAAGCCACCTCCCTTCATATGTGGAATCTGGTCTTGAGACAGCTCACAGCAAGGGATAATCTTTTTACTGTGAGAACAATAAAAACCCTACCCCCATTTACAGGTTTTTCAGGTTTTCCCTTATGCTAATTGAACATTGTCCATCTCTGCGATCCATCTGGACACCACCTTGCTGCTCTGAGGTGAGCAGTGTTACATCAGTAAAAGGGACAGGAGGGGGATACTTTATCATTCAATTGCTCTTGATCTACAACTCTGACAGTATTGAAATAACACTCTCCATGGTCCAAATACTATGAAGTATAACTGGAGCTGCTTTTATTGTGAAACATTAAAAACATATATTTCACAGACCTTACAGACATGACTAAACTGTATAGGGTTAGGAAGATATAGGTGAAAGTTCTGCTTTAAAAACAAAATTATTAAAAATAAATTTAAAGCGCAACCTTTCAGTACTTAATTTCTGCTAATCCCACTTCTGGTGGTAGTAGGATCATAAAATAAATGCACTAATTGTACATATTTAACCTCTTACAATAATTGAATCTGCCTGTTGCAGCCTCATTCCTATTGGCGGTGCAGGTGAGTGTGATGTCTCAGCAGCAACATTAATAGCCATCAGTTGCCTCTCTGGAGCTCAAGTACCAGCTCTGGGAAATGGAAGTGCAGGGGAGACCTGTACATATATATAATGCTTCTTCTGCCAGAGGTGTGAATAACAGGAATTAACTAGTAAAAGACAGAGCTTTAACCCACTGAGTGCCAGAGAGGTCTCCAACACAATGCACTGGATACCTCTCTGGTACACAAGGGTTAAAGGGATAGTAATACTTAAAATGTAAAAAAAATATGTTGTAGGGTTTATCCCCCTGAGTAAAACAAGAGTACTCCCACTGCTGAAAGGTGTTTCATTCAAAAGTTATTAATTTTCAAAGTTGAATTTTTTAGGTGCAATATCACAGTGGCCTGAAATTGTACAGTGGCGCTGTTGCTACACCATCCTATGGAGATTTATGGTCCGGGGACCAGAGCTGTCCATAGGATCGTGTAGCAACAGCGCCACTGTACAATTTCAGGCCACTGTGATATTGCACCTAAAAAATTCAACTTTGAAAATTAATAACTTTTGAATGAAACACCTTTCAGCAGCGGGAGTACTCTTGTTTTACTCAGGGGGATAAACCCTACAACATATTTTTTTTACATTTTATGTATTACTATCCCTTTAGTGTATTTTCATTTTTTTTGTTAGTTGCCATTTAATATGATGCAATAGTAGGTTTAAGTGGCTGTACTTTCTAGAATAACCAATCCATGGTAAAGAGAAAGAGGGAAGAACCGAATTATTCACATCACTAATCTTACCCAAGCAGAACTTGTTCTCACGTGACAACCCTACACTTACTGCATGCTGTATGTGGTCTGAAGAGCCCGGGAGGATGTTCACAGTGAGATTCCCTGTCCCACTGGTCACATTGCAGTCATGACCGGTGTGAGCACTGGCAACAATTTGCCCCTGCAGTGCAGCTCCAATCAGAGTGCCAAGCACCTCCATAGTCATCCCTACATGAACACAAATGGGAGTCATTCATTCATTACTACTGTTAATATACTGGATTATCTTGATGAATCAATAAAGTTTACTTTGAATAATGATATTTAAATATAGCACTGCATAATGGAGATTAACCCCTTGGATGCTAAAGAGGCATCTCAATGTATTGGAAACCTCTTTAGCATCTTTACAATCTTTAAAAAAAATATTGAAGCAACTAGTGAACCATATCCAATCCACAGTAATATAATGTAACAGTGTATATGTCTCATTATGTCATACAGCAATGTTTTGTGCTGTAATGTTACTTTTTGAACACGGGTCTTTGATTTGTGCAGGACATGTGGAAACATGGAGTAGGACTAGAAATAGTGAATTAAAAGTTGAAAAAACAAAACAAAAAAAAATCCTATGCTTTGCTCACATATATTTCCTATCTCTCCTACCATTCCCCTGCTTCTGTCTCTAATTTAAACTGCCACTGTCCTTGTTTCTTCATTCTCAGTTCCCAGCCTCTATTTACTATCTCCATCCCATCTCCAGACTCTGCCTTCCTCTTCCACGGGCACTGATTTTACCATCTCCATTCCACCTAAGTCTCTGCCTTCCTCCTGTACTGCCACTGCCTTTACATCTCCATTCCATCTAAGTCTCTATCTTCTTCATCCACAATCACTGCCTTTATAATCTCCCTCCCATCTACAGTCTCTGCCTTCATACTACACTGCCACTGCTTTTACCATCTCCATTCCACCTAAGTCTCTGCCTTCCTCCTCCACAGTCACTGCTTTTATAATCTCCCTCCCATCCCCAGACTCTGCCTTCCTCTTCCACAGTCTCTGCCTTTACCATCTCCATCACATCTACAGTCTATGCCTTCCTCCTCCACTACCTGCCTTCCTTCTCCAGTCACTACTTTTACCATTCTCCTCCACCATCATTGCCTTTATCTTCTGACTCTGCCTTCCTCCTCCACAGACACTGCTTTTACCATCTCCATCAAACCTCCTGATTCAGCCTTTCTCATGACTCTGCCTTCTGCCTCTACATTAACAGTCTTTACATCTCCATCCCATCTCCCTATCATGCCTTCCTCCTCCACTGTCACTGTCTTTACATCTCCATCCCATCTCCCTATCCTGCCTTCCTCCTCCACTGTCACTGTCTTTACATCTCCATCCCATCTCCCTATCCTGCCTTCCTCCTCCACTGTCACTGTCTTTACATCTCCATCCCACTTCCCTATCCTGCCTTCCTACTCCTCTGTCACTGTCTTTACATCTCCATCCCACCTCCTTATCCTGCCTTCCTCCTCCACTGTCACTGTCTTTACATCTCCATCCCACCTCCCTATCCTGTCTTCCTCTTCCACAGTCGTTGCCTTTACCATCTTGTTTCTATCCACATCATCTTTGGTCTCTAACATGTCCCACCGCAGTTTCTGCATCTACTTCCTCCCTCTGAAATTTCATTCCCCAAACCTATGGCAGTCAAAAGGATAATGTTTCTTAGTGACAATTATAAACATACAAATAGCTGACAGTGGCACTCACATGGTTAATTACCTATTAGATAGTTTAGATGCACGTCCCGTAGAAAAATGACAATGGATATAGGATATAATCAGCCTGGGATGAACTCCTTAGCCTCGCAAGAGACAGCACACTGATCCAAGGATGTTAAAGAAAATCACTTTATTGCATCCATGCCAAACGTTTTTGGTCCCATATGGTCCTTCCTCAGGGCAGTACATCTCTCTCTCTCTCTCTCTCTCTATATATATATATATATATATATATATATATATATATATATATATATATATATATATTTATATAAAAGAAGACTTCTGTGTGCCTGGCACACACACCCTGGGGCGACAGTAACGAGGAATTATTTAAATCTCGACAGTAACGAGGAATTATTTAAATCTCCATTCTGCCAGTCCTGGAGATACAGGGGTGTGTGATTTTGACAGGAGTGGCCAGGTGGCTGCAGAGCCCCTGGCCACTCCTGTCAAAAACTCTGCAAGGAGTTGACCAGCCCTCAAGTTCCATCTGGAAAAAAAAAAACATGGCCAACTCACACACACAGAATGCCCTCACCCAGACCTCTCCTACACCCAAAACCTGCTTCTCCACACACAAAGATTCTGTCTGCAGCTAACAGAAAACAACTCGCCTCACTACATGTTACAACAGACATGCCCCCACTCACTTTCTACACTGCATGCCTTACTGCAGGACTCTACCTGGATGCAGACTTACAGCAAGCCACTACTGAACGCAAACACAACCACATGCTGCCGAAAGGACACATACGGCTCACATCAGTGCTACACACTCAGCACCACTCTTGAAGGATGAACACTCCAAGTTAATATACAGCTTACAACTCACCCACACTTCCACTCTCTGGATGACTTTTCCCCCTATGGTGTGCAATCTGTTGCATATCCCTCTGCTACATTTCATTCATGAGCACCTAACCCTGAAAATGTAACAAGCCACTCATTAAAACAGTCATTGTGTATAGTTGCAATAGTCATAGTTCCTCTGGTCTTACTGTATGCAGTAGCTGAATCTCTCTCTCTTTGGTCAGTGCTAAGGAACATTGTAAGAGTTGTGTACGGGACGTGGTAAACCTACACGAAAAAAAGATATTCATATATCAACATCATTCCTCCAACGCAATCCTTTACCCATGATGGGATCCAAACAATATAGACAAAATAAATCAAGTATTTACGGCAAGAGAAAATAATTTTATTAGAAGAAAAGGGCTACAAAACATATAGTAACCCCAATCTCACTAGTCTGACGCATTTCACTCTGTATGTTACTTCATCAAAATTATCCTATGCTGGACTGCCATAGGAAAACAATTAACTTTGGCTGGTAGCCCCAATATTTTCTGAAGTCATTAGGCAACAAAATACACAGTGACATATGCACAAAGTCAAAAGTGGACCAATTCAGGGGCAAACCACTGCACCATCACAAACAATTACAAATTACCATTGATTTAATTTGGGCTTTTAACCTCAAGAATGCTAAAGATGATCCAGTGCATTACTTTCTGGGGCTAAAATACTTGTTTAACCCCTTAGTGTCCGGTGACGTACCCGGACTGTCACGCTGGTCCGGCACTTAAGGACCAGTGACGGTCCTGGTACGTCACGTACTATTACTCACCGCGGTCCTACAGGAGCGTGGTGAGTAATACCGGGGACTGAATTTGATCGCTCCAAGACCGGAGCGATCTCTTTCAGTCCCTCAGTTCAGCATGCCGCCCCACGTGATCAGTCACGTGGGGTGGCACGCCAAAATTCTCTATCGGGTCCTTAAAGGACCACACACCCCGCAACCGCTGGTCATTAAGGGGTTAAATCAATTGAAATGTTTATTTGTTCCCTATGGAGCAGTTTGTTTGACGCAGAGTTGCATCATTTACTTTGTGCATACAACCCACAGTATGTTAAAAAGATTTTAGAATGTTTTGAAACGATGTATCAGTGTGTCATGGTTTCTTGTACTCTGGCTAAATTACATTGTTTTCCTTATGTGCTTTTTGTGTAGCAATGTTTTATAGGCCACAGACTTTTCTTCTACCCCATGGGCATCGCTTTAGGGTAATTTTACATTTTTCACATGGCTCATAGACTTTCTTTAGATGTGTTTAGCTTTTGTGTAAAGAGGTGTTAACCCTTTGAGTGCCAGAGGGATATCCAGCACATTGCAATGCATACCTTTAAAGTGTTAGTAATGTCCAAAAAAAAAGTTTTTTGCATTTAGAAGAGCTTAAAAAGCTGATCTAAATGCAAAAAAACGTATCTCTTAAACTGCTATGGTTTAAGAGATACGGGCGTTTAAAGTTTGATTTCTCCTACTGACAGCTGTAAAGCTGTCAGCAGGAGATCCGTGTCGGTCGACACGGTGGCGCTTGAGAAGTGCCGAGATCTCGTTACTTACACAGAATCCCTTCATTGGAATGGTCTAAAATGTGTGTCTGTTGTTCAGGCACATGTTTTAGACCGTTCCAATGAAGGGATTCTTTCTACGTAACAAGATCTCGGCACTTCTCAAGCGCCACCGTGTCGACCGACACGGATCTCCTGCTGACAGCTTTACAGCTGTCAGTAGGAGAAATCAAACTTTAAACGCCTGTATCTCTTAAACCATAGCGGTTTGAGAGATACGTTTTTTGCATTTAGCTCAGCTTTTTATGCTCTTCTAAATGCAAAAAAACTTTTTTTTGGACATTACTAACACTTTAAGTCACTCAAAGCATTAATAAAATACACACATCTGACTTTCCAGCATAAAGTGGGCCTGTTGGCTGTCATGTGCTATTCTCTAGCACACCCTACTGGTGGATTACCTGTACTATTTACATATTTTTTTCTTCTTTTATTACTTAATTACGAACTTGAAATCCCCTAGATTAAATAATGGGTCTCCAGATATCATACCTGATGTCTAAAGGAACTTCATTACTCACTACACAATAGCTCTTGAGGCACAGTTTAGTACTTAAAATGGTTACATTTGTACCCTATGCTACCCCTTGAATAATTCTCATGTCACTGAGAGCATGACATGACCATGCAGTAGCAGGAGATAGTGAATCACCTCCCAAGTGCCCCTCTTTAGGAGAGACACCCTCTTTGAGACCCAGATCCCTCTGTCCTTCTTTCCCACCCATTAGTCCCTCTTTTTAGATCAGACTATGTGGTTTGTATAGAAGTGTATTACTTTGCTCCACAGCAATAAATGTAATGTTTGTTTAAACTTCAGCAGACGTGTTTATATACTAGTCAGTATAAATAAAATATTTTAGTGTTGTTCTAAATTATTTGTTCAGTTAAAGCGGAACTACCATCGCTAAGCAACTTTGTTAATAATTCCCTATCTGGCGACTAGCTGCTTAGTAGCGCTAGTCGCCAGAATTATTACCTCTTTATGAAGAAATATGCATTCATCCTTGGGTGACAGGCAGGATGGTGCGTGGACATCTTGCCTTAGTGACGTCCGCGCGCCTGCTCTGTCAGTCCCTTCTGGAGCCTAATGGCTCCTGGCAACGCCTCCTACAGCCGTCTGGGATTCACAGAGCAGGCGCGCGGACGTCACTAGGGCAAGATGTCCGCGCTCTGTCCTGCCTGTCAGCTGAGGATGAATGCATATTTCTCCATAACCAGGTAATAATTCTGACGACTAGCGCTACGAAGCATCTAGTCTCTAGATAGGGAATTATTAGAAACAAAGTTGCTTAGCGGTGGTAGTTCCACTTTAAAGAGTTGTCAGTATATCATGAAGTAACCAAAAAGTTATTTGTAACGTCCCGCTCACCAGCCACACCCCCAGCAACACCAGCTAAAACAAAAGGGTCCCTCTTTGGTCATTTGAAATGTTGGGAGGTTTGGAAACCACTTACTGTGCTCAGGGCTTGGAATGAGCAGTAGAACGCCAAATACCACACAACTATTCCAGTTTCAAAGGAAGGGACAAACCACAAGAAGAAATAGGAGAGTACTAGGAATGGGGTGCACCCCAACATCCTGTAATGAGAAAAGGCAATTAGAGTTCATTACAACTGCATTACATTATTGTGTATGTACATACATGTAGCTGTGTATCTGAGCATGTTCTTTTGTGTGCAAGCTCACGCATGTGCGTGTATCTGTGCATGATCGTGTGTGTGTGTGTGTGTGTGTTAGGGATGCTGGTGGGAATCACATTGGCAGGCTAAGTCGGAACACCACATTTAAGCACCAATTCTCACCAAGCCTTTGAGCCCCAGGCTTGTGCAGGCACCAGTGGACTGGTGTGAGGCACTAACTGGGAGAAGGCAGTAAGGTCTGGAGACAAGCCAAATGTCAGGGAAGGTGGAGTTATTGCAAAGTCAGGTACAAGTCAAAGGTCAGGGAAGGTGGAGCACTTCAAAGGTTTGGATCAAGTCAAAGGTCAGGGCAGGTTGAGGTCAAAGGTGAAATCAGAAGGTCAAGCTGAGGTCAAATCCAGGAGATCAATACAACAGAGAACTCCAGGTAAGAAAGAGAGAGCCTCAAACTACTAATCACGGGGCTTAGTGTGCAGGGGCACTAAACAGGTAATAGATGTGCTAAAAAGAGACAAGCATGTTAAGTGTGATTGTGTTCCATTTAGTGTATTAGTGTATCCGTGATAATGTATGTATGCGTGCGTCTCACATGTGAGTGCATGAACATACTTATGTATATGTGTATGTTTGCTCACAAGTGTATACGTATTGTACTCTTGTGTAAGCGCCTGCGTGCATGTTCATTTCTGTCTGTGTATACGTGTGCATGTGCCTTCTCATGTGTGTGTGTGAGTGTGTACATACCTTTTTGTGTGTGCGTGGGAGTCTACATACGTGTGTGTGCGCGCAGCATGTACGTGTGTGTGCTCATGCATGCGTGCGCCTAAAAATCCTCACCACTGAAATCAAGGCAAATTTCAAATTATTTCCTTTCAGTTGGGAATTTCCTCTATGATAATAATGGTAAAAAATTGCTATTAATTCACAAAAAATCCCATGGGAGCAAAAAAGGACTATTTGCTCATTTCTACTCATCACCACAACCTGTACTCATTCCTAAAAATCTCTGGATATACCTCAATAATAAAGTATTTCCCTGGCTAATATAATCTAATGAGAGAAATGCTGGGGAATTCTAATAAAACAGGACTTTCTATGAACAAAACGCCATAGGAATAAAGCATATTTGCATGGACTCAACTTATACAGGATAGGTCACCCTGAATGTGATTCATGAGACAGCATATTCCTGTGGTGTACTCCGGTACTCACTCACTGAAGGTTCCTGCTCGTTAGATTCAGTTTACAATCTGATGAAGACAGTTTAATCTAAACTATCAGTATCCCCTTGAGGCACGGTGCCTTGAGAAGGAAAGTATTGTACACCCTTCTGGTCATCATGGGGTCAAAGAAACTTTTATTAGGAAAAAAGCTCACATATTGTAGGTATTTTCCTGCTGAGTAGAACAAGGATAACCCACTTCAGTGAGATGCTTTATTTCTGTTCAAACTGATTAGAAAAGGTTCCACCTGAGGGGACATGCATCTTACCTTAGAACTTTATCTTTTGCCGTTCCCAGAGGGGGCTCATGTGGTGCAGCTGGGGGAGATAACTGAGGCAATTTGTGTCACAAAGGGGCAGGGTTTATTTGTGGACAGGGCAGTGCTTAATGGAATGAGTCATAAAGCTGGCAGGAAGTGGGAGGGAAGTGGGCAGAACAGAGTGAGGAAGGAGGAGAAGTGGGCAGGAAATGGGAGGAACAGACTAGGAAGGAGCAGAAGTGGGCAGAGTTTCATAAGAAACTCCCCAAATCCATAGAATCAGCCTCTGTCCACAGAGACCTGGTAATTCACTGCAAAAACTACAGTCTCTGGGGCAGATCCGGAGAGTTCCCAGGTATAGACATGCACTACAGGTCAATCTTATGGCGAAATGTGTTTGGTAGTGTGAGGAGATCACTTCACCATAGAAAATACATAGTAACATAGTAAATTAGGTTGAATACAGACACAAGTATCACGGTGCCCGTGCTTCCTGCTCTGACGGCGACATTGTTATTCATTGCTGTTCTCTGATTGGCTGGTCATAATTGCTCCTACCAGGGCTTGCCTTTATATACCCTGGGATGTCTTTCCTTAGGCGCCCTTTCGTGGTGTTGAGTTCCTGACTGTGTATCCGTGCTATTGCTTATCGTGTATGACCTGGCCTGCCTGACTACGTTCCTGAGTTCCTGTTTCTGCTGTTCCGTTGATGACCGTATCTGGCTGAGAACCCGCTCCGTTGCTGACTGTATCTGGCTGATGAACCCGCTCCGTTGCTGACTGTATCTGGCTGAAAAACCCGCTCCGTTGCTGACTGTATCTGGCTGAGAACCCGCTCCGTTGCTGACTGTATCTGGCTGAGAACCCGCTCCGTTGCTGTCTGTATCTGGCTGATGAACCCGCTCCGTTGCTGACTGTATCTGGCTGAAAAACCCGCTCCGTTGCTGACTGTATCTGGCTGAGAACCCGCTCCGTTGCTGACTGTATCTGGCTGAAGAACCCACTCCGTTGCTGACCGTATCTGGCTGAGAACCCGCTCAGTTGCTGACTGTATCTGGCTGAAGAACCTGCTCCATTGCTGACCGTATCTGGCCGAGAACCCACTCCGTTGCTGACTGTATCTGGCTGAAGAACCCGCTGATTTCTGGGCCTTGTATATCATTGTCGGTGTGCGCCGTGTGGCGCTATTTCTTGTCGACCAAAGGCTAAGCCTGTGCTTAAGCTGCTCTCTTAACCGCTGCTGGCGGTGTGCACAACTGAAGTACCGGTACAGTGTTCTATCACTGACTGTGTTACTCTCATCACTCTCTGTGTCCTCCCTCCTAGTAGCGCTGGGCTCACTCCCTCTGGGAGTTGCAGTTATTTTCTGGGCGTTGACCATTAACCCTGTGAGTTCCTGGATCGTCCAGGTAAGGGCAAGTACTGTTCACTGCAGAAGCCTCGAGTTCTAGAGCCAAAGTTGCATTTACTATTCAGCTGGTTGAGGGGATACTGGTTGCGTTACATCTGCTTACTGTTGTCTTGATCCACCCCTAGCGTTCTAGGGTTTGTCTGTTAGCAGTCACCTTGGTCTCCGGTAACACTTCCCTAGGGATAGTGCTACCATTACACGGTTGCCTCGTTATCTGAGGTCTGAGCCTGGGTCAGAGTTGTCTCATTACCTGCGGCATACAGCCTGGGTCAGTGTTGCCTCGCTCTTTTGGGTTTGGTGCCCAGGGTCTGGGTTGTGCCAGTACTCCTATATATTGCACCTCCTGTGTATGCTCTCCTGTTGTCAGCTCCAGAACAGTGTACCTCCAGTCTCACTGGTTCTGCCAGAATCCTCACTGCCGGTTTGTACCCTGTCCATCCAGTCTGCCTATACTGGTCCTTCTGGCTGTATCCTACTATGTATATATATATATATATATATATATATATATATCTGTACAATCTGTATTGTGGGCCTTAGGGCCTATATTCGTGTATGCTCTTTATTCTAATAAAGTCATTTTAACCTTACCGTTCTGTCTGAGTGTTCATCAAAAACCGTGACAACAAGTCCTTCAAGTTCGACCTTTGCCTCACACCCTAGTGACATGAGAACTGTATAGCTTTCCTGCTACCAAATAAATTAGTCTTTATCAGACCTTCCTGATTTGCCTCCTAATGCAGAGTATAACCTCATGTGTTCCCTTTTGAAAGAAATGTATCTAATCTTCTTTTAAATGTACCCATTGTATCTGCCATAACCACATCCTTGTGTAAGGAATTCCACAACTTAACAGACCTTACTGTAAAAAAAACCCTTCCTTTGCTGAAAGCTAAAGATCCTTTCCTCTAACCTCAAGGGGGGTCCCCTGGTCACTTGATCAGGCCTTGTAATGAATAGCTCATCACAGAGATCCTTGTATTGACCTCTCATATACTTGTACATTGTGATAAGATCTCCTCTTAGTCGTCTTTTTTCTAGATTAAAAAAACCAAGTTTGTCTAGTCGTTCCTCATACGTCAAGTCCTCCATTCCTTTAATTAACTTTGCTCTTCGCTGTACCCTCTCTACTTCTAGTATATCCTTTTTCAGAACTGGTGCCCAAAACTGCACTGCATACTCAAGGTGAGGTCTTACCAATGATATGTACAATGGCAAAATAATGTTATCCACTCTTGCTTCGATACCTCTTTTTATGCAAGACAGGATTTTGTTTGCCTTTGCTACTGCTGTTTGACACTGGTCACTGTTTCCAAGTTTTTAGTTTACAAGGATACCCAGGTCTTTCTCTAGCAATGAGTCCCCTAAAATGATTCCATTAAGTTTATAAGTAGCCTTGGGATTGTTTCCTCCCAAATGCATGACTTTATACTTCCCCACATTAAACTTCATCTTCCATTTGGTTGCCCAATCTGACATTTTATGTAAATCCCTCTGTAGAGAGCAAATAGCCTGTTCTGAATGAATTATCCTGCATAATTTAGTGTCATCTGCAAATATTGATATTTTGCTTTCTAAATCTATTTCCAGGTCATTTATGAACATGTTAAAAAGCAGCGGACCCAATACTGAACCCTGAGGTACTCCACTCTCCACTTTAACTGTACTGGAGAATTTTCCATTTACAACCACACACTGTTCCCTATCCTTCCACCAGTTCAACATTCTTCATCACCATATGCACTAAGAATGTGTTATGCAATGGGAGGGGGAGAGACTGTGATCATTAGCATATCATTCTGTCCTGAAGGTGTTGATGCTAAGGGGAGGGCAGGGAAGACCAGAGAAGAAACATAGAAACATAGAAACATAGAAGATTGACGGCAGAAAAAGACCACCTGGTCCATCTAGTCTGCCCTATAGTATTCCTTTATTGTTATCTTAGGATAGATACATGTTTATCCCAGGCATGTTTAAAGTGTTAAGATGCAGAGAGACTTCAGCACCAAGAACAGCAGCATTCCACATTCATCCCTTTGAGTGCCAGTGATGTAAGCAACACATCACAGACCAAAGTGTTACTCAACCATGTGTCAGTATGTGGGATAGTTGTGAATGAGGGCAAGAACTGTGGAGAAAGATGCAAGCAAAATAAACTGAAAGGGAAGAGGTGGAGGGTTATTATAAAGTCTGCTGTTGGTGATAATTATCAGAATGATAGACTAGCCTATTTCTTCCACATCTTACAGAGAATCATGTTAAGGACAGTAATGTCCCATAACATTTTTTTTATAGTTTTGTAGAGATTAAAAAAATAAGCTAAATGCCACAAATCCTATCCTCCGCTAAAGATCCCCTTCTCCCAGTGTCAGCTGTAAAGCTGACAGAAGGAGATCCGTGTCAGCTGACATGAGGAGGCTCTTCAGCAGAGCCACAATAGCGTGATTTAAAAAGAATTACTTCTTTGGAATGGTCTAAAAAGTGTGCTTGCAAACCAGGAACTCCCGCTGTCAGATTACAGCTGACGTCAGGAGAAGAGGAGGGAGAGGGGAACTTTAATGGAGGATATCTCTCAAACCATAACGGTTTGAGAGATAGGATTTGTGACATTTAGGTTATTTTTTTAATCTCTACAAAACGCTAAACATTTTTCGTGGGGCATTACTGTCCCTTTAAACATGAATTGGTGCTTGCTTCTTAATAGATTTATCTCCTGTAGCTAAATCAAACATGAATATATGCTTAAATACAGTAATATATCCCTGTCCTACGGTTCGCTACTGATGAATTTGAACAAACATAGAATTTTCTCCGGGTCACAGGTTTGCTCATTCCTATTCTGAATCCCCAACAGTATTTAAAAAAAATACATATTTCAAGATACATATCCACGCACACTTTCCGTAACCCTTTGAATGCCGGGGGGTGCACTGCACAATGCATTGCTTTTCTGAGTGCTAAGACCATTATTCATGGAATGTGTTTTTACAACTTTAAAGTTTCCTGTGATGTCAGTATTCCCAGAGGGTGAGGCCTACTTTATTGGGCGTTTCATGCTGGCTGGAAGGATAGTGGGTGAGCCTGTGGCGCACACTCCGGAACTCTGTACTGGGCCAATATTATCACACACACTGTGCTATGAATGAATTCAGGCACAGCACACACACTGGAGACAATTCTAATAACACAGCGAGGGATGCATTGGGACTGGAACCAAACTAATTAGCATCCTGTGCATGGAATTAGCATAAAGTTCCACAGTGTGCCATCAAAACTTAAAAGTTATTTTTTTCAAAAATGATTTATTTCACAGTAAAATAAAGTATATACAGATTATAATTCTCAGTAAAACAAGCTAAACATATGTTAACACTTTGAGTGCCAGAGGAACGACAGGTCCACATTAAGGAAAGCACTAAAAACTACATTTTTTTCTGTTATGGGGAAACTTGTCATTATTATTATTATCTTTACAGGAAAAGTGGCAGTTTGGAGCAGCTGATTATTTTGCAAATAGTTGAGAGAAAATAATCGCTTTTGCAAACAGTAAACAGAAAAGAATCTCTAACAAAGCAACAAAGCAGGTCAATAGTTCTGTGTAACAATGCTGAGCCCATTGATGAGTTTCTACAGTGCTCCATGGAATAAAGGGCACAACTACAGCTGTTCTAGAGATCTCTGCTTGAGCTTAGCCTCTTACCCTGGGCATACTGTTATCTCTCCTACTCCTACACACACTGGCAAGGATCTTACATAATACAGCACTCCCAAGTGTCCCTATTTGAGACCCAAACCCCTCTGTCCCTCTTTCCCACCCTGGTGTCCCTCATTTTAGGAGATCAGACTGTGTGGTATATATAAGTGTATCACATTGCTCCACAGAAATAAAACTCACATTAATATTTAGTCTTGACCTAAATCATTTATTACAATGACATACCTCCCAAGTGTCCCTCTTTAGGGGGGGACAGTCCCTCTTTGAGACGTAAATCCCTCTGTCCCTCTTTCCCACCCTGTTGTCCCTCTTTTTAGGAGATCAGACTGTGTGATGTGTATATAAGTGTATGACCCTGATGTCCCTGTGTTTAGGAGATCAGACTGTGTGGTGTGTATAGAAGTGTATCACCCTGGTGTCCCTGTGTTTAGATCAGACTGTGTGGTGTGTGTATATGTGTATCACCCTGGTGTTCCTGTGTTTAGGAGATCAGACTGTGTGGTGTGTATAGAAGTGTATCACCCTGGTGTCCCTGTGTTTAGGAGATCAGACTGTGTGGTGTGTATATAAGTGTATCACCCTGGTGTCCCTGTGTTTAGGAGATCAGACTGTGTGGTGTGTATAGAAGTGTATCACCCTGGTGTCCCTGTGTTTAGGAGATCAGACTGTGTGGTGTGTATATAAGTGTATCACCCTGGTGTTCCTCTGTTTAGGAGATCAGACTGTGTGGTGTGTATATAAGTGTATCACCCTGATGTCCCTGTGTTTAGGAGATCAGACTGTGTGGTGTATATATAAGTGTATCACCCTGGTGTCCCTGTGTTTAGGAGATCAGACTGTGTGGTGTGTGTATATAAGTGTATCACCCTGGTGTCCCTGTGTTTAGGAGATCAGACTGTGTGGTGTGTATCACCCTGGTGTCCCTGTGTTTAGGAGATCAGACTGTGTGGTGTGTATATAAGTGTATCACCCTGATGTCCCTGTGTTTAGGAGATCAGACTGTGTGGTGTATATATAAGTGTATCACCCTGGTGTCCCTGTGTTTAGGAGATCAGACTGTGTGGTGTGTATATAAGTGTATCACCCTGGTGTCCCTGTGTTTAGGAGATCAGACTGTGTGGTGTGTATATAAGTGTATCACCCTGGTGTCCCTGTGTTTAGGAGATCAGACTGTGTGGTGTGTATAGAAGTGTATCACCCTGGTGTCCCTGTGTTTAGGAGATCAGACTGTGAGGTGTGTATAGAAGTGTATCACCCTGGTGTCCCTGTGTTTAGGAGATCAGACTGTGTGGTGTATATATAAGTGTATCACCCTGGTGTCCCTGTGTTTAGGAGATCAGACTGTGTGGTGTGTATAGAAGTGTATCACCCTGGTGTCCCTGTGTTTAGGAGATCAGACTGTGTGGTGTGTATAGAAGTGTATCACCCTGATGTCCCTGTGTTTAGGAGATCAGACTGTGTGGTGTGTATAGAAGTGTATCACCCTGGTGTTCCTGTGTTTAGGAGATCAGACTGTGTGGTGTGTATATAAGTATATCACCCTGGTGTCCCTGTGTTTAGGAGGTCAGACTGTGTGGTGTGTATAGAAGTGTATCACCCTGGTGCCCCTGTGTTTAGGAGATCAGACTGTGTGGTGTGTATAGAAGTGTATCACCCTGGTGTCCCTGTGTTTAGGAGATCAGACTGTGTGGTGTGTATAGAAGTGTATCACCCTGGTGTCTCTGTGTTAGGAGATCAGACTGTGTGGTGTGTATATAAGTGTATCACCCTGGTGTCCCTGTGTTTAGGAGATCAGACTGTGTGGTGTGTATATAAAAGTGTATCACCCTGGTGTCCCTGTGTTTAGGAGATCAGACTATGTGGTGTGTATATAAGTGTATCACCCTGGTGTCCCTGTGTTTAGGAGATCAGACTGTGTGGTGTGTATAGAAGTGTATCACCCTGGTGTCCCTGTGTTTAGGAGATCAGACTATGTGTTGTGTATATAAGTGTATCACCCTGGTGTCCCTGGGTTTAGGAGATCAGACTGTGTGGTGTGTATATAAGTGTATCACCCTGGTGTCCCTGTGTTTAGGAGATCAGACTGTGTGGTGTGTATATAAGTGTATCACCCTGATGTCCCTGTGTTTAGGAGATCAGACTGTGTGGTGTGTATATAAGTGTATCACCCTGATGTCCCTGTGTTTAGGAGATCGGACTGTGTGGTGTGTGTATATAATTGTATCACATTGCTCCACATCAATATAACTTACATTAGTGTTTGTATAAACTTTAGCATAAGTGTTTATAAATTAGTCTAAAGTATTATAAATCATTTATTCAGTTACATAAAGAAGTGTCAATAGGTCATGAAATACCTAAACATTTCTGTACTGCCCTGCCCATCAGCCAGTCCCCGAGCAACGCCTCCTAAAACACAAGTGTCCTTCTTTGGCCATTTGAAATGTTGGGTGGTATGCAATGAAGTGTCAGTAGGTCTAAAAAATAACCATCTGTGATGCCCCGCCCACCAGTCACATCCCCAGCGACACCAACTAAAACAAAAGTGTCTGTACGTATAATAGCAGAATATGACTTACAAATCACTGCAAAGTTCTTTTAACCCCTACGATGCTAAAGAGATCTCAACAACAGCCTCCTCCCCCACCACCACCACCTGCAATTAATTACTAAGAAGCGTAAACACAGCCCTGGCTCTCTGGGGGCTCTAATTTGTGCTTTTTCCAGGGTTACCATCACAATAGTAGTCTTGAAAGGTAGCATTCATACTTATTGTCTCATATGAAATCCCTGGGAGGAGAGATTGTGGATCCTAGGAGGGGAAGAGGTAAGGGCTATTGAAAGGTGGAACAAGGAGGAGATGAGCATGCAGTCGACCAGGACTGAGGGTCTGACCCGGTCAAGGCCTTAAAGGGATAGTTATACTTGCAAATTACTAATCCCCATATTGTAGTTTTGTTAAAAAAGAAACTTATTGCCCCCAGTGTCATCTCTCAAACCCTTATGGTTTGAGAGATGATAGCACTCAAAGTTCCCCCTCCCTCCCCCTTCCCTGACTGAACACTGAACACTGACTGCAGGGGAAGCTGTCGTACGACAGTCTTATGTGCATCAGGCAGCTCTGCAGCTGAGCCGAGATCGCGTTTATAAAAAAGAATTATTTCACTAAAATGGTCGTTTTAGTGAAAGATTTCTTTTTTATAAATGCGATCTCGGCAATGCTGCAGAGCCTCCTGATGCAAGTAATACCGGATATCCCTGCAGTCAGCATTCCGTCAGGGAAGGGGGAGTGTGGGGGAACTTTGAGTGCCATCATCTCTCTCTTTTTTTCATAAAAAAAGTTTACTGCTCCTTTAAATTCCTTCTGACTAAGCTTCATAGGAGACATCACACACTATAAATAACTGACTAATGTGAGCGAAATAATTGTTATGGAATATGTGCTTTAGAAATAGCTACCATAAAGTCAGGTTCTTTGTGTGGGTGACTGAAGGATATAATTGATTCTTGGATACAAAGAATCAGGAGGAAAGTAACTGCTTTATACTTATTGAAATATTTGAATCCTTAGCTTCCACATAACATGACACTAACAGCATACACCAGACTGATCTGGGAGATATTATAGACTGTAATTGATTACGTGTTAGCAGTAAGTGTATGTGTGGAATGCCTGATTGGTAAATAACTATCCTCCAGACAAATCAATAAATCGTAGGCAGCTTCAGGTCACCAGTGACTAAAATACAGAAATTATAAAACGGAAGGCAACTGCTTGTTTTGTTTTTTTTCACCCAGTGGGCATACCCTGCTATATAAAGTATTGAAATGTTTCATCATGGAAATATAGGGCAGCTTTTGCTCTTAAGTAAAATAATAGTACAGAATAATTTCTCATCTTTATTTATTTATTGTTTTTTTTTGTTTGTTTGTTTTTTGTTTTTTTTTTAAACAAAATCTGTTAAATGCGACCATTGGGTGTTGCTGTGTCGTTTGTCCCTATGGATAATTTGTTAATCAAAGCGTTCCAAACACTGAAAATGAGATGAATTATCTGTTTTGACTAAAGAATCTCTCAGCATTGGGGATACCACTGTTTTTCGCAGCAGTTATGGCCTCACCGGATATCTTTTTTTTAATAAAATATTACCATTATTTTAGCAATGTTTAAAGGCAATCATGTTCAGGGGAGGACTAGCAACTTGTAGCCTAGGGGGCAAATACAATCAAGTGGCACATTTGTACTATCGTTCCAGCCTGCCCCCTATTGTTAATATTAAAATTGGCATTAATGTTGTGAAGTAAGGCAAGCAATACCACAGAGATTACAATGGAAATGGAGCAACACAAGTGATAACATGGAGCTTACAGTTGAAATGGAGCTACACTAGTGATCCTACAGAGCTACAATTTAAAGGAGCAGTAAACTTTTTTTATGAAAACATATATTTTACAGAGCATTTCCTGATGAATAAAACAAGGTCACTCTCATCGCTGTCAGATGTTTTATTTAAAAAATTATAGAAGTTTAAATAATCAGGAAATTAATTTACTGTGTTTACTTCCTGATAGTTCTAACTGACAGGAAGTGACAGGCAGTTTCTATCACATTCTATGGAGAACTGTATGTCACTGACTTTTCTGACTTTCCTCTCCATTAGAATCTAACAGGAAATCTAATTAGAATTTGACCACTAGAGGGCACTGCTAATGTAAAAAAAACATGGGTTTAAACTGTAATAACTCTGGAAATATAAATCTCACGGCAGTGGGAGTACCCTTATTTTACTCAATAGGAAAATCCCTACAATATATATTTTTTCATAAAAAACATTTACTGCTCCTTTAAGTCAAACTACACTACTGATACCATAGAGCTTACAAGGGAAATGGGCTATACTACTAGTGTAGCTCCATTTGGATTGTATCTCTGTGGTATCATTTGCATAGATACATTTCATTTGTAAGCTCTGTAGTATCACTAGTGTAGCTCCATTAAAAGCAGCATGCATGAGATTGAGTAGGCCAGTGGCCCACTGGCCGAGACATATGACTGGCCTGGGGGCAATAGCCCACCTGCCCCCCACGCCAGCCCTCCCCGATCATGTTTAACCATTGTAAGATCAGTGACAATCTGATCAAGAGTAAGGAAAATCACTGAAAACACTGTGTCTTACTGATCAAGTTAACCCTTTGAGTGCCAGAGAGGTACAAATGCAGCAGATGTATTGCCAATCTGGGTGTGTACTTGGAGAAGGGTCTCCTCTGGTATCCACTGATTCACAAAGCAGGGGGTCTCCTTATGGCACTGAAAGGGTTAAGGGAGGGCAGCTGCTGTCTCTAGTCTTTAGCAGAGAAAGCAAACTGTCCTCTGGCTCTATGGAGAGCTGCAGGGAGACCCTGCTGTGAACTGTGACAAAGAGGCATATATCAGAGCTTAGTGCATGTGGCGAAGTTCCACACCAACATATGAACGCACCCACATGAATATGACAATGGCTTATTATCATAATCATGGGAACTCCCCGGATCTGTCGCAGAGACTCTGGATTGTAGACTTAATTACTGGGTCTCTGGTGACAGAGGCGGAGTCTCTAGTGGTGGTGAGTTTTCTCTGAAACTATGTCCACTTCTAATTCCCACCCTGTTCCTCCCACTTCCCACCAACTTCTCCTCCTTTCCAGCCATTCTGTCCACTTCTCACCCACTATTCCTCCTTCCTACCCTGTTCTGCCCACTTCTTTCCCACTTTATGGCAAAATTATGATAATCCATGTCCATCCAATCAAACCCCACCCCTGGTATGCTCATTCCCGCATTTCCATATGGAAATGAGCCAATGTTCATGTGTTTCATGGAAAATTGTAAACCTGTCAAAGACACGGCAGATTGATGGAAATCACGGCAGATTATTGGTGGATTGAAGGGGAAATGATGATGAAGATATGTTACTGCATACTAGCGATGTGCCTTTGACACAACATTGTCATCCTGAGCCCTTATCGAATGTTAGTGCATCTCAGCCATGGACTGTGCTAGATCCCATCTGCAGTCAAGTGGAGGGGAGACTGCAGTGGAGCTCCACACAGCCCACAGGTTTTATATCCCTTAGGCTCCCCCAGCTCAAGCAGACGCTTCTAAGGGGAGCCCACTCCTTCTGTAGTGAACTGACAAGTGACAGTTCCAAAGTCCGGACGTTCCATAGATGTTATTGAAAGAGTGAGTTACACCACAAACAAACATGCACTCCATAGGTGCTGAGATGGAAAGAGTCTAACTGGGGTGTGGGGTATGCACAAAGCCATGATAAAGAAGTGATAAAGTGGAGCTGACATCTCTACTGATATCACTTCCCCAAAGCCTATGAACAAAGATCTCCAAAGTTGTACAAATCTTATTGCATTGGCTCCATAGAAAACATAGGAACTGGAGAAGTGATATCTCTGGAGAAATCATCTCTCATTCTATCACCTCTTTATCACCGCGTAGTGCATAATCCCCCCAGGAGAGGCAGGGAGCAGCTGCTAGAAGAGGCACCAGAGAGACCCACTAGGACCTGAAACACCAAAGGGGCGTGGCTAAAGGGGACAGAGCCTTCAACAGCACTGACCAGCTGAGGTGAAAGTGATGGATGCCAACAATATACCCACAGGGCCTTCCATGGACATAACAATTTGTGAGAAAATAGACTAATGAACTGCCCACCAGAGAGGACAGGAAAAACACTGGGTGAAGGTGGAAAGGTCTTTCATGAGTTTAGTTTTACCTGCTCTACCTGGGGAGACCCTAAAGGGAAAAAACCTCATAGAAATCAACGGAAACTAATCATGTACATGATATCCAGATCTGCAATGCACTGAAGAACTCTCTATCATTGAAGGGGTTAAAAGCTTCATTTCATTCAATTTGAATGTTCACAATCTTTATTTGTCTTTTACAATACAGATGGTTTGCTCTAGAATTAATGCAGTTTGTCCTAGTAAATCAGCCTCATAGTGCCCCCTAGGCTTTTCTACTCAGATTAAGGTAAGTGAGTACTTATTATTTAGGACGTTTCAGTTAATTGCTACATATCTTACCATGGCATCAAACGACCAACTCTTGTCCATTTACTTTTATTAATGAAGAAGCCCACAACGGGATCTGTAATTCCACCCCAGATCTTCCCAAGACATAGCACCAGAGAGGCTTGATAGGGTGAGATCTGATGGAAAAGCACAGTGTCATCAAAGTGTTACATTAAAGGGATAGTAATACTTCATTTTATCTTTATTTTATTTTGTAGACATTAAAAAACATGAAGAATGATATAAGTCTTATCTCTCAGACCTTTATGGTTTGAGAGATATTCATAAGCAAAGTTTCCCCTCCCGCCCCTTTTACCTAGTGTAAGACATCTCTTCTCAGATGTGGAATGCAGTCCATAGACCAGACAGATAACAGAAGAGGACAGTCTTCTTCCTATGAGAACAATGAAATCCCTGCCCCCCTTGACAAGCTTTTCAGGTTTTTCCCTTATCTTAATTGAAGATTGTCCCTCTCTGCAGTCTACATGGGCACCTCCCTTCTGATCTGGCTGAGCAGTGTTACATCAGTAAAAGGGGCGGGAGGGGGACACTTTGTCATTGAATTACTCTTGAACTACAACTGTGACAGAATTGAAATAACACTCTCCAAAGTCCAAATACTATGATGATTAATTAGAGCTGCTTTTATTATGAAACATTACTATCCCTTTAACATGAATTATCATCCATTGCTTCCTTATATCACCATTAAGGGGGAAGTATCACCTAAAGGCAAGTGGTTTCAATGGGATAATATTGTTTTCATGGGAAAAAAATCTATATAGCAGGGTTCATCCTGCTAACTAAAAAGAGTGCATTCACTGTTGCTCCAAACAGCACCACCATCCAGTTTCAGGCCATGGAAGTACTGTGCCAAAAAAAAAATATGCAAGTTTGAGCTCTCAGCAATAGGCCTACCCTTCTTTCCTCATCAGACTAAATCCTGCAATATATATTTCCATATTACACAACACTCTCATGTATTTCATGTCTTAAAGTGGAATGAAATAATGGACGCTATGCCATGGTAACAGACACAAGTTCAAAAGAAAAGTGGAGGAGTTCTGAGCCAAACCATTTGTACTACAGGGGGGACCAAAACCTCCCTTTGATTTAAATGGGGATTTTAACCCCATGAACGATAGAGAGGTCCCCATCGCATTTCTTTGCAATGTGTTGGAGACCTCTCTAGCATTCAAGGGGTTAAAATCCCCATTTTACACAATGGGAATTTCTAGTTCTTCCCTACAGTGCAAATGGTTTGACCAGAACTCCTTCACTTTTCTTTTGAAGATATGGCCCAAAATCTCCACAGCATCAACTGGGATGAACTATCCATGTCCCTCCTAGTCTTGTACTACTGAAACTGAGCTGAGCGCTGATCACGCACCTGCATTTAGAAGGGCTTTTATCAAAGAGTGAATTGGCCTTAAAGGGGAACACACACATATTAACTTTGGTGCATATTAACTTTTCCAAGAGATAACATATTGAATCAGTGCTGGATGTGAAGCAATATATTGAGCACCCCCATGGACCATAAAGGGTTAAGGTCATCATGTGCAGTAAGCAGCACTGCTACTAGCAGCTGTCATGGCTGCCTCCATGGACATGACATTCAGCACTGATTGAACATGCTATCACTTGAACCAAGGTATAAGGACAACATTTATAGGGGCCATTAGGATTTTCAAGTTAGAGTAAAGACAGTGTGATGAGGGTTATTAGGAGGTGTTTGTTTTCAATTAAGAATGGAATCCTTTTTACCACAGGCATATTCATGAAGATTTGTACACCAGCAATTGGTCAGTAGCTGAATATTAACCCCAGAATCTATGAGAAGAAAGTCATGATTAATTCCTTCTGTCTGCTACTTTGGCTCTCAGTTGTCAACTTGGTGATGTCCATCTATCTCATATCTATCTATCTATCTATCTATCTATCTATCTATCTCATATCTATCTATGTATCTATGTATCTATGTATCTATCTATCTATCTATCTATCTATCTATCTATCTATCTATCTATCTCATATCTATCTACATATCTATCTCTCTATCTCATATCTATCCCATATCTGTCTCATCTATCTACATATCTATCTACATATCTATCTATCTATCTATCTATCTATCTATCTATCTATCTCATATCTATCTACATATCTATCTATCTCTCTATCTCATATCTATCCCATATCTGTCTCATCTATCTACATATCTATCTTATATCTATCTATCTATCTATCTATCTATCTATCTATCTATCTATCTCATATCTATCTATCATCTATCTCATATCTATCTATCTATCTCCTATCATATATCTATCTAATATATATCTATCTATCTAATATCCATCTCCTATCATATATCTATCTAATATCTATCTATCTATCTATCTATCTATCTATCTATCTATCTATCTATCTATCTCCTATCATATATATAATATCTATCTATCTATCTATCTATCTATCTATCTATCTATCTATCTAATACCTATCTATACATCTATCTAATGTCTATCTAATATCTACTCTATCTAGTCTATCTATATCTATCCCTCTATCTTTCTATCTATCTATCTATCTATCTATCTATCTATCTATTTGTTAATTTACAAAGTGTGTTACCAGGAAGAATTCATTGAGATTTCTCTCATATTCAGGTATGTCCTGGAGAGACAATTCAAAGTTACACGTTTATATACAAATTGAAAATGAAAACTAACATGTTAGATTTTATATGTTACATGGCATTTTCAAATACAAGAAACAGTTAGTTTTAGGGATTTTAAACTGGTAGAATATTTGATTTTTGTGGGGGCTTTCATAGATCTGTAGAAAAAAGACAGATCAACCAGCTTCTGTCTTGTAATTTGGAATCATCCGCAAGTTGCTGGCTATGGAGTGGAGGTTATAGGAAGTGTGGATAGCTGGAGTGAGAATACTGCTCAGGTAGTGTGGAATAGTCAGTGAGTTATTAACAGTTGAGTGGAGGTTATAGGAAGTATGGAGAGCTAGAGATAATGTACTGCTCAGGTAGTGTGGAATAGTCAGTGATTTGCTGGCAGTGGAGTGGCAGTTATAGGAGGTGTGGAGAGCTGGAGTGAGCATACTGTGTGTTAGCTTTCCAAAGCAGTGTTTATAAACTAGGTAAGAAAGGTGAAGGATATGTCTGGATTAGATAGTCAGCCCATTTAGTTTATCATGATGATAGGTAGTGCAGTTACAATGGAGAACAGGGCAGCAAAAAAGCTGGATTTGTGACATAAACGCATATACCAAATCCCTGTAATTACATTAACCCCTTAACGACCGGTGACGTGTCAGAACCGTTATCGGTAAACTTGCCTCAAGGAGAGATGAAGTTTTTTGCTTACATCGCTCCTAAAATTGACTGCTCCAAGACCAGAGTGGTCTCTTTCAGACCCCCATTCGGGAAGCCAGTACATGTTATCAGTTACATGTGCCGATGCACCAACCAAGATCAAAGTGGTCCTTAATGGAAGTTCCCAAACGCTCGTCCTTAAGGGGTTAACATTTGTTTCACAATATGATTTCTTAACAGGGGACTTAGACGAGATTTGTTTCTAAAAAGAACTCCAATTTTAGGATAACGTTTGGATGTTAATCTCCCTTAGTTACTTTACTGGTGGTATTCATGGTAAGGGGGGCCTTTTTGGAGATGATACATAAATCTGAAGCAGGGTTGACTGTCCAGGAGGGATAAAACAAATGACTGAGGATTTAGGGGAATTGGAGGAACGGAAGATGATATAGAACCTAAAACTGAATGCTGGGAATTGCAAGATAATGCATTTAGGACACAGACACCCAGAGGTGACATACAGGAATAACGGTACTGTGCTTACAAAGACATCAGAGGAAAGGAACTTAACCCTTTGAGTGCCAGAGGGGTACGCAACGCATTGCAAAGCAATGCGTTATGTACCCCTCTGGCACTCAAAGGGTTAAAATTAGCAAAATTGTTACTGACAATAGACTCCCATAGCAACAGCGCCACCATCAATTTCCAGGCCACAGATGTGCTGAACTCAAAAAATGCAAAATTGAGCTGGAAAAACATTTGAATAAAACATTTCTCAGCGGCAGGCGTACCATTGTTTACTCATCAGGATGAACCCTGCTATCTTTATATTTTCCATATTGAGAGGTACTGCCCCTGTACAGATAACCCTAATTAACCCTTGAAAACCAAAGGGCTCTCCAACACTTTGCAAAGCAATGTGCTGCACAGCTCTCTAGTCCTCAAGGGTGAAGCACAAACAGATCAGCTGCAATGACTGATCTTCTGATTACCCACCAGTGATCGGGTATAAGTTATGGTGCGTCCTGAGGATTAATGCTGAGAATCACTGGTGTAGGGACATTCGGCTGACAGGTGTGTCAAGTCTTTTCTGTGCTGTCTACAATAAATAAAACTCCCATAATACACTGTCTGTACAAGACTGCTGAATACAGTGTCTCATGGACTAAGCTAAATGGAAGCAATCTGGAACATACAGAGTTGTACATGTTCTACCCATTCATGCCCAGACCTTGTTTGCTCCCAATACAACCTGTGTTTTGATTATCTGTGCAGGTCAATCTAAGTGAAAGAGGGAGCAGTGAGAGGGTACTGGACCATGCAATGTCAACATACAAACAGCAGTAAAGATCAGGTGGGCAAACAATACCCTCTAATGAACAAAAGCAGTAAAACAGGGTTATTGCTGCTGGTCAAATGATCTAATTGCTACTGTCGGATATATAAACTACTGGCAGTGAGAGTCTATATAAAAAGTCAAAGTATAGATGTTTATACACATCCCAATATTCCCTTTATGTATATATTTTCTTTAGTGCCAGCAATAATTGAATTATCTTTTGTGCCATCCAAACACATGCCAGAAAATGAACAAATACATAAATAATATTCCTATAACTCTAATACAGGGGTGTGAAACATTTGGATCACATTCTGTTTGGGACTACAAGTCCCATCATCTCCAACCATCAGTCTGGTTTATTTAAGTGTCTATCATCTCCAGCCAGCAGTCCATTTTAAGTGGCCATCATCTCCAACCAGCAGTCCAGTTTATTTAAGTGGCCATCATCCCCAATCAGCAGTCCAGTTTATTTAAGTGGCCATCATCCCCAATCAGCAGTCCAGTTTAAGAGTGGCCATCATCTCCAACCAGCCATCCAGCTTATGTAACCAGCAGTCCAGTTTAAGTGGCCATCATCCCCAATCAGCAGTCCAGTTTATTTAAGTGGCCATCATCCCCAATCAGCAGTCCAGTTTGAGTGGCCATCATCTCCAACCAGCCATCCAGCTTATGTAACCAGCAGTCCAGTTTATTTAAGTGGCCATTATCCCCAATCAGCAGTCCAGTTTAAGAGTGGCCATCATCTACAACCAGCCATCCAACTTATGTAAGAGTGCCTATCATCCTCAACCAGCAGTCCAGTTTTTCAAGAGTGTTTGTGTTTTTGTATCATACAGTCTAGATCTGTACCAGGTAAGAGTGAATGGGGCAGGAATGGATATGAGAGGTGTTAGGGCACTAAGATGCCTTGCTTAGGTGGACCTGAGATGAAAATCTGCCTGTTCCCTTAGAGCAGGGTTGCACAAACTGAGGCCCTCCTGTGATGGACTCCTATCATCTCCAGCCGTTCACTGCTAGAGGGTTTCTGGTTGCCCAGCCCTGCCCTATGTTGAAAATAAAAGTAGAGTAATAGTGAGATGAACCAACTGCAAAACAGAGGAGGAATCAAAGTTTAAATGGAGGTTTTAAGCCCCTGAATGCTAGTGAGGTCTCCAATGTATTGCTCCCCAACAGCTGGGAGTCTCAGAAGCACGCTGCATGGGGCGAAGGCCAGGACACCACCTCATGTGAGGGTCAGGACACATGGTCTATTCCCTGAGAGGCTCCTTGGTGGGCTTCTCCACATAAGGAACCACCTCACCCAGCAGATTCTACCTCTGGAACACTTCGATCCCTATCTCCAGTTCTCTCTATTAAACCATTCTAACTGCCCCATCCCATAACTTAACTTAAGGTTCACACTTGACTCTATATGATACCAGCTGATGACCCCTGTCTATAGTTCTCTATCACCTTTTAGCAATTGTCGCAATAACTTTGAGGACAGTAAACATCCTTTTTGACTTTTTATATATTTTTCAAGTCCATAGTATGTAAAGGCAAATTGGGACCCTGTAGCAGAGTGAAACTCAGGCGGAGGGGCTTGATGGGGCTAGGAAAGAAGGAAGCAGTAACACAGGAAGTGGGGCAGTTTGGGGTAATGTGAAGCTTCTGGGTGGCACAGGAAGTGACGGCTGCAGGTGTGTTAGGTCCTGCAGGTGTGTTAGGTCCTGCAGCCATTGTGAAGGAGACAGCGTACAATGTGGCGCTCAGCCCAAACCTGGAACAAGGAACACGGCAGAGAACCTAGCCTATGGTTCTGGATACCACCTGAGATGTAAGAGGGTGGTAAGCGGTCGATCTCACCCTAGGACGCTAGGGTTAGCAGAGACGAGATGCCCTAGAATGCTAGATCAAGAGACACAAAACCCTAGAACGTTAGGGTTCTGGCGGGATCCTAGGTAGACCAGAGCGATACAAGGCCAAACGGCAGACAGTACCTGGAGTAGTATGGTGGCAATGACCAGACCTGCGCCGGGAGGGAGCCAGGCCCAAGTATAGCAAAAGCGGAGTCAGACAAAGCCAGGGTCAAGCACGTAACTGTCACGGTTTAAGACTCTCAGACGCAAAGTTAGGTAAAAACACAACTTTATTGAAAAGTTTAAGACAATCCCATAGGATCTCATACACGTACATACATATACATAGAAATTACAGGAAAAGCAGTAATAATAGCAAATAGGCTCTACCGGCCATGCCAATATACAGGGCAAGGCAACCTGGACAGGCGAAACGAGGAATAGGTGGCTCTACCGGCCCTGCCAATATACCGGGCAAGGCAGCCAGGACTGGTACACTCAGGATGGTTGGCTCTACCGGCCTTGCCAATATACCGGGCAAGGCAGCCTAATGGAACACAAGGACTATACAGGCTCTACCGGCCCTGCCAATATACCGGCCAAGGCAGCCTAACGAAATACAAGAAGTATACAGGCTCTACCGACCCTGCCAATATACCGGGCAAGGCAGCCTAACGGAATACATCTAAATACAGGCTCTACCGGCCCTGCCAATACCGGGTAAGGCAACCCAAGATGGTAATGAAGGAAGGGTTCTATCAGCCTTACCAATATACCGGGCAAGGCAGCCTTAACGGAAAGGTTGGCAACCACTGAGACCTCAGTGACCGTCAGATGACAAGAACAGTCACATGGATGACATGCAGAGGCAAATAAGATAAGTGTCAATCCAAGGAATAATAGGAAGCCACCAGTACCCGTGTACTGGGGAGTGAAAGTAGCTGCCTAGGACTTGACAGCATAAACTAGCCTGGAGCAAACCAGTACACGCATACTGGGGAACACAGACTACCGTGCAGTGTCAGCCAGGTGGAGATGGAGTGAACCAGTACCCGCGTACTGGGTACCCAATTCAGTATCGAGGCAACAGTAGCCGTGAGGTTGTGGAGCAACCCAGTACCCGCGTACTAGGAACCCAATTGTATATCGAGGCAACAATAGCCGTGAGGCTGTGGAGCTAACCAGTACCGTGTACTGGGAACCCAACTGTATATCAAGGCAACAATAGCCGTGAGGCTGTGGAGCGAACCAGTACCCACGTACTGGGGAACCCAATTTATATGGAGGCAACAATAGCCGTGAGGCAGTGGAGCAAACCAGTACCCGCGTACTGGGAACCCAATTGTATATCGAGGTAACAATAGCCGTGAGGCTGTGGAGCGAACCAGTACCCGCGTACTGGGGAAACCAGCAAGGTTGGAAATGTCGCCTAGGCGACCAGGAAGCAATCGCTGATACAGGTGAACTGGAAAATGAGCGCTGCAGCAACGCAGGAACCAGCATACACGTTGGTCACCCGGATCAGGAACGGCAGCGGGGCTGGCAGCAGGAAGCAACGACACAGGACGACTACAACCGGATCAGGAACGGAAACAGGAACCGCTGAACAGCAGACTCAGGAACTAGACGATCTCAGGATAGCAGAAACTCAGCAATGGCCCAACAAGCTCAGGAGCAAGATGAAAAATGCGAGCAGCATAGAGACAACACGAAAGGGCAACCAAAGGGTGCCCAGGCTCAGACTAAATAGGCAATGGAGGGAGGGCTGAAAGCAGACAGCCAATGGGGAGCCCCCTACAGGTAACTGACACTAAAAGGCAGCAATCATGGGCACCGTGATAGTAACGGGTAGTCAGACAAAGCCAGAGTACTTAGCACGGAGCGGGTAGTCAGCCAGGCCAGGGGTCACACACAGATCGGATAGTCAGACGAAGCCAGAGATCAAGCACGCAAAGGGTAGTCAGACAAGGCCAGAGGTTCAGGCACAAATCGGGTAGTCAGATGGAGCCAAGGGTCATACACAGATCGGAATCAGCAGCCAAGAACGGGTCACAACGAGGAATACCAGCAATGTTCAGATACACCACGAAAGGGCACTGAAGCATTGGAGGGCATGTATAAGGCCTCTAGGAGAGGTGGAGCATAGATCAGTCAATTAGGCAGAGACTACAAAATAGCGAGCGCACTGTAGTGACACATGATGCAAATGGGAAGCCAGGCAGTGAACAGACATGCTGCCAAGCACCAGTGGAGAAGTCACAGGCACTGTGATAGTTGGTAATTCAGAGCAGTGTTAAATGTTAATATCTGCCAGGTGTTCCTGAAAGATATGACAAATGAACAAAGCTATATATCTCATAAATATATCTAAATGTCCCCTGGGATTGTGTTACATTGTACCACTATCCCTGCTTTTAGTCTGCCCAAGAGATGTCTAGAAACAGAGATCCGGAGAATTCACTGTCAGGAACATAAATGTAAAAAATAGGTTAATCATTTGGATGTGAGCGATGTCTCAGCCTCTCTTCTTAACCAAGGGGTTCAGCTGAGAAAAAAATAGAAAATACAATGTATAGACAATTACACTTTACATATTCTGCCCTTGCAGAATATGTTAAAGTCAAATAGTAAGTTTGCTTGCACTTTAATCATCAGATCTCACATTGTCACTTTGAACCAAATATGCAGGGGATACAGCTGCATTGTGCGCCCCAGAGGATCAGCAAGAGACAAGAATGGGGGTCTGGAAAAAACTCTGGTGCTTGTTCAAGAGAGAGAACCTGAACTGCAGGATGCTGAAGTTTCATGGTTTAGGCTCACTAGGCTGAGAAGAGCTTCCATAGACGTTAGTTAAGTGCTTCTAAAACCGACACTATGGGTCTATAGACGCTTGATGCACAACACGCAAAGTTGATTGCTGAGAGCTGCAAACCCCTAGGTGACATTTCAGCCTTGGTAAACCATGTTAATTTCCATTATAAGTGTGTGTGTGTATATATATATATATATATATATATATATATATATATATATATATATATATATATATATACATATATTACAGAGCAGTGGTTTCCAGCTCTCTCCTCAGGGACACCTAACAGCCCACGTATTTAGGATTTTCCTGCTTGAGTACACGTGAGTTAATCAGGGCTAAGTAACTTAATTAAAGCAGAACTACCACCACAAAACAACTTTAGCTTAAATAACTCCCCATCTGGAGACTAGCTGCTTAGTAGCGCTAGTCGCCAGAATTATTACCTTATTCAATCGATTTATCCTTTCTTCCCCGGCTCACAGGCAGGACAGATTGCGGACATCTTGCCATAGTGACGTCCGCACTCCTGCTCTGTCAGTCCCGGCCGCTCTAGTAGGCATTTCTAGGAGCCGTTCAGCTATGGAAGGGACTAACAGAGCAGGTGCGCAGACGTCACTATGGAAAGATGTCTGCGCTTTGTCCTGCCTGTCAGCCATGGAAGAAAGGATAAATCTATTGAATAAGGTAATAATTCTGGCGACTAGCGCTACTAAACAGCGAGTTGCCAGATGGGGAGTTATTTAAGCTAAAGTTGTTTTGAGGTGGTAGTTCCGCTTTAAGTCATCTGTGTACAATCAAGTTTAGACATGGCCAAAGGGTTGGGAACTGCTGTTCTGTGGCTTTTCCTCATTAGTGATGAGCGAGCACCCCAATGCTCGGGTGTTCAGGTGCTCTGACCGAGCACCCCCGGAGGCTCGAGTGCTCGGCCGAGCACCCGAGCCCCATTGAAGTCAATGGGAGGACTCGAGCATTACACCAGGCACCCCCTGCTCTGATGAGGGGAGGGTGCCTGGTCCATAGGAAAAGGGCAGAAAATGATGGAAACACCACAGAAATGGTTCAGGGACAGCATAGGGAGGATGTCTGGATGCATCTTGGACTCCAACATCGCTGCTGGGAACGATGTTTCGCCCGTAGTACGCCATTTTTACAGACTGACCGTAAAACACACAAAAAGGAAAATAGAAAAGACTTTAGGCGAAAAATTGTTACCAAACAGTATTTGCTGTATATTTACTTGTATATCATCTGCAAATTCTCCCAAAAATTTCCTCGATTTTTCTGAACTGAGGCCATGATTAAGAGGGAAACGTGCGCAGAGGCAAATTCTCCCAAAAATTTCCTTGATTTTTCTGAACTGAGGCCATGATTAAGAGGGAAACGTGCGCAGAGGCAAATTCTCCCAAAAATTTCCTCGATTTTTCTGAACTGAGGCCATGATTAAGAGGGAAACGTGCGCTGAGCCGACCATCTAAAACATTATGGGTGAGGGTCTGCTGCGGAGCTGACCATCCTAAACATTATATGCGAAGGCCCGCTAGTGAGCTGACGCTATAAAACATTATATGAGAGGGCCCGCTAGAGAGCTGACCCAATAAAACATTATATGAGAAGGCCCGCTGGTGAGCTGACCTATACAAAAATTGTCAAACAGGGCCCGCTGGTGAGCTGGCCCTATATAAAAATTATATCACAGGGCCCGCTGGTGAGCTGGCCCTATATAAAAATTATATCACAGGGCATATGGAAGAGGAGGAGGAGGATGAGAAGATTAAGAGTCAACCATATACCCATTTTTTGGGTGGAAGGGGTGAATGGGAATACAGAGTATTCCCATCATTGTAAATAACATATATAAAGTGAGTTTATGTTCCCCCGGGGCTTTCCTCCAGTGGAGTGGAGAAGTCAGGGGAAATCCAGGCCTTGTTCATTTTTATAAGTGTCAACCTATCAGCATTGTCGGTGGAAAGGCGGATACGCTTATCTGTTATGATGCCACCAGCAGCACTAAATACCCGCTCAGACAGAACGCTGGTGGCAGGGCAGGCCAGCACCTCCAAGGCGTAGAGTGCCAGTTCATACCACGTGTCCAGCTTGGACACCCAGTAGTTGTAAGGCACAGAGGGATCATTGAGGACGCTGACACGGTCTGCTACGTACTCCTTCACCATCTTCCAAAACTTTTCCCTCCTTGTGACACTAGGCTGCGCATCAGGGTGAGGGTGCTGGCGGGGTGTCATGAAGGTGTCTCACGCCTTGGAGAGTGTTGCCCTGCCTTTGTCGGAACTGCTGTGTGCTCCCCTTTTCTCCCCTTCTCGGTTGGCCAAGGTAGCATGTACTCTGCCGCCAGCGTTGTCAGATGGAAAATTTTGGAGCAATTTTTCGACAAGAACCTTCTGGTATTGCACCATTTTGCTTGTCCTCTCCACCGGAGGAATGAGAGATGAGAAATTCTCTTTGTAGCGGGGGTCCAGAAGGGTGAACACCCAGTAATCCGTGTTGTCTAAAATGCGTATAACGCGTGGGTCACGGGAAAGGCAGCCTAACATAAAGTCAGCCATGTGTGCCAGAGTACCAACAGTCAAGATTTCGCTGTCCTCACCAGGAGGATGACTCTCAATCTCCTCATCCTCTTCCTCCTCTTCTGCCCACCCACGCTGAAGAGATGGAACTAAAGTTCCACGGCTACCCTCTGTAGCGGAGGCAACCGTGTCTTCCTCCTCCTCCTCCGCCTCCTCCAATTGTCGCTGAGAAGACGAAGTGAGGGTGCTCTGGCTATCACCTTGTGTAAGCTCTTCCTCCCGCATTTCCACCTCTTCCACATGCAAAGCGTCAGTTTTAATTGTGAGCAGCGAGCGTTTCAGTAGACACAGAAGTGGGATGGTTACACTGATAATAGCGTTATCGCCGCTCACCATCTGTGTCGATTCCTCAAAATTGCGTAAAACCTCACAGAGGTCTGACATCCATTCCCACTCCTCACTTCTGATTACAGGAAGTTGAACGGAGAGGCGACGACCGTGTAACAGCTGGTACTCCACTACTGCCCTCTGCTGCTCACAAAGCCGGGCCAACATGTGGAAGGTGGAGTTCCAGCGCGTGCTCACGTCACACAGCAGCCGGTGAGCTGGCAATTGTAAGCGCTGCTGCAGCTTCAACAGGCCGGCTGAAGCTGTTGATGACTTACGGAAATGTGCACACACGCGGCGCACCTTGGTCAAGAGATCATGCACATTGGGGTAGGTTTTTAGAAATCGCTGAACCACTAAATTAAATACATGCGCTAGGCATGGTACGTGTGTGAGCTTGCCGAGCTCCAAAGCCGCCACCAAGTTACGCCCATTATCACACACAACCATGCCTGGTTGCAGGTTGAGTGGCGAGAGCCACTGCTCGGTCTGGTGACTAATCCCCTGCAACAGCTCTGAGGCCGTGTGCTGTTTGTCCCCAAGGCAGATCAGCTTCAGCACGGCCTGTTGACGCTTCCCCACTGCAGTGCTACACTGCTTCCAGCTACCGGCTGATGGGGGAGTGGCGCTGCATGCAGAGAATTCGGAGGTGGAAACGGAGGAGGAGGAGCCAATAACGTAGGTGCTGGCGGAAACCCTGATGGAGGTAGGGCCCGCAATCCTCGGCGTGGGTAGCACCCGTGCCATCCCAGGGTCCGAGTCGCTCCCAGCCTCCACGACATTCACCCAGTGTGCCGTCAGGGAAATGTAGCGTCCCTGGCCACAAGCACTTGTCCATGTGTCAGTCGTTAAGTGGACCTTCCCAGTAACTGCGTTGGTCAGGGCACGGGTGATGTTACGGGACACATGGTGGTGTAATGCGGGGATGGCACACCGGGAAAAGTAGTGGCGGCTGGGGACCGCGTACCGAGGGACAGCTGCTGCCATCAGGCTGCGGAAGGACTCAGTGTCCACAAGCCTAAATGGCAGCATTTCGATGGCCAGTAATTTGGAAAGGTGTGAGGTTAGTGCTATGGCCTGTGGGTGGGTGGCTGGGTATTTTCGCTTGCGCTCAAATGCCTGGGGTAACGACATTTGGACGCTGCGCTGGGACAGGGAAGTGGATGTGGTCGCTGATGGTGCTTCAGATGGTACAGGTGCAGGGCGGGAGGTATGCGGGCCTGCGCCTTCGACAGGCGATTGGCCGGCACCGAAAACAGGGGAAGAGGAGGCAGTGGTGTGGCCTGCAGACACAGATGGGCGATCCAGGCGTTCCTCCCACTTACTACGGTGCTTGGATGCCATGTGTCGAATCATGCTGGTGGTGGTGAGGTTTCTAGTGTTCATGCCTCGGCTCATTCTGGTGTGGCACAGGTTGCAAACTACAATTCTTTTGTCGTCCGCACTTTCCTTAAAAAAACGCCATACCGCGGAACACCTACCCCTTGGCAAGGTAGATTTACGCAAGGGGGTGCTCCGTGGAACATTTGCGGGCCGGTTTGGTGCGGTCCGCCTTCTTTCTGTAGCCACACCACTGCCTCTTCCAGCCTGTTGCGGTGCTGCAGATGGCTCACCCTCAGGACTGCTGTCATCGCTCGGCTCTACACCTTCCCAGGTGGGGTCAGTCACCTCATCGTCCACCAAGTCCTCCTCCACTTCCTCACTCTGATCATCCTCCTCATGTCTTGATCCCACCACATACTCAGTCATTGACAACTGTATATCATCCTCCTCAACAAGGTCTTGAGACAGTAATAGTGGTTGATTTAATGGCAACTGTGTCTCATCATCATCATCATCATCCACTACTTCCTTTGACCTTAAATGCCGTTCACATCTGTCATCTTCTTGTGATTGGGTACCCTCTAGAGGTTGTGAATCAGGGCACAAGATGTCATGTTCCTCTGCAAGCGTGCTTGGAGAGAGGGTCAAATGAAGGATTGGTGATGAGACGAGCTCCTCACTATATCCCAGTGTGGGATCACTTCTTTGACCAGACCGTCTATGGTGGGAGGAAGGATGATCAGAGTGAGGATTATGTTGACCAGACTCTTGGCTACTGAGAGTGGACTTGGTGGAAGACAGGGTGGTGCTTAACCGACTGGAAGCAGTATCAGCTGACATCCAACCGACCACCTGTTCGCAGTGGTCGGACCTCGAGAGTGATGTCCTGCGACGCCCTGTAAAATGAGACATGAAGCTAGGTATGGTGGATGTCTTTCTTTCTTGTGCTCTGGCACCAGGCACAGTTTCTACGCGTCCTGACCCGCGCCCTGAACTATCAGGATCACGTCCACTTCCCCGTCCCTTTTTACCCGCCTTCTTCATATTACACGGAATATGTGCTGCAAATCTGCAACTTTGCACAGTACACAGAATGTGCTGCTAAACTGCGGCGACGCACACTGAATGGAATATGTGACTTTGATATTTTACAGTTTGAAGACTTAACAGTATTTCTTCCTATTCTGCAACTGTGCACAGTACACAGAATGTGCTGCTAAACTGCGGCGACGCACACTGAATGGAATATGTGACTTTGATATTTTACAGTTTGAAGACTTAACAGTATTTCTTCCTATTCTGCAACTCTGCACAGTACACAGAATGTGCTGCTAAACTGCGGTGACGCACACTGAATGGAATATGTGACTTTGATATTTTACAGTTTGAAGACTTAACAGTATTTCTTCCTATTCTGCAACTGTGCACAGTACACAGAATGTGCTGCTAAACTGGGCGACGCACACTGAATGGAATATGTGACTTTGATATTTTACAGTTTGAAGACTTAACAGTATTTCTTCCTATTCTGCAACTGTGCACAGTACACAGAATGTGCTGCTAAACTGCGGCGACGCACACTGAATGGAATATGTGACTTTGATATTTTACAGTTTGAAGACTTAACAGTATTTCTTCCTATTCTGCAACTGTGCACAGTACACAGAATGTGCTGCTAAACTGGGCGACGCACACTGAATGGAATATGTGACTTTGATATTTTACAGTTTGAAGACTTAACAGTATTTCTTCCTATTCTGCAACTGTGCACAGTACACAGAATGTGCTGCTAAACTGCGGCGACGCACACTGAATGGAATATGTGACTTTGATATTTTACAGTTTGAAGACTTAACAGTATTTCTTCCTATTCTGCAACTGTGCACAGTACACAGAATGTGCTGCTAAACTGCGGCGACGCACACTGAATGGAATATGTGACTTTGATATTTTACAGTTTGAAGACTTAACAGTATTTCTTCCTATTCTGCAACTCTGCACAGTACACAGAATGTGCTGCTAAACTGCGGTGACGCACACTGAATGGAATATGTGACTTTGATATTTTACAGTTTGAAGACTTAACAGTATTTCTTCCTATTCTGCAACTGTGCACAGTACACAGAATGTGCTGCTAAACTGGGCGACGCACACTGAATGGAATATGTGACTTTGATATTTTACAGTTTGAAGACTTAACAGTATTTCTTCCTATTCTGCAACTGTGCACAGTACACAGAATGTGCTGCTAAACTGCGGCGACGCACACTGAATGGAATATGTGACTTTGATATTTTACAGTTTGAAGACTTAACAGTATTTCTTCCTATTCTGCAACTGTGCACAGTACACAGAATGTGCTACTAAACTGCGGCGACGCACACTGAATGGAATATGTGACTTTGATATTTTACAGTTTGAAGACTTAACAGTATTTCTTCCTATTCTGCAACTCTGCACAGTACACAGAATGTGCTGCTAAACTGGGCGACGCACACTGAATGGAATATGTGACTTTGATATTTTACAGTTTGAAGACTTAACAGTATTTCTTCCTATTCTGCAACTGTGCACAGTACACAGAATGTGCTGCTAAACTGCGGCGACGCACACTGAATGGAATATGTGACTTTGATATTTTACAGTTTGAAGACTTAACAGTATTTCTTCCTATTCTGCAACTGTGCACAGTACACAGAATGTGCTGCTAAACTGCGGTGACGCACACTGAATGGAATATGTGACTTTGATATTTTACAGTTTGAAGACTTAACAGTATTTCTTCCTATTCTGCAACTCTGCACAGTACACAGAATGTGCTGCTAAACTGCGGCGACGCACACTGAATGGAATATGTGACTTTGATATTTTACAGTTTGAAGACTTAACAGTATTTCTTCCTATTCTGCAACTGTGCACAGTACACAGAATGTGCTACTAAACTGCGGCGACGCACACTGAATGGAATATGTGACTTTGATATTTTACAGTTTGAAGACTTAACAGTATTTCTTCCTATTCTGCAACTCTGCACAGTACACAGAATGTGCTGCTAAACTGGGCGACGCACACTGAATGGAATATGTGACTTTGATATTTTACAGTTTGAAGACTTAACAGTATTTCTTCCTATTCTGCAACTGTGCACAGTACACAGAATGTGCTGCTAAACTGCGGCGACGCACACTGAATGGAATATGTGACTTTGATATTTTACAGTTTGAAGACTTAACAGTATTTCTTCCTATTCTGCAACTGTGCACAGTACACAGAATGTGCTGCTAAACTGCGGTGACGCACACTGAATGGAATATGTGACTTTGATATTTTACAGTTTGAAGACTTAACAGTATTTCTTCCTATTCTGCAACTCTGCACAGTACACAGAATGTGCTGCTAAACTGGGCGACGCACAGTGAATGGAATATGTGACTTTGATATTTTACAGTTTGAAGACTTAACAGTATTTCTTCCTATTCTGCAACTGTGCACAGTACACAGAATGTGCTGCTAAACTGGGCGACGCACACTGAATGGAATATGTGACTTTGATATTTTACAGTTTGAAGACTTAACAGTATTTCTTCCTATTCTGCAACTCTGCACAGTACACAGAATGTGCTGCTAAACTGCGGTGACGCACACTGAATGGAATATGTGACTTTGATATTTTACAGTTTGAAGACTTAACAGTATTTCTTCCTATTCTGCAACTCTGCACAGTACACAGAATGTGCTGCTAAACTGCGGCGACGCACACTGAATGGAATATGTGACTTTGATATTTTACAGTTTGAACACTTAACAGAATGTGCTCTAATCTGCAACTTTGCACACAAAAACGGAATGTGCTCTAATCTGCAACTTTGCACACTAAACAGAATGTGCTCTAATCTGCAACTTTGCACACTAAACAGAATGTGCTCTAATCTGCAACTTTGCACACTAAACAGAATGTGCTCTAATCTGCAACTTTGCACACTAAACAGAATATATGAATTTTTTTTTTTTTTGTTTTTTTTCCCCCCACACAAAATAAACTGCTGCCCCCACACACAGTAGTCCTAAAAAGGACTTTTGGTTCTTTTTTTTTTCACAATTGCTTTTCTTCTCCCTACACTGACTTTCCCTTCCTATCCTCATCTCTCCCTGGCTAAGACTGAGCCGAACTCGCTGGTCAGGTGCTATACAGCACCCGACCACGGGTTCTGGCCAGCCAATCAGTGTAATGCCAGCAGCCAACATGGCTGCTGGCATTACACTGATGTCAGAGCCTCCCTGCACGTTTATTGGCTGCGCAGCAGCCGCGAAACGTGCGGGGAGGAGACCCGAACATGGCGGGCGAGCACATGCGGTACTCGTACGAGTACCGCCATGTGCCGAGCAGAGCGATGCTCGAGCTGATCCGAGCATCGGCCGAGCATGCTCGCTCAACACTATTCCTTATAAAACAATGGTACACTCACTTCTGGGAGATGCTTTGTTCAAAACGTATTGCAGTTGCATGTGATTTCAATCAGAATTGCAGTGGCTCATGATGTCACTTACCTGCGCCACGTCTAACAAGTAGATCTGAAGGAAGAAAGCTGAAGCACTTCCTGCCACTTGATTGGGTGCTCCACCAATGGCATAGCAAACCTTGCTGAAGATGGAGAGCCTGTAAGTTCTGTCCTGGAAACAAATAATACGGGTTACTTATTTGTACCAATCTGAATACAGAAAATTAAAAAAAAAAAAAAAAAACAAGCAGCTGACAATATGGTATAAATATTAACTTTTATTTTCTTTTCAATATAATTCAAAATAAATTATGGTCTGTACTACACTGCGTTTGATAACTTTTTCAAGGGTTTTATTTCCAAATTTCTCTGTATCAACTGCAATGTAATATAGGCTTAAATTAAGCATTGCTACTGCAATATAAGCATTTTTAATTATATTCCCATCCTGTGCATCTACCTTTTTATAAATCATAGCTTAGACCTCATCTAGAATATGGAGTACAGTTTTGTGCACTAGTTCTTAACCCCTTAAGGACCAGCGGTCCCGGGATGCGTGGTCCTTTAAGGACCAGATAGGGAAGTTCGATGTGCCGCCCCACGTGACTGATCATGTGTGCAGGCACACCAAACAAGGGACTGAAAGAGATCGCTCCGGTCTTGGAGCGATCAACTTCAGTCCCCGGTATTACTCACTTCACTCCTACAGGAGAGCGGTGAGTAAAAGTACGTGATGTACTAGGACAGTCACTAGTCCTTAAGTGCCGGACCAGCATGACAGTTCGGGTACGTCATCCAACACGAAGGGGTTAAAAAAAGACCTTTCTGAACTGGGAAAAAGGAGAGATATACAACAAAACTGATAGAGGGATTGGAGGAATTGCATTTCTTTACATTAGAGTAGAGGTGTTTAACCCTTTGAGTGTCAGAGTGTTACGGAATACATTGCAAAGCAATGCATTCCGTACCACTCTGGCACTCAAAGGGTTAACCCACTGTGTGCCGAAAGGGTGTACAACTCATTGCCTTTCGATCCTTTGCATGCCCTTCTTCCATATAGAGGGTTAAAGGGGGGATATGATTATTGATTACAAATACATTCAAGGCCAATACCTAATCCCATTTGAAGGTCTCTTCCCCACTCTTTGTTTTGCGCTAAGAAAGATCTCATCTCACTGTCATCATCATCACCATTGCCACGTTCATCAGTAGTCAATAGGGTTGCCAACCTTTCTTAAAAAAAATACCGGCCATGGCATTCCCTCCATAGATTTAACATTGGACAGAAGCCAATTGTTTACCGGCCTGCCTGTAAAATACCGACTGGGTGGCAATCTTAGTAGTCAACACCACCACCACCACCACCTCAGGGCTCTTCCTCCTCTGTTGGTGGTGACATAAGTGGTGCACCTGATTTTACATTCACACACAGCAGACTCAGGAGGTTGCACCTCTTTGTCACTATTACACACAGCCACCTGGGGAAAAATCAACAGTTCTCCCCTGTTAGAAAACAAAAACAAAAGAAGAGGGGCACCTCATACAGTAGCATATCAAGATATATATGTGATATATAACCCACTCCAGACCCTTTAAAGTGGCTATTCACATGGTAAACATGTCCATTAAACACACGAGTGAAACAGACTATCAATGCAGGTGGAAGATATTTTAACCCACTTCCACTCGGGTTCACTCCTTTCTTGTGGATCAGATACACTTGGCTGCTGCTATGACATCCACACTGCGTTCACTCAGGAGCACCAGCAATCAGACCAGAAAAACAGGAGAGAAATGGTGGAGTCCTCACAGTATATATGTTATCAATGAAAATACAGTGGTACTCACGGAGCTCTTACTACCTGACTACTCTGCCATCGTTAGGACTTTAACCCTTTGAGTGCCAGAGAGGTATGCAACACATTGCTCAGTAGAGCAGCCCCATAGCACGGGAATGGAAATGTTGTAAAATCACACCATTTCCCATTCTCCTTGTTTAAAGGGATAGTAATGTTTCATAATAAATGCAGCTCTAATTAATCATCATAGTACTTGGACTTTGGAGAGTGTTATTTCAATTCTGTCAGAGTTGTAGTTGCAGAGTAATTCAATGACAAAGTGTCCCCCTCCTGCCCCTTTTACTGATGTAACACTGCTCAGCCAGAGCAGAAGGGAGGTGCCCAGGTAGATTGCAGAGAGGGACAATCTTCAATTAAGATAAGGGAAAAAGCTGAAAAGCTTGTCAAGGGGGGCAGTGCTTTCATTGTTCTCATAGGAAGAAGATTGTTCCATTCTGTTATCTGTCTGGTCTATGGACTGGATTCCACATCTGAGAAGAGATGGCTTACACTAGGTAAAAGGGGCGGGAGGGGAAACTTTGCTTGTGAATATTTCTCAAACCATAAAGGTTTGAGAGATAAGACGTATCATTCTTCATGTTTTTTTAATGCCTACAAAATAAAATAAAGTTAAAACGAAGTATTACTATCCCTTTAATACTTAAAACTAAATAAGACGTAGAAGAAAGGACCCCCCCCGAAACCCCCCAGACACTGCCCCATTGCCCTCCCCATTGGCACAAAGAGCATTACTAACTCACCGAGTGCCAGAGGGATATAAAACACATTGCGATGCAATGTGTTGTGCACCCCTCTAGCAGTCAAAGAGTTAAGGGGAGAATGTTTACAGTAGGTAGATTAATAAAGTGATGGTAGGCAGGAGGGGGAATAAAAATCGATTCAAGCACGTGATCTGGCACAGAATCGTCTTAGTACTTGCACCCCATAGTATCGTATGAGGCTGCTCACTTGGGAGATTTATTCAATTGGTCCTACAGTGCATATAACTCCACCAAATGTCCTTATTAGTTTCCATGGGGATCTCAATGGAATCACACTGAAAACACAGGCAGCTTAACACTTTGAGTGCCAGAGGGGTATGGAATGCATTGCTTTGCAATGTGTTGCATACCCCTCTGGCACTCAAAGAGTTAATTTTTAATGTGTCTTTGACCCAGCTGTTTATATTGAAAGTAAGGGATGCTGGGAGGATAAGAAAACAACTTACTACAAATCGCATCTAGATCACATGAAAAACACACAAAAAATGGCAGACAAAACGTATCTCTTCTTTCTACACAATTTCAGTATTATAAAACAGGCATTTGTGTGTGAACTTTGCCTTGCTGTCACTGTCCAAAACTAATCAAGTTAAATACAAAAAAAAAAAATAAAAAAGTCACATCCCATGAAGTTCTCGCTCAAGTGTGACCATAAAGAGAGTACTATTAGACTTGTGCAAATCGGTTCGGACAGTTTTGGAATTCAGAAGAATAAGGGTCATTCGGCGTCATTCAGGCCATCCGAAAGGAAAAAGTCGTTCATTTTTTAAAACCGAATCCAAACAGCCCAGGTTCAGAATGTTGTCGAAAATTTTGGAAATTCAGCGACGACTGCACACGAGCGCTATACTTCCCCCCCCTCTCTAGTCCAATTAGCTTCTTCGTTTCATGATGGGGGTTGGACTAATGACTCGTCAGACACCCAAACAGCCTGCATTTCCTGTTAGTCCACTGTTGGAGCTCAGAGAGAGCAGAAGGAGATAGAGAGTGTCCAGTTGTTGTGTAGGCAGGCAGGTAGAATAGACAGGCAGCCAGCATTAGTACCTTATTGCCACTGTAAGGGAGAGTCATCTTTGTTCCTGTGCAAAATATAAAGAATATTAGGAATTTGTTTTAATAATTTTCAGAGTGACACAGCCAGTCTTACATTTGTGTAGGCAGACAGGCAGGCCTAGTACCTTATTGCCACAGCAAGGGAGAATCATTTTTAAAGTATGTTAAATTCGGCCAAATAATTTGGACTATCGTCGAATTTCGTCCAAGTCCAGCAGGTCTGGTCCGAAATGCAGATCCTCTGAATGACAAAAACAAAATTTGTCCGAAATCAAATTTAACTGAAAATTTTTTGTCGCATCATGCACAAACCTAAGTACTATGGGTAATAGAGCTGGGAGATGTGATCTACACTACAGCCAATGAAAGCAAGGCAAGTGGAGGTTAAAGGGATAGTAATGTAGTTTATTAATTAATTGGCATATTGTGGATATAAAAAAGAGCTTAATTTAGGTTAGTCTGATTTCTCAAACCGTTATGTTTTGAGAGAGATACAATGTTAAACTCCCCCCTTTCCACTTTCTCATAAATCAGCTGTATAGCAGACAGCATGAGATCCTGGTGCCAGGACCACACGGAGGCTCTGCAATATCTAAAAATAAATAAATACTTCATTGGAATGGTCTACAAAGTGTACTTGCAAACCAAGCACACTTTGTAGACCGCTCCAATGAAGTATTTATTTTTAGATATCGCTATTTCGGCTCTGCTGAAGAGCCGAGTCTGGTCGCGTGACCAGAATCTCCTTCTGACAGCTTTACAGTTCATGTCAGTGAAAGGGGAGGGACCAGAGAACTTTATCTTCATCTATATCTCAAACCGAAATCGGACTAACCTAAATTAAGCTCTTTTTTAATATCTACAATATATCAATTAATCAATATATCAATTAATTAATAAACAACATTACTACCCCTTTAATGTGTAACTTGCTCAGATACCATATAGACACTAATTACTATGGACAACAATTACTGTGGGGCAAATACAGTTACCCATAAACAGAGGTGATCCTCATCCACATGAATCTGGGATAGAAGGATGTACCCTGTGAGTGCCAAAGGGTATACAGTGCACTGATCCCCTGAGACTTATATGCTAAGAAGAATTGGGGGGAAACGCAGTCCGCACTGAAGGTCCAGTTTTTCAATATGGTGGCAAACTGGATTTCAACTCATTTTGTGGTTTGCACCAAGGGTCCTTATATGGGCGTCCCCATTATTTTTTCTGGTGGGAAAAAAAGCCATAATCAGGTTAAACTTATTGTTGTTGCACTTATTTATATGCAAATGTGTGTATGTCTTAATTCCCTTATACCATTTGTGCATGTAATGTCATAGTATGGCCACAGTGACATTGTGGTAGCCGCAGTGACGGCCACAAGACAAAATCCATTGAGAACAAATGTTATGAAGTGTATATCAGCACTTATGTGCTGGCCTTGGGCAAGTGCAGGGGGCAGTAAGTGTTACCTCTTGCCAGTCCCACAGATGCCAGTGTGTCTTCACCATCTAATCCTGCAATTACACCTCAAATACCCCTACATCACCATGCTCCCGCCATGCCTTCTCAGGTTTACTATGCTGAATAATTCCATTTCTTAGTACATCACTCGGAAAGGGCCTTACGCACAAAACGAGGAGTTGGTACAAAGCAACTACACAATAGAGGGGAAATAAAACTTCCCTAATTTTCTATTAATTTAAATGGGGCTTTTAACACTATGAGAGCAAGAGAGGAAATGAGTTGGAGACCTCTCTACAAAGTGTTAAATGCCACATTTAAAGTGGAACCCAAATTAAAGTGCCGCCCAAATAATTATGCACATAACAATAAGCATATCAATATTAGCATTATTCAGAATAAGTCCAGCATTATTGAGAAACCCAAATCATTCTGAGATGGTCAGGCAGGCATCTTGCTGTAGAGGCGTCTGTGCTGTCAGTCACTTCCTGCACCTTAAGGTACAATGCAACTCCCCCTCACCAATCCTGGAGGAGACTGGGACGGACAGTGCAGACTCACAGATGTCTCTAAGGCAAGATGTCTGCTCTGTCAGTCCCTTCTTGTACCTTAAGGTACAATGCAACACCTCCTAAAGGAGACCAGGACGGACAGTGCAAGTGCACAGATGTCTATAAGGCAAGATGTCTGCGCTGATGCCTGCCTGTTCATCTCGGAACAAGTTGGATTTCTCAGTAACGTCGGACTTATACTGGATAATACTAGCATAGATATGCCTATTGTTATGTGCATAAGTATTTGGGGGGCTCTTTAATTTGGGTGATAGTTCCACTTTAACCATTTGAGTACCAGAGGGGTATGCAACACATTCAAAGGATTAAATCAGTTGGTATTTTTACTTATCCCCTGTTTTGCATTTGGTTTGTCCCATAATTGTTCTAAATGTACTTTAACCCTTTGAGTGTCAGAGGGGTACACAACGCACTGCAAAGCAATGTGTTGTGTACATCTCTTGCACTCAAAAGGGTTAACTTTCGCTGTTTGGCATTTTAGTAAATAACTACAAAAAAAGATGCGGTTTGACTGAGTGCATCCTATTTCTTCTGATAACGCAAAATGTTGTAAAGTTGGTAAAGCTCCTCATGAGGACAAGAGCTCTCCTGTTTCTAATGACAAATGTCTTTATCTGCCAGTGTCACAAAGCAGTGAGCCCTCCACTGACAGGCAGAGACCAGAAGGTCGCTCCACTATGTCAGGAAGCCGTGAGCTGCAGCTGCTAGATAAGGAGGTAACACCTTATCTTCTGCCATACATTTCCCAGAATCCTCTGCTGCTGGTCCTTACTAAGCAAACTCCCACACCACACGGAAATACAAGTCACAGAGACAGATATTTCAAGAAGAACTGGGGCACCAACTGTGTCGTATGGGAGAAATAAAAATCTTAGTTCAGTTAAAGGGCACTTGCAATACTGGTAGATTTGTTCCCTGGGATCACAGTGCCGATTAACCCTTTAAGTGCCAAAGAGGTATCCAATGCCTTGCAATGCCAGTGCTGAATTGTGAAGCCCAGTTTACCAAAAGTGGGGGCAGGACAAAGTTTCAAAAGAAGATTCCAGATGCTTCCCCAGTGTATCTATACTGCATCGCAAGGCAGTTTCCTGTCCTACACAGGTCCCCATAGACCATAGACCTGTTGTATTGGTTTGAAAGACAGTCACAGAGGGACTATGGGTACTGACTGTGCTAGTTGCATGGTAACCATTCACCATGCTCCATATGTACTGACATACAACTTCTGGATCCTTACCCACAAATACTATAAAGTGCACGTGCAGTCAGTGAATGTATATCATGCACAGGAAGCACCAGGGGCCATGACATACCTTCCAACATTTCAAATGGCCAAAGAGGGACACTTTTGCTTTAGGGGTTGTTGCAAGGGCGTAGCTGTTGTGCGGGGCATTAAGAATAATTTTTAGGTTACTCAGTCTAATGACAGCTCTTTTTACAATTGAATAGATTATTTAGAATAAGGCAAATTAATTGTATTTACAAAGACTAATGTATAAACACATATAATGTAGTGTAAATTAACATTAAATTAACATTATTATGATGATACAGCAATGTTATACTTATGTACACACTACACATTCTGATCTCCTGAAAAGAGGGGCACCGAGGTGGGACAGGGGGATTTGGGTTTCAAAGAGGGACTGTCCCTCCTAAAGAGGGACACTTGGGAGGTGTGCCATAATATAAATGACTACGGAGGTGTGGTATATATTTGTTTGCAATATTTACAATCTGGGGAAGGGAGGAAAAGTCTTTTGAGGATTTAACTCCTTGAATACTTGAGAGGTCTCCAACCCATTGCTTTACAATGGACTAGAAAATTCTCTAGCATTCAAGGGGTTAATGGTATATGCATGCCTCCCAATCATCCCTTTTTAGAAGGGATAGTCCCTTTTTGATCACAAAATTCCTCTCTTCCTACTTCCTACTTGGTATCCCTCTATTTGACAGATAATAATGTGTAGTGTGTGTATAAGTGTATAACATTGCTGCACAGCAAATACAACTCACATTAATGCACTGCACACCCCTCTGGCACTCACAAGGTTAAACTTCAGTAGATGTGTTTATAATTTAGTGTGTATAAATCAAATACTTTGGTCCTCTTTTAAATCATTTAATTCAATTCAGAAAAACCTGCCAGTCAGTCATCAAATAATATAAAAATTCTCAGTAACGCCCTGACCACCAGTCTTGCCTCCAGCAATACCACATAAAACAAAAATATCCCTCTCTGGCCATTTTAAATGCTGGTGGGGGTATCTAAATAGCCATTTGGAGACTTAGACTTCCTCAAATGGTCATATTGTCTGAAAGGGCAATTTAGGCGCACTATAGTAAAAGTGACACCCCTTGGTGCAGATGTACCCTTGATCTCCAATTCAGGCCACTGGGACAAGATTAGGGGTACATATGGATCAGGGAGCATATTTACACTCACATACACACACACTGGTGCAAATGTACCCTTGATCTCCCATTCAGGTCACTGGGGGGAGAGTACCCTTGATTTCCTCCTCGGGTCACAGGGGGGTATCGGGGTTAAAGATTAATCCGGTGGCATATTTTCCCACATGCCATACCATTGCACACACATTTTTTTAGAACTTTAATTTGTAACTTAACCTCTATTTCGACTATACCAGCAATTTCTCTAAAAATGTATGACCACCAGGCTATGGGTAGAAAGGCAAGTGACTCATTTAATGTGGCCAGTTGTGTCCTTTTCAAAATGGGATGCCTTTTCTACCTGATCTTTATTTCTGTAGTTGTTACAAACATTTGTAGGTTGCATTTGACAAAAAGGCAATAAAATCAACAGATAGTACTAGGTGTGGTTAAGAGTCCCTTGCACCCCTAAACTATGTCAGCTCATACAAGTGGGAGAATCATTTTCCTCAGGCTGGAAGTAGGTACTGAGTACACTAGGACATCCATGGAATTCAAAAGCTATCAGTATCTTTAAAGTGGGGAACTCAAAAAAAAAAAAAATCCTATTTTTCCTAAATTGCCACATTCTAGAAAATTTCTGCACAACAGCCTAGGGAAAGGCAAATTAACCCCTCATTTTATGTATTTGGGCGTCTCCTTTCTAAAATTGCATGCCTTGACTAATTGTTCTTCATGCCTGTGTTTGATACGACCATATAATGCAGGTATGTCACATCTGGAAAAAGTATGAGAGCACACAAACTGAAGATTGTTGTCCTTGTCAACCACTGCAGTATGTCAATACTAAAGGTGTACCATTTTACTATGGCTGGAAGTAAGTACTGAGTACCTTAGTAAAGGTCATAGTTTTTAACCCCTTAACAACTGGAAATGTGTCAGGAACATTAACGGTAAACTTGCCTACAGGACAGGTGACGGTCCTGGTACGTCATGTATTTTGTGCTTACAGCACTCCTGCGGGAGAGCACTGTAAACACTAGCGGCATCTGAAATTGACCGCTCCAAGACAGGGGTGGTCTCTCTCAGACCCCAATATTGTTAAACATCATCAGTCACGTGTTCCGGCGTGCCGACCGACTTCAAAGAGGTCCTTAAGGGAAGTTCAATTCCCAGATCACTAGTCCTTAAGAGGCTAAAAACATCTGGATCTTTGAATTTTTTTTAAGTTTTTGAAGTTTTCCTGTATCACCAACTTCCAAAAATATGACCGCCAGCCTAGGGGTAGAAAGGCAAGTGATTCCTCATTTCATGCAGCCAGTTGTCTACTTTTCAAAATCATATGTCTTGCCAAACTTTTCCTCATTTCTGCAGTTGCTACAAACATTTGAGTATAATCATGTCATATCTGAAAAAAGGTAAGAAAACCAACAAGAGTACTTTAGTGCTCCTGGTACCACTACAGTATGGCAGCTCATACCAACGGGATACCATTTTACTTGAAAGTCATCTAGATAACTAAGCAGATAAACATATCCATTATTTTCATATACTTAAAGGGATAGTAATGTTTCACAATAAAAGCAGCTCTAATTAATCATCATAGTATTTGGACTTTGGAGAGTGTTATTTCAATTCTGTCAGAGTTGTAGTACAAGAGTAATTCAATGATAAAGTATCCCCCTCCCGCCCCTTTTACTGATGTAACACTGCTCAGCCAGATCAGAAGGGAGGTGCCCAGGTAGATTGCAGAGAGGGACAATCTTCAATTAAGATAAGGGAAAACCTGAAAAGCTTGTCAAGGGGGGCAGGGATTTCATTGTTCTCATAGGAAGAAGATTGTCCCCTTCTGTTATCTGTCTGGTCTATGGACTGCATTCCACATCTGAGAAGAGATGGCTTACACTAGGTAAAAGAGGCGGGAGGGGAAACTTTGCTTGTGAATATCTCTCAAACCATAAATGTTTGAGAGATGAGACTTATATCGTTCTTCATGTTTTTTTAATGCCTACAAAATAAAATAAAGAAAAAAATGAAGTATTACTATCCATTTAAGTGAAATGTTAAAAAAAAAAAAATTAGCGTCATCTTCTGGGGAATTCACTGTAATGCAGTCTTGGTTAACTTGGAATTTTGGCACTTTTTAAAAAATACATTTGTGAATATATTTTATGTTTTCAGATTGCGATTTGGGTTCTAAACCCGGAATACAATCTGAAAATCTCCAGTTTAGAAACAATAATGTGCACCATGTAAATAGGGCCATGTAACTCCAAAAATAATTGGCAAATCTATACCTACTGTACATGGTATTTCCAAAATTAGAAGTAAGTGAAAAGATACATTAATGAAGCTTAACTAGTCGTGGATAGAATCATAATAATATATATATATTTTTTTTTAGTTTTTTTCCAGATTGATGTTTTGCATAAATATTTATGGAATATATATTTAGAAATGGTACCAAATTAAAATGTATGCAAAGATGAAAGAAAGAAAACACAACAACAATATCAAGTTTACATTGAACCAGGGCTGGATTTCCCAATAGGCAGAGCTGTCTACAGCTAGAGCTCCAAATCTTGAGAGGAGCCTCATCTGTGCTGGCCACACCCACATTCTGAATTGTGGGTGTGGCCAGAACAATCTCTTTGCCCATTCACCAGTTTATATATATCTCTTTACATGTTATTATTTAAAGGGACAGTAATGTCCAATACATTTTTTTTAGAGTTTTGTAGAGCTTAAAAAAATAAGCTAAATGCCTCAAATCCTATCTCTCAAACCACTATGGTTGAAGAGAGATATCCTCCACTAAAGTTCCCCTCTCCCTACTCGTCTCCTGATGTCAGCTGTAAGCTGACAGCAGGAGTTCCTGGTCCAGGGACCGACAAGCGGCTCTTCAGCAGAGCCGCAATAGCGTGATTTAAAAAGAGTTACTTCTTTGGAGAGGTCTACAAAGTGTGCCTGGTTTGCAAGCACACTTTTTAGACCATTCCAGAGCAGTAATTATTTTTAAATCGTGCTATTGCGGCTCTGTTGAAGAGCCTCCTCGTGTCGGCCAACCCGGATCTCTTTCTGTCAGCTTTACAGCTGACATCAGGACAAGAGGAACTTTAGTGGAGGATATCTCTCAAACTATAGCGGTTTGAGAGATAAGATTTGTGGCATTTAGCTTATTTTTTTACAAAACTCTAAAAAAATTTTATGGGACATTACTGTCCCTTTAACCCCTTGGATGGTAGAGAGAGCTCCAAAGCACTGTAAAACAGTGTGTTAGAGATCTCTCTAGCAAACAAGGCATTAAAGCTTTATTTATTTATTTATTTATTATGCCCTTGATTGTAATAGACCAAAGGTATTTTCTGTGTCAGCAAACAGTGAATGATGGGACTGGATCACGTGGGAATTGTGGGTGTGGCCTTGGGCGGAGCTAAGGGCGCCTAGGGACTATTGGGATGTAAATCCAGCCATACATAGGAAGACTAAACAATAAAAACAAAGATGGATTAAAAGGAACTCTGATTGACACAGGGCATGTGGGGAAGGAAGGGGGAGTTGTTATTTCAAGGGGTGTAAATCCACATTTAAATCAATGGGATTTAAGGGGATATTTTTATTTCTCCCTACAATGCATTTGATTTGCCCCAAAACGGGGTTGCACGAGAAGCTGAGGGCTGCTTGTAGCCTGTTGCCTACTATTTAACAATCTGAGAGCCAGACGGGTAGCCATCACAATGCTGGCACTCTAAGGGTTAAGGACATATGTATGAAACCAAAAGTTGTGCAATTTTGGGGCAAATTGCCTGAAGCTCAGTGAAAAAAAACTGATGTTATTACTTTAGCAATGGTTTTGAGAAAGCAAAGGATAGTTGCAAAACGCGTTGACCAGCCACATATTGGAATTTCGTTTTAAACAGAATATTGATTTTTAAAGGAAACTGCATGCCTGCACCGTTAGTCCCTTCCTGTTACCTTAAGGTACCATGAATGAGAAGGGGAAGGACAGCACAGGTGCTCAGATGTCTCTAAGGCAAGAAGTAGGATTTCTTAATAAAGCGGCAGTTATGCTCGATAATAGTACTATTTCTAAGCTTATCAGTATATGCCAAAATTATTTTGGGGGTGGAACTTTATTCAGGGTGATAGTTCCGCTTTACAGGGTTGAAATACATCTTCAGTGTAACAAAAGGAGTTGCTGGAAAATTATATGTAATTGTTGCAATTAACATTTTACGACAGGTGACATTTGATATAATTGCACATAAAGTAATGCTAACTCCACTTGATACATGTCCTGAGGAGTAGTTCACACTGAGGACACTAACACAGAAATTCTCTCTCTCTCTCTCTGTGCTATTTGCACATAAGGATTAAAACAAATGGGCCACTATGTGACTGTTAAATTGAGTCAGCTGTCGCCTTTTGGTGACAGCCAACACAACTTGCTGCAAATTCTCTGTGATTAAGGCAGGATGCTGGGAAGTTGCAGCATTGAATATCTGCAAAGAAGTCTATGGAGCCAAAGTAAAGAACATTTTTAAAGAAAAGTGTGATGCGGATATCCAGTCATTGGCGAGTCCATGTGGAAGTCAACCAATCATTGATGGCTGACAAAAGGTAAGTGGGGGGGGGGGGTATCTGGGCATGGCAGTATTGTTGCTGATACAAGACATCCTTCTGAATTAAGCCTACTATACCCAACAAATACCAGGGTGAAAACAAACACCATTCAGCACATAAGTAAACATTTTAATACTTAGGGTATGCAACACATTGCTACGTGTGAAAATGATACATCCAACTATTGTTATTTGCATTACACAAAGCTTTAGAACTCAAATGGATAAACACAAGTGGCTTATTCCAGGACAACACATAATCCTTTAAAGAACAGAAGTTATTCAATGCATTGCTTCAAAAAGTCTTTCACACCCCTCTGGTCCCCATTGGGTTAAAAAGAATGGTGTAGGAGAGGTGCTTGGGATAGGATCAATCATTTCTCTGAACAAGTGTGGTGTGTTTAGAATGGGATGGGCAACATGTGGCTCTCCAACTTCCAGTTCTCAGTGTCCTCAGCTGAAGATGACAGCATTGTAGCTTGACCACAGTTGGGGAGCCACATGTTGTCCATCCTTGGAAAAGAATACAAAATCCTGTTGCAGACTATGGGACACAAGGGTGTGTGTGTGTGTGTGAGTATGAGAGAGAGAATCTTAAGAACTTACTACAAGACTTCAGAATGCCAGGACCAATGGAATCACCAAATTATCACCAGATAATTCAATGAAAAAACAATATCCTAAAGGTTCTAAGTGTGAAAAGTCAATATGCAAATATCGCTACATTAATTGCACAATGTTCTAGCACTCAAATGGTTAAACATAAGACTGCAGAATGTCAGGACCAATGGAATCCTCAGATTGTCACACTATTTGTCTATTGGTGGACAATTCAATGTAAAAACAAAATCCTAAAGGCTCTAACCTGTTGCAGTGCATTCAAGACCTCTTCAGCATTCGATGGGTTAATAGCCTCATTTAAATAATTGGGGATTTGGTAATGTTTATTTGTCCCATATGGTGAAGTTGTTTTTTTTCCAGCATTTCACCCATTAATTTATTGAATTGCATGTAAATATTATATTACAATGACAGTATTTGCTATAATCCAAACACCTCTTCAGGGTTAGATGCTGAAGTCTGTGTGCTCACAGATGTGCACAGCAGTTATGTGTTAATTGCAGGGGTGAGAAACGCGTGGCTCTCCAGTTTAGGATGATGGAAGTTGTAGCACTACCACAGCTGGGGAGCCACTTGTTACCCATCCCTAGTAGAGAGCACGTTGTCCAATAGCAGACTCTGGGGACACAACTGTTGTATATAAAAGAGAGATTTTAGCGGAGTTCAGGAAAATTCAGCAGCGACCAAACAGGAGGTTACTCATCAAATTGTATCCTAAAGCCGTGGAATGCCAGGACCACGGAATTCTCCGTTTGTCATTGTATTGATCTGAAGGTGAATAATTCAATTTGAGAACACACAACTCTATATAGTCTATTATAAACGCCTTGATCGTTATACTGATAACAAGTCTATAGGGTCAGATCCATTAATATCACTAACGGATTGACAATAAGGATGTGCAGAGCAGTTTTGTGTTACTGAACAGGTGAACAACGTGTGACTCTCCAGCTGTGGATGATGGGCGTCGGAGTTCAATAACAACTAGTTGCTGATAACATATGTGTAATATTCTCATAAATATTCTCATAAAATTTTTGTGGTGCGTGTTAGTGTGTATGTATGATACTAGTGTGTATATAGGGCAGTGTGTATAGGGCAGAACGTGTGTTATCTAATACTAGTGAGTGTATAGGGCAGAACGTGTGTTATCTAATACTAGTGAGTGTATAGGGCAGTGTGTGTGATCTAATACTAGTGAGTGTATAGGGCATAATGTGTGTGTGATGTAATACTAGTGTGTGTATAGGGCAGTGTGTGTGTGATGTAATACTAGTGTGTGTAGGGCAGAGTGTGTGTGTGTGATCTAATACTAGTGAGTGTATAGAGCAGTGTGTGTCTGTGCGTGTGATGTAATACTAGTGTGTGTATAGGGCAGTGTAATCGAATACTAGTGAGTGTATAGGGCTGTGTGTGTGTGTGCGTGTGATGTAATACTAGTGTGTGTATAGGGCAGTATGTGTGAGAAATAAAGCGAGAGAGTGAGAGTGTGTGTGTGTGGGGGGGGTATTAATAGTAGTCTCTCACCTGCGGTGGCAGACATCGGGGTGGCTGTGTGGTACTGACAGTGGGTGCTCCCTCATCCATGTCAGGTTCAGTGTGTGCGGCACGAAACCAGCAAGCAGTGCAGCCACCAAGGGGCACTAGGGCTCGGTTAGTTAGTGCGAGGGGCGGGGCCTCATGGAAACATGCAGTCGGTGATAAGCTCCTCGAAAACTTCACGAACCTCTGTAGCTACATAACTGTACGTTGTCCCAGTGAGTCCATTCTGTTCCTGTTCTTTTAGGTACAATTTGTTTAGTCCCTAATGTTACTTATAACGTGTCGATACATAGCCAATCTATTAGACACACAATATATACATATAATACATAAATTTACAACGTAACTTTGCATATCCAGTCCTGTTTGTTACATTACTATATGAAGATCGTGTTGCCATAATTAACTCTCCCATTGTATTTCTGTGTTAGATGCCAGTTTTACAACTCAACTTTTGAACTCAATGATAAATTAAGCTGGAGTTTGCGAATCCGGGAGGCATCCAGTTTGCTAAAATCTGTATAATAAACAAATGCAAAGTTCTTTAATAATCAATTATATTCCAAATATAAATGTTTATGCCGTCGCAAAAAAACAGGGGTGCAGCTACATAAATTCACATTTCCAGCTTTGTATGCTTGATCATCCAAAGCAAAAAAAAAAATTGTAATGAATACAATAAAATAAACAAATTTATCAAGTGCTCGAAAAACTGTGATAAAAAGTAAACTTTTTGATTCAGTCAAGGATAAAAAATAATTGATGAAGCATAAAACAAATATATATATGAGATAGATATACTGAGCCTTAAGGAGAGAGATGATAAGGTCCATAGATATAAATTGACAAGGATGCATCAGGCAGAGCTGAGATGTTATGTTATGCTATGTGTGAATCAAGCCACACCCCCACTCATTAAAGGAATAGTAATAATTACTATTTAAAATATATATATTGTACAATTTCAGGCCACAGTGACACACCACCTAAGAAATTCATGTTTGAGCTGTAATAACTTTTGAATAAAACACCTTTCAGCAGTGGGAGTGCCCTTGTTTTACTCAGGAGGATAAATCGTACAATATATATATTTTTACATAGTAATTATTACTATCCCTTTAATGAGTGGGGGGCATGGCTTGATTCACACACAGCATAACATCTCAGCTCTTTCTGATACATCCTTGGCTATCTTACCTGTCTAGAGACCACCAAAATGGCAGCTGGTCCATAATTCTCCTCTGAACATGCTACAATTCTTACGGAATAACAAAGGACCTTCAGTTTGCTGTCTCCAAAAAGCATCAGACCCCCCCCCCAAATAAAAAAGAGGGACATTAAAAAGCAGCTGAAGGCATTCCAGGCTACTCTACACAATGACCTTAGTGCAGTCTGGTCCAAGATCTCTGTTCTAAGCAACAGGGTATAGTACTTGGAGAACAAAGGGGACACTACTTTTTGCATGATCAAGCTATTATGCACATGAACAAACAACAAGATTTGATCAAATAGCTTCAGATTAAGGTTTAGGACCAAGAGGACAGAGGCCGGAGGCTTAAAATTAGGCTCCAAGGCCTCTCAAACTCAACCATAGCTTCAGAGGTTATTTAATACCCTCTTGCAATGAGAAACTTTCTCCATGATCAGATATGACAGAGCATATACAGCACTTCATAATTTTGGCCCAGGATATTACAGACCATGTGATGTAGTTTGTAGACTCCAAGATTGTGTCCAGGGCTAGACAGTGCCATGTAACTTTATTTGAGGGCTCCCAAATGCAGCTTCTCCATGATCTGGACACAGCTAGTGTCCAGCAAAGGTAAGTTAGAAGGCCTATCACTGAACACCTCAGGCCTCTACAAATCAGATATTGCTGAGGTTTCCTATCTGCTCTGCACAGTGCCATCATGTTCTATCCTTCCTCATTAGATTCGATTAAGAAAGTCCCAAGTTGTCACAAGTTGTGGTGGATTATTGGTATTTGTCTCCCAGATAGAAGGGTCTGCAATTCCACAAATGAAGTTAGAGCTGGCTCATCAGTAAAGGCCCAGCCAGCCCCAGGGGCCTACAGAAGTGTGGTTGTGGAAGGGAGTCACCCACATCCTCTACAAAAAAAACAACAAAAAAAAAAAAAAGTACTTTGATGACCTAATTGCATCTGACTCAACTTGGGGCTAACCAATAATGTGATGAACCATTTTCTTCACATTATCCTCCCTATGTTTTTTTTCCCATCGTCTTTTGCTCCTTTTTTCCCTTTCCCTTCTGCTCCTGGTCCCTCAAACCCCTTCCTTCTTTATGTCTTCATTACATTGTCCTTCAATGCCACAAACACTGAGAAAGAATGTAGCTCTGTAGCTTTGGACTCTGCAATTTGAGCCTCCTTGAGATGTGCTGTTTCCCCTGAGATTGTCCTGACTCATGTCTGAGATCTAAAAGGTGTTTACACAGTTGCCTCCTAAATGTTCCTCAGGTGCTTTCTGGCTACATGTTTGGGTGGTGGCCCTGGGGGTCCCAAGTCTATTACAACTTGAAATTGAGAGACCTAATAGCCCTAGGCTGTCTGTATTTATCCTACTTCTCACACCTGTCATTTAAATTTCCTGAGGCACCTATGGGTCCTACTGCTGATTTTTGTTTGTGGGTGTCCAGAGTAGCCTGAGAGCTGATGTGACAGGGTTATTTTATTTTAATTGGTTTTATTGTTTGGTTTTCTTTTAATCATGATCCACCATAGGGCTTCTCTGTCACCTTTGGTCGCAGGTTGGAATGGAGCTAAATGGATTATAACATTTTGTATAATGCTGGGTTTTATGTGGCAACGTGTCTTAAAGGGATGTCTCATAATAAAAGCAGCTCTAATTAATCATCATAGTATTTGGGCCTTGGAGAGTGTTATTTCAATAGTGTTAGAGTTGTAGTTCAGGAGTAATTGAATGATAAAGTATCCACCTGCCGCCCCTTTTACTGATAGAACACTGCTCAGCTCAGAGCAGCAGGGAGGCGTCCAAGTGGATTGCAGAGAGGGACCATCTTCAATTAAGATAAGGGAAAAAGCTGAAAAACCTGTCAAGGGGGGCAGGGTTTTCATTGTTCTCACAGTAAGAAGGTTGTTACTTGCTGTTATCTGTCTGGTCAAGAGACCAGATTCCACATCTGAGGGGAGGCGGCTTACACTATGTAAAAGGGGCGGGAGGGGGATACTTTATCATTCAATTACTCTTGAACTACAACTCTGACAGTACTGAAATAACACTCTCTGTGGCTCAAATACTATGAAGATTAATTGGAGCTGCCGTTTTTGTGAAACATTAAAATCCCTTTAACTTTATTGCAGCTCTTAATTGATGGTTGAGCCATGTTCTGGGTCTTCCCCATCCTGGCAGTCTGTCATGGGTTGGTGCCAATAAGGAAGCAGTATGGACTTGGGGAGCATGTTGTTGGTTACTGAGGTGGACTGGGCTGCTGGGATTGGATGTCCAGCTTTAACTATATTATATGAATTGCTAATCTTCCTTTTACATTATTGGGTGGGATATGACTGAACAAGCAACCCCCAAATCAGCTGCTGCCTGTTTTCGCTCTCCTCTGCTCAATTTCCCTACTCTGTCAGCACTTTGCAAACCTGTCCCGATTATACTCCTCCCTTTTTTTCTCTTATCCATGACATGGTTCTTTTTTTTTCCTCAATGGAAACTCTGCTTGTAGAGAAGACATTTGCTCTGTCATGTTTTCTGCCTATGGGACTCTTGTTTATTTCTCCTTATTCTCACTGACTGGGATGTCTCCTAGTTGGGACTGTAATTAAACTTTTAATTTTGGGGTTCAATCAAATGTTGGCCCCAGTTCAGTACCACACCTACTCACAGACTTTTTATTTGTACTCCTTATTCAGATTTGACCACAGGTAGAGTCATTGTAGCATATAGAACAGTGATTCTCAACCCGTGCCCTCAGTGGCTACTAACAGGCCAGGATTTGAGAATTTCCTTTTAAGAGCACAGGCGAGTTAATCAATATGACTGAGCCTCTGATCAACACACTTGTGTTCTAGCAGGGAAATTCCTAAGTCCTGGCCTGTTAGTGGCCACTGAGGGAACGGGTTGAGAAACTCCACTACAGAAGCATGACCAACAGGTTCAATTGTGTATCAATAATTGCAAAAATATTGAATTCTTCCTTTTTAAGCAAAGCTTTGTAACTGGCGTTTTTCCGGTAAATACATTTCAGGCATGTCTATGTCTTTTCATGGCACCCCAGACTGTTCCCCACGGCTTATTTTATTATTGCTCCTCAGAAAAGAAAAGGGGTTTGGATTTTTGATTACAGCCATATCCCTTTCATGTAGATTGCCTCAAAACTGACTAGCGTTTGCTTTTACTCCCTCATACACAATAAGTTAGACTTTTTATAGAAGGTCTGCTGATAGTGGGTGTGACTTAAATCTTACTTCAAATCCTGCATTGCATTGGCCTCTAAGTCTGACATATCTACTACAGACCTTAAGAAAGTTCATAAGCGTCTTCAGACCCATCATCTGATCAATAGTTGGAAATGTTCTCATTGTAGATCTAAAGATTAAACATTCGCCTCTCCAGTAAACCACATCTACTGACAAATTGATGATGTTTGCATTGATCAATTCATATAAGAGCAGAACTGATGCCTCCTCTAACAGACCCAGCTGTCATTTATTGTACCATTTATTTTGTTTGTATTTCAATAATTCTGTAAGTTCAACTAAGCATAATGTTTACACAGTCTATGTTGCATAGGGAAGGAGTTGAGGGGAGGACTTGTAGCAGGAAGTGAATGTAACAGGAGATCCTGACAGGTACAGGGCAGCAGTAAGGAAAGAAGGATACATGGCAATTCTGTGCAACTGTAGAGTTCTTGCATAAATACAAAACTTACTAGCTTATTAAGCAACCCCTCCCTGGTCAGTATATTCGTTCATTTTACTGTTTATGTGAATAATAATGTAGTAGATAGACAGAGCTTATGGATGAGATATTAATGTGTATATTTCAGTACTTTTGTTCAGCTCATACGGTGAATTTTTGGAGTTAACCCTTTGAGTGCCAGAGGGGTACACAATGTGTTACATACCCCCCTGGCACTCAAAGGGTTAAAGGAATAGCATTCAATAAAACTTCATAAACCGTCAGTAACATTTTGGCCATCATTGGGAAAGGGTCTGCTACACCTCAGATTACATGATCTGATCACGGCTCCATATATCTACTTACCCTCTTATTCTCCAAAAAGCTGGAGTTCGATACTTAACACCTTAAGGGCCAGGGATGGGATGAGCTGGTGGACCAACACACTTTTTTTTTTTTTTTTTAAACCCGACCTACCTAGTGACCACAAAATTCCATGATCTGGCAGGACTGTCACCGGTCCTTAAGGCACAGACACAGATAACAGTCCTAGCACATCATTGGTCGTGAAGGGGATAAGAAGTCCCTTTTGAGTGACTCAACCACCTTATCTGCTGTAAGGATGAACATTTCTGACTTTTACTTGATGCATGATCTATCCAATACACCACTGGTGATCAAATAAGACACAAAACTGGTGCTGTGTTTAGAACACCCTCTCTTTTCTTTCCAAACCCTTAACTTCACTTCCAGTGTTTCTACAAGAGATTGTCTCTCAGAGCAAGCCCCTAACTTCAAATTCAATTACTCAAAGACTAACGCTTTTGCCCTCAAGATAGACCACACTGTCCTTCAACCTTAACTTCACAATACCCTTTTAAATGGGACTCAAATGCTAAGGGATTGGCCCTCCACAAGAGTGCATTTTATCCTGACTGGTAAAATCCTGCAGTGTAGGATTCTTCGCCCTTTCTCTTCCGAAGAAAAGGAGGTGGTCTTTGGGTACTAGACATATCAAAATAATAATATCTTGCCTTTGACCTTTTTACGATTTCTCAAAAAATGCAAACAAAAAAGAAATAGATAAAAATTAAACAGGGTGAGAAAAGGGGTATCCACTGGGTTCTCTTAATTTGCTTTTCAAAAAGTAATAAAAAAAAAAAAAGTCCTTAACACACCTCTTACTACTCTCGAATACACCCTTGATTCCTGGGACAGGGTGATTAGTGCCCATGGCTTATCTACTACTTGATCCCCGTTTATGTCACTTTCCAACCCAGAACCTCCTCTGCGCCATAGGAAATGTGCTCTCCTCCCATGGAGACTGGTGAAGAACAGCTTCAGAGTGCGTCAGCTACTCAGTAGTGGTAAACTTTCCAGTGATTCTGATTTTTAGCCCATAAGAAAAGGAACTACTAGCTGTAAACAAGCCATTACATTTTCTCTCATGCTCTCAAAATTAGCCGAGTCCTGCTGCATCCGCCAAAGGGAGAGCAGTGGACTTGGCTAGGATGGAGACTGGGGATCCACAGAAGGGGAAGAGGGCCACTGAGCCAGAGCAGCCTCTGAAAAGGGGTACAGCCTAGAAAACCTCTTGGTAATAGAAAAGCTGTTATCAGGGGTCTTCCACTCACCCAGAAGTATCTGATTAAAAAAGTGGCATTAGGGGGAAAAAAACCAATAGAAGATTTCCTATGCCTCAGGAAGACATCAGCTGAGGATGTCAGGGACCTGAAGGGTGGTCTCCAGAACAGCTCTAATAAGCCCATCAGCCGAGAGAAGGGGGCCACCTCATAAGAGTCCCCATAGGAGTAGAAGAATCCATATCTTCATATTCCTCTTCCTCACGTTCTCCCTCAGAAAATTCCTCCTCAGAGGAGGCCCCTATGAGCGTAGGCATACTCTGAGATCTAGGGGCCACATATTTAAATGTAGTAGAGGGTTTCCAAGATTGTAGAACCCTTTGGAAGGAGAGAGGAAGTTGGGCCATAGTGGACAACAATGATTTGACCCATGCTAGCGCAGGAGGGGCCAGGAGGAGTAGAGGAGGCCACAGCACAGGATGGGCATAGAGAACCAGAATACTCTCTAGGGAGCCCCGTTTGACATAAGAAACAGTAAGCAAGGGGTGGGGGTGGGGGGGTCAGTGATGCCCCAGAGTCCTTAGTTTTAGATCTAGCCCCATGTCCCTTAGGATCAGACACCCTGACAGAAGTAGTGTCTAAACAAAATCACTAGAAACAGTTTGCCAGACTAATAATTCACCTATGAAAGTACTTATCTGGCAGGCAAAGGGTTAATCTTTAGAATGAGAGCAAGGAGAGTCTGCCTCTGTGTATAAGCAAGAAAGAATTAAAATAGTGACTGCAAAACAGGCAGCCAATCAGAAGGTGGCCAGCGAAATGGACATTCTGGGTAATGTCTTTTCTGGTGCCTAGCAATGCATACAACTCCATCTGCTGACCTCCAAGATGTTAACCGGATAAAACGGCATGAGGAGACCAGAAGAAAGAGCCCTCTCTGACTTCTGTATGACAAAAAGTTGAAGAGATATGTCCCAAAGAAGTTCACCCATGGAAGTCAATGGAGCGTTCTTAAAGAAGCCACACACACACAAAAAATTTATGAGGTACTCCAAAATACCCAATGACCCTAGGGAACATGTGGGGGGCACCTAAAAGACAGGCCTCTAAAGGGAAAAGCCCCCCAACCCGGATAAAACAGAGAAGTGGTTAACTAGTCCCAATGCAGCTATTCATGCTCCATAACCCGGGGGGGGGCAGTAATAAAATACCCAACACGAGTGCAAGATTCTCAAGGTTCAGATGAAACCACTGTAGGAAGAGTTACAAATAGGGACAAGGTGGACCAAGGCACGTAAAGGGTTACTCACTGGCAGTCTCCACCCACAAGACTCTGTCCTCCGCAGGATGGTCTTAACCCAGTGGTACCGGTGTTCCATAGTGGACAGTAGAGAAATGCTATTATAAAAGCACAGCACTTTCAAAATACATATATTTTTCCTCTGGAACTAAAGCACCTGTGAATGCTTCATAAGTATTCACACCACACACTACCCCACAGTAAGTGGTTGCAGTTACTTGGGATATGCAGAAGATCTCTCTTGTACCTTAAAACTATCTGCAGAAAAGGGAGTATATACACCAGATTTTCACCGAAATTCCAGCTGGGAGGAAATACCTAGGAAACCATGTAGGAAGACCTTCCTGTGCCAATTTACACCTTCCTGCGGGGTTTTGACTGTTCTGTTCCAGGGTTTGAGGTTCCTGTAATAACATCTCATATGAACACGTCCGCTCCCACACACATCCAGCTCAGCTCAAGATAATGGTGTATAATATTATATATATATATATATATATATTTTTTTTTTTTTTTTTTTGCACTGGCCACTTTGAATTCTGTGTATGCGGCCATTAAATAGGCGACATGCCAATCTTGCGGTGTCATGCAGTGCGAGATCGTCATGTCGCCATTTTGATCCTGGTGACCTAGTGAATTAAAATGTCGCATGTGTGTGACATTTCAAAAGGATACGGTTCTGTACTGCATGGCATACACCAGGGAGCTGCAGAGGTTCACTATCAGGGCTTACCCGATGAATCCGGAACTCTTGAAACAGCTCCAACCTGAGAAAGGGGAAACCCTTTGTTTCCAGTATTGTATTCTGGTGACAACAAATGCCAAACTTTACGGCTGGGGAGCTGTCCTGGGTCACCTGGGGGTTCAGGGGCGATGGAATGCGGAGGAGAGCCTCCTATCCATCAACATTCTGGAGCTCAGAGCGATTCTCCATGCTGTGGTGTAGTGGTCCTCTCCACTGAGGGACTGTCCAGTCTGCATACAGTCAGACAATGCCACGGCCGTGGCTTACATCAACAAGCAAGGAGGCACAAGAAGCGCTTCCGCTTGGTTAAAGCTTAAGGCCATCTCCGCTATGCACCTTCCAGGTGTAGAGAATGCTCAAGCAGACTTACTCAGTCGCCAAACTGTGGACCCCGGGAAGTGGGAGCTCCATCCAGAGGTCTTCGATCTGCTGGTCCAGAAATGGTGGCATCCTTGGATAGATCAGATGACCCCCAGGGACAACAGGAAGATTCCGATGTTTTGCTCTCACTGGGGGGGATTCTCTGGCATTTGCAGAGGATGCCTTGTCCATTCCTTGGAGCTTTCATTTAGCCTACATTTTTCCTCCTCTTCCTCTCACCCCCAGGATGTTGAGAAAGATTCAGATGGACAGTGCATCAGTCATACTAATTGCTCCTTATTGGATCAGGCAATCTTGGTTTCCAGAACTGTTGGCATTGTCTGCTCAGGATCCATTTCCTCTGCCACACAGACCGGATCTCCTCCAGAGTTACCTCTGGAGAAAGGACAATGACATCCTGGCTTTGACAGCAAGGCTGTTGATGCCTCCATCTTAAGGAGAAAGGGCTTTTCTTCTGAAGTGTTTCCGCCATGATCCAAGCCCGTCTCTAAGGCCTACCACAAGGTTTGGTCTACTTTCCATTCTTGGTGTGTGGACAGGGATCTGTCCTCAAAGGAGTTTGATCTTTTGTCTATTCTATCATTTTTGCAGGATGGGGTGAACAAGGGCCTTCGTTCCTTGAAGTGTCAGATGTCAGCTCTCTCGGTCTTTTACCAGAGACACTTTGCCTTGTTGCCAGATGTCAAAGTCTTCTTTCAGGGTGTTGCTCATGCTTTCCCTGCCTATAAGGCTCCCACATGTCAGTGAGATCTTAGTCGGTTCTGGGCGTCTTGCAGTGGCCTCCCTTTGAGTCTTTGGCTACTATCCTGTAACATTTTCTGACATGGAAGATGGCCTCTCCTTTGGCTGTGGTATCTATCCACAGAGTTGCAGTCTTTGTCCTGCAAACGACCTTTCCTGGTGTTTCAAAAGGATAAGGCTGTTCTCCATACCTCCCAGGAATTTTTTTATTAAGGTGGTCTCTACGAATTGCACATCAATCAGGAGATAGTTGTGCCTTCCTTTTGTCCTGACCCTAAATCTAACAAGGAGAGGGATCTTCCAGTTCTTCGACATGGTGCGTTGCCTCAAGTTTTATTTGCACAGTACAAAGTCCATACACAAGAAGGATGCTGTATTTGTAATCCCTGAGGGTCCCAGGGGTAGTTTGGCTGCAACCATGGTGACTATTGTATCCGGGATTAAGCCTACCATCCGTAAGGCTTATGAGCTCAGAGGGAAACCTGTTCCCTTCCACCAGGTCTGTCGGGGCCTCCTGGGCCTACAAGAGACAGGCCTCTGCTGAACAGCTGTGCAAGATGGCCACTAAGTCCTCTGTGCACACCTTTACCAAACATAAGTGGATGTTCTGGCTTCAGCTGAAGCCAGCTTTGACATGAAAGTCCTGGAGGCAGTTTTGCCCATCTAGGACTCTATAATTCCTGTGCCTTATAGCGCCAACTGTTGAGCCCTGTTGGCTTTTGTTCGTGTGCAGTGTACAGTGTACAGTTAGTCAGTGTCCGTTGACTGGTAGTTTGGGCTGTTCCGTGTCCTGGATACTCCATGGGAACTCTGGTATCATAGTGGACCGGCACTTGGTCTTTTCCTTCTCTTCCCACCCTGGCAAGTTCAATGTTGGCACATCCCCATGGTACCCCTATGTCATATTGGACGACAGAAGAGGATTTTAGTCTTACCCGTTAAATGTTTTTCTCATAGTCCATATGACACAGTTCCCCCACCCAGTGAAAGGACCCATACTGGGTCTCCTGCGGCTGGACATGGGGAGTCCTTTTTGGGTTCATTGCTCAAAGGAGTTTTCCCTTCTTTCGATCTTAGTTGGTAATTTTATTTTCTCAAGTCTATCTGGCAGGGAGGGGCTAAGGTAGCCAGATATGGAGGAGGGGAAGGCTCCACCCCTGCACTTTTCAGAATTGTTCCAGACCACTGGGAGGAGCTTTTGCCTCCCCATGGTACCTTTATGTCATATGGACTAAGAAAAGAATTTAACATGTAAGACTAAAAGCCCCATATAGATATAACACACACGCATGCACTAGCAAATGGAGTGTGCCCAATTGCATGGACAAAGAGCCGATGCGAATGGGGACACTCCGCAAGTCAGGAACACAGAAGAACGATGCAGCGATTTCCCCAGGAGTGGGGCTTCCTCCCCCATTCATACACCTGTGAAAATCACCACAATTTCTTCTCTGCATGCAGCCAGTCTCCACCCCCATGCTGCCCCACGGCAGGGCGGACAGCGAAGCACACTCAGGATGTTATCTACTTTAAGAATTGCACAATGCAATGCGTTGCACACCTCTCTTGCACTCAAAGAGTAAAACCAAAGCAATGACACCCCATAATTAAAATGACACTAAACCAAGAGAAGCTTAAAATTTTCTTTAATACACATAAAAAAGTGGAGAGAATTTTTCTTTTGCTTAAACACACTGCAATGTTTCAAGGTATCACACTGATTAATACTGTATATAGATTAACCTGAAATCCTTTGCAATAGGATCAGTGTCAGGTGAGCACACAAGGCATTCCTGTACTTGGGTAGAAAGTTCCATAACTCATACAGACGTGATCTATGCCAACCGCCTGGAAAGCAGCCTGTGATCAGAAGAGGCATTTCTCCTAAATGGAGCTCATGTCCCTTCCACCTAAAGTCAAATGCCCTGAATTTATTTAAAAGATAAACAAACGAACAAACATTTAAAGATGTGAACTTGTGTAAATTGCAGCGCATGCCAGATAAAACAATTAGGGCATGGTCTCTCCCAATGCTGATTCTTTAAACAAACCTAGAGCGGTCTCCAGAGTATCGATTCAAAAATATCTTTAGCATTCATTTGCCATTTGCACAAATAGAGAGCAATCTGGAACAAAACAACTATGCCAGAGGAACAAACATTCACTTTGATTCAGAATGGCTTGTCAACTCCTTGCTTCATTATGCAATGGCATCCCCCTCTCTAGAATTCAAGAGGTTAAAGCCCCTTTTAAATCAAAGGAAATGTTTAGTTGTCCACTTTACACTTTATTTTCCCCAGAATTGCACTACTTTTTCCACTGTACACACAGCACAATGTGTTGGAGATGCATCTATAACAAAAGGGGGAACACGGGAATCTGTGCTTCCAATAACTCATCTGTCCACTGTTAATAGATCATCAGAGCTAAAATACAAGTTGTCCTCATTTAACAAAACGTGTTGTAGAATTCATATTTGATATATACACACACACACACACACACACACACACACACACACACCTCTCTCTATACCTTAAGAGTTGTTTAAAATGGATCTGTCACATATTTGAAAACTGCTTGTGTGTCATGTTGGCCAAGGGCCCAGCAGATGTATAGTTTAAGACAGTCACACTAATATCTGAGAAAAGTGAAAGTCTCCTGGCGCAGTAAGCTCTTCATAGCATATGAACAGTCATTGAAAAGGCTTAATTAGCATATGAATCATTGCCAAAAAGCTTAATTAGCATATGAAATGTCCTGGTACCTCACAGGTACCGCAATTAACATGAATATCTCTGTAACAGTGCATTTGCTTGTCTTTTGGCCAACATGATACATAGGTAGATTTTAAAGAATTTTTCAAACAGGCAACCTTGAATCAAGGTGACAGGTCCACTTTAAAAGGAAAAACAACTAATAACCCCCACTTCCCTTGATCTGGGCAAGAAATCTTAACAGCCCCTCTGCATCAGTTCTGCCATGTCAGGTTCTCCAAAATGAAATTGCTAAAGTGGACCTGTTACATACACAGCTTTTAGTTTTATATAATATATCTATTTAACTCTGAGTGCCAGAAGGGTACACAAAACATTGCTTTGCAATGCATTGCATACCCCTCTGGCACTCAAAGGGTTAAACTGTTAAACATAAATCACAAGTTTTAGGCAAACAGGTTAATAGGTTTAGAGATTTTTGATTTTGTAGTTGGGGAAGCTCATCTCAGCAGAGCTTTGTTCTCTGACTTGATCAGATAAGGCTGCATCATTAATTACTCACAAATCACCTCGCTCTCCACCTTCTTAGGCAGCTAAAACCTATGAACACCAGTGGGGTACAATAAATTAATAAGGAGGGATATTCATGCTAGTCTTTTCAACATGAGAGTTTCCACTGAAGGGAGGACTTGAAAAGACTAAGTCATCTTTACAAAAAAAATAAAATAAAAAAATAATAATAATAATAATAAATTTTGCATCTTAACCCCCCCCCCCAAATATAAAAGTAAACTTTGCACATTAGGCAAAACTGTTTTTAAAGTGATAAGTCCATTTTAATTAGTACTGGATGATATGTCTACGGACATGGATCATAGTTGCCATTAAAACTTACCATTAAGTGGATATGAAATGAAATAGAAAAAGAAAAAAGTACTCCCTGCTGAAAGGTGGTGAGCTTCGCTGTAGACATGCGATAAGTTGAAGGCATGCGCGTAGTTAAGTATCACAGTGGCCTGAAACTGTACAGTGGCGCTGTTGCTACACCATCCTATGGACACCTCTGTTCAGTTGACCATAAATCTCTATAGGATGGTGAAGCAACAGCGCCACTAACATTTTGAGCCACATTTGAGCTGTAATATCTTTTGCATAAAACACCTTTCAGCAGTGGGATAAACCCTACAACATGATATCCAGGACTGTTTGAAAAGGTTATCACTTTAACCAAGGCACCTAGGCAACATTCATGGGGCCAACAGGATTTTCAGGCCATAGTAAAGTGGGGTGTTATTAGGTGGTGTCCGAACTCTTTAAAGTAAAGTGGGGGATCATAGTTATTATTAAGTGGTGACAGTGTTACAGCACGTTCCATTATAGCATGAAGACATTTCCATTTCCATTCACATCTGAACATTACAACACAGATAACAGCAAGTTGTAATTTAGTATTAATGCTCCTTTAACCGGTATGCCGCTATCAGTTAATGACATGCAATTGGTAGGACAATTATTAAACTTATTAAATTAGTTATTTTTAGAAGAGCCAGCACACCAGTTCAAAGCAGCTAGCTCAGGGGCAGCCAACATGTGGCCCGCCAGCTACTTTATTACAATTCCAATCATCCTGAAATGACCAGAGGCCAGCTGAGGATGACACGAGTTGTACTCCAAGGATAGCTGGAGGACCACAGATTCCCCACTCCTGCACTAGCCCTTCTGACAACTATGTATAACAAGGGTGGCCAATGGGGGATAGTGGAAACAGCTGGAGAACCACAGGTTACCCACCCCTGATCTACACAAATATGAAAATAGAGCACAGAGGCTCCTACAGGGACATAAAAAAAACAAAACAAACAGACATTTAGGGCCATAAACACAAGATAAAAATGGAGCAATTCGAAAGCAAAGCAACTGCACCATACATAATGAATATAAATACTCCAATTATTTAAAATTGGCTTTTAAACCCCTGAATGCTAGACAACTCTCCAGTGCTTTGCAAAGCTATGTGTAGGAGACTTCTCTAAAATTCAAAGTGGTTAAAAGCTCCATTTAAATTAATGGTGATTTAGGCATTTTTTTTTTCCCCGACATTAGTTCTACATCATTGATTTTTCTTTGTGCAGATGGCATGCAGAACGAGGCATTTTGATTGGTTGTCACAAGGAATTAGACTACCCAATTCATCAAGCAGAGTTGCAGAATCTCAGTGTAGAACATAGGACTCAATAGTCCTGCACCTCTTGCACGTATGGGCATTTAGAATAAACCGCTAAGCTAATGGCTGTCTACCGTCCATTCACAGTGCTAGTCAGAACCAAAAAAATTGTACAGCTACATTATTTCAGTCTCCTTGGCTCTCAGCACCGACTGCCAGGAGGTTTCATACTGAACAATATGTCAGCTAAGAGTTCCTGAAAGGCTCTGTGGTTCTCTGCCGTTTCTGGACCAGAACAGAGTTCTGCAAGTGAGCATCTTGAATTGTGATCGTCTCATCCATGAGATCTCGCAGTGGGAAGGAGGTTGCAAGAGTAAAGGGCGTGTTCTCTCCCTTGCACGGAATCCTTTCCAGGAAGTCACGCACGTCACTGATCCTTCAGGAAAGAAAAAGTTAAAATAATTAGAACACTATATACAATTAAAAAAGCCACACAATTTGTTTTTTTAACCCCTTAACCAACACCTGATCCCAGGGTGGGCAGCTGTTAATGACCACTCTGCATTCTGGGATGGCAGAGCGGCATGCAGCCATACTTGCCATCCCAGTGTACCATGACGTGCCAGGACAGTCACCAGTCCTTAACATCTGGACTGGCATGACAGTCCTGGCACATCATATGTCACTCAGGGGTTCATTAATCATGTTCACAGTAAATGGGGTCTCTATTCATCAACGAGTGGTATGTGCAAGTACTTCGATTTCCTTATACATTTGCAAATTCACTATGGCTGGACTGCATCTTGTGCTCAATCATTTATTAATGAGTGAGGGCTAGGCAGATCCTGTCTTGGCCCAAATGACCTACCCCACACAATGACTTAATTCTGTGCTAGGGGAGATAGGCAAAGCACTGCTGAGCAGTGTTCATGAGCGACTAAAGTACCTGCAGGGCATGCCTTACTGAGATTATAGATCATACCTATTAACTGAAGAACAAGCTTACAAATAAAACATGGTTAACATCATATACCGGTAGGTGGTTTCGAAATCCAAGTCACCAAAGTTGTCCCTATAAATAAAGTTCTTATCAAGCATCATGATCCATTTACAAATTATTATTCTGTGTATATAATACAAGGAAATGACAAGTCAGCTCATGTCTCTGAACATTAGACTGGTACAAATGAGAACTGTTGGTCATGCTCTCATCTACCTGCTACACCTATCAATTCAGCATCTAACAAAGCAAATTTCTCCACCTGTGAATGACAAAAAATCCAGGAGCTTATCCTCCAGATCTTTAGGAGCCACAGCATCAAAAATAGGCAAATCAGGAATTGGGGGGGGGGGGTTAACCTCCGGTCAGGAGTCCTCCATTTCTTCAGGATGCCGCCAAATCTCTTACCTCTATAGGATGGCTCGATTAAGACCCTCAGTGTAAGAGCTGGGGTTTCATCATAAGAATCGCCAACAGAGAAGGATGACTCTAGATCGTCCGCAACAGTTTCCCCTTCCTCAGTAGAGGAACCCCCAAATTATGGGGGCATCACCCTCCATAACATGGCTCAAGTGCCTTTTGGGGGGCACAGCACATCCCATGGACCAAGAATCTAAAACCCCTTGATCAGATGAAGGGATAGATCTGAGGAAATTAAGGCCTTAACCCATGCATGCTCCTGCTTAACAAATGAGGGTCCAGGATGTGGAGTAGGGGCCAGAGAACAGAAAATTCCCTAGGAAGGCCAATCTGGCATGAAGAGCAATGTGGTAAAGGCCCCTGAAAGCTTAGTAGCCTCAGACATGTCTCCCTCCGTCAGAAGACCCCCTTAAAGTATAAAGTAGTAGAAGCAGCAAGCAGGAGGAAGAGGCCAGCCTTTGAATAGCAAGAAAAAGGGAGGGGGGGGGGAAGGGAAGAGTAAGGAGGGCCACAGCCTAGGACCACCTCTTCCCCTGCCAAAAAAAAAAAGCTCAAGCTGCTGCAAACTGTAGTTTACCATATTTAAATATGGTACCGTGGCTCTCCAACCATTGCTAAAAGGCTCCCCCGATATTGGGGGGGGGGATGTCCAACGGGGCTCAAGTAACCAGTGTGGAAAGTTAGAAACGCTGCCAAACCCTTTACAACCGCCAAAAACACACACACGAGAAATCCCAGATAAGTATGCAATGCGTTGCATACCCCCGGTACTCAAACGGTTAAAAACTATCACTTATGAGACTGCTTTATTTGTCATTTGTGTAAACAGACAAAACTAAATTGCTAGAGTTCACAAACCAGTGATGAACTTCGCAGCCAGACCTGCTTTTTAGGAACCAGTGTAGACAAAATACCCCTAAAATGTAGAAGCCAGAAATAAAATTCTAGAAGTCCAAGCTCCATGTTTCTTAACAGGGGCTGAACAATTCCAAACTATTAGCAGAAATAATAAATGTCCAATATAAATTTGTTACAAAACGTGTGTGGTCTCTGACCACCAAAGGGGGTGTGCAAAGCAATGTGCTGACACCTCTGGCACTCAAGCGGTTAACAGTTCACAGAAACTTCAGCATCTGTTGAGTGTGCAGTTTCGCTGCTTTTGAATCCAACAACTGTCTTGAAATCACCTGGAAAGGACACTTGCACGTCTACTAAATTACCAAACCCTGCCAGCATGCTCTTGGGTAACACAGTATTATGTAGCACTGTACAGATGTTATTCCACTAGCTTATGTAAGCGCTTTCTCCAGATGTGACACAGATGTCTAGATTTGCACGCATTCACTTGGTTCTAAGAGCCCCACAGTATACAGTCCATTGAACACATTAGGAAACAGGAAATTCAGACACAGCACGTCTGGGCAGAGAAGAATGAAGGAAAATGTAAAAATGGCATAGAACTACCAATGGAAAAATCAATATCACACATTGAGGGATAAGGCTAAACCAGCAGTTCCATCAACCCTCTCTTCAGAGGGGCCTAACAGCCCATACTTTGGGACATCCCTGCTTGAGTACGGGAGTTAATCAGAGGATCACTCATGTAATGGACTCACCTACACATAGTCAGGCAACTCCATAATACATTACCTATTAGAATCCCTGGGGACTTGAATGCTTTGATTGGTAAAGAGGTCTCCAACGTGCTGACTTGCAATCACGTGGGTTAAAGCCCCATTTAAAATAAATGTCCTTTTTTACCCACCAACATTAAATTGCAGGGTTTTTTTTTTTTTTTTTTTTTAATTGTTTTTATTCCTTATTTTTCTTTCAGAGTAATATATATGTGGAAAGTAGTTATCGTAGATATCTACGATTCATATGAGTGAAAACTGCTATATATGCTAAAACTCGTTATAAGATTTATGCTCTGGGGCCCCGATTTTGCAAACAAATGCTCTGTTATATGTTTACATCCTAGTTGTTTATGTTAGTTGTCATGGTGAGTTTCACACTGGACTGAAGGCCCGCTGATAGGCGCCGTCACACGTGATGTTAGTGGCGGTGCGACAAAGCACGCCGGTGGGAAAGAAGCTCGGCCTGGGTGTTGGATGAGGTTATATAATGCAGCCTCGGTTGTAGTGTGTTATGGTGGGCTGTGCTGAGGAAGAGGACGCCGTTAGTCCTCAAAACATTCGCTATTAGCCCAGACATCTGTCCTGTTGTAAAAAAACACATTCTACTTTGGGATGCACTGAAAATTTAAAAGATTGCCTGAAGCAACGAATGGCAAGTGCCTCATTTGTTTTTGCTATTGTACTATAATAATCCTTCTATTCCAGTTTGTGCGATTGCCAGCAGTTTCATTGAGCCACTGAATACCCTCCCACGATCAAGCAGGGATGACCTGAAAACCTGGCTTGTTAGCGAGCGCCAGGTATTAGGTACGGTCTCAAATTAATATTTCTTGCAAAAATAACATTTAAAAAGAAACAAAGGAAAAATTGAAGATATTAGACGGACCTACCAAGATTTGTCTTTATCAGAGTAGAAACAAATAACTAGCGATGGGTGGACAAAAATCCAAAAATCTTAGGATCTGGAGGGGCTTCCGGCATTATTCTAGCCGTACAGTATATTACTGCAAGAGCACTCAAATAAAGGTTATATACCCTGTGGTGTACTTGGTCTGTACAGGAGTCCTCCCTAGCATTGAAATGATTAAAAACACTGTTTAAAGCCATGGGATTTTTTATTTTATTTGTTTTCTATAAACGCAGGTGGTTTGCCCCAGAAACCCCCTCATTTTGTCTTTATACACAAGAGTATGTATGCACGGCCAAAGGAAAGTGCACAAACATTTATAACCTGGGTGAGGATGATGAGTTGGAGTACAAAAATCAGCTGAAGATACACCGGTGCTCTAGACATTTATACACAGACCTCAGCACCTGTGCTTTTGTCTGACAATTTTTATCACTAATGTTCAACAGTCCAAAAGAAAAACAACTGAATTATAGTGGACAAATGATCACCAAAATACCCAACGAGTTACATACTACTCTCTCCTTGGTGCAAGCAACATCACGAGCATCATTTTTGGTGCAGACTACTTAAAGGGGACCAACACCTACTAATAACACCTCCCACTAATCTTACTATGGCCAGGAAATCCTGATGCCCCCCCCCCCCCCCAATTAAGTTTTCTCTTTTTCCTGAGTTCAAGAGAACATTCAATCCATCTGGGTGTCCTGTCCATGGAGGACATGAGTCACTAGCAGTTTTTTCCAAACTAAACAGAGTGTACAAGTCTGCTTAAGATAGTCATGTACCCTGAGCAGAGTTTACGGTTCTGCTAGAAACTGTCATGTCCGCCTCCATTGGCATGACATCCTGGATTGACTGAAGATGTTGTTATCTGCTGAACAAAGACACAAGGGAATAATTCAAAGGTGTCATTAGGATTTTCTGAACATAGTAAGTAAAGTGAGGATTTATTCCTAGATGTTCGTTCCCCTTTAATAAATAGGCACTATATGGATGCAGCTCCAACAAAATAGATTCCAGCATCTATTTTAGTGCAGAATCGTATTACTACTTCCTCCTTCCGAGGCTGATGTAACAGGAAGAAATGGAATACTGGAGGAAACCACAGGAGATGCAAAAATTGCCACCAATTTAACCCGCTGAATGCAACGCATTGCATATCCCTTGACACTCAGTGGGTTAAATGGGACTTTTATCCCTAAGAATGGCTGTACTAATGAGTTGAATACACTTGTAGCATTCAAGGGATTTAAAGCCCCATTAAAAATCAGTGAAAATGTGGGTATTTGAGTTTGCATCAGAATCCACTTTTCTTTGGGTGTACGGCCCTATGATTTAAGGCTCCCTTGATTTAGGAATAAATAAGAAAGAGTCGCTACCTGTGAGAAGTGTTGAACCGCTGTACAACCCTCTTGCCGTCAGCCATCCAGATCTTTATATTAGTAACAGGCTCCGATTCATTCAAGTCAACAGTAGGAAGGCTTGGTTCATCACTGCCCTCCACACCTCGGAAGTCTTTGGTAACGATTATTGGTGTGGCGCTGGGGTAGGACACAGAGAATGCAATATTTCATCAGTTAATAGGTTTAAAATTTAAAAAAAAAAAAAAAAAAAAAAAAAGAAAAAAGAAGGACTTTAGTCTTACTTATTAAATCCTTTTCTTAGTCCATATAGGTTACTGGCAAGTCTGGGTAGGTGATCTGCCCCTTTAAATAGGCAGGAACAATTCTGAGAAGTGAATGTGGGGGATGGAGCTTACCTTCCCTCCTTCCCCAGCGCCCTTAGTCTCAGTCCTAGCCCCAAGGTCCAAAGGAATAGACATTCCCACAGTGTCAAAACTTTCAAAGTATAAGGAAATACCCAGACACAGAGTCTATGATTAAAATTTCACCCCGGAAATCGCTAAAATACACTTATCTGGCAGGTGAAGATTTAATCTGCTGAAGAGAGAAGGAGGGGTCCAAGCCCCGCATAGGATACTTGTTCTGGGAAGGCACAAAATGGCTGCTGCGATGGAAGCCAATCAGAAACGAGCCTGTGATTCAAGCGCTCATGGGAAATACAGTTTTCCCAGAAAAAGTACTCCAACATTGCCCGAAGCCCCCTGAGCCCCCCAACACACTCTAAACGTTGACTGGATAGTAGAGCAAGGGCAGACAAAAGTGAGCCGTCCCTGAAGTCGCTATGTTGAGCGGTTTTAAAGAAACGTCACAAACTGTACAGTCCCATAGAAGTGCAAAGTTGTAACTGTGAAGTAAATTTGGACCAAACATCACTAAAACATGTCACTAGACCCAATAAACACTGAACCCAGTAGGGAAAGTGCTCAACCCCCCCCCCCCCCCCAAAGATGCTAAAACCAGCAACCAAAGGGTTAAGTTACCACAGAAACTTGCTCCAAAACACCCGACATACAGATAAACCCAATGAGTGCAGGAGGGTGCAACAGGAACTCCAAAGGAGACCCCTGTGCTGAGGGGCAATGTGGGACATGGATCTCAGCACTAAAAGGGTTGCCCACCTTTCCTGCAGATCTTCTGTCTTCAAATTACCATGTATTAAGAAGAAGCCTCAGTGGGCAACTCCTGAGGAACGAACTTGCAACCAAGATATCCCCCCCAGGGCTTCAGGTCCACAAAAGCACCTGGTAAAATGAGCTATCCACGTTTAGGTGATGGGAATTGTCAGTGATGGTAATCCGCCTAATCATGGTATCCCAATTTAACAGAAATTAATAAAAAGCTATAACTATAGCATAACTGTTCTCTTGCCTTGTGTTTTCACCAAGGAACAAATCTTACTGGAGCCGATTGGCTAGCAGCAGCCAAGGAGGGAAGGTAGGCTCCGTCCCCTGCATTCACTTTTCAGAATTGTTCCTGCCTACTTAAAGGGGCTGATCGCCTACCCAAAGTTTCCAGTAACCTGTATTGGACGACAGAGAAAATAAAATGTAACCTTTTCAGTTCCAGAGGGGGTACACAACATATTGGCAAGGAAAGGGTTAACAGCAGGGTAACAAACAGCTGCCAAGGGCCCACTGAAGGGATTCCCCTCCCCGTTCCCATGCAGAACTTCTAATTCTCATACATTACATATTACAAGCCTCAGTAGCTCTCCTCTGTAAGGGGCACTGAACATAGTCTGCTCACTATGTGAAAACAACATTATATGGCGATAAAAACTCAGCATTTTCTCATTCTATGATAGGTTTAAACACTTAGCATTGTTTGAAGCTAGACGTGGGCAACATGCTGTGAAGTTGATTTAATGTTGGTTCAAAAGCTTCTTATCATAAGTCGGTATACTCCATGTTCGTGGAAGTGAAAACAGGTGTAGTTATTAGTTAAAGCGTAATTTTCAGTCCATACTTAGTCGCCATGCATTCATTAAACACATGGCGACTAGCTTTGAAATAGATGTTTTACCTTGAAGAGCTAGTCCAGTGTAAAGGAATCGTTCCCGTTTGGAGAACCAAGCTACAGTGCGAACATCTTGTCCGAGCGCCTGTGCTGCCCTATGGTTACCGGGAGAGACTAACGGCGCAGGCGAGCGGACCGCACTATCCAGTCGGTCAGTCCCGAAACGGGAAGGATTCCTTTACACTGGGCTATTTTTTCAAGGTAAAACATCTATTTCAAAGCTAGTCACCATGTGTTTAATGAATGCATGGCGACTAAGTATGAACTGAAAGTTCCGCTATAAATAAGACGTATTCAATTGTTGGGCCTCCAGTCATTGGCTACATGGCAATGGTGGGAGTTGTAGATCCCAGCATCTAGGAGTTAGGACAGCTGATTACCCTTAACTTAACCCCATGAATGCTAGCGTACTCTCCAATGCACTTCAAACGGCTACGTAACAAATTGCAAAGAAATGCACTGCATACCCCTCTGGCACTCAAAGGTTTAGGGAGGCCTGTTACTTCATACTTCGGCCAGGGCCCATTAGTGGCTTAAACCCTGGTTTTTAATCCAGTTGTCTAGTAATGGTACCCTAACCACCTGGGGACTGCGCTATATAAGGAAGCCTCCATATTGCCGCACTTCGTTTCTACTGCAGATAAAATCATGGACATTCATTGAGCACTTTCCGTACCTTGAACACCTTCCCCAAAATCAATCCAGACACTGCCTTAGTGTCTTACAGTGCCAGAAGTGGGTCTCTTGAGACAAAGTAAATAAATCCACTGCTGATTAATGCATACATACATACATACATACATACATACATACATACATACATACATACATACAACAGCATCCATTATGCAAAGGTAATACAGCAGAGAAGCAATATTTCTAGTGCAGTGCATCACCCTGGTGAGTAGCTCTCTCTCTGTCTATCTGTATCGTTATTTTCTCTCTCTCTCATCTACTGAATAAAAAGCATACTACCACTACAGAAATATTTAATCAAAAGTTATCGAAACATAACCCCTTAATGACCACCCCATCCAGCATGCGGGAGGCTAAGGATCAGAGTTTATAATATATATATATATATATTTATTTTTTATTTTTTTTTTTAAACAACAAAAAAAAAAAAAAAACTTTTTACTATTCTGGGATGGCAGGTTGGACTGCAGCCGCACTGCCACCCCAAAATTCCATAATGCCCAAGTACCATCTACGATCCTTAAGTGCAGGTACTGGCTTGATGGTCCTGGCACCTCATGGGTCTTTAATGGGTTAAACTTAAATTTTTTTTTTTGATTCAGTACCTCCATAGCTTGCAATTTTACAGTGCCACTGTTATACCAGCCTATGGACAGCACCACTAAGATTTCAGGCCATGGAAGTTATTGCACTCAAAAATACAAGTTTGATCTGCAATAACTTTTAAACACATCTGTTTTACTCAGCTGGATAAACCTTGAAAAACATACAACGCCCCCCAAATATATTAAGCGATACTATCCCTTTAACTGAAAAAGGCAGGTAATGTAGGAAACGCCAGTAGATGTTTGGGGCACCTTTGGCCGCATTCAATAAGATAATTCCTCCCCTATTGTGACTGTTAACATTCTCAAGTACTTAAAATGGGGCTTTTAATCCCTTAAATGCTAAACTGGTCTCAACACAAAGCAAACAATGCATTGGGGGCCTCTCTGGCACTCAGCGGGTTAAAAGCCCATTGAAGGCCGTAGAAATTTGGGGAATGCTTAAAGGGAAAGTCCCCCGCCCATTAAATGTAACCCTTTGAGTGCCAGAGGGGTATGCAATGCGTTGCATACCCCTCTGGCACTCAAAGGGCTAATATTCATGGAATCCTCAGGTGCCGTGTGCCATAACCCTGATTTTTTTTTCCCTACATCACTCTCTCTAAACAATTCACTATTTGTGCCATAACATAAAAGCTTGCGCCACGAGGTACAAGCTGTAACGCACAGCTTCTTAGTTCCTCCTCTTTGCAGGACTCCAACCCACTGACATATAGCACAAGCTCTGGGAGAGAGAAAACAAAAGGGGAACAGTATCCTCAATGCCTTTTTTCAGGGAAATCAAAGGAGAGCGATGCCAGTCATGAATCATGTCAGCAACATGGCTGCACTCTGCTTACATTGCTCGCTGACTACACTTACTGTGATTGATTATTAAGCAATTATACTGCGTTTTCCCTAAAAGATTATTGGGAAAATTAAATTGGGGCAACAAATATATGTGACGGTTTTGCTATGACACTGTTTGCTTGCTGCAGGATTTTACCCATTTCACTTATTTAATACAACCCCTTAAACCTATGAGTGCCAGAGAGGTATGTAATGCGTAGGATACCTTTCTGGCACTCAAATGGTTAAGATAGGAGTGAGCACTGTGCTACTGTCAGACTACAATTCCCATCATCCTCAGTCAGCCTCAAGCTAGGGATGATGGGAATTTTAATCAAACAGATGTGGAGCATCTACTTTAAATACTTGTTCCCAAAATGAAATGTTCAGATAAGCGTCCCTCTGGCACTCAAAGGGTTGGCATTCTAAGTGTTAATCCTCTATGCTGTAGCACATTTGTGAGAAATGAACACACTGTTCACTGGAGCGGTTCTGCAGAGCACTTACCTTCCTAACCTGTGACCCAGCCCTGAGAAGAGATCAATGTTCGGCTTCCGTGATGAATAATCTTCATTCTTCCTGTCTTCAACGTTTACAGCGATCTCTTCTTTTTCATACGTCTTCTGTAATTCCAAAGGGAGCTCCCTGGAAAAGGAACAAAGTGTATAGTTTCTCTCTTTTCTAATAACCCTTTTTTCTTTCATTTCTTCCCTTCTTTCTAACCATCCTTTTGTGTTTTAGGGCTGTTTTACACTGGTGACAGAACTGTGTTAGCCCCCTGTTACAGCTGTGTCACCCTGATTGCCCATGTGAGTGCCAGCCATTAATATTAGTTAGTGTCCATGTGGTTCAGCCATTTATTGTAGGTGTCAATGAATATCACAATTCCAAACACACTTGTGTGAGAGACCTTTCAGCAGACCTATAGGCCACAGTGTAGACCTTCCTTGCCCTGTCTTTTCTGCATTCAGCGTGTAAGCGCAGTAGAGGTTCAGCTTGTGGGAGATTGTGGTCTGTATTAAAGGCACCAGATTCCCAGCACATTTCACATGGGCACCATCGCTGCATTGATGTCACCAGTGTGAAAGGGCCTTACTAATTACTGAATTTTTTACCATTTCGCTCTAGCACTCAAAGGGTTAATAAAAAATGAAATTTCTCTTTTAAGTCACTGTGGAACACACACCTCACAATACCCCCCCCTACCCCTTTTATGGCCAGAAAATCTAAGTGGCCCCCATGAATTTTGCTCTTGTGCCTTTGCACAAGAGAGGTGGTCAGGTCCATGGGGATGGACATGACCGTTACTGATAGTTTTTTCAGTTGAAGCAAGCAGAGTGCAGGAGTCTACTAAAACCTACAAACATTTTTGAGTGGGTGTGCAGCTCATTGTAAAGCAAAGTGTTGTACACGCCCTATGGCCCGCAAGGGTTAAGTCTGATGGTACTTAATCTTAAGTGTTCATCATTATCAATCATAAGTTATAGGACTGTATCCTCTGAATGGTAGTGGAGTGCCCAACGCTTCAAACCAATTTCATGGGATGGACCCATCTTGGCACTGAGAGGGTTAACTGTGTGTTCATGAAAGGTATTCAACGCAATGCATACCTCTCTGGCACTCAAAGGGTTACACACATAACATACAGCAGTTGTAATGCCAGTGCCCAGGACATACCAGCTTTGTGAAACACCACATCACTGTATTACCAGAGACAAAAGGTCTAGGTCTTCTTACCCTTTCCGCATGGAGTCCATGAACTGACGATTTTCGGCATCTGTGTAATCCCTGAGTTGCCCGTCGTTGATTGTAAAACCATTTTTCCACATTTTGATAATAACGTCTGCCTGCAGGAATAATACAATACAGGAATAAGCATAGCTGCACACCAGTACAAGGGCAGGATGATGCAGACACAGTACATGAATACAGGTGTACCACCAGAGGGCACTGCAAGGCACCCAACAGATCCAAGTATTTTACATTTCTAAAAACAAATTATTGCTGGAAGGTTTAAGTGGAACCTTAGATTATTGAATGTAGGTTGTAAAAATGTGTATAGGTTGTGATTTTTTTTTTTTTTTTTTTTTTTTTTTTTTTTAATAAAAATAGTTTAAAAGATACAGCCTTTTTTAAAGTTTGCAGTGGCGTCACAATTTCCTCTTTGTGTGGTACAGAGTTTCTCCACCCACCTCCTCATCTCTCCCTGGGAGCCAGCACACCCCTATATTATGTATGCCTCCCCCTTTACTACCTTCACTCTTGGATGTGCACTTGAGTCCTTTAATTACTGGCCCTTCTATTGATGGAAAAAAAAAAAAAAAAAAAAAAAAAAGAGAAAAGGATATGTGCTTGAGAGCAGAATGTTAACCCTTTGAGTGCCAGATAGGTATGCAATGCATTGCTTTGCAATGCATTGTGTATCCCCTGGCACTCAGAAGGCTAAATGGCAGATAACCATATAGCTTGTAAATGATGCTGCTGCTGCCCATTTTGCCGCAACACTGTTTTTCTCTCTCACCATATGATCCCACAACCCGGCTCCAATTACCAAGTCAAACACCTTCTCAGTGTCTAACCTGTTCCATTTGTGTGTCCCATTTATGCACTGCCTTGTGACATTGTACCTTAGTAAGAGGAGAGCTGAAGCATATTTGCAATGTGCGAGGGGAGGAAGGCAAGAGGGCAGGCTTAGGATAGCAGGTGGAGGAAGAGAGCTGCCAATCATTTTTCATCATGGGGGGAAAAAGTTATACAGGTTTCATGGAGATCTGTAAGCTTTTTGGAGGGTTATGAACCAGTGGCGGGGGGAGTTAAGGTGTCAGCAATGCTACACTACATAAACAAGTTTTTACAGATTGCTTCACCAAAGAGTGGAGCAGTTCTTTATCTAACTGGACCACATGGAGGAGATCAAAAGTACCACAAATTTAAATGGGGTTTTAAACCACCAAGTGCTAGAGAGGTCTCTAACTGGACTACAATTCCCATTATGATACGAAAGGTGGTCCTGAACAGCTGTACGGCCTCACACTGCCAACCAATGAGTCAAGGGGGTTACAATTATAAAATAAACAGTAGGACTGCAAATAGAACAATTTATGGCCACTTAGTTCCCGTCCTTCATCCAGACACCCGTGAAGCTGTGTATTCAGTGGAGAAAACACACAAACCACATGCGAGGGGACAATCAAAGTTTCCCCAAATTCACATAGACTTAAATTGAGCTTTTAACCATTTGGATGTAGAGGGGGTCGCCAACATACTGCAAAGTGATGTATAGGAGATCTCTCATATTGAAGGGATTAAAAACCTCATTAAAATCAATGGGTGTTTGTATTTGTTCCCTATGGTGTGTTTGGTGTGTCCCAGAATTACTCCAGATGTACTCAGCACAACAGCCTGTGTGTCATTCTTTGCAATCAGAAAGGTAGTGAAGGACTAAAACCATCAGTACTAGGGAAGGGGTGCAGTGAGCCCAAATCTCCCAAAATACAAGTAGAAAAAAAAACAAACACTCTTTGCCCGCCCCTCTGTGCCCATGCACACAGGTGTATTTGTATGCACATACCCCTGGTGCTCATTTTACATGTAAACAAAGAAATAACTGAACTGCAGTCTCGTTCTTACTTTATTTTCCACATCTTCTGGAGAAGCATTAAGAACGCCCGCGTCCTCGGCTTCTTCAAATAGGCTGTTTACGAAGGAGTCGCAGCGTTTCCGCTCGCTGCCCCATCCCCCAGGCCTGGAAACCCTTTGAAAAAGATTTAAAGAGAAAATGCAGTTAAGGACAAAAGAGAAGTCGAGGCTGCTGCCCCAAGAGTGGTACAATTCTGAAGACAACCACCACCACACTTGACCAAAAACCGCTGTTTTAAAATAGGGTGAGTACTGCATTGAAGAATGCATCTTCCACCCCTTTGGCAGTCAAAGGGTAAAAACTGCTTATAGGCTCTGTGCACTTTGTAATTTAACCCTTTGCGATTTGGAGCATTGTAGGGGCACAGGAGCAGCCTGTGTCAGAGTTACATAAACGAAATATAAAAACAACTTCCAGACTTCCCTGGATCAATATCCTCTCTTGTGAAACCAACAGTCATGATTCTCAATATTGTTCTGAGCTACAAAGGTATCCTTTACTTTCTCGAAAGCAACTACAGTATCTACAAGAACAGCATCCTGAGGCAATCAATTCCACAACTTCACTGCCCTTACTGTAAAAAAAATCCCTGTCTTTGTTTTAGTCTAAAACACCTTTCCCATAGTCTTAATACTTTGCGTGCCAGAGTGGTCTCCAATGCATTGCGTTGCAACATATTGCATACCTCTCTGGCTCTCATAGGTTTAATGGACGGCTGTGTTTTTTGCTCTACTCCTCGAGTAAATATTTCTTTAGAGAGTTATTTGTATTAACGTAAAACATGTGTAAATGGTAATCATATCACCCTTTAGACATCTATTCGCTAATGTAAACAAACCAAGTTTGTGCCTCGGAATACCACTAAAGTACTGTGGCAGCACAGGGGTTAATACTAACCTATTCATTCACCTGATCCAGTGCAGATTCTTGCAGAGGTTTGTGAATGGCTGCTTCACTTCCTGCCCGACTGGCGATTGGCTGCTAGTGGGTCTGAGAAAGGCAAATATCCTCACTTCTCAAGCCCCATATTACCAATGTGATTGCGCAGAAACCAAAATCCTAGCTCTGCTCAATCACATTGGTAATATGGGGATCTGTCAGTTGTCAGACAGTTCGTGGAGAAGACATTCAAGCCAATGTGACAAGAACTGGGAAGGGATAAGTTGAACAACTAGGTTAGTATTGACATAAAATTAAGTAAGGTAATGAAGTCTGAACTGGATGTGTCTTCATTACAAGAGGATTTGGACAAATTGAGTAACTGGGCAGGCAAATGAGATTCAATATAGACAAGTGTAAAGTTATGCATTTTGGGTATAATAATAAAAATGCAACATCTAGTTTAAATGGTGTTTCTCTGGGGAAATCTACTAATGAAAAGGATTTGGGAGTTATGGTAGACAATAGACTTAGCAGTAGAGTGCAGTTCCAGCTGGCAGCTGCAAAGGCCAATAAGATATTGGCATGTATTAAAAGGGGTATTGACTCAAGGGAAAAGATATTATTATGCCTCTTTACAGGTCCATGGTAAGACCCCACCTAGAATATGCTGTTCAATTCTGGGCGCCCTTTCTGAAAAAGGACATTATGGAACTAGAGAGAGTGCAGAGGAGGGCTAAAAAACTAGTAAGGGGAATGGAAAGTTTTAGTTAGAGAAACAGTGTCTTAGAGGGGATATGATAACACTATATAAATATGTTCAGGGCCCATACAAAGGGCTCTCCAAAGACCTGTTCATTAACAGAAACAGTACAAAAGGACAAGGGGCCACCCACTTAGACTTGAGGAAGGGAGATTTAATCTAGAACTGCGGAAGGGTTTCTTTATAGTAAGGACAATAAAGGTATGGAATTCACTGCCTGAGGAGGTGGTGCTATCAAATATATTAAGATGCCTTTAAAAAGGGCCTGGATACTTATTTAAAAGAGCAGCACATAGAGGGCTGTGTACGTTAGTATTGGGATTAATATTTAGTTAGTGCTGGGATTAATATTTAGTTAGTGCTTGTTGATCCAAGGAGAAATCTGATTGCCATTTGGAATCAAGAAGGAATCCCCCCCAATGACAAAGTATCCCCCTCCCGCCTCTTTTACTGATGTAACACTGCTCAGCCAGAGAAGAAGGAAGGTGCCCAGGTAGACTGCAGAGAGGGACAATCTTCAAGATAAGGGAAAAACCTGAAAAGCTTGTCAAGGGGGGCAGGGCTTTCATTGTTCTCATAGGAAGAAGATTGTCTCCTGCTGTTATCTGTCTGGTCTATGGACTGCATTCCACATCTGAGGGGAGGTGGCTTACACTAGGTAAAAGGGGCGGGTGGGGAGACTGTTTGTGAATATCTCTCAAACCAGAAAGGTTTGAGATAAGACTTATATAGTTTATTTTGTAGGCATTAAAAAAAACATGAAGATAAAACAAAGTATTACTACCCCTTTAATGCTATGTACTCCAGAGGGGTATCCCCTGCATTGCTTTGCAATGTGCGTGATACCCCCTGGCACTCAAAGGGTTAAAAGCCACATTTTAAAATCAGTGGTAATTTTTGCTGGTCTCCTATGGCGGTTATTTTGCCCCCAGATTACACCTCTTTAGCTTTGTGCACAAGCCCCTTAGTCGCCAACACTAGACTCTTACCTGCAGCTTTTACATTCTCTGCTATAGGCCCCTAGATGGCACAGCCTAGGAGGATATGTTAATAAACCAATGTACCTGTCTTGGGATTTCATTTTTTCGGCTTTGTCAGCTTCCCTCATCTTTGTATCAGTTCCCCCTATTCAAAGAAAGGAAAGAAGGGATCAGAAATGCACTGCAATTAAAAATTGCCTTCACAATATATCATATGTGATTCAGCTTTTAGACTCTGGGAGACACTGGTTTGGGTTTCTACATTTCTAGACCCATTAAGGTCACACACACTGCAAATGACAGCACATAAGCAGTTTTCTTTTCCTAACCCATATAAATGTGCCCCTTAGGTTTTTAACACAATAAACCTCTCCAATGAGCTGTTTCAACCTACTGGGTCTTGTCAGTATGGGATAGTTAAGTGACTCGTTCAGGTAAAAGGCAGTAAGCTAGACATCTGAAACAGCTGTATGTGGATAGATTGGCTCATGCATGTACAACCCATGTTTTGTTGTATAAACTGTGGGAAAAAAATAGCATAAACTAAGAGACCCTTATTTATATGGGCTTGGAATCTACAATGTAACATCACTGTGTGGTCTATCACATTGTCGCACAGAATTCTGGGAAAGAATACATAGGAAGTGTTGGGTTTGCAGATCAGTTTTATACATGGCGATACACATACACATTAAATATGTAGCGGCTTTTAAAGATTACCTTACTATGACCAGAAAATACTATTGGCCACTAAGAATTTGCATTTGCCACTAAGAATTTGCATTTGCTACACAGGAAACATGTTCAAATCAATGCTGTATGTCACATCCATAATAGCAGATATGACAGCAGCTAACAAGATCATGAGACTCATTTATACTCTGCCAAAGTCAGTTAAAAACAAAAGACAAACTCACTTCCAGCTCCATGGACGTGACATCCAGGACTCATTGAAGAGGTTATCACTTGAGTAGAAGCACAAAGGAAAGATTCAAAGGGGCCATTACGATTTTCTGGCAATGTAAGGCAAGTGGGAAGTAATTATTAGGTGTGACTTATTTCATCGCCAGTACATAAATTTGACAATGGTGCAATATTAAACCCTTGGCCAGAGGCGCCCATTGCTTATCAATATGGCTAAGACCTTTCTAGCATCCAAAAGGTAACGGGTCTGTGTATAAGTGTTCCATTGAGAATTTCTGTGAGACCAAGTGGTAACGGGTCTGTGTAGAAGAGTTCATAGAGATTTTCTGTGAGACCAAGAGGTAACAGGCCTGTGTAGTCAAAGTGTTCCATTGAGATTTTCTGTGAGACCAAGAGGTAACGGGCCTGTGTAGAAGTGTTCCATTGAGATTTTTCTGTGAGACCAAGAGGTAACAGGCCTGTGTAGAAGTGTTCCATTGAGATTTTTCTGTGAGACCAAGAGGTAATGGGCCTGTGTAGAAGAGTTCATAGAGATTTTCTGTGAGACCAAGAAGTAACAGGCCTGTGTAGAAGAGTTCATAGAGATTTTCTGTGAGACCAAGGGGTGCCTCCATAGCAAAAGCAAAAATGTTGCTCTTGAATGCAATATATGTTAGTGATATATCTAGAACTCAAAGGGTTAACAGCCCCATTTAAAATCAAATGATGATTTTTTTTTTTTTCATTTGCACCACATTTATTCTGATATACCATTCTGAATATGGCCCACAATATACTGACTGCCCTGATCACTGTATTTAGTGGACGTCTTAGACGTGGAGTGGAGAAATGGATCTGTCAATCTGTGATTACCAGTGGAACAAGGCTGAGAAGCAAAGAGTGCATGTGTAGGTCTATAGCTACCAGTGGGCACTGGGGCAAGGATGGGTTGTCAGACAGACAGTCATAGAAGCACTTAAACACTATCAGAAGACAGGGGAATTAACGCTGTAATTCATTTATTAGTTTATTTATGTCAGCATAGATAAGTCATATGAACTGACCAGTCAAAGCAATTTGACGAGAACAAACAGTAGCAAGAGACAATGTAAACTTTGTTCAAGGTCAAAATATGGCACCGCTCAATAAAATAGGATTTTAGTCTTACCTGTTAAATCCTTTTCACTACAGGTCACTGGTACTCTGGGAGGCGATTCGCCCCTTTAATAGGCAGGAACAATTATGCAAATGATTGCAGGGGCGGAGCCTCCCCTCCTACTTAAGCCACCTTCAGGCCAGAGCCACTAGATTGATTTGAGACCCTAAAACTGACCCCAGGTAAGCAAGAAGAAAGACTCCTGTGAGCATGCCCCAAAGGTCTCCCACTGAATGCCACAGGAGAGCCAGGTCTGGTCCCTTGACAGGGTGGGAGACCAGTGACCTGTATGGACTAAGTGAAAAGGATTTAACAGGTAAGACTAAAATCCTATTTTCACTGTCGTCCAATACAGGTCACTGGTACTCTGGGATGTACAAACATTGAGCTGACCCAGAGGCGGGAAATAAGGCAAGGACCAGTACAAGGCCCAAGTCACGAAAACTGCTATGAACCAGTTAATTACATAGCCCAAACTGTAAGTGTCAACGGACACCAACCAAGGGAACAACCCCTGAACTAACACAGCACACGGAACTAGAGCCAACTGGGCTCAACAGAAAGGAAGCACTAAGGATCACAGAGTACAAGTCCTAAACAGGCAAAACTGCCTCCAGGACCTTCCTTCCAAAACTGGCATCAGCCGAGGCCAGCACATCAACACGGTAGTGCTTTGAAAATGTGTGCACAGAGGACCAAGTGGCCGCTCTGCACAGTTGATCAGCGGATGCCTGATTCTTGTAGGCCCAAGAGGCCCCAATAGATCTGGTGGAATGGGCAGTCACCCGGAAGGGAACATGCTTATTCCGCAACTTGTAGGCTTCACGGATAGTAGCCTTAATCCAAGAGGCAATGGAAACTTTGGAAGCCGGTCTCCCTGCCCTAGGCCCCTCAGGAATGACGAATAGAGCGTCAGACTTCCTGATAGACTCGGTGCGATGAACATAAAACTTGAGGCAACGCACCACATCCAACAAATGGAGATCTCGTTCCTTGTCAGATGAAGGGTTAGGGCAGAAAGAGGGAACCACAATCTCCTGATTGATGTGAAACTCGGACACAACCTTGGGTAAGAACTCCTTGGTAGTGCGAAGCACAGCCTTATCCTTGTGGAACAACAGGTAAGGAGGTTTACAAGACAGAGCTTGTAACTCTGCTACCCGGCGAACCGAAACAATAGCCAAAAAGACGGCCATCTTCCAAGTCAAGAGACGTAATGGAATGGAAGCCAAGGATTCAAACGGGGGTCGATGGAGAACTCCCAGCACCAAATTGAGGTCCCACTGGGGAGCAGGACTCTTGAAGGCAGGCCAAACATGAGTCACACCTTGGAAGAAAACTTTCACATCAGGAAGGATAGCAATCCTTTCCTGGAAAAACACAGACAAGGCAGAAGTCTGAACTTTGAGGGAACTCAGACTGAGCCCCTTATCAACACCATCCTGCAAGAAGGCCAGGACAGTGGAAAGATGAAAATCAAGGGACAATTTCTTATCAGAGCACCATGCAACGAAGGTTGACCATATGCGATGATAGATCTTGGAGGACACAGGCTTACGAGCACTGAGCATAGTCGACACCACAGAAGGAGAAAATCCTTTCTTTGCTAGAATCGAGGATTCAACCGCCATGCCATCAAATGGAGAGAGTGAACATCCTCCTTCCACAGATATCCCTGAAGAAGTAGGTCCGGACGGGCAGGAAGTGGGAACGGATCCGCCACTGACATGGCCATCAACTCCGGATACCAGGACTGGCGAGGCCAGTTTGGAGCGATCAGGATGACAGGACAACGCTCCTGCTTCAACTTCTGGATGACTCTGATCAATAGAGGAAGAGGAGGAAAGATGTAAGCCAGAGAAAAATCCCAAGGGATCGACAAAGCATCCACTGCTAGAGCAAGGGAGTCCCTCCACCGGGAGCAAAACACCGGAACCTTCCTGTTGTGTCTGGAGGCCATCAGGTCCACCACCGGCATCCCCCACCTCTGGGTGAGCAAGTGAAACACCTCTGGATGAAGAGCCCATTCTCCGCTGTCGACGGTATGACGACTGAGAAAGTCCGCCATGACGTTGTCTACGCCTGGAATATGAACCGCTGAGATGACAGGCACGTGATCTTCTGCCCAAGACAAAATATCCTTGACCTCCAACCAGGCGGTGCCGCTTCTTGTGCCGCCTTGCCTGTTGATGTAAGCCACCGCAGTGGCGTTGTCGGACTCCACTCTGATCAGACGACCGGTCAGTTGAGATTCCCAGTGTTTCAGGGCAAGCCGGACGGCACACAGTTCCAGAACATTGATGGAGAGAAGAGATTCCTCCAGACCCCATTTCCCCTGAGCACTGAAACGACCCAACACAGCACCTCAGCCCCGAAGGCTGGCATCCGTTGTGATCGTGGTCCAACGAGGAACTTGAAAGGATCTCCCTTTCAGGAGATGGGAGAGATCCAACCACCAGTGCAGACTCGATTCCACATGAGGAGGTAGAGAGACTGACAGATGCTGATGATCTGGATGATTCTTGCACGTCTGGATCACAAATCTCTGAAGTTCCCTGGAGTGGGCCATGGCAAATGGGACCGCTTCGATCGTGGAAATGAACTTCCCCACCAGAGACGTCAACTTCGGTACCGGAACTGAGTCCAGTTCCAGAATCCCCACCACTCGGATGGCTATCTGATGAGCCACATCCTCCGGCAGAAACACCATGCATTGGCGAGTGTCGAACAGGAGACCCAGGAACAGAAGCCTCTGAGATGGGACCAAGTCCGACTTGTCCAGATTCAGGATCCAGCCATGACGGGTCAGAGTGTGTATACACCTCTGCAGTTGCTGGAGGAGAAGCTCCGCCGAGGAAGCTTTGAGGAGGAGATCGTCCATGTAGGGGGTCACCCTGACCCCGTCCTGATGAAGCACAGCTATCAAGGAACCCAACACCCTCTGGAAGACCTGAGGAGCTGAAGTCAGCCCAAAGGGAAGAGCTGAAACCTGAAAGTGTCCCCTGTGGCAGGCAATCCAGAGATACCGCCTGCTCTCTGGATGGATAGGGATGTGAAAATATGCATCCTGAAGGTCCAGGGAGGCCAGAAATTCCCCTGGAGACATAGCGGCAATCACAGAGCGCAGGGACTCCTGGCGGAAGTGGGAAGTCACCACATAGGCATTGAGATCTTTGAGATCCAAAATAGGACGAGCCCCTCCGTCCTTTTTGGCCACCACAAACAGGTTGGAATAAAATCCTGAACCTGTGTCCTCCGGAGGAACCACTTCCAGAACCTCTTTGTCCAAGAGATCCTGAATAGCGTCGAACAGACGTCTTTTTGTAGGTTCCTGAGAAGGACGAGTAAAATGGAACCGAAAAGGAGGAAGGCAGGAGAAAGGGATCCTGTATCCCTCTGACACCACCTGAATAACCCATGGGTCCGCCACTGACTCCTCCCAAGTCCGGCGAAAGATGCGGAGACGTCCACCTACAGCCGGATGCGGACCCGGGTTCGGCGAGTCATGCCGAAGCAGTCTTGGAGGTCTTGGCCTTGGGGGCCACTTTGGGCTTCCAGGACTGTTTGGGCTTGGAGGAGGAGCGCGTAGTGGGAGGACCCGTTTGGGCCGAGGAGCGTGTCTCAGTCTGAAAGGAACGAAAGGACCGATTGCGTTTGGCTGGAAACTTTTTCTTAAAGACGGAGGGTAGAAGAGTACTTTTACCACCAGTAGCCTCACTGATCATTTCTTTGAGTTTAGACCCAAATAGCAAATTCCCCTGAAAGGGCAAGGAAAGCAAGGCTTTCTTAGAGGCTGTATCAGCAGACCAAATTTTCAGCCAAAGGGCACGTCTAGCCACCACAGAAGCAGTGGAGGCTCTCGCCATCATGCGCACAGCATCAAAGGCAGCGTCAGCAACATAATTCTGAGCTTCAGTAATATTAGCAAGAAGCTGCAACTGTTCAGACGCATCCTGGCGAACTGCGTCAGTCAGTCGTTCAGTCCAGGCCGCAATAGCTCTATTAACCCACGCCACTGCAAAGGTTGGACGCATGGCAGTGCCAATGGAGGCAAAAATAGACTTAAGAGAAAGTTCTAGCTTTTTATCCGTCCAATCCTGCAGGGCAGAGGCATCAGACAGCCAAGGCGGTAAACTTGGATAGCCTGGAAACAGGAGCATCCACCTTGGGGGGATGAACCCATTTTGCCAGCTCAGTCTCAGGAAAGGGGTACAGTTTAGCAAACTTTTTGGAGACAGAGGAGGATCTATCAGGATTCTTCCACGCCTCAGAGACTAGACGGGCATGGGTAGGGTTAGTTGGAAAACAAACAACAGGCTTAGATGGTTTCTTTTGAAAAACGTCAGTGGGATCATAAGTAGATTCCTGAGTCAGAGGAAGGTTGAGCGTAGTTAACACAGCTCTAATCAAACCCTCAGCAGAAACTTCAGGGTCACATTCATAAGGGTCCCCAATGGACCTGTTAGACTCAATAACAGTGCGTTCCTCAGCATCAGAATCCTGCAATAGTTCTTCCTCAGAAGAATCAGACACATCAGGAGCTCCCTGTGGCTTAGACAGGGAGGTCCTGATTGTAGAGGGGGTCTGCCAGACCTGGAGAGCCCCCTGTACCTGAGAGGGAAAGAGTTGAAGAGTGGATCTGAGATCCCTAGTGGCTTTAAACTCCCTCACCCAAGATGGCTCAATAGCATGGCTGGGAAGCCCAGGGTTGCTATCTTGACCAGTGCAGTTAGGGCATAGATCCCCCAAATTATCACTAGATAGCCCAGTGTGACAAGAGGAGCAAAACGCCATGGGGGGCACAGACCCCCCATCCTCCTTTGACTTGGGTCTAGCCCCTAGCTCCAGTGAAGTAGACATGCTCACAGCGTCAATATACCCCACTTTAAACTCTATCACCCATAAAAGTGTTGAAGATTAAAGTTTCACCCCAGAAATGCCTAACTTTGGCCTTATCTGGCCAGCGAAGGGTTAATCTGTTGAGGGGAGAGAAGGCTCGGTCCCTGTGTAGTGTACTCGCTGAGGAAGAGCACCACAAAATGGCGGCCGTCAGGACAGCCAATCAGAAACGAGCGCGAACCGGGCGCTCATGGGAAATGTAGTTTTCCCCATACAAGTACCCCAAACAGTGCCCGAAGCCCCCCTGAACACCCCACACTTAAACATACACCGGATGATAGAGCAGGAGCCTAGCATTAAAATGAGCCCTCTCTGAAGTTGCTGTGACAAGCGGTTCCAGAGATATGTCCCACACTGTGAAATCTCAGAGAGTAAAGGAGCCATAGCGTCTGAGCAGGAAAAGCCGCGTTTAAAGGCGCGGAACACCAAATTTAATACAGTTTAACAAAACATTAAAAAGTGCCCAAACATGTATTAAACACATAAATAAACACTATTCAAAGCTCCAAAACCCAGAGAATACCACAGAAACTGCATTAAATCATTGAATGCAAATAAAAAACACCCTATGAGTGCTGGAGTGCAAAGCAAACTCCCAAATACAAGCCCAGCAAAGGGACACTGTGGGGACAAGTGGACCTTCAGCACTCAATGGGTGGCTCACCTTTCTGCAGGACTTCAGTCTTCAGGTGACCATGATGAAGAAGGAATAAACCAGAGGTAAATTCCCTAGTAGGGAAGCTGCTTAACTCAAGCTGTTCCCTCTTCAGGGCAGGTCCACAGAAAATCCATGGAAGCTGCACCAGCCACTTTAAAGAGGGCAATTCACAGCCATGGTCACCCTCCTAATGGTGGTATTCCATATTTGAATAAAAAAATAACAAAATACTAAGTTGAATGCATAGATGTTCTCTACCTGGTGTGCACAGCACCCAGGAACAAATCAATCTGGTGGCTCTGGCCTGAAGGTGGCTTAAGTAGGAGGGGAGGCTCCGCCCCCTGCAATCATTTGCATAATTGTTCCTGCCTATTAAAGGGGCGAATCGCCTCCCAGAGTACCAGTGACCTGTATTGGACGACAGTGAAAAACAATTCACACATCTGTGTGTCATCTAATGAAAGATAGATCCCAATATGTATAGTCAAATTGCTTATATATAATTATTATACACACACACACACACACACACACACACACACACCTCTGACAGTAAGCTCCCTTCATGCATTTCCAGAGTGATTTCTGTCAGGTACTATAAAAATAGTGATAATGATACAATATAAAATACATAACATATATTGCACTCAGAGCTAGTGTTAAATTGTATTACTGCCCTGACAAAACCTCTCTGGAAACAGAGGTCCAGATCACTAGAAAGGAAAAGTGTTAAGGAATAGTAATGTTTCACAATAAAATAAGCTCAAATTAATCTTCATAGTATTTGGGCCATGGAGAGTGTTATTTCAGTACTGTGAGAGTTAAAGTTCAAGAGTAATTGAATGATAAAGTATCCCCCTCCCACCCCTTTTACTGGTGTAACACTGCTCACCTCAGACGTGTAAACTGGTCTCTTGACCGGACAGATCACAACAAAGAACAATCTTCTTACTGTGATCATAAGGAAAACCCTGCCCCCCTTGACAGGTTTTTCAGATTTTTCCTTATGCTCACGGAAGATTGCCCCCTCTCTGTGATTCATCTGAACAGTGTTGCTGCTCTGAGGTAAGCAGTGTTACATCAGTAAAAGGGGTGGGAGGGGGATACTTTATCATTCAATTACTCTTGAACTACAACTCTGACTGTATTGAAATAAGACTCTCCATGAACCAAATACTATGAAGATTAATTGAAGCTGCTTTTTTTGTGAAACATTATTATCCCTTTAAAACATTAAAATAAAAAGAATACCTAAAGTCAAAATTAAACTTACGGTCCTTTTATTGACCAGAGGAGTTGCCAAAAGGTCAACTGTCTCATGAGTGTTGCCTATCAGTAGATCTGTCCCCTAAAACAGACCCGAATTAAACCAGCTCACAGACAAAGGAATCAGGAGGAGGAGTCTGGAAGGAGACCCCCAATGTATCTAGCCTGTGTGATGCAGTACAACCAAGTGAAGGACAACAGGTGGCCCTCAAGGACTACTCTCTGGTACAGTGGGAAGGCGATAGTTTCCCTCTGTCACATTACTCTCACCCTGGTTTCTCTCCCTCCCCCTCAAAAATAAAGTAATAAATATAGTAACAAAACTGGGTGCAAGAGTGATACCCAAAGAACTGGAGCATTCCGTTACCACTCAAATTCCAAGGGGTTTAACTTTTTATCCCCCTCAACTTTTTTTTTTTTTTTTTTTTTTTTGGATTTGTAATAACTAATGTAATAATAATGTAATAACCCTTTGGTGGATGAGGGCCACATATGTAGCCCCTGTGGTAAATCTGGTTTCAGGTCACAGATTTAACCCTTTGATTACCAGTGATCTGCAAGCCATGCTTTGGATATATGAACGTTGTAAGAACAACAAAAATAAGTATTTGTATGCATGAATGACATTTTCTATAGAGTTTACAAAAAAAACACAACTAGTAATGCCCGTTGTGTACGACAACGCCAGAATTACGGGACTAAGGGGCGGGGCTAAACTATTCCCCAGTGAGAAAAAAAGTGGAGGGAATGCGAGAAATCTACAATAATTGAAGGAAACACAAGAACAGTTACCATACCATATAAGGACAATTGCTTCGTTAGTTATGACATTTTTGTCATTAAATGATAGAATTTCATTCAGGACTCGTATTTCAATGACGAAACATACTTACGGTCACAACAGACACACTGAAAATATTAACCCTTCAAGTGCCAGAGGGGTACGCAATGCAGTGTACCCCTCTGGCACTCAAAGGGTTAATAAGCCCAATGACACTGTACTTTTAAATGTCGTTACATATGACAAAAAAGATATATCTGAACATATGGCCCTAAGTGTTAATTTTTCAAGTCGCCTTACGACAAGTTTACTTTGTTTTACATATAATTAAAATCTGCCTTGTTGTACAAAATATATTTTTTGGTAAAATAACCTTTATGTTTTGGTGTGACAGTGATAGTTTTTCCAATTCCACTATGCCAATTTGTTTAGTCATGTAGCATTGTGTGTGGTAATACTGGCCCAGGACATCAAATAATTACAGTAAAATACCACAATGTTGCATTATTATTATTCTTTATTTATATAGCGCCAACTAATTCCACAGCGCTGTACAATTGGGAATAGACATACAGGAGGTATTAAATAGTACAATCAGATGTGGAGAACAGGAGGCTCAGAGGGCCCTGCTCGTGAGAGCTTACAGTCTAGAGGAAGGTAGGTTTGATACAGAAGGAATAAGTGCTATTGGGTGTAAGTGCCTCCTGCCACATGAACTGCCAGTCAGTGGGTGGGAGTGAGAAGTGCCGTTGAGTGCAGTAGTCCGTGCAAGGGGTGAATCTTGGTGATGATGTTTATGGAGGCAGTTGATAGGCCTCCCTGAAGAGGTGAGTCTTCAGGGAGCGTCTGAAGATTTGAAGGCTGGGGGAGTGTCTGATGGGGCGGGGGAGGGAATTCCACAGCTCCGGTGCAGCACGGGAGAAGTCTTGTAGGCGGGAGTGGGAGGATGTGATAAGAGCTGTGGAGAGCAGAAGGTCATGTGCAGAGCGAAGATGGCGGGCGGGAGTATATTTGGAAATGAGAGATGAGATATAGGGGGGGGTGCAGTGTTAGTGAGGGCTCTATAAGTTAGCACCAGGGTTTTGAATTTTACTCTGTATGCTAACGGGAGCCAGTGTAGGGACTGACAGAGGGGTGTGGTGTTAGAGAAGCGATGAGTGAGGTAGATTAATCTTGCAGCAGAGTTCATTATGGACTGTAGCGGGGTTAGTCGGGTGAGAGGCAGGCCAATTAGTAAAGAGTTACAGTAGTCAAGACGGGACATGATGAGTGTTTGGATTAGAATTTTGGTAGTGTCTTCTGTGAGAAAGGGTCGGATTCTAGAGATGTTGCGGAGGTGGCATGAGTTGGAGATTGACTGGATGTGAGGAATGAAGGATAGGGCAGAGTCAAATGTGACCCCCAGGCAGCGTGCTGTAGGGGTTGGTGTGATGGAAGTGTTGTTAACGGTGAGGGTAATATTTGGGATAAGGCTGGTTGTAGATGGAGGGAAGAGAATTAGTTCAGTTTTGCCAAGGTTAAGTTTGAGTTGATGGGAGGACATCCAGGAAGACACAGCAGACAGACAGTCAGACACTCGGGACAGGAGGGAAGGGGAGTGGTCTGGGGAGGAAAGATATATTTGGGTGTCATCAGCATAGAGATGATGGCGAAACCCAAAGGAGTTTATTAGTTTTCCAAGGGAAGCAGTGTAGATTGAGAAGAGCAAGGGTCCCAGTACTGATCCTTGAGGCACACCATCAGACAGTGGGAGGGGTGGGGGTTCATGGGGGTGCATGAACAAATACATTTTACAAAAACTATTACTAACAAATGGCAGGCACAACAGACAACTTTTTATTCTCCTTAAAAATTTTACGACTACACCATTCTTAACCCTAATGGTTCTTTTAAGCGTGCACTACAAGGGTTAACATAGTTCAAGGATTAGACAATAAATCACAGGACAATTATTTAGTAGCTGACTGCACCAATGAAACAAAATGCTGAGTAAAGGGTATGACTCACGCAGATTACCCAGGGATCCCGTGACAGGGTAGGGAGCAATGCTTCTATATATAACTGCACTGCTGCTATGCGCCTCTCAGGATTAACTGCACATGAGGTCCCTGTAATCTGTAAAAAGCATTCTTTCCCAATAACACTGATCTGCATAGATAATAAAGCAATATTAGCACTTAAAATTAACTGGCGTCATATAGGCTTAACTCTTTTGAGTGCCAGAAAGATAGTCAATGTATACCCCTCTGGCACTCAAAGGGTTAATTCCCTGTACGTTACCGTTTTCGGAGGCATGAAATCTAATCAAACATACGCTTTGGAGGTAGCAGCCATTCCTGCTTTTTTTTTTCCAGAGCTCCAAGTAACAGCTATCGTGTGGTCATTTTCCAGGACTGTCTTTAAAAGGCGTGCGATAGGAATATGAAAGCAGCAGACACTAATCAATAAATTAATTGACCTTGACTCTCTCATTAAAAATATCCCAAACTACATTAAATAAATGTTCTCAGAATAGGACAGTTTACAGATGTGTTTAAAAGCAAGTTTAGATTTAAAGGCATAGTAACAGACCAAAATAAACAGAGCTCGGATTAACCCTCTGAGTGCCATAGAGGTCCACAATGCATTGCAAAGGGTTAATCGCCATAGTTTTATGTCCATGTAGACAAGTATTTCAATAGTATTTGAATTTTAGTTCATGAGTAAATAAAATGATAGCGAGAGTCCCCCTCCAGCCCCCTTTACCCATTCTAAGCCGCCTCCCCTCAGATGTGGAATCCGGTCATCGGACTGGACACATCACATCGGGAAACTATCTTCATACACTTAGTATAAGGAAATCCCCGCCCCCTTGACTAAAGAGGGCAGGATTTTCCCTTATGCTCACTGAATATTGTCCCACTCTGTTCTCCATAGAGACAGTCTTGAAGAGGCAGCGTTACGTGGGTAAAACTGCCGGGAGGGGGATACTTTATAACTCAACTAGTTTTAAAGCCTGTATACACGGGCCAACACATGTGGCGCTGCAGTCATGCGCAGTACTGACTGCCTGAAAGAGCTGTGGCTGATACGGAGCGGGCGCTCCGAATTTAGACCACAGTCCTCTCTGTGCACCGGAACTCCGGTCTGAATTCGGAGCGCCCCGCATCAGCCACGGCATAGTCAGTACTGCGCATGATGGCTTCTGACAAACATACTTAGAGAATTATAATATAGGATTACTCATGAACTACAACTTGGATAATATTGAAATTCCACTCTACACGGACAAAAAACTATGGAGAATAATCAGATCTGTTTATTTTGAGATATTATTATGGCTTTAAAGGGTATAACAAATAAAAGCATTTATTTTTACATATGCTAGCTGTAAGTACAATAGTCATCCCCAAAGTTAAAGTCACCTAATAACTAAATGTGTGGCCATGTCCCCGACTACCCTTTTCCTAGTTTGGTGGCTCAGGACATTAATACTTACCAAGACGAAATACCCAGCACAACAGCTGTACCAATCTGAGAAGTCCGGGGTTTTGTCCTTGCACAAAACAGGACTAGGAAGAACCCTTCAGCCAACCCTGTAAAAACTGGCACGGGATCGGTTGAGCAACTTTGTGAGTATTAACCCCTGAGCTACTGAACTAGAATGGCAGAAGACAGGGACAAATGGCCACTCTCTAGTTCCATAAGATAGAGTTTACGGTTTCTTTAAATGACAAATATAAGCAGAATCTAGAAATCTGCCTGGAACTGCACTGTGTAGCCATGAACTGACTCCTGTCATATGGGTGGAAGAACACCGCTCCTGCAGCGCGCGTGGGGCCATGTTAATCAAATGAATGCTAAAGAGGTCTCCAAAATATTGCCTTGGAGCATTCAAGGAATAAACCTGCATTTAAATCAATGGTAATTAGAATTTCTTGAAAATGGTGCAGTTTGCTTTAGAACCGCTTCACTCCTTTTCTACACGGGTCCTAAGGGCCGCTTGTGGTTGAAAAAATTCCATTATCTTTATAACTGCTTGAGGCCCATGGGGTGCACAGCACAGCTGCTTCTCAATTCGCGGCACACCCCACTGCTCCTGATGGGGTTAAGAAGTCTCAACACAGAAGTCACTTGAAACTTGTCAACCAATAACAAAAGCAGTTATATAAAATAACATGATAAGCACAGCTTGCAAGCCAACACGTTTAACCCTCCAAGTGCTAGGGAGGTATCCAACAAAATGAATCTAATACCTCCCTGGCACTCGCCTACTGTAACTTACTACTAACTGGCCTTCCTCTCACCTGACTAACCCCACTACAGTCCGTAATGAACTCCGCTGCGAGACCAATGTACCTCACTCATCGCTTCTCTAACACCAATCCCCTCTGCCAATCCCTACACTGGCTCCTATTAGCACATAGAATTAAACTCAAAATTGTGGTGCCAACTCCCAGAGCCCTTACTAACACCGCACCCCCCTATATCTCATCTCTCATTTCCAAATACACTCCCACTTGCCGTATTCGCTCTGCACATGATCTTCTGCTCTCCACAGCTCTTATCACATCCTCCCACTCCCACCTACAGGACTTCTCCAGTGCTGCACCTGAGCTGTGGAATTCCCTCCCAAGTCTTATCACACTCTCCCCCAGCCTTCAGACGCTCCCTGAAATCTCACCCCTTCAGGGAAGCCTATCAACTACCTCCAAAACCATTATCACTAAGAACCACCCCTTCCCTGGACCACTGCACTCAACAGCACTTCTCTCCCACCCACTGACCTGCAGTTCGTGTGGCAAGAGGTACTTACAGCCAATAGCACTTCTTCTGTGTACAACCTACCTTCCACTAGACTAAGTTCTCCAGAGCAGGGCCCTCTGATCCTTCTGTTTTCTACATTCAATTTGTACTGTTTAATATCTCTGTATGTCTATTCCCTATTGTACAGCGCTGCAGAAAAAGTTGGTGCTATATAAATAAAGAATAAATAAAGCTGTACAGAGACTGGTTCTCAAACTGTTTGGAGGAACCTCCAGGGTTCCCTTAAACTAGTGGTTATCAATCTTTTTTTTCTTTTGCTCGAGGGTCCCCTAAAACACACAAATCAGGAACTTTCAGGGCAGCCCTAACATTTAATGTAATTTAGTAAAGGGCATAATGAATGGTGCGATATAAAGATATAGATATAATTAGGTCTTACAATCAAAATAAAAAACATTGTGCATAACAATTTCCACAAATCCACATTTAAAAGTAAATATTCATATTTTTAGCAAAGTCTTCATAGCACAAAATAAAATGAAGACACTATAACACATTCACTGTATAGCCTACATATTAAGACTAACTTATTTATGGGTGAAAGTTCCACTTTAAGAACCACTGAGCCGCTCTCCCCCCCCCCACACACCAGTCACAGGTTCTTCAGGAAAGTTTTCCCATGACTGTCCTACCCCACCATTGGTCCTTAAGGGGTTAAAAATATAATTGCTTAGGATTATAAAATCTTAAAAAAATAATATTGCTTAGATTTTCATTTTCCTCTGTGTTTTACTAGTGTACATGTTATTTCTTAATGTAAATATATGGTTACTTATCAGAGAGCAAACATTTAAATCCATAGCTGGACATGGTGTTTAACTAATCAGTGGAAGTTTATCCTATAAAGATTCAATCCCTACTAAAACAGACAGACCTAGAGGCCACATAAAACAAATCCGATAGAAGGGGAGTACTAATATATATTATATATAAATAAAAAAACTCAGTGTGGATTTAATTTGATGTAAAACCTTAAGGGCCAATGACATGCCAGGACCATCCTGGGTAAACCTGAGTTAAGTACCAATGACATTACCAGCACATCATGGAATTCAGAGGTCCCCGTCCAGCTGCATGCCTGAATTCATTTAGCAAAAAAACCCTGTGGTCCTTAATTGCCAGTTGTGAGGCTGATCGTTAAGGGGTTAAGCCTTCACATTATGACAATTTAGACTTCTGGCACACACGTCTGGACTGATCCCAATCCCCATAATAGAGTAAAAATGGCCAGTTCTCTGATTACACTGCAGCCAGTCAGGATTCTGAAGTCACTACAGCTTCTGATTAAATAACTACTGCTTCAACAACTTAAATCAGGCTGCTTCAACAATCTTAAGTGATCAGAAGCCAAATGTCAGCTTAAAGGGATAGTAACACTTCATTATTACTACCCCCATGTTGTAGGCCTTCAAATTCTGAACTCTATACCAGCGGCATCTCTCAAACAGTTATGGTTTGAGAGATATCTGCTTTCAAAGTTCCCTCTCCCCTGACGTCAGCATTCTGACAGCAGGGGAATCTGGTATCGTGACTGGCGGCAGCTCTGCAGCAGTGCTGAGATCTCGTTATAGAAACGGAAATCCTTCACTAAAATGGTCTTCTACGTGTGCTTGCAAACCAAGCACACGTAGAAGACCATTTTAGTGAAGGATTTCTGTTTCAATAAAGCGATCTCAGGACTCCTGCAGAGCCGCCACTTGCTCACTGACTGGATTCCCCTGCTGTCAGCTAGAACGCCGACGTCAGGGGAAAGGGAAAAAGAGGGAACTTTGAAAATGGCCACTGGTATCGCTGAATTCAGAATTTTAAGGGCTACAACATGGGGGATAGTAATAATGAAGTATTACTATCCCTTTAAAAGTACACATATTGAAGAGAAAATAAAAATGCATATATGGAAGTTTTAATTACAACTTTAAGTGTAGTCTTGAATATAAACGTGCTTATCCTATATAATAATTCAGTAGGATGTTTGTCACAATGCAGTCATGGCCTCTGACCATTCGCAAACCCAAGATACTGTGGGATGATGCAAACCAGGCAGGGATACAGGACATGCTTGACCACACTAGACAGTCATAACTGTGCCCTAAAATAAGAAATCTGGGGATTTTAAGGCCTCCAACATGCTGACGGCTTCTGTGAAAGGGAGGCAAGATGCAAAACTTCAGCCTCGGCGAAGTAAGGTAAAATGTAACTGGGACCTTCAGCCTCTGCAAAGAGGCAAGGTAATATAGACAAACCTTTAACCTCTGAAAGAGAGTTAAAAACAAGGTAAAAAAGGTAAAGACAGAAGTGGGGGGGACCTTTGACTTCTGTGAAAAAAATGAAGATCTACAGAAGAGTAATGTATTGGATTCTGAAAAGGGATAAGGTTACAGGGGAAAGCAATATAATGAAGTAGAATCCTTTGTTACCAGGAAAGCTTAAGGTAGGTAGCGTACACCCCTGAGAAAGTAACCAAGCATTACTAAACTCATAGGGAGACGAGAACATGTGTATGTCAGTTTTAAATTAGGTTTTAGCCTGTATCATTTAATGCATTTCTGTACTATTTGGAAACCTCCAATAGTCCTGTTCTTTGCCCTCTATCCACAATTAGTAGCCATATGTGTCCTGAGCCATTTGTTTTATAACTCGTCTGCATTATTGTGACTACACCAATTTGAAGATTTGAGGTACATTCCAGAACCAAGGAGTATACTCTGTAGGTACGCCGAGGATTCAGGAGATCGAGGAGAGTGACCGTGACTGGGTATAAGCGCTTGCACTTACCTGCTTAGGGTGCCGGTCTCTCCCTTCTGTCTCCTGCTGCATCTGTTGGGCTCCCTCTACTGGCCGGCAGAGTCAGGCGCGCATCACTGGGATTCCCTCTAATGACATCACGTCTGGCTCTTAAAGGGACAGATCATTAAGTGCTCCACCTACCAGGGGTGGAGGAAAAGTATATAAACTGCCTGGACCCCACATCAGTTGCCCTTTCGTGGTGTTCCAGTGCAGTTCTGTTTGGAGAGTGTTCATGTATGAACTTTGGCTTGGCTATCTGTTCTTCCCGGTGTCTAGTGTTGTGGCTTGTCTGACTATCCGCTTGATATTGGACCTTCGCTCTGGCTGACTACCCGCTCTGGAACTGACCCCTGGCTTGTCTGATTATCCGCTTAGTATTGACCAGCGGCTCTGGCTGACTACCCGCTTTGGTACTGACCCTTGGCTTGTCCACATACTGCCTATTCTGACTGCAGGCTTGAGTCAGTATTCTCCTTGTGGCCACCTGTACGTACGCTCTTCTGGGTCCTAGCCCCAGTATTCGCTTACTTTCCTGGGTCCCAACCCCAGTGGTACTATTTCATGGTTGCCTTCGGTTTATTTCCCAAAGCAGCCTCCTATTCCTCGCAGGAACCACTTTCTTTGTGCCTATCTACTCCGTGATTATAATCAGTGTCTTTACCGTATATATTCACACTGTTCAATAAAGGTGGTGTTTCAAAATCAGTACTGTCTGTCTGTTCATCGCTATCCGTGACGCTGGAGGTCAGACTCGGTCAATGTGAATGAACCCAGAGGCAGGTCCAGCCTCTCATGCATGTGAGTACCCTGTGAGGGGATTGATTTTATCATTATGTGACTATTCTAACATATTACACTTAGAGCAGATCTCTCCACTTCCTTTGTTTGTTTTAGCATATAGAACCAACATGGCCGCAGCATGGGCTTAGAACTAAAGGTGCTGAAGACAAGCCAGAGAGGCAAATGAAGAGGGAGAACCCCAGAGGGAGTATGTGGGTGTACAGGCTGAAATGATGTCTACGATAACCTGAAAACTGCCACCAGGTAACGATCTCCTGGAATGAGACTGTCAAAATAAATAATAAACCTGACGAGTATCGAGATTGAAGCTTGGAACTGCCTTACTAAAAAAGGAGTAATATAGACAGCGCTGACCTCTGTCGTGAGCAAAAAATTGACAAAGAACTGAATAGATGCCTGATGACCACCAGTAAAAATCAGGAACTGCAAGTGTCAAGGAGAAGCTTCCCAATGGTGAAGAGACTTTGTTCTCAGATTCTGAAAGGAGATAACTTAGCTGAAGACCCAGAAATGTAGCGGTTCCATCACACCACAGTACGCAATAACTAGCATCCTCTGCATCTGGTTTTCAGCCAGCTGGTCGGCATCATATTTCCACTGGGAGCGCAGTTCTATGCTGGCATCAGTGCTGTTACATGGCCTTGAGGATAAAGTGTTGGGGAATTCCTACAAGTGGCACTCATGAACCTTCTGCTCTTAGTTCACCCATGTTAGAAGCATCAAGGATAAGAGCTCAAAGCTGAAAAAAAAAAATGTTCTCACCATCTAGGAGGCACTGTCACTTTAAAAATGAAGAGTCCATATTTTATAAAAACCAAGAGTCCATATTTTATAAAAACCAAGAGTCCATATTTTATAAAAACCACCCCTAAACCCCATGTGCTCCTAACATGCAACTGTAAACGTTACTTCATCATAAACCCATTAACGCAGTTGCTCTTCCTACACATTACTAGTATACATGACCACTTGACCTTTACTTGTTTGTGCAAACTTATGGGTGATAGGTGTAAGGCACATCGTAACAGAGGTAAACCAACAGTTACGAGATAGTGCTTAGTACACATTTTGGTGTCATGAAACTGCTGACATTATAATTCTTTATTTACAGATGTACCAACTTATACTGCAGCGTTGTATGATCGGGAATAGACTAGAGGAGCCCTCCAGCTGCTGTCAGGCTACAAATACCATCAGCTGTTTGCTGGAGAAAGAGGATAGGAGTTGCAGTCCAGCAACAGGGGGGGGGGGGGTACACGTGGCGGCTCTATGTTGCCCACACAGCGAGATTTTTTTTTTTTTGTAGAGCTTCAGTTTCATTTTCACAACATTTTATTCAAAACACTGATACAGCATTTATGTATGACTGGTTAGAATACTAACAGAACATAGTTAAATAATACAGCTAAGGAGTATAAAGACCACGAATGTAAATAATTGCCATCAGGCCATCCCTACCAGGGAGTAGGGTAGCATGCAATAACAATCTGTGGATTTAAACTCCTAATCTAAGAGTAGTCACTCAAATCGCTCACAATTGATGCGACTAGACAAAGGTCACAATGTGACCAAACCTCCGTATAGCGATGCATTTGAATAGCATTCAGCTTCTTTACTCTGGTCTGCCTACTCACTGACAGTAAAATCATGACAACATAACCAGAACTCTTCCACTAAAGAATTGCATTTTACAAATGCTAGCCAGGTGTACATCACATCACTTTAATTTCTATGGCACTCCCTCGTAACAAATGCTGCTGTAATTTAAAAAACAAAACAAAAACAAAACAAAACAAAAAAAACTTAAGTTATACATATACCACCAACAAAAATAATTCTGCACTTCCCTTACTGAATCCTTGTAATTATTATCCTGTCTCTGTGTGTTATCACAATTACTAATCAGACTGTAAACGCTTTGTTGTAGGGTATCCTTCCCAGTGTATGATTACATTATTAGCGGGTGAAGTGCAGCACAGGCAATGATCACACTTTGACCTGATCCTCTTAACTCTGTCCTGTATTTTTTTTTTTTTTTTTTTTTTTTTTATTACTGTACTATTTCTGTAAAGCTCTGTGTACATATATGGCATTATATAAAGATACATACGTACAACCACTATGTTTTTTTTCCTAAAACACACACGCACGACCAACAACAGTAGATGCTATGCAGATCTAGCTGCCACCACCAATTAATTCCCACTGCTGTAAAGAACATAATTATCAGGTGTGACAGGCGGACGATAAGGTTTACTCCAGCAACTGCTGGAGAGCCACAGCCTGCCCAACCACTTCATATACAAAATAACTAGTGTGCTAGACTGCAACACTTCATAGCAGGTGTAGCCAGCTATTCAGAAATAAAAATCATCCATCATCCCCAACCAGCTATTAGCTACTCGGGGATAATGGGAGCTGCAGTCCCCAACAGCTTACTTCCCCTGCTCTATAGCATTGTAAATATTAATAAGCACTAAAGCAGAAAGAACATTTAGCTTTTACATAAATATGCAACTGGGAATATAAGCAAGTGCAACGAGGCTCAGTTCTTAGACCTTTAGAGCCCACTGCTACATAGAGTTGTTTGCTTGCTAGATCAGGGGCCCAAAAATGCCCAAACACTATAACGAAAGCCCCCCCCTCAAAGTATTAAAAGGGAGTCTATTCACCTTCCTTAGGGCCCACAACAACCTTCAAACATGTACTGACGTACAACATGAATGTGCAGTTAAATTCTACAAGGTCCACAGCATTTCATCATTATGACAAACATGTAATAAAGCATGACACATACAGCCATTTCATACTGTTTAAAGTGATAGTCAAGCTCATTTTTTGAATGTACACATTCTACAAATGCAAAATATGCAAAGTCAAATTGCCTACTCCCCCCCATCACCACCTTACCTTTAACTATTTTATGTCCAACAGGAACCCTACTGAAATTCTGTTTCCAGGTAGCTTTGTGTCAAGGACTGTAAAAGCAAAGATATCAATGCAATGTAACACTCACCCTGCAGCAGAAAACACTGCCTCCAATCTATTAAATACAAAACACTCGAAGACCAGCTTTCACAGTCCCTGAAAGAAAGCTCCGTGGAAAGAAAAATTAATTGAGCTTCCTATCATGGTCAAAGTGAAAAAAAAAATATATAAATTTTGCATATAATGTACTTGAAAAATATGCAAAAGCCCCAAAAACATCTAATTCTAAGGAAAAGCCACAGCTGTCAAGACAAATAAAATAACTTCAAACCTTGAGATACGGGAGAAAGCAATGACATGATTTTGCAAAACTGAGGAAGATATAAACATTAACTCTTGTAATGCCCTTTTCATTCTTCAAAGCCCAAGGGGATGCTCCTCTCTGGTCCGTAACCCTGTGAGAGCCAGAGTTATTAAGAGATAAGCCCTGCTACAATAGAGATCTAACAGTAGCTTTCCGGCGTGTTAGACTACAAATTACCAATCACTGGTTGCTGACAGTGAAACGTACTACACGCAAACAGCTGGAGAGTCACGGGTTGCCCGTCCCCAATCCTTTGTGATGGCGTCATGCAGACTATTTATTTACATTATCAATAAACAACCAGTAATGGGCACATCAGCCGTCAAATCCCGAAATATGCTATCACCTGTACGCTCCTGACATCATAACTAGAGTCAACTGCGCCCCCGACCACTCACCGTCATGATCCCAGCAGCTACAGCTTTCGACCTCCAGCTGCAGCAGTGATCCACAAATACAGGAAATGACGTCAACCAAGTGGTGACATAAATTTGAAACACGTTCAACTGCACATGCGTGAGATATCACTTAGCGCGCAATGAACATTGGTGAGGAAAATAGCATCGCCATTATTGTTATGGGAGGTTTCCCTTCCATTTCAAAGTAGGGAGAGAGAAACTGCAGCTATGCTTTGTTATTAATTAGTGTTGTTATTCATATTCAACTCTATTATTATTATTTACTGACAATGGACCAGGTTTATAAACTCAAAGTAGAGTTACTGTGGGGTAAACCAACTTCTCCATGGGGCAAATTGAAAATTAATGGATTTCCATGAGCTTGAATAGAGCTTTTATCAATACACTGGAGCTCTCTCTAGCATTCAGGGGTTAAAAGCTTAAGTTAACATTTTTTGTTTGTTTGTTTTGTTTTATTTTCTGCCTATGGTGAAGTTGATTTACTTAAGAATAACTTCAGTTTGCTTTTATAAATATGGGCTATAGGCTTCAGTACATAAAAAATAATTTACGGTATTTTCATACCTCCCAACATATCAAATTGCCAAAGAGGGGCACTTGTGATTTTGGGGGAGTGGCTGGTGGGCAGGTTATTACCATACCTGGGTACTCTCAGGGTTTGACCCTGAGTCTCAGGGTTTTGACCCAAATCTCAGGGTGAAGGGCCAAATTCTCAGGGTGAGAGAGTTCTGTGTTGCCTACTAAATGATTTACAGCAATTAAATGTTACTTTACTCTCTATATTGGTGCCTATTGTTTCAGAAATACTGGGGGAGAGGTCCTAGTTGTCTTGTTTGTGTTTAGGCAGTGATCTCTCTAAGTTCTAACATGATAAAGGTTCCTTGAGGACCAACTGTAGCACCTCTGGGTTAGTGCAAGCAGGTATTTATTGCATAAAATCTACAATATGTGATGCTTTAAGGGTTAACATTTCAAAGATCTCAGGGTCAGCTCATTTTAAAGGTTCCCAGGTATGGTTATTACCAAGAATGTTTAGGCTATTTCATAACTTAGTGACACCTTTTTGTGTAACCTAATAAATGACTTATAACAAGACCAACATATTTTATTTACACAGATTAAATTATATACACTTATACTGATGTTTAAACTAACGGTAATGTGAGTTTTATTGCTGTCGAGCAATATTATACACCTGTACACGCACCATACAATCTGATCTCCTAAAAAGAGGGACATCGGGGGGGGGGGAGGGATTTGGGTCTAAAAGAGAGACACTTGGGAGGTATGTTTTATTGCAACACAGAATTTTGGACTTTATGCCCAACAAGCCAGACTAGGTCCACCATAAACATTTCATGGCCTAGTGGGCATTTAATGAGACCAGATCCACTTTTAAAGTGGACTCCTGACACCCTGAATTCCAGTGTGTATGTTTAGAAACATCAATTGAAACTAGCTGTATGTCTTTGTAGCCAAAACACCAGCAGATGCATAGTTTATGTGATATTAACCCCTTAAGGACCGGACGCGCATGCACACGGCAGTCACTTAAGGATCAGGGACCTTTTTTCAAAAAAAAAAAAAAAATTTGAAAGATTTTTCAAAATATCCTCTATATTAAGTGAGTTATTTTTATTAAAAATAAGTTTATGAGAATTTTTTTAAATCTGTTTATTGGAAGTTGAGGTTTTATTTATTTAAAAATACAAAGGGAGGATAAGGAGGTAGGGTTGCCACCCAGCCGGTATTTTACAGGCAGGCCGGTAAAAAATTGGCTTCTGTCCAATGTTAAGTCTATGGAGGGAATGCCATGGCCGGTATTTTTTTGAAGAAAAGGTGGCAACCCTATAAGGAGGTGATATAAAGCAGAGATAACTTTCCTGTGATATCACTTCTCCGGTTCCTATGTTATTCTATGGAGCCAATGCACTAAGCTTTCTCTAATTCTGGATATGTCAATGCATAGGCTCCATAGAATAACATAGGACTTGTAGATGTGATATCCCTGGAGAAGTCTTCTCCATGTTATCGCCTCAATTAAAAAAAGAAGTCTGTGTGTCTGGCACACACGCACACACAGGGGTGACAGTAAGGAGGAGTTATTCAAATCTCCTGCTTTCTACCTGTCCAGGATACGGGGGGGGGGTGATTTTGACAGGAGTAACAAGGAGACCAAAGGACTAAGTTTCTCTGGGCCAACATGAATGAGGGGGAGGCACTGGCCACTTCTGACATCATCCATACTGATAACTAATAAGTGGTGCACAGTTTCTCCAATGTCATCACTGCTGTAATCCCACTCTGCACATGGTGGACGGAGCCAAAAGACTGGTACAGAGGGCAGGGAGTGTGAGTGTAAAGCAGACTTCAGCTGTACAGTTACATACTCACCCACATGTACATGAACCCTTTATGTGACAGAGGGGTAGTGCCACTCAAAGTGTTATACCTTATTATACCTTTGTCCCACACTGCTAATATATTTATTATCAAAGAATAAGATGTTCTTGTGACCAACATTTTGCCTGCAATCCTCTCTGTACTGGTGCTCCCATAGGTTCATGCATAGGGGTGTGATTTTCACAGCCATTCAGGGCCGGTACCACCTGTAGGCGAGGTAGGCGCCGGCCTAGGGCGCACATCTAGTGGGAGCGCAGTCAGAGCCGCACGTACCTCAGTGGCTGCTGAAGAAACTTGAGGGGAGAGAGAGAGATGCAGCTCTGAAAAGAGCGAGCTCCTAGAAAGCCTCCTCCTGCCGCCCCCAAGAGTATTGCAGTGCCCCACTAATGTGCCGGCTGGGCTGCTGATTTTTATGCACATGTAGCATTATGAAGACAGTGACTGTACAATGACAGACTGTGGAGCTGGCTGACAATACAAAGGTAAAAACTGATGTGAAATATATTCTTTATATCTGCATTAGTAATATGTAAACTGAAGCTGACTTTTAGTTTTACGTATGCTCCTCGCGAAGCATCAGGGGCAGAGTGCAAAAGTTGGTAGACTGAAATTAAACAAACTCTGCCACAGCTCATTTTACTGCACTTTGTATAATTTTCTGCCACTGTCCTGTTAACCCATTGTAATAAAACCTGTATCCTACATCTAACCTCCAAATCAGGATTCGGCCTCTTAACCAGAGAGGTAAACATATTGGATACCTTTCTGGCACTCAGGATCAGACACCTGTTTGATTTAACCCTTTGAGTGCCAGAGAGGTATTCTACACATTGCGTTGCAATAAAGTGTTGGAAATCTCTCTGGTGCTCGAAGGGTTAAGGAGTCAGGCAGTCAGCCTTGAAGGAACAGCCGGCAATGAGCAGGACCACCACTTCCCAGAAGCAGTTAATGCATCCACTACTCCCATCAACTTCACCAACCAAGTGATGGGAGCTAGAGGGAGCTCACTGACTACCTTATGTCCTGCTAATGGGAAACCAGTATATATATGTCTATCTATGTGTGTATGTATGTACATATGTATGTATATATGTAACATCAAATGTTTAATTATGGGTCTAACCAACTGCACCATAGGGAGTAAATAATTCCTAACATTTCCATTGATTAGAATTGGGCTTTTAACCCCTTGAACTCTAGAGATGTCTTCAATGCATTCAACAGGATAAGCCCAATTGAAAATTGTAAATTTTATCTGGTCCCAATTGTGCAGTTGGTTTTGCCAAGAAATACCCCCTTTCTTTGTGACAGACACAAAAACACTGTGGCTGTAATTACACAGTATCATGCATATCAGATCTGAACACAGGCCACTTATATATATTAGTGAAAAACAGACATACTGCCCAACTAACATACTAACACACGTATAGAGACACACACACTGATACACATACAGGGGAACACACACACATTCATACACACACACACACACGTACTAACACACTGATACACACACAGACAAGCATACACACTGATACACTTACACACATATAGCAAACACACTGACACTTATACACATACAGGGGTGGGCCATAATGGGGTGGAACACAAGGGGCGGAGCCAAGGGGGCAGCAAAATGAGGTTTTGCTTAGGGTGGCAAAAATCCTTGCACCAGTCCTGCAGCCACTCCTATGCACATCTCTGCAAGGAATTCTGTGATTTTGACAGGAGTGTCCATGGGGGTGAAATCCGCCAGCCACTCTTGTTAAAACCTCTGTAAGGCATTGCATGGACTGCAACTAATGGAATTGCAGGGTGGGCATGATTTTAAGAGGAGTGACCTGCAGGAATCTGCACTGCCTGCAACTAATGGAATTGAAGGCAAACATGATTTTGACAGGAGTGACGTGGGGCATAATCTCTGCAAGTACTTTCACGTCCTTCACATTTCTCCCATTTTGAAACATTGCCTGCAAACATCTAACCACACTCGAAGGGTTAAGTGAAAGCACACTATTAATGCACTAACCATGCAATAAATTTAAACAAACCGGTTCAGTGTTCCTCTCTCCATGTAGAGCTGGCCTTCTCTACCCCTGTGGGTAAAGAGAATGGAAGTACCACTGCAGAAAGGAACACAACATCAGAGGCTTTAAATGTATTGTAGGAGACACTTTCTACATGAACAATCTGCTCCTGCTTAACGCTCTATGAGCCAGATCTCCTGTTGGTGCAAGGCACTGGGTCAAAGGCCTCAACTTCAACAGCCCTCCTCTATCTCTTCACTCTTAGAACATCCCTCTACAATTCACATTGCCTATACAATCATAAAAATACTTACACTCTCTCCAGCCCCCCACTTTGCCTACAAAAAGAACATCTGACCCTCTCTCTCACCCTCCTGCCACCCCCCACCCCCAATAATCACCCACCTTCCCCATATCTAAATTAGCCACATCATCTCTCAGGTCATGCAGTCACTTACTTCCACATGAGACCGCATTACCAGACAACCTCCGTTCACACACACTTTGACAGGAACACTACCACACGCTGTTGGATAGCCACATAATTGGAGTGCTGTTGAAGAGACACATGATTGGAGCTCTGGTGAGAGGGGAAATCTAGGTGCTGCTGCCTCTGCTGGAGAATGACAACCTACTCCTCAAAACACTACAGTTCATGTATTTGTGCAGGTGTATATGTGTCTGAGTGTGTATATCTGTGGATGTCTGACAGTGTCTATGTGTCTGAATGTGGATGTGTAACAATGTGCATGTGTAAGACTATGTTTATGTGATTTGCCCACAACTAACGTATTACATATATAAATAATAAAAATAACATTTTATATAAACTTACTTGTTGTTTTTAAATACAAATAAGCATTTATTTTTAAGGATTTTAGATTGGGAGAAGATCTGATTTTTTTCAGGTAGATTATTACAGACTTTTGGAGCTCCTAAAGAGAAGTCAGATCAACCAGTTTCTTTCTTGTAGCGTGGAATGCTCAGTGAGCTGTTACCAGTGGAGTGGAGGTAATAGTCAGTATGGAAAGCTGGAGTGAGCATACTGCTCAGGTAGTGTGGGATAGTCAGTGAGCTGTTAGCAATGGAGTGGAGGTAATAGTCAGTATGGAGAGCTGGAGTGATCATACTGCTCAGGTAGTGTGGGATAGTCAGTGAGCTGTTAGCAGTGGAGTGGAGGTAATAGTCAGTATGGAGAGCTGGAGTGAGCATACTGCTCAGGTAGTCTGGTCAGGTTACACAGCAGCATGCAGCAGAAAGAAAGTAAATAAAATGACAGGAAAGGAGGGGAGGTTAAGATGGAAGGAAATGGGGAGAAAGAAAGGTATGAGTGAGTTCTCAGCAGACATAAGATGACTTTTATCAATTATTAAGCATGATTAATGCAGTGAATGCATTAAAGGTATTACAACAAACACAACATAAAAGTATTTTCTCCGAGCATAAAAAAGGAACTGATGAAAAAACCTCTGCATATGTTTGTTCCAGACATCCTGACCGCCAGTATCCAGCAAACAAAAACTATGGTCTCTAAGGTCCAGAAAGTGCAATATACTCTGCAGTCTGTCCAGTAGCAATGATTGCACAGCTCCAAATCAGGTGAAAGTGCCAGTGGAGGTATAATGGACAGTCATAATATCAAATCAGCACACCATACCATAGTATACAATATAGGAGCTCCTGGGGGAAGTTGCACTAACAGTCGATAAGGGACCAAGATCTTGAACTTGTGATGTAATTGCACAGTTTCCATCTCGTCATATGCATTAAGATGTCTTCACCATCATTTCTCTCTGAATACATCACAAAGACACCAACATATCTATGCTAGTGCCATGCCTTAGCCAGGTTTACAAAGTTGCAGTGTCTACTTTGAAAATGGCTCATTTGCATATTGAAATACAGCTTAATGAGCCGTTGTTATATTTCTTTGGGTGTATTAAAATGCTCATTTTGGTATTCACAACAAGCTCCAATAGCTGGGTGTGTTGTTGGAGGGCACAGTCTCAACTTACCCATAATGGAATGGTGTTGTTGGGATATACCCATAGTTCTCTATAGAGCCACAGAGGACAGATTGCTGCCTCTACTGGAGCGTAGAGACAGCAGCTGTCCCGCCTTAATCCTCCAAGTTCCATAGTGAATGGCACCACAGTATTCTTCAATGTGTTTCACACCCCTATGGCACCAAAGTTGTTATAACAGACAGTCCCCTGATCACTTCAAATATTAGTCACAGACACTGAGAACCGACAAAGCAGCTGTTACATGTAACAGCTTCTCTGTCAGTTCTGTCTTTACATGAACCAGCTGATCCGCTGTTTGAAGTCCACAGCGGACCATCCGCCATTCAGCTGATTCATGCAAATAGAAGTCTCAGAAGGCAAACAGAGTGCCTTGCGAGTCTTCGGTTTACATGAATCAGCTGATCAGCGGATAGTCCGCTGTGAACTTGAAGCATCTGATCAGCTGGTTCAGGTAAAGAAAGAACCGTCAGAGAAGCTGTTTCATATATCATCTGCTTTGTCAGTTCTCGGTGTCTGTGACTAATATTTGAAGTGATCAGGGGACTCTCTGTTTTAACAACTTTGGTGCCAGAGGGGTGTGCAACACATTGCAGAATACTGTGGAACTGTGAAGGATATGTAAAGCAGGGAAGGGGATTATTTATGTTATAACTGTCATTGGTACAGGTTTATGGAATGCTTTGCAGAGCAATATGTTGTACACCCCTCTGGTACATAAAGTGTTAAGATTACTATGTGCCGTAGGTAAAGTTTAAGGTCCTGTTATCCTGTAGGAACTGTCATGTCTGCCATCCAGGACTGATTGAAAGCATTATCTCATTAACCAGAAAGCAATGGAAATTTTCACATCAGCTGTAAGAATTTTCAGGTCACAGTAAGCTAGTACCGGGTCCGTTGGAGGATCTTCAGCAGTTATTGAAACAGAAATCCTTAACTGGAACAGTCTACAAAGTGTGCTTGTAAACCACACCTAACACAGAGTTGTACATACTGTGTCAAGTAGTAATAAATGGTACAATCTATATAAGGGTTATTAATTGGAATCTCAAAATTCACGTTTTTACTCAAAACCTTTATACAAAACAAGGAAGCTCTTTGCACCCTGGATAAGAAGCAAAGCGCCATATTATTAAGAAGAGCGTAAATGAGGGAAGAACTAAATCTAACATGGAAATATATTAAGGAGCAGCAATGCATAACTTTCCATTATCTTTTTGAGTGTCAGGGAGGTATACAATACATTGTAATGCGTTACATTGGTGGACTCTTGGGTTATACAGGTAGTGGCAGAGGGGTACAGGATCCCTTTCAATTCTTCTCCTTCAGGTTTTTCCCTTCATGCACTCCTCAGGGTGTAGAGAAATGCCGTCTGTTCAACTGCGCCATCCAGACCCTTCTGGACAAGGAGGTTCTGGAGACGTTTCCTGTTCAGGACAGGGGTTTGGGTTTTTACTCAAACCTGTTTGTGGCTTCCAAGAAGGACGGCGGCTGTCGTCCAATTTTGGACTTGAAGGATCTCAATTCCTTTGTGGTCAAGACTCATTATCACCAGGAGTCCTTAAGGACGGTGATTGCTGCCATGTCCCCTGGGGAATTCCTTCCTTCTCTGGATCTTCAGGACATAGCTGCACATCGCCATGCATTGAGAGAGCCAGCAGTACCTCAGATTTGCCTATGACCACAGGCATTTTAAGTTTTCCGCTCTTCCCTTTGGCCTGACTACAGCTCCTCAAGTCTTCAATCGTGTCCTGGGAGCCTTAGCGTCTGTCCTCCATCGGAACGGCATCAGAGTCAGTCCATACATGGACGACCTGCTTCTGAAAGTCCCTTTCTCTTCATGTGGAACTGAGTCTATCGTGGTGGCTCAACCTCTCCAATCTGCTGAAGGTCAAGCCTTTCCTTATGTCCTTCTGGACCCGGTGACGACGGATGCCAGCCTATCCGGCTGGGGAGTGGTCTTGGGCCACCTGAATGCTCAAGGACGGTGGTCTCTGGAGGAATATCTCCTTCCCATCAAGGTCTTGGAGCTTCGGGTGATATTACCTGCCCTTCTCCACTGGACGCGCCAGATGGAGGACTGCCCGTTCCGGGTTCAGTCCAACAATGCTACGACAGTGGCAACAAGCAAGGCGGAACAAGAAGTCTCGCAGCATGGTTAGAGGTCGAGACTTTTGTCCTGGGCAGAGGAATATGTTCCTGCCATATCCGCAGTTCACATTCCCGACATAGTCAATGTCCTGGCAGACTTCCTCAGTCGATACACAATGGACAGCGGAGAGTGGAAACTGCATCCTGAGGTGTTCTATGTTATTGTTCAGAGGTGGTGTCTTCCATGCATCGACCTGATGGCGACAAGACAAAACTGGAAGACTCTGACGTTCTGTTCTCGCTATAGGGATCTTCTAGCTCTAGCAGTGGATGCTATGTCCATTCCTTGGTTATTTCCTCTAGCTTCCATCTTTCCTACCATTCCCATGTTGCACAGGGTGATAAGAGAACTCAGACTGGAGCTCTGTCCAGTCTTTCTGATTGCTCCATTCTGGCCTCGCCGGTCTTGGTTTCTGGAGCTTCTGGATCTATCAGTGGCGGAGCCTTTCTGGCTCCCTTGCCGTCTGGATCTTCTTCTACAGGTTACTTGTGGAAGGAGTATGTCCATCATCTAGCTTTGACGGCTTGGACATTGAATCCACACCACTGTGGAAGAAGGGGTTTTCTTCTGGTGTGGTGGCGACTATGCTTGGTGCACGCAAGCCTGTACCATCGAGTCTGGTCTTCCTTGTTGGTGTGCTGATAAGAACCTATCTCTGGATTTTGATTTTCCTATGGTCCTGGCCTTCCTAAAGGAAGGTGTAGACAAGGGCCTCATTTGAGTTCCCATAAGGTTCAGGCATCGGCTCTCTCTGTTTTTCGTTCAGAGGCTCATTGCTATTCTTTATGATGTCTAGGGTTTCTCCCAGGTCATTGCTCATACTTGTCCTGTATTTCAGACTCCTGCTCCTTAGTGGGATCTTAACTTGGTTTTGGGCATCCTTCAGATCCCTCCCTCTGAGTCTTTGGCTACTATTCCTCTACATCTGCTGACGTAGTATATTGGCCTTTCTCCTGGCGATCTTGTCTGTTCACCATGTCGCTGAGTTGCATGCTCTGTCTTGTAAACCACCCTTTTTGGTGTTTCACTAAGACATGGTGGTGCTTCGCACTTGTCAGGAGTTTCTCCTGATGGTGGTTTCTGAGTTCCTCATTAATCAGGAGATTGTGGCTCCTTCTTTTTGCCCTGACCCTTCCTCTGACAAGGAGAAGGATCTCCACTTGTTAGATGTGGTGCGTTGTATCAAGTTTTATGTTCATTGCACTGAGTCCATTAGACAATAAAAAGCGCTGTTCATCATTCCTGAGGGCCCCAGGGCAGGGAGACCTGCATCCAAGTGACTACTGCATCTTGGATCAAGTCCACTATTCGTAAAGCTTACGAGCTAAGGAAGAAACCTGTTCCCTTTCGGGTCACGGCTCATTCTACTAGATCTATTGGGGCTTCTTGGGCTTACAAGAATCAGACCTCCGCTGATCAGTTGTGCAAGGCTGCCACTTGGTCGTCTGTGCACACCTTTTCGAAGCACTACCGTGTTGATGTGATGGCATTGGCTGTTGCCAGGGAGGAAGATCCTGGAAGCTGTCTTGCCTGTCTAGGATCTTCTTTGGTGCTTCCTTCACTTTTGAGCCCTGTTGACTCTAGTTCAGTGTTCTGTGTTACAGTTCCTGGGGTGTTGTTACCTCTATTCAGTGTCCGTTGACACTTCATTTGTTTTGTGGACTATCTCTGATCTGATGGTTCATATTTGCTCTGGTGACTTTGGGGGCCTGCCGCCTGGTCCTTGCCTTACTTCCCGCCTCTGGGAAACTCAATGGTTGGACATCCCAAAGTTACCAGTAACTTGTATTGGACGACAGAGAAAAGAGGATTTTAGTCTTACCTGTTAAATCCTTTTCTCTTAGTCCATACAGGCTAGTGGTCTCCCACACTGTTAAGGGACCATGCTTGGCTCTACTGTGGCAGAATGTGGGGGTCCTTTCGGGTTCACGCTCACAGGACTCTTCTATTCCTTCTCACTACCTAGTCAATAGTTAGTGTCTCAAATCTTCCTGGAACTGATTGGCTAGCAGTAGCCATGGAGGGAAGGTAGGCTCCACCCCCTGCATTCACTTCTCAGAATTGTTCCTGCCTACTTAAAGGGCTGTTCGCCTACCCAAAGTTACCAGTAACCTGTATGGACTAAGAGAAAAGTATTTAACAGGTAAGACTAAAATCATCTTATATTATAGGGCCTTTCCTGTTGAATAAACTAAGGGTACCCCCACTGCTGATAGATGCATATTTCCAGAGTTATTACAGTTTCAACCTGTCTTTATTTACATTAGCATTGCCCTCTAGTGGTCAAATTCCAATTAGTTATCCTATATAATAATTCGCTAAAACGTGTGTAACGCCGCAGTCATGTGCAGTAGAGACTGTTATGCGTGTTGCAGTCATGCGCAGTGGAGACTGCCCGCGCTGCGGCTGATACAGAGTTGGACAAGCCGCGGCGCAGGCAGACTCCACTGTGCATGACTGCCCCGCAACTGGCTGGCAGTGGCACTGTGGCCCGTGTAACGGGCTCTTCAACTAGTTCTGTTATATTCTATTTGAGAGGATAGTCACTGACAAACAGCGGAACTGATCTTTAACTCACTGAATGCTAGAGAGGTCTCTAATACATTGCAAAGCAAAGTTGCAAAAGACCCCCAGTCTTAAACCTTTTTTCATGCCAGAGTTGCACACCCCTCTGGCATGCAAAGAGTTAAGGTTTAAAGATTTGTTTCTTATTGATACTTACTTAAAGGGATAGTAATGCTTAATATGGAAAACATACAGTACTGTGCAAAAGTCTTAGGCAAGTGTGAAAAAATTCTGCATCGTATAAATGTTTTCAGAAATAGACATGTTCATGGTTTATTTTTATAAATTAACAAAATGCATTGTAAGTGAACAGAAGAAAAATCTAAATCAATTCTTCTAGGTATACTTGCACAAAGTCAGGGATTTTGTAGGCACATAGTCAGATGTATGATTAAACAATTATACCAAACAGGTGGTAATAATCATCAGTTTAATATGTGGGTTGAAACACAATCATTAACCAAAACAGAAAGGAGGAATAAAACAGGGTGAGGAAAAGCCAAACTCTGCTAACAAGGTGAGGTTGTTGAAGATAGTTTAATGTCAAAAGTCATATACCATGGCAAGACTGAGCACAGCAACAAGACAAGAACATTTAAAATATTTGTCTGTAGCAGAAGGCAGTTTGTTCGCCAAAGGGTTGGAGATTGGTACAAGAATGAGTGTCTGTAGGCAACAGTGAAGCATGGTGGAAGTTCCTTGCAAGTTTGGTGTCACGGTTTCCCCAGAGATGTTCAGGAGTCAGTACGGTATAGTTAAATGCAAATTATTAAAATATAAATAAGGTAGTACACAATCGTAATATAGCAAGAACAAGCAGAGAGTCACAAGCCAGCAAGCACTGCTATCAGAAATAGTAGGCTGCCAAAGTTGATCACACTGCTGGAGACTAGGCCTCAGCCGCTGGTAGTCTCTTCTGGAAACAGGAGCAGGAACTGGAACACATCTTGATCTGACTTAGTGAGGGAGCTATCTGATTCATGCCTGCAGTCAGAAATGTAGCAGAGGATACCTGACTCACGCCTGCAGTCAGTAGGGAGAAAGAGGAAGCTTTACTACAAATTGGGTGTCTGCTAGGTACAGGGGAATAACAAGAGAATAGTCAGCTAGAGCCACAGGTCAGCACCAGATTGGATGGTCAGACAAGCCAGGTCATACACAGAGCCACAGGACACAGAACTGCTTTGTACAACAATGCAAGGGCAACTGAGTCAGACTCAGGATGCCATTTAAACACCTCCTCAGGAAGTAGGTAGGAGGAGCAGGCTCAGTGGCGGCGCTCAAAATAAGGTAAGCTGTAATAATATCCCCCCAAATGCCCCCCCCCTCCGCGGAGCCAGCCAGGGTTTGTCAGGAAATCACGCATTAAATCTGTGCACTAAAACAGGAGCGTGAACATCTCCAGCTGGAACCCAGGAGCGCTCCTCTGGACTGTATCCCTTCCAATGAATAAAGTACTGTAGGCGCCCTCGAACCAAACGGGAATCCAGAATATTTTGAACTTCATACTCCTCTTGATCTGCAACTCTCACGGGAGCAGGATGGACAAGAGCAGAGGTATACCGGTTGCACACCAAGTGCTTTAACAGGGAAACATGGAAGACATTATGAATGTGCATATTGGCAGGGAGCTCCAATACATAAGCACCAGGTTAATTATGCGCAGCACACGGAAAGGACCAATGAATCGAGGAGCCAATTTGTTTCAAGGAACCTGGAGGTGCAAGTTACCGGAAGACAACCACACTCTGTTCCCTACCTGGAAGGTAGGTGCCGGCAGTCGCCTGCGGTCAGCCTGCCTTTTTTTGTCGCTGCACGGATCCATGTAGGGTATGCTGTTCCCGAACCCAATGGGAACAGAGTACCCTCAAATGCTCGTCAAGAGCTGGAATCGCTTGTACTTGGAAGGTCTCAGGAGGAACCGAGGGTTGGAACCCATAGTTGACCAAGAACAGGGAATTCTGAGTAGACGAGTTAACAGCACAATTCCTGGCAAACTCCGCCCAAGGTAACAGGGTAGCCCAATTATTATGGTGGTCAGAGTTATAGCAGCGGAGGAATTTTTCTAAGGCTTGGTTAGACCTTTCTGTCGCACTTTTAGATTGCGGGTGGTACACTGAGGAGAATGCCAATTCAATTCCCATCTGAGCACAAGAACACATCCAGAAGTGTGGCACAAATTGGCTTCCTCTATGGGACACAATTACTTTGGGTTTGCCATGGAGTCGGAAAACCTCCTGTAACGGTTTGTTTGACACTCAGACACAGTAGGTTTGGATAAAACACAGTTTTATTGAACAGTTGCAGTAAACAATAACCCTCATGGGTCCAGTAATATATGACACAATATAGTACTGACACAGGACAGGTTACAGTGAGATATACCCACATGGGTCCAGTATATGCAAAGCACAACAACACAATATACTGACACTGGTCAGGTGACTCGTGTGATTCTCAAGCTAGGCAGCACTGAATGGCTTACTATTAGGCCAGGAGGACTGACAGGCCCTAATAGTGCGAGGCCCTTTGAGACTCTCACTCTGAAGAGAGTGCACAATATTGACTAACGCCCAAATAGACAACGGAGACCAGAGCAACTTATGGACTGCCGAAGCAGTAGCGGAGAACTGGCAACGAGCCCGGAGAGGCACCCAACCGAAGACTGCACGGATGGATAGCTGGTGAACTGGCACTGGTGAAGGGTTAACAAAGTTCAGACCAATGTCGGCTGCACAATCAGGAGAACTGCCTGAAGCGCCCAGAGTAAACCCAACCTCAGCATGAATGGCAGGAAGAGGTCATATCGTGGTGCACGGATGGAATGAACACGCCAGCAATGTCGCCTGGGTGACACCGACAATAATGGAGAGTAGACTGCAAGCGTATAGTGGTTTGAGGTACTGTCTGCAGACAGAGAGGATCCTGGATAACAACCCCAACCAGGGACCGGATGGGGTGTCAGCAGGAGAGATGCACGGCCAAAGGAGCCCAACTGGGCCGGGTCGGTACACAGGCAGGAACGTCAGCCAATCCGAATCGGTACACAGAGCAGGAACATCAGCTGGGCCGGGTCGATACACAGAGCAGGAACGTCAGCCAATCCGGGTCGGTACACAGAGCAGGAACGTCAGCCGGGCCGGGTCGGTACACAGAGCAGGAACGTCAGCCAATCCGAGTCGGTACACAGAGCAGGAACAAGTTGCAGAGTAGTCAGTCCGGGTTGGTACACAGGGAACACACGAAAACAGGAACAAGCACTGGTAACAGAAACACCATGAAAGGGCACTGGAGAAGTGACAAGACCCAGTATTTAAGGACAAATACTGGGCGGGACAAAGTCACTTCAACCAATAGGCGTAAGCAGTAGTGGAAACTGACAGAATGTTGCCAGCATAGCACGGGCACCGTGATACCTCCCTAGCAAAAACCATCACCAATTCCTGCACGGATGGTAAGCCCTTAAGTGGCACGAAGTGAGCCATCTTTGAAAATTTGTCCACAATCATCAATATGACTGTACAGCCCATGGAGCATGGGAGGTCGACCATAAAATTGATAGATAGATGTGACCAGGGACGTTCCTCATTGGCCACTGGCTGGAACAAGCCCACTGGCAGGTGTCTAGGTGACTTATTTTGAGCACATGTTGTGAAGGCAGCACAATCAGACCGGAGATTAGGCCACCAGAATGCTCGAGACAAGGACCAAATCAATTGGTCGCAACCAATGTGGCCAGCAATTTTTGAGGCATGATTGGTCTCCATCAGCTTAATGCGCAACTGCGCCGGAACGAAGCAGTGGCCATCAGGTTTGTCAGCCGGTGCTGAAGCTTGAGCAGCCAAAATCTCTTCTCCCAGAGGAGAAGTAATACAGGTTTGTATAGTAGCAAGGATACATAGTCATAATATAGCAAGAACAAGCAGAGAGTCACAAGCCAGCAGGCAATGCTATCAGAAATAGTAGGCTGCCAAACTTGATCACACTGCTGGAGACTAGGCCTTAGCCATTGGTAGTCTCTGCTAGAACCAGGAGCAAGAACTGGAACACAGGATCTTGATCCAATGTAGTGAGGGGGCTACCTGACTCACGCCTGCAGTCAGAAATGTAGCAGAGGATACCTGACTCACTCCTGCAGTCAGTATGGAGAAAGTGGAAACTTGACTCACGCCTGCAGTCAGATTAATCTCTAGTCTAATAGATCCCCAGGTCCGCACCAAGTTGGGTGTCTGCTAGGTACAGGGGAATAACAAGAGAATAGTCAGACAGAGCCACAGGTCAGCACCAGAGAGGGTAGTCAGACAAGCCTGGTCATACACAGTTCAGGTAGTCTGCCAGAGCCACAGGTCTGCACCAGATTGAGTGTCCACTATAAGGATAAGGCAGGAGAATAGTCAGACAGAGCCACAGGTCAGCACCAGATTGGATGGTCAGTCAAGCCAGGTCATACACAGAGCCCAAGGACACAGAACTGCTTTGTACAACAATGCAAGGGCAACTGAGTCAGACTTAGGCTGCCATTTAAACCCCTCTGTCACAAGCGGAGGCTATAGGCCCTGCTGAAACAGTGGGGAGAGTGTGGGAGTGAAAGTGTTAACAATACCAGACCCCTGGTTACCTGTTACTATTCCTAGCAACCACCAAATTAACCCCTGAAATCCCTCCTGCACTATCACCCCAGTACTACAATTTGCTGCCACCACCAAGACTTTATATCTGGACGTCTTAGTTTACCCCAAACACAACAGAATACAGTATAAAATCACCTTAATAATCAGACATATATAATTAACTCTTTAGTAGCGTGTTCTAACTGAGCTTCCTTCAGAGTAGTGAGTTCATATTAGAGAACAGAGACAAGAGCTGATTAATTGAACATTTAATCTGAAAAAAGGCTTCACAGTGCTGGTTACAAAAATACAGAAATAAAGGACATACAGAAATAAAGATTATACATTGGCAAAACAGTCCATAAAATAAAATGGGAGAAACACAAGAAATTCTTAAATACAATTACCGATATTTTAAGAGTCCTTGGGAACTTCGACTGTTATATCCCTCTTCAGTTGTGAAATTCACTGTTTTCATCCAAAAACCCATATTATATAGGAGTCCACAGTTGCTTCTAAGAGCCCAAACCCCCTGGGTGTTACCTGGGAGGGTCAGGGGTCTGGCCTGACCATTTACAGCCCACTCAATCAGACCTGTCAGGGATCTTACTGCAGAGTTCTACCTGAAAAATCATAAGGCTTCCCAAAACATGCAACCCACAGCACACCTCTATAATGTTATAATAATCATATTCTGGACACCAAACACACTGGGTCTAACTGGTTGCAAAGTGACTATTCTTGTAACTCAAAGCAGGAGCACCTCCCCCTGGCATGTTTGGTACCCACCAAAAGGGTAAAACCTGGGCATTCTGAATATATATTTGTATTGAACCTTTTTACACTATATATACATATTCTCCCTATTTCAGGTTATTTGGGTGTCCCCTGGATGACCTTCATCAGAGCAGATCTTCCAATACATTTTATAGTAACCCTACATCCTGCTCTGGAGATGTTATCTACCCAGCTAACTGTATGGCCTAGGACTGGTGCACTTCGACTCAGGAAGTAGGGAGGAGGAGCAGGCTTAGAGGAAGGAAGTAGGTAGGAGGAGACTACAGGAAGCATAGCATAAAACAGAGGCCTGCTTCACTCTGAAGCCTTGCGCCTGCAGACGACACATGGAATGATGCCGAGCGACCCTGAAGCTGCGACACTGGAAACAAGGAGAGCTGTGACATATGGCCTGCATTTCCGCAAATGGAGTTGGGATTTAGTCAGAATTAATGGTCTCCTCAATGCTGCAGGCAGATACTTATCCATCACTCAGTGCCATCAGGGAGACATCTGATTGGCCCCAAATGTATTCAGAGTATGACAACGACCCCAAACATACAGCCAAAGTCATTAAGAACTATCTTCAGTGTAAAGACAAACAAGGGGTTCTGAATGTGATGGTATGGCCCCCACAAAGCCCTGATCTCAACATCATTGAGTCTGTCTGGGATTACATGAAGGGAGAGAAGCAGCTGAGGCTGCCTAAATCCACAGAAGAACTTTGCTAGTTCTCCAAGATGTTTGGAACAACCTACCTTCTGAGTTCCTTAACAAATTGTGTGCAAGTGTACCTAGAAGAATTGATGCTGTTTTGAATGCAAAGGGTGGTCTTACCAAATATTGATTTATTTTCATTTTTCTCCTATTCACTCACTATGCATTTATTAATTGATAAAAATAAACTATTAACATGTCTATTTTTGAAAGCATTCTTACTTTACAGCATTTTTTACACCTGCCTAAGACTTTTGTACAGTTCTGTATATTGCAGATTGTATCCTTTTATTTAAACATGGGTACTCCCACCGCTGAGAGATGTTTCATTCCAAAATTAGTTCAGCTCAACATTGCTGTTTTTTGGGTGCGGTGCCTTCATGGTAAATTTACCATAACTCTCCAAAGACTAATGAAGCAACCGCGCCACCGTAATATTTCATAGAGATATATGTATGCAAATTGGGAGGCAAGATAGAAAGATAAAACAAACTCCCCAACCACTGCGCCTCTTCCCACAGTATGCCCTCAAAAATATTGATAAAAAGAGGGAGAGGGAAAACACAACAACATAAACAACAGTATATATGAACAATAAATAGACAACAAACACAAATACTCTGGAATCTTGATTTTCTTCCTTTCAATGTATTACGCTGTATGAGTCCAATGCTGCACGTTTCCAAGGAGTAATATTTCAGGCCATAAATGTACCGCACAAAAAAAAAAATACAAATTCAATACAAATTCAAACGGCAATAACTTTTGAATTAAACACCTCTTAACCGTTGTAGTACCCATGTTTTACTCAGTAGGTTAAACCCTGCAATATCATTTTCTTCATATTAAGTGTTATTATCCCTTTACGGGTGAAAATATGCACCTTATGCAGAAAGCTAAAAAAGAAAAAATCTGTAAAAAGCTAACGGCAAAATGTCTCATTTAAATCTATGAGAATATGGATGTTTTTTTTTATCCCTTATAGTAAAGTCGATATATTCCATGAGTGCACCTGTTTAGCTTCCTGCATAAGGCCCAATACATTTTGTATTCATTGTCTATGCCCCACTGGCCAATCTGTTTTCAGTAAAAGCAAAATGTCAGTCTTGGTTATGTGAGGAGTTGAGTTCTGTAACATGACAGGCCTTTCCTCCTCCTGATTTCAGTCTGGGATTGAAAGGGACAGAGCAGATTTCCTGTGTAAAGAACAGCTGCTCTGACGCTTCCCCTTTGTCATCCGATGAACGCCTGGCTCATCTATAGGATGGTGCAACCCGTTCTTCTGTTAAATGAAGCAGCCATGGGATTTCTAAAGCTCTTGTCTTCTCTTGTGTCTGTATCCCTAGAGATAATAATGGGGTTGCTCACATTTCTTTTTACTTCTATCTCAGTGCCAGAGATAATACGCTTAAATAATAATTTATGTGAAACTGGACTCAAAGTAAATCTACACCATGTATGCAATAAAATACAATAAGGAGCGTACAAACAAAACAACTCCCCTCAGAGAAAAAAAACAGTCTACTTTTGTGCATTAAATTATACATCATACCTTCCAACATTTCAAATGGCCAAAGAGGGACTGTTTTGTTTTAGGTGGTGTTGCTGGGGTGTGGCTGGTGGGAGGGCATTAATGTGAATATTTAGGTTATTTTATTGCCTATTGACACCTCTTTGTGTAACTGAATAAATTATTTAGAAAAAGACCATTTTTATTTTAGTTAAACAGACTAATTTATAAACACATATACTGAAGTTTAAACAAACATTAATGTGAGTTTTATTGCTGTGAAGCAATGTGATACACTTATATACACACCACACAGTCTGATATCCTAAACACAGTGACACCAGGGTGATACACTTATATACACATCACACAGTCTGATCTCCTAAACACAGGGACACCAGGGTGATACACTTCTATACACACCACACAGTCTGATATCCTAAACACAGGGACACCAGGGTGATACACTTATATACACACCACACAGTCTGATCTCCTAAACACAGGGACACCAGGGTGATACACTTATATACACAGCACACAGTCTGATCTCCTAAACACAGGCACACCAGGGTGATACACTTATATACACAGCACACAGTCTGATATCCTAAACACAGGGACACCAGGGTGCTACACTTATATACACAGCACACAGTCTGATATCCTAAACACAGGGACACCAGGGTGCTACACTTATATACACAGCACACAGTCTGATCTCCTAAACACAGGCACACCAGGGTGATACACTTATATACACAGCACACAGTCTGATATCCTAAACACAGGCACACCAGGGTGATACACTTATATACACAGCACACAGTCTGATATCCTAAACACAGGGACACCAGGGTGCTACACTTATATACACACCACACAGTCTGATCTCCTAAACACAGGGATATCAGGGTGATACACTTATATATACACACCACACAGTCTGATCTCCTAAACACAGGGACACCAGGGTGATACACTTATATACACAGCACACAGTCTGATCTCCTAAACACAAGGACACCAGGGTGATACACTTATATACACAGCACACAGTCTGATATCCTAAACACAGGGACACCAGGGTGATACACTTATATAGACACCACACAGTCTGATCTCCTAAACACAGGGACACCAGGGTGATACACTTATATACACAGCACACAGTCTGATATCCTAAACACAGGGACACCAGGGTGATACACTTATATACACACCACACAGTCTGATATCCTAAACACAGGGACACCAGGGTGATACACTTATATACACAGCACACAGTCTGATATCCTAAACACAGGGACATCAGGGTGGGACAGAGGGATTTGGGTCTCAAAGAGGGCATGCCCTGACTAAAGAGGGACACTTGGGAGGTAAAGACCTCTAATATCACCTAAAGAGAGACACTTGGGAGGTATGGATCCCTAATATCACCTAAAGATGGACACTTGGGAGGTCTTCACCCCCTAATATCTCCTAAAGAGGGACACATGGGAGTTATGTATCTCTAATATCTCCTAAAGTGGAATGCTTGGAAGGTATGTACCCCTAATACCTCCTAAAGAGGGATACTTTGAAGGTTTGTACCCCTAATATCTCATATAGAGGCATACATGGGAGGTATAGATCCCTAATGTCTCCTAAAGAGGGTCACTTGGGAGGCATGGATTCCTAATATCTCCTAAAGAGGGACACTTGCAACATAGAAGACAAATAATCATTCTCAAATGTCTCATTGATTTAAATAAGGCTTTTAACCTCTTCAGTACTAGAGAGGTCTTCTAGTGGCAAAACTAATAGTAGTTCAGCACTGGGGCCAGCAGAGCAGGAGGGGTTCGGGAGCTCCCCCTGCAATATTTCAGGTGTCACTGAGGATCCCTCTCTGCTTCTTTTACCCCTGTCACAATCAGCAGCCTTCCTGTGACTTCTTACCTCATGCCCACCTCCCAAGTGTCCCGCTTTAGTAAGGACATTCCCTTTTTGAGACTCAATTCCCTCTGTCCCACACTGGTGTCCCTGTGTTTAGAAGATCAGACTGTGTGCTGTGTATATAAGTGTATCGCCCTGGTGTCCCTGAGTTTAGGAGATCAGACTGTGGGGTGTGAATATAAGTGTATCACCCTAGTGTCCCTGTGTTTAGGAGATCAGACTGTGTGGTGTGTATATAAGTGTATCACCCTGGTGTCCCTGTGTTTAGGAGATCAGACTGTGCGGTGTGTATATAAGTGTATCACCCTGATGTCCCTGTGTTTAGGAGATCAGACTGTGTGGTGTGTATATAAGTGTATCACCCTGGTGTCCCTGTGTTTAGGAGATCAGACTGTGTGGTGTGTATATATAAGTGTATCACCCTGGTGTCCCTGTGTTTAGGAGATCAGACTGTGTGGTGTGTATATAAGTGTATCACCCTGGTGTCCCTGTGTTTAGGAGATCAGACTGTGTGGTGTATGTATAAGTGTATCACCCTGGTGTCCCTGTGTTTAGGAGATCAGACTGTGTGGTGTGTGTATATAAGTGTATCACCCTGGTGTCCCTGTGTTTAGGAGATCAGACCGTGTGGTGTGTATATAAGTGTATCACCCTGGTGTCCCTGTGTTTAGGAGATCAGACTGTGTGGTGTATGTATAAGTGTATCATCCTGATGTCCCTGTGTTTAGGAGATCAGACTGTGTGATGTGTATATAAGTGTATCACCCTGGTGTCCCTGTGTTTAGGAGATCAGACTGTGTGATGTGTATATAAGTGTATCACCCTGGTGTCCCTGTGTTTAGGAGATCAGACTGTGTGATGTGTATATAAGTGTATCACCCAGGTGTACCTGTGTTTAGGAGATCAGACTGTGTGGTGTGTGTCTATAAGTGTATCACCTTGATGTCCCTGTGTTTAGGAGATCAGACTGTGTGGGGTGTGTATATGTGTATCACCCTGGTGTTCCTGTGTTTAGGAGATCAGACTGTGTGGTGTGTATATAAGTGTATCACCCTGGTGTCCCTGTGTTTAGGAGATCAGACTGTGTGATGTGTATATAAGTGTATCACCCAGGTGTACCTGTGTTTAGGAGATCAGACTGTGTGGTGTGTGTCTATAAGTGTATCACCCTGGTGTCCCTGTGTTTAGGAGATCAGACTGTGTGGTATGTATATAAGTGTATCACCCTGGTGCCCCTGTGTTTAGGAGATCAGACCGTGTGGTGTGTATATGTGTATCATCCTGATGTCCCTGTGTTTAGGAGATCAGACTGTGTGGTGTGTATATAAGTGTATCACCCTGGTGTCCCTGTGTTTAGGAGATCAGACTGTGTGGTGTGTATATAAGTGTATCACCCTGGTGTCCCTGTGTTTAGGAGATCAGACTGTGTGGTGTGTATATGTGTATCACCCTGATGTCCCTGTGTTTAGGAGATCAGACTGTGTGGTGTGTATATAAGTGTATCACCCTGGTGTCCCTGTGTTTAGGAGATCAGACTGTGTGGTGTGTGTATATAAGTGTATCACCCTGGTGTCCCTGTGTTTAGGAGATCAGACTGTGTGGTGTGTATATGTGTATCACCCTGATGTCCCTGTGTTTAGGAGATCAGACTGTGTGGTGTGTATATAAGTGTATCACCCTGGTGTCCCTGTGTTTAGGAGATCAGACTGTGTGGTATGTATATAAGTGTATCACCCTGGTGTCCCTGTGTTTAGGAGATCAGACTGTGTGGTGTGTATAGAAGTGTATCACCCTGGTGTCCCTGTGTTTAGGAGATCAGACTGTGTGGTGTGTATATAAGTGTATCACCCTGGTGTCCCTGTGTTTAGGAGATCAGACTGTGTGGTGTATATATAACTATATCACCCTGGTGTCCCTGTGTTTAACCCCTTAACGACTTGTGCTGTACTATGACCGTCACGGTCCTTGAAATTCTTAAGGACCGATGACGGTCATAGTACGTCACGTACTTTTTACTTACAGCGCTCTACCGGGAGCGCTGTAAGTAAAAATAGGGCCTGAAATTGACCGCTCCAAGATCGGAGCGATCTCTATCAGGACCCATAATGACGCGCCGATACACGCAACAGGTCACGTGTACCAGTGCGTCCACGTGGTTCAATGCGGTCCTTATGGGACGGAAACGTCCCAGGACCGCCGGACGTTAAGGGGTTAAGAGATCAGACTGTGTGGTGTGTAAATAAGTTTATCACATTCCCCACACCAGTAAAACTCACATTAATGTTTGTTTACACTTCAGTATATGTGTTCATACATTAGCCTTTCTACATAAAATACTTTGGTCTTGCTACAAATCATTTATTCATTTACACAAAGAGGTGTCAGTAAGTCATGAAATAACCTAAACAATTTTGGCAATGCCCCACCCACCAGCCGCACTCCAGCAACACCACATAAAACAAGAGTCCCTCTTTGGCCATTTGAAATGTTGGGAAATGTGCTGGAGCCCACAGAGGAAGAGGGGCCCAGGAACTCCCATGGCAATATTTCAGTTGAAATTGAGGATCTTTTTCTGCTTTCGTTACCCCTGTCACAATCAGCAGCCTGCTCCTGACTTCCTTCTAATGAAACAGCCATGCTGATGGATCGTAAAGCAGGAAGTGGGGTGGAGGATAGTGATGAGGTAATGGAGGTAACGTGGGATCCTCATGTACAAGTAAACTGTAGGTGCACCTGTAATGGGGGTGAGGGTGTGTAGTGTGTAAGGCTGCATCTCCATGGGAAAATTAGCTTATCGCTGTTTCGAAATCAACATAACTGTTGGAGTCACAGCGGGATGTCCAACAATACTGGTCACCCCTTGAAAGTCAAATGGTTTAGACTGCCATACCTTCACCACTGCCTTGTAAGCAATAAAGCAACTAATGGGCTGTTTAAACAAAATAGTACTCATTTTAATATACATATATTTTATTTTATGCATTTATGTTTCAGAGGCACACTTTTTTTTTTGCATCTGGCCCCCATTCATTAGTCGCGCCAATGAGGTCTTCAATTCATTGCAAGCCACAATACGTAGATGTTTCATTTGTCCCCTGTGGTGCAGATGGCTTGCCTCAGAATGTCTACAGGTTACTTTTATACATCTTTACTTTTATACATCTAGTCTGCTCATTTTCTTACAGTAAAAACCTCAAACCTTATTTGGTTCTTGGTCTTTTCTTATATTAAGGACAGCCTTATCCCTATCTCATGCATGCTGACAGTCTGTCACTGTATTAACCTCTACCACTTCTGCTGGTAGGCTATTCCACTTATCTACTACCCTCTCAGTGAAGTAAAACTTTCTTACATTACGTCTAAACCTGTGTCCGTCTAGTTTTAGACTATGACCTCTAGTCCTAACATTTTTACTGCTTTGAAATGTACTTCCCTCCTGCACTTTGTTGAATCCCTTCATGTATTTGAATGTTTCTATCATATCCCCTCTCTCTCTTCTAAGCTGTACATGTTCAGATCCTTTAGTCTATCCTGATATTTCTTTTCCTGTAAACCAGTCACCATATTAGTAGGCCTTCTCTGAATTTTCTCTAGATATCTATATCCTTCTGGAGATGGGGTCTTCAGTACTGTACACAATACTCTAGGTGAGGTCTAACTAGAGATCTGTAGAGCAGTGGTTCTCAACTCCTGCCCTCAGGACCTACTAAAAGGCCAGGATTTGATGATTTCCTTGTTAGAGCACAGGTGAGTTGATCAATGTGAATGAGCCTCTGATCACCACACCTGTGCTCTAGCAAAGAAATTCCTAAATCCTGGCCTGTTAGTGGGTCCTGAGGACAGGAGTTGAGAACCACTGCTGTAGAGTGACATGGCCACTTCCCTTTTTCTGCTACTAATGCCCCTAGCTATACAACCCAACACCCGGCTTGCATTCCCCACTGTTTTATTACATTGCCTACTTACCTTTAAGTCATTAATTACTCCCAAATCCCTTTCCTCTGTCTTTGACAGCACAGTATCCCTAATAGTATATTTTTCCTTTGGATTTTTATGACCCAAGTGCATTATTTTACATTTATCGACATTAAACTGCCGCTGCCACACGCTTGTCCATTCGACTAATTTACCTAAATCATTTATCAACTGGCTTATTCCCCCTGGAATGTCTACCTTGTTGCAGATCTTTACATCATCTGCAAAAATGCATACCTTTCCTTGAAGACCTTTTGCAAAATCACTAAAATACCCATCCGGCACATTTGAGTGCCAGATGGGTACACAACACATTGCAGAGCAATACGTTGTGCACTCCTATGGCACTGAAAGGGTTTTATGGGAAGGTAAAATGAATCTGGCGTAAGGTTGAGTTCCTACTGTTACAACTTTTGAATAAAAATATGACTTAATATTTGGAGTGCTTTGTTCGAAAGAAAAATGAAGTATATTGGCAAGTTTGAGGACAAACTTTTTCAGAGTATTTGCTCAGGGACTAGGCTTTGTATAGCATCACAATGGAGGTAATGTGAGATTGCCTGGGAGTCAGTATTAGATAAAATTAACTCACTATGTATTAATGAATATTTATCTTCTATAGAGTTAGGATGTTATGATAAATATCTTCGCAAGTGGTTATCCTGGTTAGACAGTAGGCATAGCAGGGATTATAGATTGTTACTCGGAGCTTAAAGTGGATTTATCACATATAGATAACTAATGCTCATTAGATAGAGCATTTAGTGAAAAAGTTTAATACGTTAGTAATTTAAAAAAAAAAAAATCTGTTATCTATGCAAAAATTCAAGTTTAAAAGGTGCCCCACAGCTTACTTCTGCTTGCCGCACAGAGGCTGCTCCCGTCCCACTAACCAGCATCCTCAGATGACGGAGGATGACTGTCTCTAAGCTGGAGCGATCTCATTGGCTAGATATCGATCTCTGCCAATGAGATCGCTCCAGCTTAGAGAAAGAAAGCCTCTGTCATTGGAGGATGCTGGGTAGTGGGACGGGAGCAGAGGCAGTGCTGCAAGCAGGAAGTAGGCTGCGGGGCACGTTTTAAACTTGAATTTTTGCGCAGATAAGTTTTTTCTCAAAAATAACTAACATATTAAACTTTTTCGCTGAATGCTCTATCTAATGAGCATTAGATATCGATATGTGACAGATCCACTTTAAAGGGATAGTAATACTTCGTTTTAACTTTATTTTATTTTGTAGGCATTAAAAAAACATGAAGAATGATATAAGTCTTATCTCTCAAACCTTTATGGTTTATGAGATATTCACAAGCAAAGTTTCCCCTCCCGCCCCTTTTACCTACTGTAAACAATCTCTTCTCAGATGTGGAATGCAGTCCATAGACTGGACAGATAACAGAAGGGGACACTCTTATTCCTTTGAAAACAATGAAATCCCTGCCCCCCCTTGACAAGCTTTTCAGGTTTTTCTGTTATCTTAATTGAAGATTGTCCCTCTCTGCAGTCTACCTGGGCAGCTCCCTTCTGCCCTGGCTGAAAAGTGTTACATCAGTAAAAGGGGCGGGAGGGGGACACTTTGCTTGTGAATATCTCTTAAACCATAAAGGTTTGGGAGATAAGACTTATATCATTATTCATGTTTTTTTAATGCCTACAAAATAAAATAAAGTTAAAACGAAGTATTACTATCCCTTTAAGGTATTTATTTATAATTTTTTTCCTTCTTTTACTTGCTAAATATTTTTCTATTTAATTTAGTTAAATATCTTTTTTTCTGTTTCTCTTCGTTTTGTTCAAATTCATGTTAATGTAAAAAAATGTAATAAAAATTTTAAGTTAAAGGGATTGTCATGTCTTTTTAAAACAAAACGAAATATTGTAGCTATTAAAAAATAAACTAAATGATCCCAATCCCATCTCTCAAACCTTTATGGTTTGAGAGATATAATGTTTTAAAGTTCTTCCCTCACTGATGTGAGCTGTAAAGCTGAAAGCAGGAGATCTGTGTTGGCCAACTTGAGGTGGCTCTTCAGCAGAGCCGAGATACAGAAACGGTCTACAAAATGTACCTGGTTTTCAAGCACACTTTGTAGACTTCCAATTAAGTATTTCTTTTTAGATCAGACTATTTTGGCTCTGCTGAAGAGCTGCCAGCTGGTCCCAGGACCAGGATCTCCTTCTGTCAGCTAGAGCGCTGATGTTAGGAGGTGTGTGTGTGTGTGGGGGGGGGGGGGAGGACTTTAAAATGTTATATGTCTCAAACCATAAAGAACTGAGAGATGGGACTGGGATCATTTAGTTTATTGTTTTAATAGCGACAATATTTTGTTTTGTTTTGAAAAGACATTACTAACCCTTTAATAACAAAGACTGGTGCTGCCTTGTGCAGTCCCAAAATGTCTCCTGTCAACTGATTGAGGAGGGGGGGTGTAAAAAAAACAAAAAAAAAAAACACAACTGGAACACTATCTGGAGTTCTGCTGCTCTCACCCACACATGCCTGGTTTGTGTGTACAGTGTCTCCAGACCCACTCTGTCAGGCTTTCAAGCTCAATGCAAAGGGTCTGTGGAGGCTTGGTTCAAGTGGGACAGTTTTGTGCTCTTCGAGCTGCAGCACAGATGCACTAGGAGAGAACGGAGTGTCTCCTTAGAGGCCCCAGATCTACCCCCTCCCCCCTTTTTGTTTTTTGCACAGTGGGGCTCACAATACAGCACTGGCTTAATCAGCAGGTCTGTTCCCTGTCTGATGATACCTACCATTTAAAGCAGCTCTAACACATTTTAGTAATATCTAATTTCCTTACTATGGCTAAAAAAAAATCTTAATGGCCGCCATGAATTTTGCATTTGTGCTTCAAGAGATGTAATACAGTGGCTGGGTTCTAAGATACCTTGTCTTTAGGAGTTCCCTGCTTGTGCACAGGTGAGTTCATTAACCCCTTGGTGACAAGGGCTTTTTACACTAGAGGACAAAAGAGATTTTGGCCGATCAAGTGTGCCTTGTTCAAACATTTTCCCTGTAAATCATTAACTACACCCACACAAATAATATAACTTTTTGTAAGGATGGGTAGAGCTTTCTTTTGAAACCCTTCATTTAGTTTGATTATAATATAAAAAATAGGAAAAACATAAAAAACCCACATTTTCCATAGGTTTTCCTGTGATGATTTGTACACATTTCAAAAAATACCCTCAATTATATTTATTTGCCCTAAATTTGGGAATACCTGTTACGCCAAGGATTTTAATTTTTTTAAAGGGTTAGTAATGTCTTGTAATAATAATATTGTAGATATTCAATAAATAAATACATTGATGTCAGTCCGATCTCTCAAACCTTTATAGTTTGAGAGATATACAATGATAAAGTTCCCCTCACTCCCCTTTCTCCGACGTCTGCCTCTAGCTGACAGAAGGAGGTCCTGGTGCCGGGACTGACCGGCGGCTCTTCAGCAGAGCTGAAAATGCTGAAATACTGAAAATAAATGCTTAATCGGAACTGTCTACAGAGTATGCCTGCAAACCAAGCACGTTTTGTAGACAGTTCCAATTTCTTTTTAGATAGCGCTATTTTGGCTCTGCTGAAGGGCTGCTTTGAGTTGCACAACTCAAATCTCCTTCTGTCAGCTAGAGCCTGATGTCTGTGAAAGGGGGGTGAGGGGAAAATTTATCATCGTATATCTCTCAAACTATAAAGGGTTTGAGAGATTGGACAGGCATCAACTGATTTATTTTCTGACTATATACATTATTACTTTTTATTAATACAAGACATTACTAACCCTTTAAGCACATTAGCTAAAGCAATACCATATAATACGGTAGTTCAAGAGTTAATACCATCTTTTAATAAGAGCTATTCAAAATGTTATAGGTAGGGTGGCCACACGTCCTGGAATGCCCAGGACTGTCCCTTATTGGGGGTCTGTGTCCTGGGTCTTCCCCCACCGGGACAACAAATAGTCCTGGAATGGAGCAACACGCACCAGTCCAGCCAGCCAATGAAATGTATTTGCTATATGTCAGCCAATGAGGACCATTTAGCAAATACATTTCACTGGCTGGCTGGACTGGTATGTGCGAGACAGCTGGGATGGAGCAGGTATGCTGGTGCTGCAAGTGAGATCCGCGGCTGAGGCTCCCGCCGGTGCTGACCATCTTTCTAAGGCTGACACAGAGTAAGAGATCCCACTGGAAACTTTTACTCTGTGTCAGCCTCAGAAAGATGATCAGCGCTGGTGGGAGCCTCAGCCGCGGGACTAGGGTGACCACATGTTCCGGAATGGCAGAATGGAAATGTGGTCACCCTAGTTATAGGGAACTCCAGGGATTAAACTTTTGATTACTAGGGGGGTGGCCAACACGTTGCAAAGCAATGTGTTGGCTACCCCTCTGGCAATCAAAGGGTTAATTCCACAATATCCAATGCTATAGAACACTCTAGCAGACGTCCATATAAATATGACACAAAATTTGCAACTTCTTCACTTGACCACTACATACTCTTTCACTGCTGCTGACCTCCCATGATCTATTCTGTAGCATTCACATTAAAGAAAACAAACAAAAACAGGCAGAGAACCATGACAGACAGAATGTTTACATACAATAGGCTGACCAGACCTCACCTTTAACCGGGGATGCATAGGAAAAATGCATACAGCAGGACTGCTTTGATTTTGGTGAAGTACTGAAATATGCCTATTTCCTGTGTCCCCGGTTAAAGGTGAGATCTTGTCAGCCTAACATACAATGCCTTTGTCATGTGGCTTCATTTACATATGTGATCATTCTAGCAGAGATCACTTGCACAGAACCACGGGGGAATGGAGGAAACTGACCTCTCTGATCCCGGAGCAGTCAGTTACAGCCTCCCCACCAAGATTACAGTGCACCGTGAGAGGTGTGCTGTGATCATTAACTCATGATTTGCGAAGACTATCATCCATCCTCAAAGCATGGAATTCTGTGATGTCCTGGCACATCATCCATCCTTAAGGGGTTAAAATTAATATATAATGAAATGATCGTGAGAAAATTGCCTTACCTACAGAAACTGTCCTGAGAGATGCAGATTCCCATACACACCTGCTAAATCAGGGCTGGAAGCCCAAACAGATGGGTCAATTGGCAATGCACAAACAATCCAGCAGTTTGTTGCTGTGAAGTGGGATGTTTGTTTCTGCCACTCCAATGGCAGGGTGACCAAACCTCACCTTTAACTTGGGGGGATGTTTATATGAAAAATGCATACTGCAGGGCTGCTTTGATTTCAGCACAGTCCTGAAATATGCCTATTTTCTATGTGTCCCCGATTAAAGGTGAGGTTTGGTCACCCTACCCAATGGTTGAGAGCAGCACCAGGTTTTTTTCCCCATTTTCCCCTATAGTGCAGTTGGTTTGCTCCATAATTCTTCCACTTCTCTTTTGAAACTACAGACGTAAATCTTTTCCCATTGGTGCAGTGATAATTAACCTTTTAATCCTTTATGAACCAGAGGGATTCACAACACATTGCAAAGCAATGCGCTGCACCCCAATGGTTCTCAGTGAGAGTACTCAGGACACAACAGTTCATGTTTTTAGTATATCCTATGTTTATCACAGGTAAGTAATCAGTGGCTCAGTCATTTTGCTTGATTTACCTGTGCTTAGTTAAGGATGTCCTAAAAAACCTGACCTATTGATGTGTATGGTAGACTACAGCAGAGAATCACTGCTGTACACCCTTCTGGTCATTAATTAGTTAAGATTTTACCACGTGCAGCTTTTGATGTCCCATGGTTCTGCTGACAACTGTTATGTCATCCTCTATGGCCATGATAACCAGGACTGATTGAAGATACTATCTCCTGAATAACAGCACAAGGCCAAAATTAATTGGGGCCATTAGGATTTTCTGGTCATAATAAAAGTGAAGGTTATTATTACATATCTCCCAGGTGTCCCTCTTTAAGAGACAGTTCTTCTTTGAAAAGCAAACCCCTCTTTCCCTCCCTGGTGTCCCTCTATTTAGGAGGTCAGACTGTGTGATGTTTGTATATGTGTATCACATTGCTCCACAGTCATAAAACTCACAATGTTTGTGCATCTCCCAACTGTTGCTTTTTAGAAATGACAGTCCCTCTTTGAGAACCAAATCCCTCTGCTCCTCATTCCCACCCTGGTGTCCCTCTTTTTAGGAGATGAGGCTGTGGTGTGTATATATATATGTGTATCACATTGCACCACAGCAATAAAAGTCACATTAACCCCTTAACAGCCGCCCAATTTGGCATGTGTGGGTCTGTTAAGGACCACAGATTATTTATTTATTTATTTATGTTTTAGCGATTTGAATTCTGGGATGGCAGAGTGGCATGCAGTCGTGCTGCCATCCCAGAATTCCATGATGTGCCAGGACTGTCACCAGTAGTCCTGGCACATCAAGGGTCCTTAAGGGGTTAATGTTTAAACTTCAGTATGTGTCATTATAAAATTGTTAGGGTAAATAAAACACTTTGATATTGTGCTAAATCATTTCTGTTACACACATCGATATCAATAGGTCATGAAACAACCCAAAACATTCTCAGTAATACCCCTACCTCCAGCCACATCCCAACCAATATCATCTAAAACACAAGTGCCCCCCTTTGGCTATTTGAAATGTTGGAGGGGGTATGGTATTAGGAATAGCTGTTAGTTCTCATTTAATACATAGTAACATAGTTGATGAGGCTTTTTAGCAAGCAGTTACAGTATCTGCAAGCAAAACATCCCGAGGCAAAGAATTCCATAGCTTTACCACTCTTCCTGTGAAAAATTCCTGCCTTTTAGTCGAAAGTGCCTTTACTCTAGCCTTAATGGATGACCGCTCAGCTCTTTGTGTAAATATTGGATAGTTCTTTGTATTGACCTTGAATATATGTGTAAATGATAATCATATCACCCCTTAGCTATATCTTCTCTAATATTATCAAACCCAGTTTGGCTCTCTCTTTATAACTCAGATCGTCCAATCCTTTTATCACACAGTGCACACAAGCTGAAACAAGAAATCGTACACAGGTGATAAGTATGTGCCACTAGTAACCTATGTTATGTAATTGCTGAAGAGAATGGCCAATATTTAGAGAAGAAAACTGGAGTTATTATTGATTAAACCAACATCATAGGAGACAACATTCCCAGAAAGCTTTTTAAACAGTAATAGTTATGTCCCATTTGGACGGTGAAGTTGGTTTACTCCAGATTAATTCCACGTTGTTTTTATATTAAAAAATGTTTTCCCCCAGCCATTTGTTCATGGAAATGTTGGCAAGCAGGCACTTCAAAGCTATAATTGTGGTTGCTCGTGAAAACCTATTACAAATTTATCGATAGTTGCCAATGGTTATAAAAACCCCACAGAAAAACTAACATATTCCACCGACATTTAACCCAGTGATAAATCAACAATTGTCAATCCCCCCATCCCCTCCCGAAATACTGGCATATTCCTACGGAATTTAACCCTATAATACATAGGACTGGCAAGAGGCTTAATTTACCCAAACAAAAATGGCCGCAGCCCGTTCCACTCTTGGTCACGTGCCAGCTGGCATTTTCATAGAGATTACTTCTGGTTTGAGCGCGACCTCTGGTGGATGGTGGAATGAACGGCGTGTGTAACTGACTGAGCAGAGAAAGGGAAATGGCGGCCGGTGGCGGCTGTTCTTGATTTGGGGGAGCCGGTAGTCAAGAGCTTGAGTCTTACTGCCCCGAGGGGGAGGGCGGTGTATGTGGGACAGCCTGTGGGAACTAACAGGAGCAGGGAGACCGGCAGGGCGGGAGCTGGACCCGCTTCGGCCGGCGGGATCATGGTGAAAACCCGGCAGAGCTCGCTTCTGAAAGGCCTGGGCGGGCGGTATATTTCCTCCCGTACCCGCTCAAGTCAGATCCGACCCAGGGAGAAAACAACCCAGGTGAGCAGGGAATCGCAGGCACAAGGGCCTAACATTTGCTGACAATCGGTTTACTCGCCAGGACCTCTACAGCCGTTGGTGGACTACAACATTCAGCACCCACAGCTGACCGGTTCACATTTATTGGAGTTGTAGTTCAACAACAGTTGAGAATACTTACTGGCCACTCCTAATTACTGTCTGCTTGAAGCAATATATAAATCTGTCCGTGAATACATTCTGTTTATTCAGCAGTGGATGATCAGATGCCCTTTAGCTGTTTAGAACTACGATTCCCATGATCACCAACCAACCATTGGCTGGCTGGGGTTGACGGGAATTGTAGTCCTAAAGAACTGTGGGGGCATCAGGTTGCCCAGCCCTGGTTTAGATAATGATGCAAATCGTACTGGATTGTGTCTTTGTACTGTTTGTTTATATACTGTCTACACGTGTGCACAGATACATCTATCATAAGTGACTTGTACAGCTCTATCATGTAGGCATGTATTTGTATGTATTAACGATTTTGAATGTCTACAACAATCTTTCATATTGAATGTGTTTGTTGTATGCAATAAATGAGAGCTAGTACATTTGTAACTATGTTTAAAACTTAAACTATATTTCTGTGCCCTGATGTGTACTGTTTTGGTGTATGGTCAGTAAATCTAATGCCTTTATCACAGTGCATGTATGACATGTGTTTTTCTTTTCAGTGTGAAAATATATTTTAAAGGGTTTTATGTATTGAAATCATATTTTTAACTGTAACTATTCTAAAAAAACTTTTAAATATGTGGATAACTTTGAATACATTCTATAACTAAGTAAAGAGGGAGATAAAACATAATGTTATTACCACTTACAGAGTGTGGCACATTTTGTTTGTGGGAGAGGATAAGTAATCTTGGGGCATGTGTTGTATGGACATACTGTGGGTAGAGCAGGTGTGTGCACAATATGGGTACAGTGACTGTGTGGGTTGTTATCTGAAATGTGCCAAAGAACAAAAGTTCTTGGGTTTTGTTGCTGTGGTGGTGGATGGAGAATCTTGCAAAGCGCCCTCACTGGCCAAGCTGGTGACAGCAGGTGTACAATGATATCCCCTCCTCCTGATCTGACATAACCCTTATAAATTCACAGATTATCCCAAAGCCGTCTGTCACAGGAATTGCTCACTGACTTGTGAAGGCCAAGGGCAATTTATGCAAACCTGTTTGTTTTTTTTTTTTTTTTTCTCTCCACAGACACACCTTGACAAGCAGAGAAGTTCTTTGTAAATTTCCTTTCAGACTCACAGTACTTAGGACTGGAGTAACTTTGGGGCAAGTTTACCTCCGTAAACAGGCACAAAAAACAGATTTCCTTTTACCCTCTTAAATTCTGGAGAACAATCCAGCACATTGCACTGAAGTGTACTGGAGACATCTGGCGCTCAAGGAATTAAAAGCTTCATTTCAATATATATATATATATATATATATTTGTCCCCTTTGATGCAGATGTTTTTTCTTCAGAAAGCTCTGGTCCTCTTCGTCCACTTTAGACATTACTTGAAATTAACCGTTTGAGTCCAAAGAGGGGTGTGCAGTGTATTGCACACAACTGGCACTCAGTTGGTTTAAACTTAATTTGCGCCTGTCAGCATTTGTTGAACAAACTATTTTTAGTTTCCAAATCATCTTATGAGAACGGGAGTTAACTTCTTGTTATGAAAAGTACTGACTGTTTAAACCCTTTAAGTATCAGATGGGTACACAATGCATTGCAGAGCAATGTGTGCCCCTCTGGTTCTCAATGGGTTAATCCACAAGCATTCAGTTGGAGGGCAGCATCTGGTAGGTGTATTGAGACCTAGGAGTTACAGGGAATCTGAGCACTCTTTATATTCTGTATACTTTCCATCACACTTCCTTCTGTGATCTCCCTCAAACTACACTAAAGTTCCTTTGTTCATTTGAGAGAGGAATTATCACGACCAGTGTTACATTTATCTGGCATTGAAAGTATCAACATTTTTAATCTCTTCTTGTCTTGTATCGCACTGATTTTATAATTGCCATCTTTTCTTTTTTTTTGGAAAGTTTTTATAATTTAACATGCTTACAGCTCTGTTATCAGCATGGGAGAGCAGAGCGTGACTTTTCAGCATCTGCCGCCTTCAGTGTTTAAAATTCTGCGTGATTTCTTCTGTTGGGGGTCAATAAACTGTGAATTGTTAAAGGCGATGTACAGTGGTTGCTGCTTTATATATCTACACATATATAAATTGAACATTTCATTAAAGTAGGCTGATGTAGATTACAATACACTTGGAGGTTGAGGATGGGGGCAGTATTGTTGTTACTTGATTCTGGTCCTCAGGGGCCATAACAGACAAGTTTTTAGCTCTGGAGGCCTGAGAAATATTTTTACACATTTCTTGGAGGCGTGGGTGTTTGATAGCTTTGCTTTATTACAGGTGTTAATGTGTAGCAGAGTGATTTTGTGCCCACTTTAGGTATTACTTAACCCTTGGGAGCTAGAGACGTGTGCAATGCATTGTGCACGTATATCTGGCACCGCGAGGGTTAAAAGTAAGCCATGTTGCAACCTTTGAGGACTTGTTTCTCAATGAGATGAGTGAACAGTGCAGTCACTGTCTTTAGTTAAGGGATAGTAATACTTCGTTTTAACTTTATTTTATTTTGTAGGCATTAAAAAAACATGAAGAATGATATAAGTCTTATCTTTCAAACCTTTATGGTTTAAGAGATATTCACAAACAAAGTATCCCTTCCCTGTTCAACCAGATCAGAAGGGAGGTGCCCAGGTAGATTGCAGAGAAGGACAATCTTCAATTAAGATAAGGGAAAAAGCTGAAAAACTTGTCAAGGGGGCAGGGATTTCATTGTTCTCATAGGAATAAGAGTGTCCCCCTTCTGTTATCTGTCTGGTCTATGGACTGCATTCCACATCTGAGAAGAGATGGCTTACACTAGGTAAAAGGGGCGGGAGGGGAAACTTTGCTTGTGAATATCTCATAAACCATAAAGGTTTGAGAGATAAGACTTATCATTCTTCATGTTTTTTTTAATGCCTACAAAATAAAATAGTTAAAACGAAGTATTACTATCCCTTTAAGGGAATAGTAAAGTTTTTATCCCTCTAGACAGGGCTGGACAACTTAGTCTGTGACTTTTAGTTTTTAATTAAAAAAAGTCCATAAGAATATGTATGCCGTTATGTCTAACATTGGGTGGACTAGTACACTTTCATCCCCTAACCAGTAGTCAGTAATTTTTCAGTCCTGTTACTGAGTATTACATTGTTTTCACTTACTGCAGTTGTCATGATAAACGCTTCACTTTTAGTAAACATGCACAGGATTTGGAAATCACATTTTCCTGGTATTTAAGCTCTTGGTAGAAAATATAATGAGTTAGATGTCTTGTGTAACTTGAATTTAAGATTTGTCTTGCTATTTGCCAACAGTACCATTCTCTTGTACTTGACATTTTAAACTATGAGTTTTATTGGTATTTGTATGCGTTACAGTGCACTCCTGGTACTCAGAGGGCTATTTAGTCAAAGTGGTGGTTTGGGGCAAATGGAAATCACCAATGGTAGAAAATATTTTTTTTAAACCTCTTTAATGTTAGAGAGGACTCCAATGCATTGCAAAGCAAGGACTCAATGTTCCTTCTAGTAGTGAAGTGGTGAAAAGTCCAAATTCAGTCAGTGGTGGTTGCTATCTGTTCCCTGTGATGAAGTTGATTGGCCTCAGTGTTACGCCATTTTTGTTTAAACATGGTTAGCAATGCTTAATAGGGAAACCTTTTATATAGTGCAGGGTTTATACAAGTAAAATGTAGGTAGTCCCAATGCTGACATGTTTTATTCAAAAGTTATTACAAGTAACTTGCACTTTTTTTTTTTTTTTTTTTTTTTTTTTTTTTCTCTGTAATGCCTCCGTAGCCTGAAATTTTACAGCAGTGCTGTTGCTATAGTAGTCTATGCATGGCTCTGGTCAGCTGACCATAAATTTTGGAAGGATTGGTGGTGATGATGATATAATTATAATAAAATGCAAGTTTCAGCTGCAACGAGTCAAACATCTCCTGGCAGCGCAAGTTTCCTTGGTTTACTCGGTAGGATAAACTCTGCAGTATGTATTGGTTTTGATCCAGTATTAACCCTTAAGGATCTATGACATGCCAAGACTGTCAAGGATAAAATTGCGTTAAGGCCCAGTGATGGTCCTGGCTCGTCGTAGAATTCAGTGGTTCCTGGGGACCACTGAATCGGAATCTCAAAAGAAAAAAAAAAAAAAAAAAAAAAAGCTCTGTGGTCCTTAACTGGCAGCCAGTCCTAAGCATTATTATTTAAATCTTGTTAATCCAGTGGAACACTCTGGCATGAAAGAGGTTAAGTTCACAAGCCTGTACAGACAGAGTTCTTAGTTGTATTGCATGCTAATCTAGGCTCTTGCTCGTTGCTGCAAGTTCATTTGGGGGCAGCACAGAACTCTCTGCTTCAAGTGTAAACAAAGGGCCAGCTGGTGAGCAGATACAAGCAGCCGCCCCGGTGCTCACTTCCCAGGGCTGTGATTGTTTCTCATTGTGTGACTGAGTTAGATCAGTACACATACAGATCTTACCCTGCAGCATGTCAAGGAGAACTGCTTTATTACTGAAGTTAGAACTTTTTTTATACTCAAGATTTCATGTTTGCAGCTGTTGCCTGTGTGTCACTGAATATCATAAGTATTAGTTGTTCCTTACAACCTATAGAGAGTGTGTGTATGGAGAAAACCACTTTCTTTGCATGGAAAAAGCACACAAAATATTCTGTCTAGACATGCCTATGGATGTGTGGAGACCTCTAAATAATATTTATTTTTGCAATACATTGCGCACCCGTAACGTTCTTTAACCCTTTGAGTGCCAGAGGGGTATGGATACCTCTTCTGTCACTCAAAGGGTTAAAGGGATATTAATGTCCCAAAAAAGATAAGCTAAATGGTAGATGGAATTAAAAAGACAATGCGCTTCTTCGTATCTCTCAAACCATTATGGTTTGAGAGATATATGAAAATAAAGGTGTCTGCTCCCTCCCCCTTCTCATGAGTCAGCTGTATAGTTGACGGCATGAGATCCTGCTTCTGGGACCACACGGCGGCTCTTCAGGAGTGCTGACATTGAGATATCTAAAAGTACTTCATTGGTATGGTCTACAACGTGTGCCTGGTTTGTAAGCACACATTGTAGACCAGTCTGATGAAGTATTTATAATTGGATATCTTGATGACATCACTCCTGAAGAGCCGCCGTGTGGTCCCAGAAGCAGGATCTCATGCCGTCAACTATACAGCTGACACATGAGAAGGGGGAGGGAGCGGAGACCTTTACTTTCATATATCTCTCAAACCATAAAGGTTTGAGAGATACGAAGAAGCGCATTGTCCTTTTTTTTTTTTTTTTTTTTTTTTTTTAATTGCATCTACCATTTACTTTAGTTTTTATGGGACATTACTATCCCTTTAAGTAGATTTGTACTTTCCCTGAGCATGACATTGGCCAGAAAGCAATCCAGCTAACAGCCTCCATCATTGGAGGAGGCTGGATAGAGGGAGGGGAGCAGAGGAAGAGTGACAGGAGCAGAGGAAGAGTGACAGACTGCGGTTACCAGCTGTGTAAGCCTCCGTCATTGGAGGAGGCTGGATAGAGGGAGGGGAGCAGAGGAAGAGTGACAGACTGCGGTTACCAGCTGTGTAAGCCTCTGTCATTGGAGGAGGCTGGATAGAGGGAGGGGAGCAGAGGAAGAGTACAGTACAGTACAGAGCTGTACCCGCAGTCTGTCCGGAAGGAAGACACTGGATCATCTTTACAAGCTTATTTCCCCCCACAGTTGGATTCAGGACTCCCTGAATTGCATGCAGAGCCCTGAATTACATGACGTGCAGGAAATCGTGACAGTTCTGGCATGTCATGGGTCCTTAAGGGGTTTATGAATTCTTTCCTATCACAAGTTTACCCAGCACCCTCTCTACACTGCAAAGGGAAAATCCTGCATCTGCACTTTTTCAGGAATGCAGCCATGAAGTAGTTAGAACGTTGGCTCAGCAAAACTGCTAGTTAGTCTGCCTTCGTATTCCTGCCAGCACTCTGCTAACATCACTTATATTTACATTGTTCCTGGAACATTTTGTGCTTTGTTCACATGTGCAGTAAAATGGGGTTTGTGCAAGTTTCTTCTGTGAGATTTGGATTTGTGTTGCTGAGTTGTGTGTTTTTGATTTGCCTGTGTATTTGTTTTGATCAGTGTTTCTCAATTTATTTTGGCTTTGTGTTTATTTTCGTTCAAAATCTCATTGGCACACTAACAAACTTGCTTTGCAGTGCTACCTAGGAAAAAACTGACATAAGAATAGCTTCACGTAGAAGACCGTTTCAGTGAAATAATTCTTTTTTTTTTTTTTTTTTTTCTTTTCTTTTCTTTTCTCCTTTAACGAGATCTCGGCTCTGCTGCAGAGCTGCCTGACGGTCCTATGACAGGCTTCCCCTGCAGTCAGGTACAACGCTGACTTGAGGGAGAGGGGAACTTTGTGGGCGGTTATCTCTCAAACCATAAAGGTTTGAGAGATGACACTGGGACAATTAAATTCTTTTTAACATGCCTACAATATGGGGATTAGTAATATTTTAAGTATTGCTATCCCTTTAATAGGAGAAAATCAGATTTGTGTTTATGCTGTTAATTGTTTACGTAATTTTTTTTTTTTTTTTAAACCCTTTGAGTGCCAGAGGGGTACACAACGCATGGCACTCAAGGGGCTAATTACAAGCTTCTTGTATAGCTATGGCAGCAAGCAAATCCTTTGCTCTTCATTTCTAATTATCTGGTAATGTCAGCACTTCAAATCCAACCCAGACTTAGATCATGCTCTTCTTTCTGATTTCCTCCAGTGAGATGGATTTTGTGAATCAACCTCCTTTTCTTCTGTGCCCCTTCCATGGCATACTAATGGGTCTTAAAGTGGATCTTTCACCTCCAATAAGTAAGTATATGGCGACTAGCTTCATAATAGTTCTATTAGATCTCAGAAGTACCCGATTCTCAAGTAATCCTTAATCTTTGGAGACCGGAAGCCAGGCATCAGCGTAGACAGCTTATCTTAGAGATGTCTGTGCGCCTGAGCTGTCAGTCCAGTCTCTAGGAGGCATTGCATGTTACCTTAAGTTAACCAGAAGGAACTGACTGCACAGGCGGCACTAACCTGGCCGTCGGTCTCCTAAAGAGTAAAGGGATAGTAATACTTTGTTTTAACTTTATTTTATTTTGTAGGCATTAAAAAACATGAAGAACGATATAAGTCTTATCTCTCAAACCTTTATGGTTTAAGAGATATTCACAAGCAAAGTTTCCCCTCCCGCCCTTTTTAACTAGTGTAAGCCATCTCTTCTCAGATGTGGAATCTGGTTGTAAGACCAGACAGATAACCACAAGGGGACAATCTTCTTCCTATGAGAACAATGAAAGCCCTGCCCCCTTGACAAGCTTTTCAGGTTTTTCCCTTATCTTAATTGAAGATTGTCCCTCTCTGCAGTCTACCTGGGCACCTCCCTTCTGCTCTGGCTGAACAGTGTTACATCAGTAAAAGGGGCGGGAGGGGGATACTTTGTCATTGAATTACTCTTGAACTACAACTCTGACAGAATTGAAATGACACTCTCCAAAGTCCAAATACTATGATGATTAATTAGAGCTGCTTTTATTATGGAACATTACTATCCCTTTAAGTATTGCTTTAGAATCGGGCACTTCTGAGAACTAATAGAACTATTATGAAGCTAGTTGCCATATACTTAATTTTTAGAAGGTGACTTTATACAAGGTGAAAGTTCAGCTTTAACTCTGCCTCCCAGCTGTTAGGACCAATGAAAACTATTAAAGGCTCCTTCCTCTCAACCTCCCTCAGTTTCTTTTTGGCCCTGCTTGACTGGAAGATGGAGGTGTATGACACCACCTACACAACTACCCTATTTTTTTTTTTTTTTTTTAATTTTATGCTACATACACTTCACTGCTGAAGATGAAATGCCTCAGGAATATAGAGGCATGTAAACGTTCCCAAACCCTTTGCTGGGTAAGGTTTGTGTAGGAACATGGAGGCCAGTAATTCATTTACCTTTATCGTTTGATGGGTAGTGCAGTCCTTCCGTGTCTGCGTTCCAGAGGTGGAACACGTGATCTGAGAAACAAAAGGAAGCTGGACAGTCTTCCTTATTGCTGCTAGCCAGACGTTGTCAGTGTGCGTTCCACTGGTGGACTGCATGCCTAACCTTCCGTTCAGCAGATTGCACACTATTTAAAGATGGACTCGGTTAGCAAGTAAGCCTTTTTAGTATTTCTTATTTGCGTTAAGATTTATTCTTACATGTAGTATGGCCTCTAAAGCTCAAGTAGAAAAGCAAAAAGACTCTGACTCTTCTATTTCCAAGGATGACGAAAATCCTCGTAAGATAAAAGCATGTGCAGGCACTGATACTAAGCTACGTGCTTCAGATATAGCCAAGTTATGCCAAGACTGCATAAGAAGGCAGGAACTGGTGACATTCCGTCTCAGTTCAAAGAGCTCCTTGGCTGGGTGAGGGCTTAAATGCAGGAACTGGCAAGAAAGCACCTTAGACCTGCTGACCCACAAGAAGGTACATCCTCTGTGCGTAATGAGGAAGAAGGCTAAGGTAGTCTTTTGGATATGGCGTTTTCTCTTTCTTCAGTAGAGTAAGGAGAATGAACAGAAGATTCAGGTGCCTTTTTTAATTTACAGAACTTGGAAACTCTTATTAAATCCATGAGGAAAACATTAGGATTAAAAGACACCCCCAAAGAAATGGATACAGTTTATTTGGGGCATAAAAATCTGTATTAGTTTTCCCCATCCATCGTTCTATTAATGATGTAATTGGAAAGGGATGGAACCAGGGTGATAGTAGAACCACTGTTTCCAGACTTTTTCTGGAAATGTACATCTTTTAGGAGGGTGAGATGGTTTTCAGGGTAACCCCCTCCCCAAGGTTGTTACCGCAGTTGCCCAGATATCTAGGCTGTCTGTACCTTGTGGAAGATGGTACAGCCCTAAGGGATCCCATGGAGATAAGCGCCGACAGCGTGCTGAAAAAAAAACAGTATGCTGACATAGGTCAGAATTTAAAAGCAACAGCTTCCATGGCCTGTAAATTTTACACCTTGCGTGTTTGGTTAACAGAATTTGAAGAAAAGGTAAAATATTCAGTATCTCATTCAAGATTATTAAAAGAACTTGCTTCTGTTAAGGAGGTGATCAGTTTCTCCTGTGATACCTCTCTGGATAGTTCACGCAGACAACTGGGCCCTTCAGATTGGAGATGGGGTCTGCTATAGAATTCCATTGTGTCCCCTACTTTAAACAAAAGAATTGTGTAAAAATGTCCATCAAACAAACAGCTGGAGAGACAAGTCAGTTCAAGGTCTATGGTCAGACGCAGGAAAAAATAGTCTGCACATCAGCTTGCTAGAGCTGAAGGCAGTTTGTAAATTAATTTCTCTATAGGACAGTCTAAGAGTACCTGGTCCTAGTGATGTCTGACAACACAGCTGCAGTTATGTATATATCCAGTCAAGGAGGCAATAGGAATGTCAGACTGAATATCCAAGGTCTTGTACTGGGCAGAGAAAAATCTGCTGGCGCACATCTTAGGGAAAACTCCACTATCAAGCGGACTTCCTGAGCAGAAATCAAATAAACAGGAATGGTCCCTTCATCGCTCTGATCACCAGCTACTGGGGAATGCCTATGATACCCCTCATAGCCACATCAGAAAACGCAAAATGCTGCCTTTTCATCTCCCAGTGGAGATGCCGCCAAGCAAGTGATGGCCCAGGATGCTCTAAAGATCAAGTAGGATTATCCTTTATAGAATGTATTCCTTCCATTCCTATTCTACCGTAAGTTGTGAGGAAGATAAGAGAGGACAGGGGAGACGTCCTAATACTGCCTTAGTGTCAAAGTGGATTAATGTCGATTTATTTTAATGAAATGCTTTTGGAGGCAAAATCTATCTAAAGATGGTTTTATATTTAAGATTAGAGATGCACCAATACCGATTTTTGAAGACAGAGTACGAGTACCGATACTTTTTTCAAGTACTCAGCGATACCAATTACCGATACTTTTTTTTTTTTTGCCGTCATTTGCCAGTTTTCCAAGTACCTAAAGCATATAGGTACTTGGAAAACTGGCAAATGACCGCAAAATATATATATATATATATATAATACTTTTTCTCCCCCTCTTGATTCCCACCTTTTGCTTCATTCTCCCCCTCTTGAGCCCCCTTCTTTTGCCTTGGCTTTTTCTCTCCCTTTTGATCCCCCTTTGTCCCCCTCCTTGACTCTTGATCCCACTCTTTTGCCTCTCTCGCTCTCTCCTGATCCCCCTCCTTTTGCCTCTTCTTGGCCCCCCTCCTTTTGTCTCCTGATCCTTCCTCCTTTTGCCTCTTTCTCCCTCTTGACCCCACTCTCTGCCTCTTTCAACACCCGCTGCCCCATCTTGCCTCCCTTAGCCTCCTCTGCCGGGTGCTCGCTGTTCTCTCGCGAGCCCCGGCAGAGGTCAGCGTCGGAGCGTTGCCATGGTAACCAGCGGCAATGCTCCGATGCTGCAGGAGAGAGAGGTGACCGGGGAGCATTGTGAGCAGCTCCCCAGGCTCCCTCTCTGCAGCACCGACCCTGACACAGGGTATCGGTGCTGGCATCGGCCGCATTTGCGCGAGTACAAGTACTCGCGCAAATGCTGGTATCTGCACCGATACCGATACTAGTATCGGTGCAACCCTATTTAAGATACATTATAGTTCAATGGTTATACAGCATGAAATAGAGCTTAGTAATGTAGCATGAGGCTGTATATTCATGCAGTAGTTATATTTTTGGTAAACTAATTCAATTTACCGTAAAATCTCAAGTATAATGCACACCTGTTATAATACGCAGGTGCAAATAATACCCAAGATTTTTGGTAAAAAGTTCCTATGTATAATACGCGCCCCCTACTTGCCTGCCCCCCTTTCTGCAATCAGACCCCCCCCCCCCCCCGAAGTCCAGCACCCACCTCCCCCCATCTAGAGACAGCGGGCGGCTTGCCTGCACTCACCGCCCACTTACTCTGTGCTGCAGTATTACCAAAACGTTAAAGCCCACCTTAATAACCAGGATCCCCCCTTTGGATTCTAGGCAGCTGTGAAATAGGGGCAGTGAGCGGCATTCTTGCATTTGCTGCCTGCTTCTTCCGCTCCTGGAACTCCTCTCCGTAGCCCTGTCAGGACCTACCACAGATACAGTGCTCATGGCGCATTCAAGATTGTTTGGAGTGAAATACATCTGTACCAGGGTCTAAGTGTGAGGAGGGAGGGGCAAGCAGTAAAAATGAAAGTGAAACCTTCTGATCCGTTTACAAACCTTGGGATCTTTGTGCACATAGCTTGTAGTACTTTATTCCCTCCCTTAACCCTTTGAGTTACCAGAGGGGTAAGCAATGCATTGTAAAGCAATATGTTGCGTACCCCTCCCGCACTCAAAGGGTTAAGGAGCAAAATGGCGTCAGGCCATAAGAGAGACTGTTTGGGAATATTTATTGAAGTTCCTCTACCTGTGGGTAAAGCAGGTATGCGTGCTAAGTGCAAACTAAAATCATCTTGTTGTAAATTCATCTTGTTGTAAATATTAAAGATTAGAACTACCAGCAAGAATGAGTCTTTACATTTAAAAATCATGATTTAAATCGAGTCTTACTGACTAGTGATTTAAATAGAGTTGATTTTAAGTCAAATTCACCCTGCTTAGTGGCTGAAGAAGCCCTGTTTTTAGCCTTGAAGAGGATTGGTTCCTTCCATACCTTTACCGTACATCAGGAATCTGCTGAGCATGGGACAGATTATTTGTCCGGACCAAGTTTTTTTGGGGTGTTGGAGGTTGAGAGGGACCCTATAATTGCTAGTGGTATCTCGAGAAAAGTAGCAGATATGATCATCGCAGGCAGAAATCAGACTTGAATTACTCCAAGACCCTCACAAAGTTGCAGAATATTACTATACTATCAGGTGTCTTTGTTGCCATTTAACCCCCTTGAGTGCCAGCCATGCAGTTACAATGCGTTGGCTACTTCTCTGTGCTACCTGTGGGGCAACTTGTTTGCTCCAGGATTGCACAGCTGAATGGTGCTGTAAAGTCTGTTTTCCTACAATTTTTAGGTTCATAACTTTTGCTTTCAGATCTCTTTGCAAGTCTTACATGAAGTGTCTGTGCCAGGTGGCTCAAGACCTTTCAAAGCAATTGCAGGTCCTGACAACTTCAAACATTAGAAAAAAAATCAAATGTACTGAGGATTTTTAGCTTAAAGAGAGGGTTTTTATTAGAGCAATGGAAATGCAGGCTTTGCAGAAGGGAAGCTGTTTCACATGTAGTACTTGGGTTGTGAGTAGGATGAGCTTGACTGGTTGAAATGTTGTCCTTCTGGTTATGTTGATGAACTCCACCTTCTCTGTGTTTTCTCTCTCACTGCCAAGTTGAATTGAACAAACTTTTTACTAACTGACTATTTCAGGACATATGCACAAAATTCTTAACAATTGTAGAGCAAAATAACTGCACCAGTGGGGACAAATATTAACTTTGTGTTGTGTAACACTCTGGCACTCAAAGGGTTAATCTAGAGTTGCCCACTTTTTCATTGTGTTTTTAATTGTTCGAGTTTGTAATCTGTAGAGGTATCCAATGCGTAGGAGACATCTATAGCATTGATTGGGTTAAAGGAACTGTAATGTCCCTGAAAAACGTTTGTGTGTTAGAGGTTTTTTTTTTTTTTTTTGGTGGAGCAAATCCCATCTCAAACTTATGGTTTGAGAGATATTCACATCCAAAGTTCCCCCTCACCTGATGTCAGCTATAAAGCTGACAGAAGGCGGTTTGTGTCAGCTGACACGTGGAGGCTCTTCAGCAGAGCCGCAATAGAGATATTGGAAAAGAACTACTTCATTGGAGAGGTCTACAAAGTGTGCCTGGTTTGCAAGCACAGGCGCACTTTGTAGACCTCTCCAATTAAGTAATTATTTTACAATATTGCTATTTCAGCTCTGCTGCAGAGCCGTCGGCTGGTCCCAGGATTGGGATCTCCTGATGTCCGTGCAAAGGGAGGGAGGGGGAAACTTTAGATGCGAATATCTTTCAAACCATAGCGGTTTGAGAGAGGGGTTTTTGCTACATAATTTTTAACTTAAGAAAACCTTCTTATGGGATACTAGTGTCCCTTTAACCCTGAGTAACAGAGGAATGTACAACAAATTGCTTTGCACATGCCTCTGGTGCTCAATAGCTTAACCTTTTGAGTGCCAGAGGGGTGCTCAACACATTGAAGGGGTCAGTAACATTTTATTAAAGGACAACAACATATTGCAGGGAATGTCCTGCTGAGTAAAATTGGGGTACTGTCATTGCTGGGATTTTTTTTTTTCCCTCTCCATAAGTTATAGCCATTCAAGCTGTTATTTGCTATTACAGGGATAGTAATGTTTAATGTTAAGTTTCTTTAATATTGTAGTCATTAAAAAAAAAAAAAAAAAAAAAAAAAAGAAAAAAAGAATTGTATCAGTGTAAGTCCTGTATCTCAAACATTTTAAGGTTTGAGAGATATAACTGACTGAAGTTCCCCCCCCTCCAGGGGAACAAATTAATAACTGACAGGTCACCACTAGGTGTTGTGTTCAAGTTAAAATTAAGCTATAATAACTTTGGGACAGACTATCTCTCAGCAGTCAGAGTAGACTTGCTCTAGGTTGAGCAAAATATTTTTGTTTTTAAAGGTAAAACCTTTAAAAAATGTTTTGCTCAACCCAGAACAAGAGAGCTAGAGAAGGAATGCATACTTGGAGAAGTATGGAAAACACCCTCAAATTTTAGGAACCAGAAACAGTTGTGGAGACCGGGCTCTCAGGAGCTTGAGATTGATGTTGTTGGAAACATACACCTGTCTTGTGCTTTTTGTTGCCATTGTGTACCAACAAATTTGGTAATTTCATCTATCCATCTTGTCTTTAGTCGTCTTATCGGGCAAACATTCACACTAGCAAAAACTATAGGGCATTGCCCGTATATCTAGAGAGGCAGACTGTATCACAGGCTGGAGCTCAGTGTTGGTCCCAGGCCACCCTCGCCTCTTGGAACAGGGGATGGGACTGCACTTCCACCTTGGGGTCATCGGCTGTGTTGGGCATATCAAGGGCATCATGAAGGGTACAATACATAAATATACAGTTATTATTATGTCTTATTATAATAACAAAACAAAAAAGATATTGTGCATAACAATTTATATAAATCTTTATTTAAAAGTCCATTTTTGTTAGTCTTTATAGAAAACACAGGGCACCCTAAGTTGATGTCTGTGGCACACCAAAGTGCAACAGCACCCTGGTAGAGAATCACTGCATTAAGGGATTGAGGGAAGCAAAGAATAAGGCAGAGGGATGCAGGGTGACCAGCATGAGGTGAAGAATTTAAGGCAAACTGGCTCAGGTGAATGGTAGTGATTGAGGGAGAATATATGCAGGCAAAGGGGAAGGATTGATGGTGAAAAGGTAGGAAGGAGGCAGGGTTCATGAAGCATGTGAATGAGAAAGATGTGGATGAAAGGGAAGTTTGAGAAGTGGCAGTGAATGTGAGGTAACAATGTGGCAAATGAGAGGGATGGGTGATGGGATGCAGTGAAAGGCCTTGTTATTTGAAGGGGAGATAGAAATGTATGGTTCTGCAAAACTGTGGGACAAAGATTATAGAAGTGCCTAATAAAGGACCTGACTGACCACAAAGGAAAGTTAAATACACACAGGCAAAGAATGAGGCGTGAAGATTGATACCGATGTGCAAATACATAGCTGCTAAACTGTAACCAAGTTTAATTTACAGGTTAACAGCTACTATGTATTTTTGCATAGGTATCAATCTTCACTCCTCGTTCATTTGTCTGTGTATAACTTTGCATTTTGATTCGTCATGTCCTTTATTAGTCATCATTTATTAGCTATTATGTCATTTTCTTTGCCGGGCAACACTGCTCCCATCAGATGATCAGAGGTGCACAGGGGATGTCTATGTGCTGGACAACCTCTTGCATGCATGATCTCATTGGTCACACAGCGTCTACACAACTGAGATCCTTCTTGTCTCCTCTTTCAGGGTTATGGACTCTGCCTATTGGTGTGATGTCATAACGGCACAAGGAAGCCAATTCTGGCACCATCCTTTCAGAGGGTTTTTAGGGGACCAACGTATACACTTGTATCTTGTCTTAAGGAATGCCAGCCTAGCCTCATTACAATAAACCTTTATAAAATCACATGGGTGCTTTTGTATTATCTGTATGTGTATAATATGTATTACAAAAAAATTAGGAATTTATGTTGTGGCTAATATGCTGTGCATAGAGGGCAATAAAGCACTGTAGATTGTGTGTATGCAATGATGTACCATGGATAGACTGTAATTGGAAGAGCTACAAGGTTGTGTAAGGATTGATTTCAGTTCCTCCTCTTGTGGGTTGTCCCTTACTGTAGAGGCACCACACAGACTGCTAATCTTGTACAGTCGCATTGTTTAGTTCCAGCAACACAATGTTCTGTTTATCAACTGTACATTATAGGGAGTAGTTCACAAAACTGATACTCACTATATAAAACATGAGTCTGCTGGAAGTAGAGGCAATGTAAGGGGTGAATTTTATTTAGGTAATATGATAACCCTTTGAGTGCCAGAGGTGTATCCAGCAAATGCATTGCAATGTGTTGGATACCATTCTTGCCCTCAGATGGTTAAGGGGATAGTAATGTATTGCAATAAAAGCAGCTCCAATTAATTGTCATAGTATTTGGGCAATGGAGAGTGTTATTTCAATACTGTCAGAGTTGTAGTTCAAGAGCAACTGATAAAATATCCCCCTCCTGCCCCTTTTACTGATATAACACTGCTCATCTCAGATGTGACCTGTCCAGTCAAGGGACCAGATTGCACAACAAGGGACAATCTTACTGTGAGATAAAGAAAATCTGTCAATGGGGGCACAGTTTTCAGGTTTTTCCTTATGCTCACTGAAGATTGTCCCTCTCTGTGATCCATCCGGACAGTCTTGCTGCTCTGAGGTGAGCAGTGTTACATCAGTAAAAGGGGCGGGAGGGGGATACTTTATCATTCACTTACTCTTGAACTACAACTCTGACAGTATTGAAATAACACTCTCCATGGACCAAATACTATGAAGATTAATCTTTAGCTGCTTTTATTTTGAAGCATTAATACCCCTTTAAGTATACCTTTTAGAGGGCAGAAATGCAGCTTATCATTATTTGAAGGAGCATGGTGATACAAATGTATATATGTGTCCATACCTAGATGGCTTCATGTACTGTCCCCAGAATGTCTCATTTCATTGTTTTTTGGGCTGCACTATTTTATAGATAATAAATGTGAAGTGCAAGAGGAGGCTTTTATTAAACTGGGAGGTGAACAAACTGTACTTCTTAACCCTTTATGTAGTAGAGAGCAGAGCATTGGAGTGTTGTGTGCTAAAATGGCTTTAAGCTGTTGGGGGGGGTGGGTGTCAAAGATCTGTGCCACTTGGCTGGAACATAACCCATTAGCCACAAGCTCCTGAGGTGCATGCACAATCTATATAAACCTGCTGTGTGAGGCTTTCAGGCCCCAGTACAAAGGGTCTATGGGACCTGCAAGAGGTACAGGCAACAGTCCCTCTGAGTCTGCATTATATTTATAGATTCCGTTATGTAATCTATTAAGTCTTGGTCCAAACCTTCCCACAATAGTAGATTTGAATGGCTTGTGATGGTCCCTTGTTTTTTTCAGATTGTAAATGGAAACGGTTATCAGTAGATTACAAGAGATCAAATGGAAAACTGTATCCTATAATAGAAAAGGCCAGATGTGTGTTTGTCCGATGCAGTCACACGCAGTAGAGACTGCCTGAACGCACAGCATGCTGGCCTGTGTACATGGGCTTTTACACTAGTTATTATAGAACGGTAGCTTATTCCGCAGCACTGTATACCTATATTTGGCTGTTTGGTAGAATACCTTTTCCTCTGGCTAGTGGTAGAATTCTACCATTTACTATTACTTTAAAATAAAACTGTCACTTTGTATCACTTGTAACAGGTGATGTTAAAATGTTCAAATCACAGTTTGTTAGTTCCACCCCCAAATAATAGTTTGATCTGTTTAGCTTTATCAGTTTGCAGCTGAGCCTAGTACAAACCAACATGAAGTGACCGTTGGTATTGCCGAGCAGTGTTCAATGTTGTTATCTAGTAGGCATGCCTGTCAGCTTTATAGGTTTGAATCAACTGACGCCTGTCTTCTATTGTTAAAGTGTAATATTCAAGTTTGCATATTTGAAAATTGCATTTAAAAATTGTCTGTCATGTTGGCTAAAAGAATAGCAATTGTATAGTTACTGATATAGTCACACTTGTTTACTGTATGCTAATTGCGATACCGGTGATGTTTCCTATGCTAATGAGGTTTTGTGCAGTACCATGACATTTTCACTTTCATTTTGCCCATAAATAAGTGAATTTTTCCTAAAATATAAATCTTCTTGAATTTCAGCTAATATGACACACAGGTAGTTTTTTATGCAGTTTTCAAATATGCAAACTTGAATTGAGGTGAAAATACCGATATAGATATAGAGAGAGAGAGAAAAAAAAAGTCTAACATACATAAGTGCTTTTGAAATCCTTCAAAATTACATATTTATCAAAGTGCCAGTTTCACTTTTAAGTTTAATTAAAGGGATAGGGGTGTTCATCCAAAATGTTAAAAGGGCTCAAATTCTTTAAAATCCCTTGTAATCCTAGACTGCATTTAAAAAAAAAAAAAAGTAATTGTTTGAGATTAGAACCCACCCAGTTCCCTTCTCTGAAACATATTTCTTTACATAAATCTGATTCTCCTCTCCAGTACTCAGGACACTAACAGGTCAAGCTTTTAACCCCTTGAGTGCCAGAGAAGTACAGAACGTATTGCTTTGCAATGCATTTCATACCCCCTGGCACTCAAAGGGTTAAGGACATCCTTAATTAAGCACAGGTAGGACAATACAATGATCTTATGTGTTTGGTAAATCTCAAAGTAAATTTTGATACTGTCCCTTTATGAATATCTGCTCTTCTTACAACCTATAAAATGGTTGAAAATATTCTGTACATCATAATAGTTATTTTATACACTCTTGCTGGCCAAATCTTGATACATATGTAAGTACAGCCCTTGAAGTCTGCTTCAATTATTTTACTATTTAGAAAAACCTGTTGATTCCCGTTCCCTCTTGCTTGGTCAATTGAGTTCATCTGTTGGGCTCACCGCCATGTAATCATGCAGTATGCCAAACTGGAAGAGAAACGCACTGTGTAGCTGGGAATGTGTTTAGTGACAACAGGGAAACCCCTCAATGTGTAACACATCTACTTACGAGACAGCAGAAAAGGGAGAAGTGATAGATCAATTCTTCCTTGACCGATCCTTTTGCTCTGCAGAAGGCAAATACCTTGCTTCTTGGAAACTATAGAAAGCTGGATCAGGATAGATCAATTCTACCTTGACCGATCCTTTTGCTCTGCAGAAGGCAAATACCTTGCTTCTTGGAAACTATAGAAAGCTGGACTTCTCCAGTGCACTTCTCTAGTGTACACGGAGTTAAAGGAGCAGTAACCTTTTTATTTTTATGAAAACATTTGTGTTAGAGCTTTTTCTGCTCAGTAAAACCAGGAAACTTTCACCTCTGTCAATTGTTTTATTTAACATTTATAACAGTTAAATAACCAGGAAGTGAATTTACTATGTTTACTTCCTGGAAGTTTTAACTGACAGGAAGTAACTCTGTAGTTTGTGGAAAACTGTATGTCACTGACTTTCTTCTCCATTAGAATGTAACAGAATAACTAATTGGAATTTGACTGCTAGGGGGCATTGCTAATGTAAAAAACAAAGCAAAACACAGATTTGAACGGTCATAGCTCTGAAAATATGCATCTCTCATCAGTGGGATATAATATATATATAAATTTTTATTATTTTTTTTTATGGGGGGGGGGGAAAGTAATAAATGCAGAACTATATCTTGCTGTGCACAGGCTCTGGAACCAATCTTATATCCAGCCAGTACTCAAAATGTAACAAAATGTATATATGTTGTAGGAATTATCCCCCTAAGTAAAACAAGGGGACTCCCACTTCTGAGAGACATTTTATTAAAAAAATTATGACTGCTCAAACTTGCATTTTTTTAAGTGCAATATCACAGTGGCCTGAAAATTTACAGTGGCGCTTTTGCTACACCATCATATGGACTGCTCTGGTCCATAGACCATAAATCTCCATAGGATGGTGTAGCAACAGCACCACTCTAAATTTTCAGGCCACTGTGATATTGCACCTAAAAAATTCAAGTTTGAGCTGTTATAATTTTTTTAAATTATATAAATATATAGATATAAACAACCTATATAATCTAAAGTATTAGTATCCCTTTAACCCTTTGAGTGCCAAAGGGATATGCAACGTATTGCTTTGCAATATGTTGTGTTCCCCTCTGGTACTTTTAAAGGGTTAAGCATACCAGGCACCTACTGCCCTCCAGCTTTTGTTGGCCTACAATTCTCATCATTTGCTTCTGGTACAGGCCAGCGCAGGATGATGGGAGTCAACAACTGGAATGCAGTAGGTTGCACACCTCTACTGAAAGCTGTTACGTGATGAATGCCATGCTTACCTGTACTCTAAAGCTAATTTACTTAATCTGTACCCTCCACAACAATTAAGATCCCATAGATCATTTGATAGCTGCTGTGGATCATAGCTATCTCTGGAGTTTGCAGCCAAGAAACCTTCAAGGAAATACTACAGGAGGGGCTGACTTTATTGAGGGCTAATCAGAATCGTGTCAATTAATATCAAATTAACTACATTATTTGGAGTGTGGTTTGGTTACATCTATCATTTTAAAGGGATAGCAATACTTAAATTCTTCATCATATTTTGTTTTTACATTTTATCTCCCTGAGTAAATCAAGACTATTCCTACTGATTAAAGGTATTTTAATTCAAGCTCAAACTTAACACTTTGAGTGCCAGAGGGGTACGCAACGCACTCAAAGGATTAAATTGTTTAGGTGCAGTATTACAGTGGCCTGAAATTATAGCAACAGCTCCACTATACACCATCCTATGGCTGTTCTTGGTCAACTGAACAAAGCTGTCCATAAGATGGTGTAGCAACAGCGCCACTATACAGTTTCAGGCCACTGTGATACTGCAGCTAAACAGTTTAACTTTGAGCTGTAATAACTTTTGAATAAAACACCTTTCAGCAGTTGGAGTACCCTTGTTTTACTCAGGAGGATAAACACCACACCTCACACAATCTCTTGCATATTACTATCCCTTAAAAGGGTGTAGACACAGTAGAGGCATTTGGCAGCTTAATTTTTCCAAGACACGACCTGTTTTTTACTTTAATATTGTTTATTTGTATATATCCTATATTATAATTCGCTAAAACATGCGTGCTGCAGTCATACGCAGTAGAGACTGCTGTGCGTGCTGCAGTCATACGCAGTAGAGACTGCTGTGCGTGCTGCAGTCTCTTGCGCAGTAGAGACTGCCCGTGACGCGGCTGATACTGAGCGGGGCGCACTGAGGTGCGCAGAGAGGACCCTGGTCTGAATTCGGAGCCTCCTGATCTGTATCAACCGCGGCGTGGGCAGTCTCTACTGTGCATGACTGCACCGCGACCTGCTGGCACTGTGACTCGTGTACATGGGCTCTTCAACTAGTAGTTTGTGTGTGCTGATATGACTACCATTCACCCAGACCAATCTGCCACTGTTGCTGGTGGTGGGGTAACTGAAGCATCGGAGCTTGCAGTCTAGAGGAGAACTGATCCATATAGTTTCCAGTAGAGAGAGAGGGAAACTGAACAGTTAGATCTTGCAGTCTACAGAGCTGACCCACACAGTTTGAAGTACATATATAGGCTGAATCTTTTAGTTTCCATGCTGATTACACAACCAATCAGTGTACTCTCTGTAGGAAAAGTGGCCCATATTCTTTTGTATCTGTACTGAAATCCTAAGGCTTATAATCAATAGGGAAACTGATCCATGTGAGCTTGGTGTTTATAGGGACCTGAAGCATCATAAACTGCAATCTACAAGAGCTGACCCACACAAATATTTCTACATTTTCTTTAAATGTATTTATTTTTTTTTTGCATGCCTTAAAATTGGTTGCTTTTTTCCCTACCATCATACCTGTACATTTTAGGAACATGCTGATGTGTCCTCCCTACCAATTGTGGCATGCGTGCAGAAGTATAGAATCCCAAATTATCTCAATCGTTCTTCTCCTTTATCTCCCCCCACTCCCATTGGAGCCCTGGAGGGGTTAAATTTAACAAGTGCTACCCAATGCAGCGTTTGTACTCAAACGTTAGGACTGGGTATTGGGCCAGCAGCTTGCAAATGTATTTTGTCTGTTTTTTAGGACCAGTGAAGCCAGACAGAATCCAGAAACCTGGATGTATGGCAAGAATAAAACTGTGGTAAGGGTGGGGAGGACACCAGGATGCTAGGCATTTTAAAACTTATGGAGTACTGCAAGTTATTAGGCAGAGGGTTGTTTGTGGCTGCATATTTGACCCATTATAGTCTATAACCCTTGAATGCCATAACAAACAGTCATCTCAAAGGTTTAACTCTTGGCTGCTAGCAACTTCATCAATACATTCCTTAATGTGTTGGCGATACCTAGAATACAAAAGGATTAAATGGTAATCCTTGTACAGTGGAACAACTGTGGTTAAAAAGCCTGGGGTAGCTCTGTGCAGCTCTCAAATGGGTAAAAACTGGTACCATGTTGGCTGTAGAAAGAGCAGGATACTGGTGGAGGAAAAGTGACACCTTTATTGGCTGAGTGCCTCTGGGGTGCAAGCTTTCAAGGCAACTTAGGTCTCTTCTTCACTCATATTTAGACTGAAGACTGAATATACAGTACATGGCAGGTGATACACTCATGCAAATGGTTTTATATTGAAATGCTAAAACAACTTCCATGAGTATATAACATGCCATGTTTTGTATTCAGCCTTCAGCCTGAAGAAGAGTGCATTTATTTGGCCAACAGTGGTATTCCTTTTATGCCAAAAGTCTCCAGCTCCAAAATAGCTCCTATTTGCCATTAGCAGTGTCATAGAACTGACTCCAATAACTGCACCAAGCTTGACTGCAGCCTGGAAGTGTGTGCTCAGAGCCACAAACCTCTTAAGCTTTGTGTACATCTCCTATAGCAGTGGTGGACAACAAGAGGCCCTCCAGCTGCTGTCACACTACAACCTCTGTCATTCGTTGGAAGTTGTAGTCTGGCAGCAGCTGGAGGGCTTCACGTTGCCTATGCCTTCTTTTGACTGGAGAGCTATAGGGTCTGTGTGCTCAACCCATTGAGACTGAACCACAAGCCTTTAGAGTCCTGAAATTCCATAGTTCCTTAAGGGACCCCCATTTGCTTCCCTGCTGGTCACATCTTGATTGACAGGTCTGCTACCAGGGAAGTAGCCCTATTGCTGATGGGGTATTATCCATGAGATGGTTGCCCTTTAATTTAAACATAGGCTATAAGCAAAACAAAGTAGCAGTAGTGGAGCAAACCAACTGCAGTGTATAGCAGAAATAATAAAAATTTTCTAAATTCCCGTTGATTTAAATTGGTTTTTTTAACTGGATGCTAAATAGCTCACAAATCTCTGCTTCATAATGTGTGGGAATGTCTAGCAATTCAGTGGGATTAATGTTCCATTCAGATCACTGGGAATTTTTATATTACAGGCAATTGCCTGTCTTTAGCTTTTACCCTTTGATTGCCGGGGTGTACAACAAGTTGTGCACCCTTTTGACACGCAAAGGGTTAACATGGTCATTCAGCTGTAAACAAATGTCACGAGGTATTCTGTGAGTTTGGCTCATTGCCATACATTGTAGACCTACTCATGTTGATCTAATTAGTATTGTTTGCATGTGTAGAGATAAGCTTGGCTCTGCGGCCCTTCCAAAGAGAGGAATTCGTGTTGCTGTTCCACTGCGCCGTGTAGCAATAATCTCCCCTTGATGGAGGTGCAGTTTCACTGACTGTTTAGTCTTTTTTTTTTTACTTGGTGCTCTGGTCCTTGAGTCAGCTCAGCTGTTTCCTATACGTATGTGTTCTTGGGTCAATAAAGCTGTTGTACCAGTGCCAGCAAATTACCGCCAAGAGAGGCGGTCAGACTGCTTCAGGAACTGTATAACGTGCTGAAATCCCAGGCGTTTGTAAGGTGCTAGAAGTTACTTGGCTGGATGTTCACTTCAGTTTGTGTTCCAGTTAAGCTGTCTGTATTTTGGATGGGATTTAAGATTTGTGGGTCAGGCAACTGTGCTGAATGTGGGAAAATAGCTGTACTGTAATGTAGATCAGGAACAGGCAACCCTGTGGAGGTTCAGCTGGTACCCCCAGCAGTATCCCCAGCAAACTCCACTTTCTTAATGCAGGTCTCTCAACTGTAAACTGCTAGTGGATCCTTAACCCTTTGGGTGCCAGAAGGGTACAACAAGCAAACTTTAAACTTACTGGATGCTGAAGTGGACCCCAATAAATTGCACTGTACCTTATTCAGAAAAGAAATGAGCAATTCTGGAGCAAGACAACTACACAGTAGGGACAACCCCCCCTGTTGATGGGGGCTTTTAACATTGTGGATGCTAGAGAGGTCTCAAACACATTGCATTTAAAGTGGAACTACCAGCCCTTAGAAACATGGCCCCAAATAATTACCCATCTGGGGACTAGCGCTACTGAGCAGAATTATTACTATATTCATGAGATTTATACACTGCTCCCGGACTGACAGGCAGAAAACCGTGCAGACATCTTTCCATGGTGTTTCTGCGCTCCTGCGCTGTCAGTCCTTTTTGGAGCCGAACAGCTCCTAGCAACGCCTCCTAGAGCCGGCTGGGACTGACACGATCCGTCCTGCCTGTCAGTCCAGGAACAGTGGATAACTATTTAACAAGGTAATAATTCTGGCAACTAGCGCTACTGAGCAGTTAATTGCCAGGCTGATAATTACTTGGGGCCATGTTTTTAAGGGGTGGTAGTTCTGCTTTAAATCTCCATTTAAATCAAGTAATACTTTGGGGATATTGCTTTCTCACCTGTTGTGCAGTTAGTTTGCTCCAGAATTGTTCTGAATTTCTTATGTAAAGGAGTCTGTATGAAATGTACTTGGATTCTGGGTATGTTTGCTTGTTAACTCTTTGAATCATTGGGAGTGTGTTTTGTGAGACCCCCTCCCCCGTGGCACATTTGAGGTGCCCTAAAATATATCCTGACTTTTATACATCGGGGTGATCACAATTTTTGCATCTCTACAAATGTTACCTTTATCTACGTCTGTGTCTGGCACCAGGTAACGCATTACATCTACTTGAAATGATGGACAGAGTTAAACTGGAACAAGCTCCTTGTAGGTTCGTTTTAAAGCACTTTTGAAGGTCCTTGTGTATAAAATCAGAGAGGAGGTGTTCTGTCGTAAACGGCACCATAGGGGAAAAATAATCCCCCAAATTCCCATTGATTCAAGTGAAGTGACAGTGCTGGCAGATGCAGCTGTGTGCAATATTGCCTGAGGAATGTTGGTATTTGGCACAGTGCTGTGCCAACCAGAACGGTGTATTTGCATGAACTGACAAAGCTAAATATCTCAAACTGTTGGCTTCTGTAACACAGTGGCTACGTAAGTGACTTTCAAATGAACCGAAGTCATCTTAAGGTGTTGGTTACAGTTATGTGCAGAGATGTGGAGAGAAGCCATTCTCGGGCAAACACCTGCACTGTAGAGGACCTGGAAAACTCCCACAATTTCCACTGCTTTTACATGGATATTTCATCTCATTGGATGTCTGAGAGCATTCCAACGCATTGCTTAGCAAAGCTACAGTGTAACCATCTAAAGGACCACAGGGGTGCACAACTCTTTGCAAAGCACATATTTGTTCCTCAAAGGGTTAAATTTCACTTCTGTTCTTCATGCTTCCCTGTGAATAAGAAAGTAAAACCAAGTAGAAGTGGTGTACAAATGTGTGGTTTTGTGTTTAAAGCAGAATTTTCATCTTCATGATATTGCCCCCCAATACATTACTAATATAGCGACAGGCATACTTGTATTAAGTTGAATAAGTCAGAGTTATTGAAGTAATCCACCTTCTTTGGCAGGCATCCAGAGGACAACAGAGCAGACATCTTAGAGGTAAGGTGCCTCTGAGTCTGTGCTGTCTGTCCTGTGCACTGCCCGGATTGGTGGTGACGTTCATTGGTACCTTAAGGTAATGGACGTTGCTGCCTGCACAGGTGCACGGAGCTTCTCTTGTAAGTTCTGTGCCCTGGATGCCGGCAGAAGCAGGTGGATTACTTCAATAACACGGATTTATTCACCATAATGCAACTATTCCTTTGCCTATCGCTATATTCCTAATGTATTAGGGGGCCATATTATTTTTTTTTTATTGGTTTTCAGAGTACATGGTCTACACAGTTATTCAATGGCTTTTAGACCTTCCCAAGATCAGAGTTTGAGTGTTTTAACCCCTTCAATGCTAAATGTCTATTTGTATTGCTTAGCAATGCACCAAAGACCTCCCTAGCATCCAGAGGCTTAATTATCATTATTTGGTTACAGGCTTGTTTGTTTTCTGTTTGACAATAAAGAACTACAACTGCATACGCTTCTAACCTCGCTTTTTTTTATTTATTTGTTCACTATAATTGTGTTCTTGAGGGTCATAGAATATAAGGCGGTGATTGGATTACATTAATGAACCGTATAGTCTTTCTGAAATAGCCTTTCTCATCCTCTCGACTTGTCTGCTCACACACTGCACCAATCGGCTCCGAATAACTTGTTTATACCAGACTTACCAGCTCTGCACAGTGGCAAAAATGTAAAAGTCAAAATTAACCGTAGGATTGTTTACTAGGATGCGCTGCTATTGGAATGGAGTTGTGATTGTGTTACTGCCTCAGAGTTGTTGCGAGCTGTCTCCTGCTAGCAACAGGAGTTACAAATATAATATTATAGAGAGACAGGTGTGTAGCAATCTATTTATTTATTTATTTTTTTTCAGTGCTATCAAAGCTGAAAAATAAGCTTAATTGTTTTTGATATATTTTATTACCACTTGAACTCTCAAAACACAAGTTTTATAGTTTATTTTTTGAATTGAGGAATGCAATGCATTGCTTATCCCTCTGGCACTCCATTAATTCCTCCCAGAAGAGTGGGCTGGTAACATGCTTTGTACATGTTCAGAGAGACCCTGTCTGTTTTGTTTGTTTTACCAGGAAGAGTACCTTCAGATTTCTTTATTTTATAAGTACGTCCTTGAGCTTTTACAATAAGAAGCTACATATTTATTTATGTTCAGCAAAAATTACTTTACTTGTTTCTAATCTTTCAGAAAGATACCTGCAGCGATGGCAGCCTGAGTGACAGCAACTTGTCTCCTCCAGCCAAACGCCCTCGTAAGCATGCTGAGCCTGTTCTTAAAGAGAGCCCTAAACCTCACACCACCAATCAGAGAGAGGAATGGAGCATCGCGACTAGGCGATCCAGGTAAGTGTCACTGGAAATGAATGGGCGAGGCGCAGTCCCTGAGAACTTTCACACTTTTTGCTTTGATCCTTTGAGTACTTGATGAGGATGCAATGTGTTACATCTCCATCTGACACTCAATGGGTTAAACAAATATAGGGTCCTCCGTTTCAGGGATATAAGATTATAAACAAAAATAATTAATGGCAGTACTGTACAGGCAATTTGACTTTACAAAATATCCAAAGGCAAAATAGCATTACTATCCCTCCCTATAAGCAGTTGTAGTCTGTCACGATGTTCCAGTGCTTACGACAGCTTGTAGTCTTCAGTGCATTGCATACAATGTGTTGGAGTCCTCTCTAGCATTGAAAGTTTAAAAAAAACAAAAAAAAAAACACTTCAGTGCAGATTTTGGAATTGGTATTTGTATCCTACAAAATTCCTTCCCTTTAACTTTGAACACATGGTCCTAAGTTGTTCCGTATAACTTATATTTGTGTTTTAAAACTTTTTTTTTTTTTTCCTTTTAAAGGTTAAATTCTCAAACTGGTGCTACATTACCAAACAGTCACAGTAGTTTATGTAAGTATTGCCAATGGTACATAAATATTATAAAAAGTGTGTGTAACCATTCCATATTTTTCAGAGTCTTTACTGAAGCCACATCCAACGGTGACGTATTTAGGCCTAGGCTACATAGTCCTTGGGCAGCAGATTGGGCAGTTTTGCATATTTGTGTCCATGTCCATTTCTTTAAAAAAAACAAAAAAAAACTCACTGTTTTAAAAAAAAAAAAAAATGCTTCTCCAAGGCTGACCACTCCTAGCCTCCTCATAGAAACAAAGTGGACATACCCAAATAGTCTTTCTTCGTACATCACATTTCACATCAAGCACCCCGGTATATCTGTCTCCCTCCCTCACTGTACGTTATCACTTTTGGTCCCAATGTGCAGCCTTGTAGAAATGAGGTGCAGGTGGCAACACATTTAAATTCACCATCTGCTTCCATGCTGATATTCACATCATTTTCAGGTTCTTGCAGGACCTTCTGTCCGTGAGCAGATTCAAACCTTACATGTTGTCACTTGCAGTTTGAGTTTGCATGTTCGTAGAAGGACTTATAAGATGTGAGGGGGGTGGGAAGGGGGATGAGATGGGGATGAAGGGAGGATGCCAGGTGAGATGAAGTGATAGACCTCAACTGGGGAGCAGACACTTCCAGGGTCTCCTTATATTTACCGTTTTTTTTTTTTTTTTTTTCTTCTCCCTATAACTTATATCCACATCTTTTTGGGGTTGTGTGTGTGTTGGGTGGGGAATGTGGTGTTTTAGGTTCCTGCTCACCTTATATTTGAGCAAATACAGTATTTAATATTTCACCTTCACTAAAGTTGTATCCCATCTGACTTCAGTGTTACCATAAGTCAGTGTTGTCTCTTCAAGTACAGTCCAACTGTTTTGCCCATTTTCCAGGTCTGATTAGATGCATCTGAAAGTCTAAGGGACTGCAGTGTGCTCACATCCTCAGACATCTCAGACAGACCTGACTAATATACGAAGTACAGTTGAATGTTTATTTTCAGCTTTTGCAGTGTACATACCTCTGGCCCTCAGTGGGTTAATGTGAGTGTGGTAGTTTGTGTATGAACATCTCCGCAATGTATTACGACAACCAGTGCAAAGGGAGGTTTGCCACCTCTTAAATGCAGTACTCTACCCAATGCCAGAATTTGTGTGTGGCCAGCACAGATCCAGAAACTCATTACGCGACTTCCTTTTTTTTTTTTTTTTAATTTATATTACTCTAATTATATACTGTATGTATTTATATATTATACTTATACATAAGTATTAAGTACTATATTAGACTAGCATTAGGTACAGAACGAGAGCACATGGTTGAAAGCTTTTAGCATCTAGTGTGTGATATATATATATATATATATATATATATATATATATATATATATATATATATATATATATATATATATATATATATATATATATATATATATATATATATATATATAAATATATAATGTGTGTGAGAGAGAGAACTATAGCTATAGAGAGAGATTATAAAAAATGTCTCCCTCTTTCCCAGTTAGTGTTCTGGATATAGTTCTGCTCTCTAACATTGTATTGCATTGTAAAATTGTATCTCTTGCCTACTTTTTCTTCCATTTTGCATTTGTTAATAACCATTTTTGTGCATGCAAGTCATATTGGGATAAGTGAGAAATTTATAGTTGGCGTAGCTTGGTGCTTCAGGTCCCCCTTACGTTATGTCAGGATACCATTTTTCTCAGAAGAGAATGAATACAATAAGAAATTCCACTGTTTACAAAGATCTCTGTAAAGTATGCCTATTTTTCATTGCCTTATATTCTGAAAACCTTTATGCACACCCGGCTTGGGATAGAAAGGCATTTGATGCATTGGGATACCTGTTCTCAGGAAATGTGTGCTTTTTAAGGGTTGACTGTAACTTTTTTAAAATGTCAATTGAAATTATGTACTGTAACCAGTTTGCGGCCCAAGGAAGGACTGCATTTTTGCACCTATACGTATTGGCAATTGTTGTTCTTAGGAGAGATTGTGGCATTCATGTTCCATATTTTTGTTGGTGTCATTTTTTTACTTTAGTTTAGATTTCTGAAAATCCCCATTAACAATTTAATTGCTTCATCATTTTGTATAGGAATTTACTTCAAGGGATAGTAACACTTAATATGTAAACACACACATATATCATAGGGTTTAGCCTTCTAAATAAAACAACGGTATTCACATTGCTGAGAGTTGTTAATTCAAAAATTATTGCAGCTCAAAGTTAATTTTTTTTTTTTTAGGCGCAATATCACAGTGGCCTAAAATTTCAGAGGCGCAGTTGCTACACCATCCTATATAAAGCTCTGGTCAGTTGGCCATAAATCGCCATAGGATGGTGTAGCAACAGCTCCAGGTCATAGACATACTGCACCTAAAAATTCAATTTTTCAGCTGCAATAACTTTTGAATAAAGCACCTCTCAGCAGTGTTGGTACCCTTGTGAAACTCAGGATAAACCCCACTATATATAATATAATATGTGTGTAATTAAAATATATATATATATATATATATATATATATATATATATATATATATATATATATATATATAAAATAATATAATTTTTTTTTTTTTTTTTTTTTTTTTTTTTTTTTACCTAGTAAGTGTTATCCCATTCAGCCAGTTTGGTTCCGGTTAGTCCACTTGATTTTTACATAGTTATTGAGCTGATTTAGGGTAGTTCTGCCATATAACCAATGAGATGTGCATTTTAGTTCATAAAGTAGAAAATATTCTCTTGATCTCCTGTCAATTAGGGGACTGTGCGAGGCCGGGCAGTAACTGTGTACATGTTTATGTATTTGGTGGTGGGGGGTTCAGGCACTAGAAACTTATCTGTATGAATCATACCTTAACCCTTTGAGAGCTAGAGGGCTATGCAAAGCTTTGCTCTGAAATGCTTTGCATGTACACCTCTGGCAATCAAAGCGTTAACAGATGGGTAGGAAAAATGCAGAAAATGTGTTGGCCTTCAGGGTATAAATCGTTCCCCAAGCATCTGGCACTAAAAGGTTTAAAGGAATCCAGTCACCTAAAAGCAATTTTTGGTTTTTGAAGTAGCATTCAAAATAATATTTGTGTTAGCTATTTTTTAAATTTATTAAACTAGTTGGAGTTATTTGATTTATATATTATGTATTTAAGGCTTGTCACGCACGCTCTTCCTATGTTAGTGCTATATTACTTCCCTCACTGCTCCGTGCCACCACCTCTTGCACTGAAAGGCTTAATCTGATGTAATGCATTGAGCACCCCTCCAGCACTCAGTTAAGTGTTGGTGAGTGAGAGCATTAATGTTGGGGCCAAGATAACATACCTTCATGACATGCCTTGGATATCATAATCTATAAATCGTGAGTAAAGAAAAAAAAAAAAAACACAACTTTTTTTTTTTTTTTTTTTTGTTTTTTAAATTCCTAATACAACATATACAGTAGGTAATAGTGAAAGCCTTCAAAATTAGATGTTTGTAATTGGTTCCTGTTAAATAAATGTTTAACCTGTTGAATTCTAGAGACTTTTCCAGTGCATTTCTCCACAATAGGTTGGAAATGCCAAGCATCCTAGGTGTTATGGGGAGTTGGCTGGAATATATTAACTCCTTGAATTACCATAGAGGTGCAGTGCAAAAAGCAATGCTTTGCAAAACACTGTGATTTAACATAATTGTTTTGCCTTTTTTTCTGCCTTAGCTGTTAGAAGCCACCCTCACCATGTGGAGAAGGAGAAAAATAGTGATCATCCTTGTATTAATGGTGGGATAGAAGTTCGCAGGAGCTGCAGGCCCAAGAGTAACAGATTTGAGACACTGAATCAGAGCCTACTTTTTGATCAGCTGGTCAACAGGTGCGTATAGAATTCATCATGTTTTCCTGATGTAGACATTGAAGTGAAGTAGAATGTCCATGGACTTTATTATCTCATGGGAGCTTTAAGGTTCAGGCTAGATGGAGGATATAGTAAATTAGGTTGGGAAAAAAAGACAAGTCCATCAAGCTCAACCTTTGCCTCATAACCCAGAAAAATGAGAACTTGTTGGCAGGAAGCCTTCCTGCCACCAAATGAGCATTAGTCTATTTACCAGAACTTCCTTTTTTACCTATTAATACACAGTATATGCCTGCATGTTCCCTCTTGAAAGAAATTCATTTAATATTCCCTTAAATGTATCCATTGCATCTGCCATTATCATGTCCACAGCCTGTATTCTGGCCAACTGTTTACATATCCGTGTTCAGGGGAACGTTCTTTTTGTTTGATATTTTCAGCCCTTTGCCCCCACCGCACTAACCTTCCTCTTGTACAGCACTGGCACAGTCCCCTTTGTAAAAATAATGCAGTTTGTGATATGCCATCAGATCATTTAAAACATCTGTTTTCAACAAAATAAGAGGGCAACACCTTAACGTAGTAACAACGTAAATTAAGCTCAAAAGACACAAGTCAGTCAAGTTCAACCCTTGCCTTATAAACCAGTGAATTAAGAATTTTATATAGCTTTCCTGTCAAATAATTTAGTATCTATCAGAACTTCCTATTTTGACTACTGTATGTTCTCTCTTCAAATATATGTATTTAATCTTCTCTTAAATGTATCCATTGTATTTGCCATAACCACACCCTTTGGCAAAGAATTCCACATTTTAACAGACCTTACTGTAAAAAAAAAAAAATAAAATAAAATAAAAAAATAGAGGAATACTGATACACTTGGCAATAAATCCCCATTTACATTTGTCCAAGGAAGTGAAAAAAAAAAAGTGTCCCTATTCTCAAAAGAAAACTGGTATAATTCTGGGGCAAACCAGTTGTAAAGGGTGGGTGGGGGGGATTAAAAATCCACACTGATTTTTAAATGGGGCTCTTAAAGGGATAGTAATGTTTCAAAATAAAGCAGCTCCAGTTAGTATTTGTTTTTTCAACATCTTTTAGCTTGGAGTTTAATGCTATAGTGAGAATCTTGAAACGCCATTTACCAATTTTAGATGGCGATGAGGGTTTGAGAAAAGTGATTGAATGTGGTTGCAAGTTTGTCTCTAAAAAAGCACCAACGTTATCAGATTTATTATCTCCCAGTTTGTTTTGTCCAGAGAAAGTTACAACTGGACACAACTGGTTGAGTGTTAAAGGCACGTTTAAATGTGGAGGTATACGTTGTAAATGTTGCAATTATATAGAGGTTTCACGATATTTTGCCTCTAAGGTTACAGGTGTTCAATATGAGACAAAGGAATACATCAATTGCGCCACAAAGGGAGTTATCTATTTGATTAAATGTAAAAGATGCAACATCCAATATATAGGGAAAACCATTAGAAGTTTAAGAGAAAGGGTCAATGAACATTTAAGTAATATCAGGAATGCAGATTTTCGCTCAAATGTTGCCCTTCATTTTAACTCTGATGTTTGTAATATTAGCCATTTTTGTGTACAAGGACTGGAAAGAGTTAACGTAGGTGTAAGAGGGGGAAATTTAGATCATAAGCTGTTAAAGAGAGAGGTATATTGGATCTTCAAATTGGAGACTAGTCACCCATTGGGGTTGAACAAAAACTATGATGTTACATGTTATGTTTAAACTTAGATTGCTATAGATTTGGGAAAATGTACCTTTCTCTCTGACCCTTATGACAGGTATTTCATGTGAACTATTTGACTTATATGTGTTATATGATAATATGGCTATGTATGTTCACATGCTTTAAACCTTTCTTAGTATATAGAGTAATTGGGTGCGTATTCTATTTATTGTTTATTAGGTTGGCCCTTTCTTTCTTCTTTTGACGTTGTCTAACGTGGTGGGGCTTGTGTGGAAGTTTTTGCTGATTCACACGGTTTTATTTGTTCATTTAATTGGTTGTGTGTGCATATTTCATTTAATTAAACACATTTTGAGTGGACCCCCGATGGGGCGGATGGCCGGAGTCTCTCTGCGGCTGGTGGCGGTTGTGGATGTTGGTGCCGTGGCGCCTTGGATCCGGTCGAGCCTGTTTGTTGGGATGCGGGTGCCCTCCGTGGAGCTTGGGCTCGTGGCGGGGCTCGTAGCATCTGGCTGGGGCCGGTTTTTCTTGGGCGCTGCGGTGCTTCTGTCTGCTTTCCGGCCGTGGAGCGTGGGTGAATTTCGGCTTTTGCCGTTGTGTATGTGCGAACGATATTGTCCGTATATCTGGCTGAGCCCTTAACATAATATTTATACTATCCGCTCTTGATGACGTTTATTTGTAATGGTGAAGGGGACTGGATGAAATTAATCATGTGATTTTGGAGCTAAGTTCTCTACCAGGTCCGACACCATTGCGTTAACGAAACTAAGAGCTGATTGGATGATGAGAATTTAAATTTCGGGTGGTTCATTCAGATGTTTAATGATCATGAGTAAGCGTCTTGTACGCGAAACGCGTTGATCTTATGTAGAGTCCCCCTTGGATAAAGCTGCTGGACTATTGCATATTCTCCTATGAGATTCAGCATTCACTGTCTGGAGGTATTTTACAGCATTCGAATAAAGAAATGTTTTTATTTTAAGCTTTGAGTATTCTCATTAATGGTGATGCAAAAGTTTTGTTTTTTGTTCTGCTATAATATAGGGTCTTTTTGGGGGATGCCCATTTTTGCACCCATTTGAAAACTAGAGCCGTTTGATGTCAGTAACATTTATATCTGGTGAATATTGTTGTGGACATTTGTTATGGGCTAAATTAGGAGTTTGAGCACACATATTTGTATGCATTGCCAGTTAGTATTTGGGCCATGGAGAGTGTTATTTTAATACTGTCAGATTTGTAGTTGAAGAGTAATTGAATATTTCCCCTCACCCGCCCCTTTTACCTTGTGTAAGCCACCTCCCCTCAGATGTGGAATCTGGTCCAAAGACCAGACAGCTCACATCAAAAGACAATCTTCTTACTGTGAGAACAATGAAAACCCTGTCCCCCATGACAAGTTTTTCAAGTTTTTCCCTTATGCTAACTGAAGATTGTTCCTTGCTGCGATCCATATGGGCACCACCTTTCTGTTCTGAGGTGAGCAGTGTTAAGTAAAAGGGGTGGGAGGGGGGATACTTTATCATTCAGTTACTCTTGAACTACAACTCTGACAGTATTGAAATAACACTCTCCATGGCCCAAATACTATGATGATTAAATGGAGCTGCTTTTATTTTGAAACCTTACTATCCCTTTAAGTCCTTGAGTACTAGGAATGTCTCAAACTTGATAGTAATTTGGGGAATTTTATTTTGTACCCTGCGGTTCAGTTGGCTTACTTCAGTTGTCTTAAGGAAATATAGCCCTTGGAGTTGGGCAGAAATTTAGGGTGTTTTAGGAGCAAGTGGAGGTGTAAATTTACATAGGTATATATGAAATACCCCACAGATTTTATGAGATGAACTCTCTGGCTCCTGGGATTTTTTTTTTTTTTTTTCTCCACCCCTTCTTCAATCTGAACAGAAAATCCTGGTGACCTCTATAAATTACTCCAGTGTGCATAGGATTATAATTCTTTTCTTGTGGGACTTATGAAATCAAACTCCTCCACTAAATGCTTCATAACAAGATGAGCCGGGGGATTGTGGAGTCAGTCCTGCGGAATTCTGTCTGCCTCCATTGACATGATGATCATTTCTGTACCCTAAGAAGTGCAGTTAATTTTTAAGAGCATCAAGAACTATATATGTTACACTAGCCATTTCTTTTGTAATCCAAATTATTTTTTTCTTAATAGATTATCCTTTGTTGATGGCACTTCATGCTAATTATTTTCTATTCTAAGTCAATATTACCACACACAGTGCTATGATTGATTGATTATAGGCAGAAGACAGATGCAGGCGGCATTTCTGCTAACACATCTTTAGGCATGTTCCGGTCCTTATTTACATCCCAGGTGCCCCTAGGTAAGACACTCTAGGTGCTCTTAACTCCACATACCATTTCTGCGTCCCATGCAATGCTTAGTGGAGCAGAAAATACCTTTTGGCCTATAACAAGCAAGAACTAAAAAAAGCTTCAACCCCTTGGTTGCTAGAGAGATCAAGATCTCTCTAGCAACCAAGTGGTTAAATAATAGCCTTTAAAGGGGTATTATACTGCTGCAGAGACACTTAGCTTGCTCTGGCCACACCCACAATTTAGAATGTGTGGTGTGGCCAGCACATCTGAGGCACCACCCCTCAAAATTTGGAGGTCTAGGCCGTTGGCTACTCTGCCTAATGGGAAATCCAGCCCTGGGCACATCTGACCAAACTAATTAGAATTCTCTGAATGGAATTGACAAAAATGTCACAATCTATAAAGAATAATGAAAAAACAAAGAAAAAAATATCTATTTCACCGAAAAGTGCTTGTTATGTCATATAGGAAGATTTCACTGTAAGGCGTAGTTCCCATGGATTTATACATACGCACTAAGGGGGCCCAAGTGTAAAACCACCTCTATTTAAATATGGCTTTTAACCCCTTGGATCCTAGAGACCTCTTTAATGTTAAATGAGTGTTAAAGCATTATTTAACTCTGAGGGGAAAATTGAGAATTTTTTTACTTGTGCCTTATGGTTAAGCTGGTTTGCTTCAAAATTGTACCACTCCACTTTTAACCCTTTGTATGCCAGAGCGCGTAACCCTCTGGCACTCAGAGTTATACATATAGGGCAATGTTTTCTGTTGGGTATTGTCACAGGGGTGACACAGTTCTGTTCATGTTCAGTGGTAGCCTTAGGTTTTTGCAAAATCTTGAAATAAAGTTGCTACAATACAATCGCCCACGTGAGCTAGGCCTGAAACAAAGTAGACTTGCCTTGAGAAGATGTTATTTTGTATATGGAAGACTTGTAACATTTTTAGCATATTCAGCATCTGTCATTTTCAAGGAATTCTACTTTTTTTTTTTTTTTTTTTTTTTTAAACACCTGTCTCTGACTAGTAAATCTGTGGAGTAATATTGATTAGTTTTGAAAAGAAAAGGTTTGAGAGATGCCGCGGGGCTCGTTTAATTCAGTTTTTTAAGGGCTACAAGATGGGGGATAGCAAAACTGAAGTATTACTATCCCTTTAAGGGTGCAAAGCACAAGAAGATTCCATCTAAAAGCAGTGTGTTATTATATTTGTTAAAATCATACTGCACATGTAAGCTTCAACACGTACAGAATTTAAAATGAAAAAAATCTCTCATCTGTCTCCCAGTATTTTAGTACTTGTTACGATGTCCAATCCTCCGTCTGCTTCTACCTCTTTGCAATTTGCTGGAGTCTTACAGTTCTAGTCCTTAAGGGGTTAAAGTAATGGCTTCTTTTTTGAAATCTTGCTCCAGGCTGCAATTTATTCTTCTTCTTTGAAGTTGTCCAAAGGGTATATTATTTTTCCATCTATAGTGATGGTTACTCTTATAATGTAAAAACCCATTACTATCTACCTCTTTCCTATGATTTTTAGTAAAAAAAAAAAAAAAAAAAAAAAAAAAAACACTCCCCCTTTCATGAAACAATGTTAAATCTAAAAAAGCTATTTGTTTATCATCTGTATTAAAAGTAAAGGACAGGTTCAGAGGATTATCCTTCCTATACACTAAGAATTCTTCTAATTTTGTCAATGGGCCCTCCCAGATCAATAAAATATCTATGTATTTTAAAATCTTTTTTTTTTTTTTTTTTTTTTTTTTTTTTTTTTTTGTAGGATTATTTTTGAAAATAAAATCATGCTCCCATATACAGGTTGGCAAATGAAGGAGCAAATGAGCAACCCATTGCCGTACCTGTAATTTGAGCAGAAAAAGTATTTTCAAATAAAAAAATAATTGGGTTAAGACATGCATAATAGCTTTAGTTAGAAACTCAATTTGCGCTAAAGACATAACTCCATATTTTTCTAAATCCACCTACTAGCTTGAGTTCCCTTTTCATGTGGAATACTAGTATACAGGGATGATACATCCAATTGTTTGTTATTCTTATGGAATGAGACAGAATGTTTGTTTTTCTCTCTTTGGTCCAGGTGCTGATAGTAGAATCTCCTGCTACACTGTCTTCTCCTAGGGCCAGTATATAAGCTTCCACCAAGTAATGAATCATCTGGACCTCTGATCATGCGGCTGAGCTTATGGTCCCTCCCTGGAAGTTAACATAGCCACCACCTTTGCTTTTTGGACTGGACCCAAACTAGAACCAATGCTTAAGAGTCAGAAAAATAGCCCAAAGTTCCAGTGTACTGATCGAAAGTTGTCTCTTATGACTGTAGAGTGGCCCTAGGGCTTCTGTATTTTCAAAACTCAGGCGAATCCTTACTAACGTCTAATTGCCAATATAAAGTCCAATATATTGGGAACTGCTTTACACTTCAGAAAGGTGATCTTGTCCACAAAAGAGGTTGTCTTATTTCTCTCAATTTAGTCCTGTCAATATGTAAGACAAGCATGAAAAAATCCTATCAGAGTCTGCCTTATTTCCACACTAGATTGACAATATCCACTTACTCGTCAAGTAATTCAAGTCAGGTTATGTTGGTATCTTCCCCCATCAGACTGAAACGCCTAGGGTATTGTTCTCAAATAGAAGTTGTCTCTGATCGCTTGTTGCGGCCTATGGTCTATAGACTCCTTCTGGAATTGGAGACTCAGGTAGTGTCGCAGATCTTTAATTACTTTACAGTGTCCCTGGGAGCACCGCTAATAGGTAATCGCAACCCTCTACATTGTCCACTTTATGTAGACGAGCTGCGGCCTAGTAATACAGAGATCCCGGGTCTAAACTGTTCTCCCACACTGTACATGCACAAGGCCCTAATTTTTTTTTTTTTTCTGTCACTACACAATCACCCCCCCCCCACACACACACACACGCACACTTTGGGGGACTATACAGCCATGCGTGAAGGCAATTGGGGTACATTCATTTTTGTATCCGTGTTTTAAGAGGTGTCATTTGGTCCTCCGCTTTCCTAGGTCAAATTTACAAAATCTGATTTTTATATACAACACAATTTTTTCATTGTTTTAAAGCTGGAGAGCTCCAGTTGGCCCACAAACTTCTTTAGGGGCTGTGTGGCTTTGTTTTTCTCTCATTCCTTTCTGGGGAATAATTTTGTGCATGTTTGTGTATACTTCAAAGTGCAGTAAACCTTTGGTTATATCAGACGGATATCCTGTGGTGCTTTTGCCAAGTTCTGCCTTTTTTTCAGTGAAGACTTGAGGGATTATGGATATTGATTTGCGTTTTTATCCTGCGTTTTGTTAGTACTTGAATTAGAACAAAGGAAAAACTCAAGCTTCATGGTGTACTCCCTTGAACATGGCATCAAGTAAACATGTTTTGTATTAAGAAAACTGTCTTTACTTGTAATACTCAAGACATTCGTTTTTATCACAGCTTTGTTGTAGTAGGCATGTTTTATATCTCTCACAGGCATAGAAATCAACATTAGGATGGGGAATTCACACCTTAAGGTAGATTACAATTTATAATGCAGCTTAGTTTATGAAGCTAATCACTGGGAGCCTGGTTTTTCAGAATGCCTGGAGCAGTTCTGCAACAGTTAAGCTGCACCATAGGTGGACAAATGGACTTTCAAGTAGAGTAGGTGTCCTTGTGTAAAACAAGTTTAATACCATTTATTTGGTATCTCCTTGTGCCACAGATATGTCTGTGCAAAAGTATGCCCTCAGGGTCTTGGATCTATCCTATACACACTTTCTTACCTGCCTCCCCCCTAGATACTTTATTTATTTAAAATTTAAATCAAACCTTGTTGTGGGGATCAGGACCTTTCCGATGCTAAAACCCCTGCCCCCGGTATTGATCACCTATATGGTCACAATAGGGTGACCACTGCCTTCCCAAACTTAAAAGGTCAACCTGGTGTTTGCCAAACTTCAGACTGAGTTTGCGGACCTAGAACCCTTGCAAGTGAAGATTCCTGGTCCTCAAGCTCAACTCAGAATTTTGTTTAATTCCAGGTTGACTTTACATGTAAAGGAGGTCGGAGCTTCTTTTCTGGATTGCAGTATTGATTGCTCACTCGATCACGTAAGCATGACCCAAATGAGGTCTTGGGGAAATGTAATATTACTAACAAATGCTGCACATTATTGCCTGAGGGATATCTAGCTTTATCTTCATTTGTGGTGCGTCAGGGAACTGGTGGTGCGTTTTGCTACTGCCACTCCTGTCACAATCACCAACTTTTCATTGTGGAATTTCACATTTTCATCAGGGCAGAGGATAAACTCCATGTCTCCACGTACTATATATTAAAAAAAAAATAAATAAATAAAAAAAATAAATAAAAAATACGAACTTTGCTCCAAATTCCCACTTTTCCGTTGAACTCATACCCACCCCCCTAATACATATACAACAAAAGGTTGAACCCCTCTACCTATATGCTAAGGAGTGAACGATGAATAGCGAAGATCAACCAAAACTGAAATGCATGCAAAGTTTATACAGTGTAGGCAAAATCTAAACAAAATATGCACATGTATATAGCTCGGCAATACTGAACTGGTCGGCTCTATTGCCCATCCTACTGCTGTTTCTTATGGCCAACAGAGGCATCGCCTTTCACTGTGATAGGAACCCGAGCAGCGCTCCTCCACAAACATTCCTCCTATCTACAGAACTATGCCAGCTTCATCATGTAACGCTGCAGTGAGGCAGCTTCATAATGGTTTGCACTCATCGCTGTTAGTTGTGTCAATTAACCCAATGCATTGCTGAGCAATGCATTGCGTACTTGTCTGGTACTCAAAGGGTTAAATGGTGGCATCCTACAAATCCCCCATTACATCCAGGCACTCAATCCTCATGCTGGCTCAGTACACACTTTAGCCTTATTCGGGATCAGCCTACCCTTGCAGTCCAAATCCGGGAGGCCACCTAACCAGACACGATGCTTGTCTTGGCATGTAACACCCCTCTGATAGCTGCTTGCATATATCCCAGGGGACAAAGAGCTCCATCTGTCAATTTTACCCTTTAAGGACCAGTGGTACAAGCTTTCAGTATGCAACGTGACAATCTCACGCTGTCAAGCAGTGTGAAATTGTCATGTCTCCATTTTTATCATGGCAACGTGGTTACTGGATCAGCTGGTCGCAGAACAATGCGTTGCATAAATCTCTGGCATTCAAAGGGTAAAGTGTCAAGACATGGAGGTTGGAGAAGTTTGCAGTAGCGCTGCATAGAGAACTGGACACGCACACATAGCCGCTCCTGTCAAAATTGCCTACCTGCTTTTGTTGTTGTGGTGATCCCCCGCCATAAAAAAAGCCTTTCTGGAAATGGCTGTACACTCTAATCTGGGGGGTAGAAATACAGGTGACACGTGTGCTGTTGGTTTCTCAACTTTTCAAAATGGTATGCCTTGCATATTTCTTCCTTCATTTCTCAGTTTTGACCATTTTAGTGCAGGTTAAAGTTTAAAAAGGAAACAAGGTAGCTGTAGTTTTGTTCTTTTAGAATCTGCAGTATGTTCGACCTTACAGCACAGTACCGTTTGTTCTCAAAACCACAAATTTAATAAGAAATAACATAATTTAAATAGTTCAGTACAATTGAAGGGGTGGAAATGTGTAAGATTTTTTTTTCCCTTTAGCACCACCTTCTGGAAACATTTGTACACACCAGACTAGGGGTTGAAAAGCAAGTAACACCTCATGATGCGGGCCGGATAGCTACTTTCAAGAAATGCTTACTATTTTCGGTGTTATATTGATATGTGGTAATTATGGCTTCAAAACTGTATCGTGCATTTTCGTTATCTGCACAAAAAGTTCTTACATGCAGCTACCAGTTTGGGGCTCCAGGGAAGGGCACATTTTCACACTTCTGCATCACTATTCTCCGGAGATACATGGCAATTGTAGCTCATACTTTTGATTTGCTAAGCTTACTTGAGATGCTGTACAGTAAATTGTCACTTTATTGTAAATTTCTGAAACCTACTTGTAACCCCCTGTAGCTTATTTTTATACATTTATTGAGCTGGTTTAGGGCAGTTTTACCATGAAGCTATGACTTAATTATGGTTCTGTGCAGGCCATGTATGTAGGTAAATCTATACATATTTGGGGGTTTTATACTTTGGGTTTAAACATTTACAACAATGAAGCGTTTGATACAGTGTATATATTATCCTTTTTATTAGACATCATAGTTTGTCTCGCAATGCAAAATTTACTTGATGTAAGGCACTGTGAAAAAGCTGAATTTTATTCTTGAGAGAAAAAATACATATAGGTTCTAGCACTTGAACATTAGAGGAATCCTCCCTAAACAGACTCCTAGCAGAAATGCTGAAAATGTGCCTGGTCCCATGGTAGAAAAAAATTCTCCAAGCCTCTGGCACTGAAAGGTATTGTGGGAGAAAGTCATCGTTGACTCCCCAAATGGCCATTAATGTAAAATCCCAGTATTTTGGGAAATTGCTGTAGTGTACACCTTTATTTTATTTTATTCCCCTTCCTTTCACCCTTTTGAGTGCCAGAGGGGTATGCAAAAATGCGTTTCATACCCCTCTGGCACTCAAAGGGTTAAAATTATAACACCCCCCCCCCCGTAACTCGTAAAAAGCTGTCTACCAAATCTTGCTAATAGCTATTTTGCATGTAAGAAACACATTTCATGTTTCTACTGTAAAATTCCCTTTCTTGTAAGAAAGGTAAAGCTATTTTTTTCTGGTCAAACGGCCCATAGGTACACCAAATGCAACATGTCTAAAACTAAGCAAATCCTCATCCAACCTATACCAGGCCAGTAGGTGCTATTCCAGGTCACAGCAAATGGTACCACCATGAATCCAGTTGCTTGAAGCATGTTGTCTAGTGCTGGTGATTGACTTTTCTCTCCTCATATTCATGCTTCTTCCAAGTCTTACTTTTTTTTTTTTTGTTGTTGCAGAAATGGATCTCTTCCTCTGTTCCTTTACTACTAAAATGTGTATGCAAGCTTTCATTATATACTACATAGACTACTGTAAGCCACTTGATCTTCCTGTCTCATGTCTCCTTACACTACAGTACATTCTCTCTTCATCCAGTCTCTCCAGTTGGTTGCACATCAAACTTGTTCTATTATGCAAAATGTTGCTTCTTTCAGTCCTCTCCTCTACACCCCACTTCTCTACATTGTTCACCTGCTGCACCTCATCACACCTATTGCAATCAGCCAATGGCACTACTCACTGCTCTGTTTGTGCCTACGGCTCTTGTTTCAAATTCATTTCCCACATTGCTCCTTAATTGTGGAATCCTTTACCTCCCAGTTTATGCCAATGCACTTCTCTCACGGTCTTTGTCTCTTTTAACATCATGTCTTCTCAATAAAGCTTTAACACTTTTTATGCATCCCCTTTGGTACTGTTGGCTTGCACTAGAACTGCACTGCACCTTGGATTATTGAATACAGGCCTATGGGCCCATCAGATTTTAAAAAGGGGTTATTCTGCATCAAATAAACTGCACGGATTGATTTAAATGGGTCTATTAACCCATTCAGTGGGTCTCCAATGTTTCTTTGCTATTCTTTGGATACCTGGTATTCAAGGGGGTTAAAAGCCCCTTTTAAATCAGTGGTACTTTATTTCCCCTCCAGTGGTGCAGTTTGTTTGCTTGATAAAAAGGCTTAATTACCTTGAAGTGCTTACCAACTCAGTTTTAGCAAAAATAATCAGTCTTAAATTACTATTGCCAACTAGAATTCCTATTAATACTACGTTAACAGCTTTGATGCTAGAGAGCTTCCCTATCTATATGTCAGATGCCTCCCTAACATAAAACAGAAGGGTTCCTCTAGTGATTCTGGAAAGTACTGCTCTTTGAGAGCTCACCTCAGGTTGCTCTGTAGACCCTTCCTGCAACAATAATATTATGGCCAGGGTGTTCTTGTACTGGAACAACAAAAAAAGACTGCTTCAACTGTGATATTACGCTAAAAATGACTTAATAGACATTAATAATATAATTAATTAATAATATATATAATTGTATCTTAGCAACTTAAACACCAATATTCTTCATGGGAAATGCTTCAACACTTCACTGTGCAGATCCTGAATGTCTCAAAACATCTTCACAAGGCACATACAAAATGTATAACTGCACTGGTGATAAACAGACAATACAGTCATTTCATGATAAAATCAATAAAGCTTTTTTTCAACATAAGTGATCATACCTGCTGCATCTAGGGTTGCCACCTTTTCTTCAAAAAAAAAATACCGGCCATGGCATTCCCTCCATATACTTAACATTGGACAGAAGCCAATTTTTTACTGGCCTGCCGGTAAAATACCGGCTTGGTGGCAACCCAAGCTGCATCTTATTTGTTAGCTGCATCAGGGGGAGATTTAGAGTGGCTCGATGTCAAAGGTACCAGGCCAATGCGTTTCACACCTTAGGGGAGTTTAATCATGACCATATGAAACACTCTGACCTTGTTCCTGCACCTTGACTGTAAGCCCCCCCCCCCCCCCCCCAGATACAGCTAACAAACAAGATGCAGCAAGTATGGTAATTTTTATCACGTTGAAATAACTTTATTGATTTTATCATTGAGGGACTGTTTGGTCTGCTTATCACCAGTGCTGTTATCCATTGTTTTGTGTGCCTAGGTGTTCTTGTAGGTTTACACAAAAACCACCCAAATCTCTGCGCTAAATACAACACGTACAGTACCAAAAAGTAGGAAAAAATAACTTATACAAAAAAACCTGATAGGGGTAACAAAGTCCTAGTAACAGTCTTCCTTTCTTGGTGCTGCTTTGTCCTTATTGATCCCTGGTAGCCAGATCCTCTCACCACATACAAAAAATACTTTTGTGTGCGCTTGTTCTTTTTGTAAGTGCAGACTGTATGTTTCTTCGTATCGGACACCTTCACCGCGTGAAATATTTTTATCACCACCTCCTTCACCTTGGGAATCCCCTTCTATGGTGAGTATGATAGATATACACTCACCTTAACCAGAGGCGAACCAGCCTCTTGGTATGAGAGCCTTTACTGGATAACCCCCAATATAGGTATCAAATCTCTGTCTCCTTTTCTCTGCCCGTCGTCACCTCCTTCAGCGTCTCTCCACCGTCCACTTCTTCCCCTGCTGGGCTACTCCTATATTAGGCTGACTTCCAACCAGGGCTTACTGGGACCAAATGGGATATAACTAAAGGGGCTCAGGACTCATGAGACCAATAAAAAAAAATCACTATTAAAAATTTGTATAGATCCATACACTAAAAAGCACCATATATTAATAAAAACAATTAGAAAATACAAAGATATACACTGATGATAAATCGCACTATGTGTTTCACAGCCTCCCGCTGCTTCTTCAGGGGCACTTCAAATCACTTTAATAAATAGTGATTTTTTATTGGTCTCATGAGTCCTGAGCCCCTTTAGTTATATCCCATTTGGTCCCAGTAAGCCCTGGTTGGAAGTCAGCCTAATATAGGAGTAGCCCAGCAGGGGAAGAAGTGGACGGTGGAGAGACGCTGAAGGAGGCGACGATGGGCAGAGAAAAGGAGACAGAGATTTGATAACTATATTGGGGGTTATCCAGTAAAGGCTCTCATACCAAGAGGCTGGTTCGCCTCTGGTTAAGGTGAGTGTATATCTATCATACTCACCATAGAAGGGGATTCCCACGGTGAAGGAGGTGGTGATAAAAATATTTCACGCGGTGTCCGATACGAAGAAACATACAGTCTGCACTTACTTTTGTGTGCGCTTGTTCTTTTTGTATTTTTTAGTTCTTGTAGATTTGCCATTTACATGGGCAGTACAAAAGTAACATGCTTTACCTCTTATTTTTAGCACCGCTGAAGCTGTGTTGCAGGAAATGGATAACATCAACATCAGGCGGAGTGGGAAATCCAGAGAGGTGGAGCGATTAAGAATGTGGACAGATACTGAATTTGTGAGTGTTTATTGTACTGGGTGCTGAATTTGAGTGTAGAAGTCAATTTAATGTAGCACCTAATAACCACCCCCCATTTACTTTAACACATTAAGTTCTGGATTGGTGTGCAGCACATTGTAAAGCAATGCGTTGCACACCCCTCTGGACACAAAGGGTTAATCTGGACAGTGCATACTAATGGCCACTACGAATCCATTTCAGGACTCTTCCCACTGAAATTTTCTTTTGGTCTTCCCATTGAAACTGTATTGTTTCAGGAGTCCTGCAACAAAGACTCATGTTGACTTCAGTGGTCATTGTATCCAGTTCTAATTAAATATTCATTTTTGTAGAACCAGTTCGTACAGAATTGGTTTATAATCACCATTAGCGATGTCTGCCTATATAGATATAATAATTGTGGTGGGGTTACTATTAGGATGTGTGTATTCCTTTTAACGTTTCTTTGGACCCTTTCCGTACCTGTCTAGTCCCTAAGTAGTAGTATTGCATTTGACTCCTCAGTGGCCCGTTCTGTCTATAGAACAATCTTTATTGGACACACAGCACTGTTTATTTTAACCGGGGATGGAAACCCTTTTGGACTACATCTCCCATTATCCTCAGTTGGTCAGTTTCTGGCTGAGGATAATGGGAATAACTGTCTAGCAACCTTTTGGAGAGGCGCGCAGGTTCCCCACCCCTGTATTTCACCAACGACTGACTAGGTTGAATGAGAGAACTGATGCGGGTTCTGGTCTTTGTTCATTGTAAGAAAATGCTTGTAGTTTGAGTGAAAGTCTTTAACAGTTTGAGCACCAGAGGGGTATGCAATGCATTGCTAATGTGTTGCATAGTCCTCTAGCACTTAAAGGTAATAATTTACATAGGACTTACTGGCCTTTCCTTCTTCATGGGGGGGGGATATAACATAGGATATGGGTTGTTTACCTTCATTAGTAGTTGACCAGAGAGAAGTGTGTTTGTGTGCCAGTTTCATGTACATGTTTCCCATTTTGTTCCTGGCGAACTCCATCTTTAATACCCTGCTACTTCAGCCAAGGTGGTGGAGTGTGGGCTGACATGATAGAAAGCACACCACAAAACCCATAATCCTTCTATGGGCTGGAAGGGACATTGTGGTTCAGAGTTTAGTATAAAGTATCTGTCGATCGTTGTTTTGTAATCTGCATTACATGGAATTGGAGGGGCTTTGCACCACAGTGGTACCTTCTGGAGCAGCATGAAATATAAAGCAACTATTCTCTATCTTCTCGGTGCACGGAACTGTGCATCGAGCTGACCTGGTCTCCAGTAGGAGGCTAAACTGAATACAATCCCAATCATAATAGCTTGTTTACAACTATTCCAATATGGACATCCCCAGGAACCAAGAGATGGACAACTTGCTCGTGGACTTGACACACACGCACCCTCCTCTACACTGACTGCATCCAGACCGCTATGCCACACAAAGGTAAATAAACCCTAAGTTTAACTTGGGGTATATTTTCTTCCACAGCATGCCCACATCAAACCAATGATGTAAAATGGGTGGTATGAGCCTTATCCTGAAAGCTAGAGGTGCAGCTCTAGAACACTCCAGCTGCACCATTGAGGGGGTGATGTTTGGAGGACATTAAATTGATTTGAATCAAATTTAACCCCTTAAACGCGTCTGAGCATGTTTAAAATTACAGTTCAATGTAATGGGAGTGGTTATTGCCAATATGGTGCAGTTGGTCTGCTTCAGAGTCCCACACCTACCTTTCTGCATAAGGGCCTTAATTGCTAAACCTGTGACTGATGGGACATTGTAGTAATAAGCAGGTTAACATGTCTTTTAGCCAATCCACTAGATGTTTCACATGTGGAGTTACAGCTGATCTAAAGGGGAATATTTAAAAGAAGAGTGGAGGAATTCTGTGCAACTTTTCTCCAATATATCTTTAATACATATTCCCCCATTTTTTCATCATAATGTTCCATTGTTTACCATACTTTGCTTCTGCTGAAATGATACAGGAATGTATGAGTTAGTGAGGTAAGATGCTGCTTGTATCTGAGGCACTGTAGCTTCTTGGCAACCTTATGGAAGTGGCTTTTCCTAAAATAAAAAAAATAAAATAAAAAAATAATAATGTAGTTATTTGAAACATTGAACTGATTTTTAGGAAAACATGGATATGTATTCGCGAGTAAAAAGGAGAAGAAAAAGTCTCCGTAGAAATAGCTATCCAATCAAAAACCACCACGAGGAGTCGACTGAAGGGGAAGAGGAGGAGGAGGTCTCAGAAGGTAATTAAAAAAAAAAAAAAAAAAAAAATGCTTATTGTCAAACTTTTCGTAGAGGAGAACAAGCTAAAGTTTGAGACTAGGGGCCATATTCACAATCCAAAATGGAGCATTTCTCGGACAAACCAACTTTAGGGGACAAATGTTAAAAATATTACGATTGATTTAAATGATGCTGTTGACCTCTTGAATGCTAGAAAGGCCCCCAGTGCATTAAAATCCCCATTTTAAATAATTGGGATTTGTGTTCTCTGTGGTATGGTGAGATCACCAGTGCGTTGCTTCTGTTTTAAGATCCCACCTTTTTTTTTTATGTTAAAAAAAAAAAATTAGACCTCCAGATGCCCCACAGCTGTTGATGGGAGGTCAATAGTGGCAATGCAGGGGAGCGAGAAACAGAGCTCCTTGCTTCTATCCTACCTCTACTATCGGGTCAGAGTGGGTGGCATTGGAAAAACCTTGTATGTCAGCGAGGGAGGCTTTCCCTCATTGATGTGAGAGGGTTTTACAATCCCTCCCACTCCAACCTGGGTACTCTGGGTAGGATGAAAGCAGTGGAGCTTTGTTGCTCCCCTGCTTTGCTTCTTTTGAACCATATTGGCTGGGAGATCAATAGCAGTGGGGCATCAAGAGGGGTCCTGATGCTCCACCACTATGTCTGAATTTTAATACAATTAAAAAATAAATAAAAAAAAACAGAAGAAATGGTCTGACTTCTTTTTTTTTTTTTTTATTTATGCATTTGGTTTTACTGCCTGCCTCATCCTAAGCCAGTGTGTAAAGTATTTATTTTAAATTTAGAGCATAGCCCCCTTCCTCAGCCAAGCTGCATTTTCCAGCCACACCCCCTGACAGCGAACCAGATTCACTTAGATTTTTACATATATTTATACAATTAGATTATTGTCCTTAGTCAATGATTTGAGGGTTTTGTGCTTTCACTTAAATGTGGTGCACTCTTGCAGTCTGGTGGACAAGAGGGATGTGCAACACGTTGCTGAGCCAAGCCTTGCACTCTGGTCTCAGAATTAACACTTTTCATCCTTCATTGAATTATTTTCTGGTCTTAAATGTTTTATTAATGGAGAACTTAACTGTGGAATTTGTCTATTTTGTGCGCGTTAAATAGTAGATTGGTCAAAGGCCCTCTAAGTAATACAATCAGATTGTCCATACAGATATTGACCTGAGTGCATAGAGGTGGTGTAAAGGAGTCGGTCACCTGGGCCATGGTCCCAGCAATTTTATATCCAAATCAGAACCAATATTTACTGTAATCCAGAGATTGGCAACAGTCCTTCAGCTGTTCAACTACAATTTTGAACACTTAATAACGAAATACATTCAGTAGCCTCTCCCTGTCATCACTGTGACTTTTTATTTTTGTTTGGACTTTCCAGAGTCCCAGGAAGAAGGTGAAGATGGTGATGAAGAAGCTGAGGTTGAAGGAGAAGAAAATGACCGTCCGTATAACCTGAGGCAGAGAAAAACTGTAGAGCGATACCAAGCACCACCTATTGGTAGAATATCTTTTGTTGTATAGGGATCAATGTCATTGATGTGTAGATGGAGATTTGTGTGTGTTAAAGCTGGCATATTGATGGCTTCAGACATGGATCCATGATAACGGAACATTAATCACCACATATCTTTTAGTCTTATATGGGTATGCTTATTTACTGTAATGTACAGATATATAAATAAGAGGGTTTGTGTGTGCTTACTATGTACTTACTGTTAAATCCTTTTCAGTCCATATGGAACACAGGAACCATGGGGTAAAGTCAGGGCACTTGAACAAAGTCTGAGGCAGAGACTCCTCACTGATTCACATTACCACTGCTTTGATGTGCTCCATTTTAAGTGACCTCACACACGATGGAGATATTATTTACCAGGAAAAAAGTCCCAGTGAAGCTTTCTATATTCCATTCTATATATACCTAGAAACATAGAATTTGATGGTAGATGAGAACCATTCGGCCCATCTAGTCTGTCCATTTTCCTACTGTAAAAAAACAAAACAAAAACAAAAAACCTCAAACCTTTTTTTGGTCCTTGGTCTTTTCTTGTTCTTAAAGGTGCTACAACCCCAAGGTTAATGCAAGCCATCTTCCACAGGCCCAGGTCACTGAAGTCTGTTCTGTGGTTGAAGCAAACAGTGAGGGCCAGAGTTATGAGCCTGCCTAATGAAGGATTATACAGCCCCATGCCTATTAGAACGTTTGCCCTGCATCCATTGCGTGCAATGTCCTGGGGGGGGGGGGTTAAAGTGGATCAGGAGGGATCAGTCCCCGCCCCCCTCAGATGACCTTCCTTCCTGGAGGAGACTGTAACTCATGGTATCGGTGTTCCACATAGGATGTAAGAGAAATATAATGTATGTATGTTTTTGTTCTTGTGCAGTCTTGCACCATTAAGCTTAAAGGGCAGTTAACACACAATAAAAGATACCCAGTACATTACATATCCCTCTGGCACTCAGAGTTAAGGACAAGAGTAGTGTGCAGTACACTTCCAACTGTCTTGTCCATAAGGTTTAACCAACTGAGCTAGTGCAGATCTGTAGCAATATCTCCATTTCTGCTGTATTATTGACAGTGGCTTTGCTGTGGTTTACATTGAGCCCTTCCATGATCGTTCATCGGCAAATAAACTGATCTTCCTAGATCCATTTAACATTTAAGGAATCCTCTTTGTCGGATTCTCTTATTTTAGTCTATTGGATGCGTTAAACCTCTTTGATGCATTGCAAATAATGCGTTACGAGATGTCTAAGGTTAAAAGTACTCCTGTGAGAACTGTATAAACTTCACTTAATGTTTGTCCTAGATCTAATATAATTAAGCCATGTTTATTTGAGGCACACTGAATAGAACTGTTTAAAAAAAAAAATTACTGAAATTAATTTTCTGCTTCAGACTAGTTTCCATTTAAAACTTTGTTTTATAGCATCATAGCCACAGACTTTAACATGAGTATTTATTAATATGCTTTCAGAGGAAAAGCTGCACCTAATAATTTTGCATCAAAATATCCACTAATGTTCATAAGAAGCAGGCTGTATGGTTGATAATGAGGATGCCTTGGCATTAAAGTGGACCTGACTCTTTTCCAAATCCTTCCTTCAGTGGGAGCCTCTATCTTGAACTTAGTTACATAATTACTCCTTTGCATTAATCTATACATCCCCTATGGTTGGAAACTAACTTTTTTTGTACATTTAAGTAATTATGTAGCTTTATCAGATGAGGCAGATAAGATATGAGATATACCAGTTACTAAACTGGAAATCTCTAAAACTGTTCAAATTGAAAACAAAAAGCACAATGTCTAAGCATTTTATAGAGAGTAATGTTTCAAAATAAAAGCTCCAATTAATCTTCACAGTATTTGGGCCATGGAGAGTGTTATTTCAGTACTGTCAGAGTTGTAGTTCAAGAGTAATTGAATGATAAGGTATCCCACTCCCGTACCTAGTGTAAGCCACCTCCTCTCAGATGTGGAATCTGATCTTAAGACCAGACAGCTCACAGCAAGGGACAATCTTCTTACTGTGAGAACAATGAAATCCCTGCCCCCCTTGACAGGTTTTTCAGGTTTTTTCCCTTATGCTAATTGAAGATTGTCTCTCTCTGCAAGCCACCTGGACACCACCTTTCTGCTCTGTGGTGAGCAGTGTTACATCAGTAAAAGGGGCGGGAGGGGGGATACTTTATCATTCAATTACTCTTGTACTACAACTCTGACAGAATTGAAATAACACTCTCGAAGGCCCAAATACTATGACGATTAATTGGATATGCTTTTATTGTGATACATTACTATCCCTTTAAAGGAAGACTATACATGTGGGAATATATACACTGCCAGGAGTATTTCAAACAGCAGTACAGTATCTGTATATGACTGCATTAGCAATCTACATCTGCTTACCGCTGAATGACTCCACTTGGCAGTCTATTTAGTTTGCCACTTCACACTTTATCCTTGACATACAGATATCCATGCACAAGGTACAACAAAACTCTCTAGTCAATCTCAGCTACACCACAATGCTCTGACGCAGAGGCAATATAAAGATTGCCTGAAGCACGTCTGCAAGATAAGAGGCTGGAGACCTCCTGTCTAAAGATCTCTACATCTCTTTGAGTGCCAGAGGGGTCGTATGCAACACATACATACCAGACTGCTGCATGAAGCATAGGAGCTGCTTATCCCTGTCCCTTTAGTAAACAAAATCATTGATGTACATAATGTGTGACTAAATTAGTGTTATTGGGCATTAATGAACTACATAGAACATAAAGAGTAAAATGCATGTTTCCTTTGCTTTTAGAGCCAGCACATCAAAGAAAAAGACAGAGCACTTTGTTTGATACCCATAGATCTCCTGCCAGAAGAAGCCATATCAGGTATGCTTAGACTGATTATCAGGTTAACTTTGTCTAAACAGGTTTAGTACATATTTTATCATCCTCTTCAGCTGTTGCAGTGATTAGACCAAAAATATCCATCTAGTGGGCAATCATCTCCTCTTCAGGAGTGGGAATGTGTGTGGGAATGTGTGTGGGAATGTGTGTGGGAATGTGTGTGGGAATGTGTGTGGGAATGTGTGTGGGAATGTGTGTGGGAATGTGTGTGGGAATGTGTGTGTGTGTGTGTTCCTTTGTACATGTGATTCGCAAAGGTACCTAGATTGTCTGAAGCTAACTGCTCCGGACCCAAAGCAGCTAACAATAGCCGCCTCTCTGTGCTCCCATTATGCTTAGAGGCACGTTGGGTGTTTTAACCCACGAAATGCCAGGACTGTCACCTGTTCTTAAAAGACAGAATTGTATGGCATGTCACTCTTTGTAAGTAAAACCTTAGGACTATAATCAACTATAGACAATAATAGGTTTTAAATGGAACTATAATACGTATAAAAGTGCCCCCCAATTAATTTGTACCATAGCGTTAAGCATATAAATCCTTTTATTATCCTTATTAAGTCCAGCATCATTTAGAAATCCGTTCTTAGGAGACTCACAGGCAGATGACGGCAGAGAGATCTTGCTAAAGAGACATCTGTGTGCCTGTTCTGTCCGTGCCTGTCGCCTAAATGATTGGCAAGGTGGGTGGGGTGTCATTGTACCTTAAGGTACAGACCGGAACGGACAGCGCAGGTGCACAGATGCCTTTTCCTCAAGATGCCTGGTGGTGAGTCTCCGACTAACTTTGATTTCTAAATAATGCCAGACGTAAAGTGTTAGTAAGGTCTAAAAAAAACTTTTTTTTACATTTAGAAGAGCTTAAAAAGCTGATCTAAATGCAAAAAACAGCATTTCTCAAACCACTATGGTGTAAGATACGGGCGTTTGAAGTTTGATTTCTCCTACTGACAGCTGTAAAGCTGTCAGCAGGAGATCCGTGTCGGTCGACGCGGTGGCGCTTGAGAAGTGCCAGGATCTCGTTACTTGCATGGAATCCCTTCATTGGAAATGTCTAAAACATGTGCTTGAACACCAGGCACACGTTTTAGACCATTCCAATGAAGGGAGTCCATGTAAGTAACGAGATCCTGGCACTTCTCAAGCGCCACCGTGTCGACCGACACGGATCTCCTGCTGACAGCTTTACAGGTGTCAGTAGGAGAAATCAAACTTTAAACGCCCGTATCTTACACCATAGCGGTTTGAGAAATTCTGTTTTTTGCATTTAGATCAGCTTTTTACGCTCTTCTAAATGCAAAAAAAGTTTTTTTTAGACATTACTAACACTTTAATAAGGGTAATAAAAAAAGGACTTATATGCTTAATGTTATGGTACAAATTAATTGGGGGGCACTTTTATATGCATGATAGTTCTGCTTTAAATAAAAGCAGTATCTAACATATGAATAAGAATACTGTTTTCCGTTACCTGCCACTCAGAGTATCCTTTTAAAATGTTGCACACATAAGACCGTGCATTATGAAGGTGCAATAAGCAGGTCGCTGGCTTGAAAATCGCCACATCAGAATCTCGCCTGACTCAAAAGGGCGATATTCTTATGCTGCAGCCTAAAACGTCACTTCCAGCCACTGCCAACGTTCCTCGGACCTCCCTGCATGGACAACCCATGTCATCGCTCCCCTGCCTGCCATCTCTTCCCAGCAGCTTCCACCAACCAAGTTTAATGCAGTTTGTGACTTTGTTGGTAAACAGCATTAAACTTTGTTGGTGGAATCTGCTGGGAAGCGATGGCAGGCAAGGGAGAGATGTCATGGGTTATCTGTGCACGGAGGTCTGAGGCACACAAAGGATTAAAGCTTAAGGTGTGCAGACAGTGGATGGAGGCAGCGTTTTAGGCTGCGGCATAAGAATTTCGCCCTTTTGAGATTCTGATTTGGTGGTTTTCAAGCCGGCGGCCTGGTTATTGCTGCCTTGTCGCACGCTCTTGTGTTAAGTGAACCCACTCAAAGACTTAAAATAAACTTATTCATATTATTTTTTTGACTGAGGACTGTTATGAACCCTCTTCAGTTACACAAATAAATAGGAGGGAGTAAGGAAGAAATGAAGGGAGTGGCAGCTGAGGGGAGAGAAGAGTGGAATGTTCATTTCTGGTACTCTGGTGTGCCAGCCAACTAACTTGTGCTAATGACACTGTTAAATATCTTAACTAGTATCTTTAATACAGAAACCTAATCATGTGATTTTGAAAGTTGTCATGCCGTTACTTCTGTAATATATATTCATGTTCTGTGCATCACATTTCTAAGTCTGTACAGAACCTTTTGTTTTCCTCAGTTATGTTTTTGAATTGGCATTTTTTTTTCTATTTTTTAGTATTTGCTGTTGAAATAGAACACGCGTTGATATTATTCTGATACAGATTGCAATAAAAAGCAACACAACACTAACAATATTCTTAATTCCCTTGCATGAGTTTGCCAGAAGCAATTCTAATAGAAGAAATTTGTCTAGACTGTTTAAATTCTGCCCTTTTCAAAACGAGCCATTTAATGTTTTTCCCATTCATAATACTTCTATCTTAAATTATGGATTATTAAAGCGCATAGGAAGCGCCTCTAGCATGAATACATTTTTGTACTTTGGGACACAGAGTAGTTTGTTACTTCTCTAGAGGAGCCATTATTAAGCCAAACAAATGCTGGCTTTTAATCATTTTACGCTGTGTTGGGAACTGTAATCTGTTCCCCTGTTAACTGCCTTCTAGGCATCAGACACAGTTTTGTGATGTTTCTGTCAGTTAGTACAGGAATAATTTTCACCTCCTTTCTACTTAAAGTTTAACTATTTCGTAGCTGTGTTCACAAGCATGGGGGAATGCACAAAGTTATGACGAAGAGGTGATAAATTGGTGATCTCTTCTCCATTGTCATAAAATCTCCATGTTCTGTGTTATTCTATGGAACCAATGCACAGTGATTTCTCCAACATTAGAGGTCTTTGTTCACTGGCTCCATAGAATAAAATCAGTCTTGGAACATTTATAACATTGGAGAAGTGGTCTTCGTTTTATCACCTCTTCATCACACCTTGGTGCAAGGGATTAACATTCGTGTTTTAAAGTACTTTTATAGCATAATGTCTGTAGGTTACTAAACTGGTTGCCAGACCAATATGCATTGAAATTAGATTTCAGAATTCCTCTACATAAAGATCTTTATGCAGAAATTGTGGGCAATTCTGGAGCATACCAACTGAACCATGGGGGGGGGGGATAAAAACAGATTGTTGTAGGTTGGAATTTTAACCCCCTCGAATCCTAGAGGGATCCAAAGGATTGTAACAATGCATTGGAGACCTCAAGCATGGAAGAAGATAAAATCCCATTTAAATCCATTGTAAGTTTCATATTGTATGGTACACTTAGTATACTCCTACACTTCTCCTGCTTAGATTACAGAATAAGGTCCAAGGCTAAGATAACTGTATTTCTCTGTTGTCCAATATAACATACAGGTATCATGGGAAGGTGACATCTCCTCCCTGTAGGCTGGAACACTTTGCTATTAAAAAAAAAAAAAAAAAAAGTGGGTGGATCCTCCCCTTCTACTTATCAAGTTTATCCCACTAGCCCCGCCTCAGACTTGTTCCAGCTACCTGGATGAAGGCTGAGAAAGTTTATGCTTGGTTTTAGAATTCATATTGTATTTTATATGTTATATATATGGGGTGTCACAATTCCCCATTAGGTGGATTGCCATTCTTGGCTTGCCCTGGAGGATTGTCCAGTTGACAGGTGCTGTTGTGGACCCTTTCAGCCCTGTAGAGAGAATCGTGCAACCCATGTTTCTCTCTGAGGCTCTGCCCTTTCAATGCAAAAAAAAAAAGTGAGTAACCCTTTGAGTGCTATGGTCCATTTGTCCTAGTTTTCCCCTCCATACAGGGGTCTTCTTGGTTCTAGAACTCCTGCACTCATGTGGGTATCTTATTTGGTTTGATCCCTGGGGTTTTTGGAGCTTGGATGGCTGCATTTATGTAATTAACCCCTTCCCTTCTAGTTTCTCTGGATTTTTAGGCTTATTTGGACTTTTCCTTTTAGGATAGTCTGTTTTTATTTATCCCTACATGTTCCCTTTGGTATTTGGGTAAATTCACTCACTTTTTTTGAAAATTTGCGATTCGAGTTCTTCACCTTTAAAGTGTTAGTATTGTCTTGCTTTGAAAACTCTATATATGATAGTCCAAGCTCAATAAACTTTAAAGCCATTAATGGTTTGGATCAGCGTTAATTCATTGTGAAGATATTACCAATTAAAGTTTGCTGGCAAACGAAGCCCGGGTGGCATCTTTAAAAATCTTCTGTTCAAGAGTGTGCTCGTATTATGCCTGTCTTGGACGCGCGCTCCCATGAAATACCCGATGTGAGGGGAAAAAGTGCTCCTTGCTGCTGCAGATGACACTACAAGCTCCCAGAGCAAGTGGATGGCTTTCCAAGAAAGAAGACTGAAACACTTGAGGAAAAGTAGATCCGGCTCTGCAGAGCAGGCGACGCGTCATTGCAGAGGGGGCAGAGTTTCATGTAGCCTGTATTGAAATTTGTACCTTTAGAGGATCCATTCTGTCGGCCGACACGAACTCTGATCCAACAGACTTACAGGCACTTTGATGGAAAGGGGTGGGAGGGTAAGACTTCTGCAATGATTTGTGGATAAACGGTAAAGGTACAGACAATGCAAACACTCGCTGTCTCTCTCTGGGGTGGCGGGAGCAGACGGCAATCGCCTGAAACGTGTATATACTCTGTGATTTTGACAATTAATACTTCTGTGAAAATTGTTGCAGCGAGATGCACAGGGGAGGCCATTTTGAAAGGACTTGAAAATTGCTGCAGCGAGTTTCACCACCATCCACTTATAGCATTTCCCTGACATGCATGGAGCACCGAATCCCACAGGCAACGCTGTAGAGCATTTGGCATTATCTGTATATAATATAAAGCGCTAGCCTGGGAAGCTCCCTGTGTGCGTAACAGCACAAGCGCAGTAGAGACTGGCCGAACACGCTGTTCTGGAGTGGGGTGCTTACCGCCTGTCTGTGCTCCTGGCTCAGCAGCTGGGGCCGCTGGGTGGCACTTTAGCCAGTGTACACAGGCTTTCATACCAGTATGTATATAATTAAACTACTCTGACATATTCCAGAATTAACACCAAAGTGCTGCTTCCCGTGTATGTCCGTTATCACAGTGTTGGAGCACACACTGACGCAGAATAGAAACATAGGGCCATATGTTTATATATAAGTATATAGATATATAGATATAGAGAGAGAGAAATTGACCATTGATTTAAATGGGGAGTTTAACACCTTGAATGCTAGCGAGGTCTCCCGCTCATTGCTTCATAATGCATTCACGGGGTGAAATTACCAATTAAGTCATTAAGAATTTTTAGTTCTCCGCTATAGAGCAAATGGTTTGCTCCAGAATACCTCTGCTTTTCTTGTGAACAATTGGCCCATAATATGAATATGTTCAGTCACTTGTAAATCAAGTGTATACACTGAGGCAGATGTATATGTAGCACATACATACCAATCACAGATACTCCTCCAAGAGGAGCCGTAAAAATGCTGAATACTTCAAGAGGAGTCACAGTACAAGTACTCACTGTTCCCCAGGATTGACTTGTGTGATATAACCTGCCAGGACCCATGCAAGGAGGAGGTGTGAGGGATGGTTCTGTTCCTCAGCCATGTAGACACCAAATGAGAGGGTAGAAAACCTACCTTTTTGGTACCATGACACCTCAGTCCTCAGGGGCAGGAAGTAGATAAGTTTTCACTTTTGAGTGCCCTTTCTCCTGGAAGAGGAGCTCTATAACCATGGTCTCAGAAACCCTTAACAGATAACAAGGTATGCTGGTTTCAACAGGATACTTATGGTGGAGGGTGGTTTGGAGGTTGAATCAGGGAGAATACGGTAGGTAGTGCAGGTACATATAGTTGAGAGAGAGAGAGAAGGGAGTAAAGACAAATCCCTGTTGCGGTGTGAAGGCTTTAAAGTACAATATGTGGAAGATGAGGTAGGCCACACCTCTTCTAAGTTTTGAGCCCAGTCTGAATACTCCCTGACCTGTAAAATAGAATGTTGGTCACTCTGCTGCTTTAACCATTGGTAAGCACAAAGCTCCATTCAGCCAATGGGTGACAGACAGAAAAATAACAAAAGGTAAAATGTGGTAGTGTTAGCCATAGAATAATTAGGAGACCGGTAAAGTACAAGTAATACCTTTTTATCGGCTAAAGGAGTAGCTTTAGAGTTCAAGTTTTCAAGACCACTTAGGACTGTTGGTCATGTTATAGAATGAGATCTGAATAGCTCACACACTTTTACAGAAGATAATCACACACATTCATGACAGAGGGAAATGCAAGTAGATGAGAAACATAATTTGATGGCTGATAAGAACCAGTTGGTCTATCTTGTTTGCACATTACCCTTATATTAAAAACCTCCGTGATGTGATTGGTGGGGTTGTCTGTCTTTTCTACAGCTTTTTCTGTAAGTGGCAATAATTATCCGCACAGAGCTATCTGAATTTTTTTCCCCTGAGTTTTTTCATGGACTGTCAAAGCAGAGTGTGATGCAGCATTGCTCAAAACCTGCCTCTACTACATTTATACAGAGCATTCATTGATGATGATATAGCAAATGATGTAAATGTAAGAGAAGGACTGTCACTTTAAGGGCTTTCAGTTTATCTTTATAAATCTGTTCCTGTAGACCCTGCTGTGCTTTAGATCCTATAGTCTTGTCATTGCTTACATTTTCTAAAATCCTTATGCATTGGATTTACACCTTTTGGGGTGTCGACCCTGATACTGTCTTCAAAAAGGCAAATATTACCTTGAATCGTCCAATTTTCTGTACAAAGCAATTGTTTGCGATTAGTAACCAGCAAAAAGCATGCTGACCTCCTGATGGAGTAGACTGATATTTATTTCTCTCCAGGCAGGGTTGTTTCCCTCTCTCTGGAGCAGTGCTTATAATAACATTTCCATAATCTTTTTGAAATTGGAATAAGAACTAAAGCTTTTTTCCTTCTGAAAGGTTACTGCGACTTGTCAACTGCTTTTAGCTGATTGCACTTTGAAAATTGTCTATTACGGTGTTTCTTAGTGTTAGTCCTTGGCACACCAACAGGTCAGACTTAAGTATTTCTGTACTTAGCCGCAGGTGAGTAATCGGTGGCTTATCCATTGTGATTTAGTTAATATGGGCTATTTTGAAAACCTGAACTGTCCGTCCCAAGTACTGGAGCTGAGAATTACTGCTCTTGTATTCATCTCTTTTCTGGGTTTAGACACAAAAACAGTTTGTAGGAGCTGTACTAGGAACCAGACACACAGTAGATCTGTACCTTGGTACTGCTCCAATAAAGGGTGCGCTACCTATAAGGATTCCAATAGGCACAAAAGCTAAGCGTATACACTGTAATGGATAAAACGTTCCAAACAGTTCTGGGAGTAGCAGTTCTTAATAGCCAATAGATCTCCTTTTAGCTTGCACACTTCAGGATGTCTGCTGCTGCTCCTTGGGTCACCTGGTCTTGTGGCCCACACTGCAGGGAATATTCCTTCCAGCTTTAGAACAAAAATACAAAAGAACAACAGTGCATGGGCGCCTATAAGTGCAGACTGATAGGCGCAGGTATACTTCTCCCACTTCTACCTCCCCTTAGGGTGGGTACTCACTTTCATTGGAGGCTAAGTCAGCCTCTGGGCATACAGCCACGTCTCAATATGTACCACTCCGTCATCAGCGTTTTGCTTTGGGCTTCTACTATGTTCTTACTAGATGTAGAACTTAATGGCCCAATAAATTTTGCTTGGGAAGGTATTTTAATATAATACTCCTTTATTGGAGATATACAAAACAACCATACAAAATATTAAAATTCAATAAAAATATTATTATATCCCAACGCGTTTGACCGTTCAGGACTTCATTGGTGAAGTCCTGAACGGACGAAACGCGTTGGGATATAACAATAATATTTTTATTGCATTTTAATATTTTGTATGGTTTTTTTTTTTTGTTAAAAGCTCCATTTACGTCACATGGAAATGTTATTTTCCCAGAATTGCCACATTAGGGCCTACATTTTACGCTGATACTTAAGTGTTGTGATAACACCTTGTTGTTTTAATAGGAGAAAGAAGCATGCAATTCACAGCAGTGACACAACCTCCTCATCAGATGAAGAACGATTTGAAAGGAGAAAATCTAAGAGTATGGCCAAAGCAAGAAACAGGTATTATTTCTGTACGGTGCTTTTATTGCCTGTATTCGTGCCACCTGCCAACCCATGCTGAGACTTGTTTTTCTTAATTGTTATTGCATTGCTAACAGGCTAGCTATTCTTGTTAGGATGATTTCTGTTCTACGTTAACCCTCTTTAACATCACATGACGTGCCAGTACCATCACAGTTGTCCGGACGCAAAGGGCTGGTGATGGTCCTGGCATGTCTTCATGGAATTTTGTGATCACAGGGTGCCTGCACGGTCTTCCAGAGTGCACCACCCCTTAAAGGGTAAAGCGAAGTAAGTTGTTTTCTCTTGCACCTACACACTCTCCACCTATTGGAAAGCTGTGGAGTTGCCAGATTGCTGTTCCATGTGGGTGTCAAGCAGTAATATTGACTGGGGCTCACATGAATCAGCCATTCACTGCATGCTGCAATGAGGATTTCAATCGCCAATGCAACCAGGTCTGCTGGTAGCCCCATAGGCTGCCATTAAGACATTGTTTACTGCAAATTTACCTTGCTGAATGCTGGAACATGGTGCAGTCACAAAAGCTGCCTGTGTGAAAAGCGCCATAGTCCAGCGCATATGAAGAGTTCATTTTGCAGGGTGCATATTTCTTATGTGTTCAGTTTTAAAGGGATGATGTGGTAACCTTACTGTATTATGTGTAAGTATCCTAACACAAGTTAAGTTCTTCTCTGCAATAGAGCATTTGGTACTCATTTCAATATATTTACTGCCCTAGCTCTCATCTCATTATAAACATCACAAGCAAAATTAGGCAAATTGTGTCCATATATTAGAGAGAAATATAACAGAATGCTTGTTGGAAATGCATAGTAACATAGTAAATGGGTTATACACAGTATAACCCTGTATGTTCCCTCTTCAAAGAAATCTAGTCTTTTAAATGTATCCATTGTATCTGCCATTACCACATCCTTGGACAAGGATTTCCATAATTTAAAAGACCTTACTGTAAAGACCACTTCCTCTGTGAAGTCGAAACCTCTCTTCCTCTAATCTCAAAGGGTGGCCCCTGGTTATTTGATCAGGTCTTGGAATTAATAGCTCACCAGAGAGATCCTTGTACAGTGCTAAAATGATGTAATCCACTCTTTATGCAAGAGAGGACTTTGTTTGCGTTGCTACTGCTATTTGACACTGATCACGGTTTCCTAGTTAGTAGTTTACAAGGATTCCCAGGTCTGTCTTCCCAAATGCATGACTTTACACTTTCTTACATTTGTACAAACACATGGAATATGAAGTTTAATCTGCCATCTTATATAAATCCCACTGTAATGATATTTAAAATTTATATAACCCTCTTTCCATTTAAGGCATGAATGTTCCCTTTTATGGTTTCTTTAATTGAAAGGCTGTGCAGATCATACAGTGGCTATTCCAAGAGTGCTCGATCTTTTTCTTTTTGTCCAGGATGGAACACCGGAACCATGGTGTAAAATTCCATCCTCCGAAGTGCAGGGCACTTCGAAAAAAGGAAAGGCATCTGAGGCAGAAACTTCCATCTCCCCTTCTCTTTACCCCTGCCTACTTCCAGTTTCAAGTAGCATTCCTCGAGAGTGGGTGTACAGGCATTGTTCTCTTAAGACACCCCCCCACACACCCTTTCGAGAGGCTGTACAATCCCCCATTAAACAGGCTCCCATTCACTAGCTTCTCTGTTCATGAATTGCCCAGTTCACAGGTTCAGTCCAGGACCTTAAATCTTTGCGTACTGACTTGTCTATACAAGTCTAGAACTCATTGGCTATATAAGTCTCTACCTCATGGTTGAGCTTCTCTGAAGCAAGGCACTTATTACAAACTGGAGTCTGAAGACTGAAACTGTATGTGAGTTAAAGCAGGACCATAGCACTGAAGAGGTTATGTCCCTGTTCTCCTGGCACCTTCTGAGATGTGGTGTTATTTCTTTAGTCTCTATCCCCTCATCTATTCATGGTGCCCTATCCTTGGGGGGGTCATTTACACAATGTGTTGGGGATTTCTTTGTTGAGAAAGGTGAGACTTATGAGGACGAATTGAATTTTTTCCTGTCTTTGGGAAAGGTCTATGAGGCGGCTCTTGGCCCTCAGCTGAGAAACTCATCAATGCAGTCCTGGTTCTCACAGACATTTGATTTGGGCTCCTAATCTCCAGACATCTTTCAGAAGCTTAAAAAGGAGTAACCAGTTTTTTTTTCTTTTTTAACTAGTTTCTCCTGGAAGAATGGGAGACACTTGCTATGACTATTTCTTAACAGGCACATTTCTCATTTATATCTCTTTTGGTCTGAAGATTTGACACAGTTGGCTACCCTACCTGCAATTGATTCAACCATTCATCTCCTTTTTAAGAACACTGCTTTGCCACTGACAGATCCTGTGACTCTTAAGGGTCAAGGGGAAAACGCCTGGACTCTTTAATGAAGGTGAAATTTGTGACCTTAGGTACCACCTTGTGACCCATTTTGCTACTGCTTGTATCACAAGAGCTATGTCTTTCTGTGGTGAACATCTCTCAGAAGCCATCTAAGCGGCTGCCTAGGGTTCAACCCCCTAAGGCTTTCAATGTGTGCCCCACCCTAAACAGTCTTGGGCAGGCAAGAAGACTGTTCAGAAACCTAAAGCTGAAAAGCCCATTTCCACATGACTAGTGGGGTCCTTGTCTGTCTCTGCATATTGGGGGTTGACTCCATCTCTTTCAAAATGATACTGGCAAGTTCATTGATGGACTAGTGGACTCTTACTCTGCTCCCCTCCCTCTGTCTAGCCTCCTCCGATGATGGAGGCTTTCTGCATGTAAGCTGGAGCACTCCAGCTTACATGAAGAAAGCCTCGGTCATCACAGGAGACTGGATAGAGGGAGGAGAGCAGAGGAAGAGTGACAGACAATGGAGCTGGTAACCACAGGATGTCCAGAAGTAAGGCGCAGGGTAATCTTTAAAAGTTTAATTTCAGCAAAATAATTTTTTCCAAAAAATAAAAACATTATTCCATCTAGTCGCAATATAAAACTTTTTAGACAAACATGTATAGGGATGATAGAGCATCAAAGAATTACAAAATTAAAGAGGATCTGTCTTTCAGGTGCTTGCCAATGAACCTCAGAGCAGAAGATTTAGCAAGTGGTATTCTACGTGAACGAGTGAAAGTGGGAGCCAGTTTGGCTGATGTTGATCCAATGAATCTTGACAGATCTGTGAGTATTTTCATTCTCCTGGATAACTTGTTACAATTTTTTTTTCATTTTGACTTTGGAATAGTGCAAGTAGATAATCAAGAAGGAGTCACCACTCACAGGACTTTTCAAATAATCTCTTACTTGGTGTCAGTGTTTCAATGTGATACACGTTCATCAGGAACAAGAATAAATCACATATTTATTTGTATCCATATTAGAAGGAATTAGGGAATTGCTGCTGCTTCAGAGTCTCAAGGAAGTGCACTAAACCAGTGGCTCTCAAACTTTTGGCAGTGATGGCACCCATTGGTTGTTAGGGTTCCACAGCTGAGTGTGAAACAAAGCAATGTAACCCATTGAATGCTATAGGTGAGTGAAACTTGTTGCTCTGCAATGCATTGGAGATCTCTAGCATCTAAGCATTAATATAGCATAGCTGTCAAATGCATCAGGATGTAAGTTTACACAAGTAACTTTACCCTTTGAATGCCAGTGATACGCAATGCATTGCAGTGTGTTGCGTGGCACTCAAAGGGTTAAGTGTATAATATTAGTCCAAATGTTCAGTTAGCCATTAAACCCTTGAGGTCCACAGTAGTGGGCATTTCGTTGTATAGAAATGTATTGCACACCCATGTTGTATTCACATACTCAACAGGAAATTGTTTCAATCTTTCAAATGCCCAAGAATGATTCTAGAACTACTCATACATTGATGGCAACCCGGCCTTCTGCACTGTCCAACACTACTGAAACATGTGCTACTTTCAGGGAAGTCTGAGGTTCCATAGAACACATTTTGAGAACCACTGCACTGAATCCAGTGAGATAGGTTGACCTGGAATTTAACCTTTTTGTACTAGAGTAATCCAGTTGTTCCAGATTTTAGCCTTTAGGCTCCCATCAAACTAAGTCATGAGTATTTCTGCTTTATTAACAATATATGAAATAGATACAGATTCACCAAGCGGACTATGGCTTGGATAACGAAATGTACCTTTTAAAAATACTAGCCCGTAGGTTTTTTTTTTTTGTTTCAACACTTGATCATAGACATTGGGCCATTTTGAAAAGAAAAGTGTGGGACAAACGAACTACACTATAGGGGACAAATTCATATTTAATTTTAAAAGGTGCTTTTAGTCCCTTGAATTCTGGACAGGATTTCAGTTGATTTCATTGCGCTGTATTTTTCACCTCTCAAGTGGTTAAACGAATAGTAATGTTTCATAAAAACAGCAGCTCCAATTAATCTTCATAGTATTTGGGCCATGGAGAGTGTTTTTTCAATACTGTCAGAGTTGTAGTTCAAGAGTAATTGAATGATTAAGTATCCTCCTCCTGCCCCTTTTACCTAGTATAAGCCACCTCCATAGGACCAGACGGCTCACAGCAAGAGACAATCTTCTTACTGTGAGAACAATGAAAGCCCTGCACCCATTGACAAGTTTTTCCCTTATGTTAATTGATGACTGTTCCTCTCTGTGATTCATCTGGATAGTCTTGCTGCTCTGAGGTGAGCAGTGTTACATCAGTAAAAGGGGCAGGAGGGGTATACATCATTCAGTTACTCTTGAACTACAACTCTGACATAATAGAAATAACACTCTTCAAGGCCCAAATACAATGATTAATTACAGCTGCTTTTATTATGAAAGATTACTATCCCTTTTTAAAGCCCATTGTAATTAATGGAAATTTTAGGCAATTTATATTTGACCTCTATGGTACAATTTGATTTGAACCAAAATGAATCCACTTTTGTTTGAGCACATAGCCCAGTGTCTATGATCAAGTGTGCTAAGAATGGAACCTATTGGATAGAGTGCAGATCTGTGCTTTTTCTCTTGCAAGTTGTTTAGTAGCTTGAGATTTTTTGTTTTAGTAGTTGGGGAATCTAATCTCAGCAGAGCTTTGTTCTCTAGCTTGGGCAGGTAAAGCTGCCTAATTTATTACTCTGGTCAGGAAAATAGGATTTTAGTCTTACCTGTTAAATCCTTTTCACTTAGTCCATACAGGTCACTGGTACTTCTGGGAGGTGATTCGCCCCTTTAATAGGCAGGAACAATTATGCAAATGATTGCAGGGGGCGGAGCCTCCCCTCCTACTTAAGCCACCTTCAGGCCAGAGCCACTAGATTGATTTGAGACCCTAAAACTGACCCCAGGTAAGCAAGAAGAAAGACTCCTGTGAGCATGCCCCAAAGGTCTCCCACTGAATGCCACAGGAGAGCCAGGTCTGGTCCCTTGACAGGGTGGGAGACCAGTGACCTGTATGGAATAAGTGAAAAGGATTTAACAGGTAAGACTAAAATCCTATTTTCACTGTCGTCCAATACAGGTCACTGGTACTTCTGGGATGTGCAAACATTGAGCTGATCCAGAGGTGGGAAGAAGGCAAGGACCAGAACAAGGCCCAAGTCATTAAAACTGCTATGAACCAGTTAATTACATAGCCCAAACTGTAAGTGTCAACGGACACCAAACAAGGGAACAATCCCTGAACTAACTCAGCACACGGAACTAGAGCCAACTGGGCTCAACAGTAAGGAAGCACTAAGGATCACAGAGTGGAAGACCTACACGGGCAAAACTGCCTCCAGGACCTTCCTTCCAAAACTGGCATCAGCCGAGGCCAGCACATCAACACGGTAGTGCTTTGAAAAAGTGTGCACAGAGGACCCAGTAGCCGCTCTGCACAGTTGATCAGCGGAAGCCTGATTCTTGTAGGCCCAAGAGGCCCCAATAGATCTGGTGGAATGGGCAGTCACCCGGAAGGGAACATGCTTATTCCGCAACTTGTAGGCTTCACGGATAGTAGCCTTAATCCAAGAGGCAATGGTAACTTTGGAGGCCGGTCTCCCAGCCCTAGGCCCCTCAGGAATGACGAATAGAGCATCAGACTTCCTGATAGACTTGGTGCGATGAACATAAAACTTGAGGCAACGCACCACATCCAACAAATGGAGATCTCGTTCCTTGTCAGATGAAGGATTAGGGCAGAAAGAGGGAACCACAATCTCCTGATTGATGTGAAACTCGGACACAACCTTGGATAAGAATTCCTTGGTAGTGCGAAGCACAGCCTATCCTTGTGGAACACCAGGTAAGGAGGTTTACAAGACAAAGCCTGTAACTCTGCTACCCGGCGATCTGAAACAATAGCCAAAAGGAAGGCCATCTTCCAAGTCAAGAGACGTAATGGAATGGAAGCCAAGGATTCAAACGGTGGTCGCTGGAGAACTCCCAGCACCAAATTGAGGTCCCACTGGGGAGCAGGACTCTTGAAGGCAGGTCGAACATGAGTCACACCTTGGAAGAAAACTTTCACATCAGGAAGGATAGCAATCCTTTCCTGGAAAAACACAGACAAGGCAGAAGTCTGAACTTTGAGGGAACTCAGACTGAGCCCCTTATCAACACCGTCCTGCAAGAAGGCCAGGACAGTGGGAAGATGAAAATCAAGGGATAATTTCTTATCAGAGCACCATGCCACAAAAGTTGACCATATGCGATGATAGATCTTGGAAGACACAGGCTTACGAGCACTGAGCATAGTCGACACCACAGAAGGAGAAAATCCTTTCTTTGCTAGAATCGAGGATTCAACCGCCAGGCCATCAAATGGAGAGAGTGAACATCCTCCTTCCACAGATATCCCTGAAGAAGTAGGTCCGGACGGGCAGGAAGTGGGAACGGATCCGCCACTGACATGGCCATCAACTCCGGATACCAGGACTGGCGAGGCCAGTTTGGAGCGATCAGGATGACAGGACAACGCTCCCGCTTCAGTTTCTGGATGACTCTGATCAATAGAGGAAGAGGAGGAAAGATGTAAGCCAGAGAAAAATCCCAAGGGATCGACAAGGCATCCACTGCTAGAGCAAGGGAGTCCCTCCGCCGGGAGCAAAACACCGGAACCTTCCTGTTGTGTCTGGAGGCCATCAGGTCCACCTCCGGCATCCCCCACCTCTGGGTGAGCAATTGAAACACCTCTGGATGAAGAGCCCATTCTCCGCTGTCGACGGTATGACGACTGAGGAAGTCTGCCATGACGTTGTCCACGCCTGGAATATGAACTGCAGAGATGACAGGCACATGATCTTCTGCCCAAGACAAAATATCCTTGACCTCCAACCAGGCGGTGCCGCTTCTTGTGCCGCCTTGCCTGTTGATGTAAGCCACCGCAGTGGCGTTGTCGGATTCCACTCTGATCGGAAGACCGGTCAGTTGAGATTCCCAGTGTCTCAGGGCAAGCTGGATGGCACGTAGTTCCAGAACATTGATGGAGAGAAGAGATTCCTCCAGACCCCATTTCCCCTGAGCACTGAAGCGACCCAACACAGCACCCCAGCCCCGAAGGCTGGCATCCGTTGTGATCGTGGTCCAACAAGGAACTTGAAAGGATCTCCCTTTCAGGAGATGGGAGAGATCCAACCACCAGTGCAGACTCGATTCCACATGAGGAGGTAGAGAGACTGACAGATGCTGATGATCTGGATGATTCTTGCACGTCTGGATCACAAATCTCTGAAGTTCCCTGGAGTGGGCCATGGCAAAAGGAACCGCTTCAATCGTGGAAATGAACTTCCCCACCAGGGACGACAACTTCGTTACCGGCACTAAGTCCAGTTCCAGAGTCTCCGCCACTCTGATAGCTATCTGATGAGCCACATCCTCCGGCAGGAACACCATGCATTGGCGAGTGTCGAACAGGAGACCCAGGAACAGAAGCCTCTGAGATGGGACCAAGTCCGACTTGTCCAGATTCAGGATCCAGCCATGGCGGGTCAGAGTGTGGATACACTTCTGCAATTGCTGGTGAAGAAGCTCCGCCGAAGAAGCTTTGATGAGGAGATCGTCCATGTAGGGAGTCACCCTGACCCCGTCCTGATGAAGCACCGCTATCAGGGAGCCCAACACTCTCTGGAAGACCTGAGGAGCTGAAGTCAGCCCAAAGGGAAGAGCAGAAAACTGAAAGTGTCCCCTGTGGCAGGCAATCCTGAGGTACCGCCTGCTCTCTGGATGAATAGGGATGTGAAGATAAGCATCCTGAAGGTCCAGGGAGGCAAGGAACTCCCCTGGAGACATTGCTGCAATCACAGAGCGCAGGGACTCCTGGCGGAAGTGGGAAGTCACCACATAGGCATTGAGATCTTTGAGATCCAAAATAGGACGAGCCCCTCCGTCCTTTTTGGCCACCACAAACAGGTTGGAATAAAATCCTGAACCTGTGTCCTCCTGAGGAACCACTTCCAGAACCTCTTTGTCCAAGAGATCCTGAATAGCGTCGTCGAACAGACGTCTTTTTGTGGGTTCCTGAGAAGGACGAGTAAAATGGAACCGAAAAGGAGGAAGGGAGGAGAAAGGGATCCTGTATCCCTCTGACACCACCTGAAGAACCCATGGGTCCGCCACTGACTCCTCCCAAGTCCGGCGAAAGATGCGGAGACGTCCACCCACAGCCGGACGCGGACCCGGGTTCGGCGAGTCATGCCGAAGCAGTCTTGGAGGTCTTGGCCTTGGGGGCCACTTTGGGCCTCCAGGACTGTTTGGGCTTGGAGGAGGAGCGCGTAGCGGGAGGACCCGTCTGGGCCGAGGAGCGTGTCTCAGTCTGAAAGGAACGAAAGGACCGATTGCGTTTGGCTGGAAACTTTTTCTTAAAGACTGATGGTAGAAGAGTACTTTTACCACCAGTAGCCTCACTGATCATTTCTTTGAGCTCAGATCCAAATAGCAAATTCCCCTGAAAGGGCAAGGAAAGCAAGGCTTTCTTAGAGGGTGTATCAGCAGACCAAATTTTCAGCCAAAGGGCACGTCTAGCCACCACAGAAGCAGTGGAGGCCCTCGCCATCATGCGCACAGCATCAAAGGCAGCGTCAGCAACATAATTCTGAGCTTCAGTGATATTAGCAAGAAGCTGCAACTGTTCAGATACTGGTGCATCCTGGCGAACTGCGTCAGTCAGTCGTTCAGTCCAGGCCGCAATGGCTCTATTAACCCATGCCACTGCAAAGGTTGGACGCAATGCAGTGCCAACGGAGGCAAAAATAGACTTAAGAGAAAGCTCTAGCTTTTTATCCGTCCAATCCTGCAGGGCAGAGGCATCAGAGACAGCCAAAGCGGTAGACTTGGATAGTCTGGAAACAGGAGCATCCACCTTGGGGGGATGAACCCATTTTGCCAGCTCAGTCTCAGGAAAAGGGTACAGTTTAGCAAACTTCTTAGAGACAGAGGAGGATCTATCAGGATTCTTCCATGCCTCAGAGACTAGACGGGCAAGAGTAGGGTTAGTTGGAAAACAAACAGGCTTAGATGGTTTCTTTTGAAAAACATCAGTAGGATCATAAATGGATTCCTGAGTCAGAGGAAGGTTGAGCGTATTCAGTACAGCTCTAATCAGACCCTCAGCCGAAACTTCAGGGTCACATTCATAAGGGTCCCCAATGGACCTGTTAGACTCAATAACAGTGCGTTCCTCAGAATCAGAATCCTGTAATAGTTCTTCCTCAGAAGAATCAGACACATCAGGAGCTCCCTGTGGCTTAGGCAGGGAGGTCCTGATTGTAGCGGGGGTCTGCCAGACTTGGAGAGCCCCCTGTACCTGAGAGGGAAAGAGTTGAAGAGTGGATCTGAGATCCCTAGTGGCAGCTTTAAACTCCCTCACCCAAGATGGCTCAATAGCGTGGCTGGGAAGCCCAGGGTTGCTATCTTGACCAGTGCAGTTAGGGCATAGATCCCCCACATTATCACTAGATAGCCCAGTGTGACAAGAGGAGCAAAACGCCATGGGGGGAGCAGACCCCCCATCCTCCTTAGACTTGTGTCTAGCCCCTAGCTCCAGTGAAGTAGACATGCTCACAGCGTCAATATACCCCACTTTAAACTCTCTCACCCAGTAAGAGTGTGGAAGATTAAAGTTTCACCCCAGAAATGCCTAATATTGGACTTATCTGGCCAGCGAAGGGTTAATCTGTTGAGGGGAGAGAAGGCTCGGTCCCTGCATAGTGTACTCGCTGAGGAAGAGCTCCACAAAATGGCGGCCGTCAGGATAGCCAATCAGAAACGAGCGCGAACCGGGCGCTCATGGGAAATGTAGTTTTCCCCATACAAGTACCCCAAACAGTGCCCGAAGCCCCCCTGAACACCCCACACTAATAAAACACACACCGGATGATAGAGCAGGAGCTTAGCATTAAAATGAGCCCTCTCTGGAGTTGCTGTGACAAGCGGTTCCAGAGATATGTCCCAGACTGTGAAATCTCATAGAGAGTAAAGGAGCCATAGCGTCTAAGCGGGAAAAGCCGCGCTTAAAGGCGCGGAACACCATTTTTAATAAAGTTTAATAAAACATTAAAAAGTGCCCAAACATACATAAAACACATAAAGAAATACTATTCAAGGCTCCAAACCCAGAGAATACCACAGAAACTGCATTAAATACATTAAATGCAAATAAAAACACCCTATGAGTGCTGGAGTGCAAAGCAAACTCCCAAATACAAGCCCAGTAAAGGGACACTGTGGGGACAAGTGGACCTTCAGCACTCAATGGGTGGCTCACCTTTCCTGCAAGGACTTCTGTCTTCAGGTGACCATGATGAAGTGGGAATAGACCAGAGGTAAATTCCCCAGTAGGGAAGCTGCTTAACTCAAGCTGTTCCCTCTTCAGGGCATAAGGTCCACAGAAAATCCTGGAAGCTGCACCAGCCACTTTAAAGAGGGCAATTCACAGCCATGGTCACCCTCCTAATGGTGGTATTCCATATTTGAATAAAAAATAACAAAATACTAAGTTGAATGCATAGATGTTTTCTACCTGGTGTGCACAGCACCCAGGAACAAATCAATCTGGTGGCTCTGGCCTGAAGGTGGCTTAAGTAGGAGGGGAGGCTCTGCCCCCTGCAATCATTTGCATAATTGTTCCTGCCTATTAAAGGGGCGAATCGCCTCCCAGAAGTACCAGTGACCTGTATTGGACGACAGTGAAAAGAGTATTTCAGTCTTACCTGTTAAATCATTTTCTTGGGCTTGGAAGAGGAGCTGGGGGAACTGCCTGGTTCGCCTGGCGTGTCTCAGTCCGGAAGCATGACTGATAAGCGTCTGCTTCCTGAAAACCATGGGTGGGAGGGTACTCTTACCCCCCTGTGGCCTCACTAATCGGTCCTTAAGATCTGGCCCAAACAGAGAAGTGCCCTGAAAGTTCAAGGAGAGCAGAGCTTTCTAGAAGCAGTGTCAGCAGACCAGATCCTGAGCCAAAGAGCTTGTCTGGCAACCCAGACAACATGGTGGAAACCCTTGCCACCAACAGATGTCATCAACGAGTCAGCAGAGACCTAATGCTGGGCTTCAGAAGAAGTCTCAACATGGCAGAAGCAGGAGCTCCCTGACGAACTGCAAGTGTGAGCTGTTCATTCCAAACCGCAATGGCCCTATTTACCCAGGCCGCATCAAATGCTGGATGTACAGAAGTACCAGTGGTGGCAAAAATGGACTTGAGGGAGGCCTCAAGTTTCTCGTCGGACCAGTATTTAAGAGCAGAGGCATCGGCAACTGGCAAAACAGTAGACTTAGCCTAGAAAACAGGGGTATCCACCTGGGGGGGGGGATGAACCCACTGAGCTAGCGCCGCATCAGAAAAGGGGGTAAGACTTAGCCAACTCCTTGGAGACAGAAGGATTTCTGTCAGGAGACTACCACTCATCAGACACTAATCGGTCAAGAGTGGGGTTAGGTGGAAAACAAGTATGAGGCCATTTGTGCTCCAGAAGTACATAAGTGGGGTCCGAAGAAACTTCTTGAACCATGGGAATCTTTAGGGTGTTTAAAACGGCTCTGATCAGGCTCTCAGCAGAGGGTTCAGGGTCAGCCTCAAAGGCGGGTCTCCAAAGAACTGCCATGAGACCATTGCAGAACATTCCTCAGCATCAGAATCCACCACTTTCAGTAGGGAAGATTTGACAGAAGTAGGGGTCTGCCAGAGTGGAAGACCCCCTGTAAATGGGAGGGAAGAGATGTGTATACTGGAGGTCTCTAGTAGCAGCCTAATCTCTTGCACCCAGACTGACTCTAATGCATGGCTGGAGGTCCCTGGGGGAAACTCAGGGACAGCAGAACATGCTGGGCATAAATGACTTGAATTCTCTAGGCAACCCTGATTGACATGAGGATCAATGTGCAAAGGGGGACACACAGACCCCAGAGTCCTTAGTCTTAGTTCTAACCCAAGCTCCAAAGGAATAGACCATTCCCACAGTTTCAAAATGTTCCAAGTATAAGGAAATTCCCAAATAGTGTGTGTGATTAAAATATCACCCCAGAAATCACTAAAATACACTTATTTGACAGGAGAAGGGTTAATCTGCTGAGGGTCCGAGCCCTGCATAGGATACTAGTTCTGGGAAGGCACAAAATGGCTGCCGCAACGGGAGCCAATCAGGAACGAGCGCGTGATGCAATTGCTCATGGGAAATGTAGTTTTCCCAGAAAAAGTACCCCAACAGAAGCCCCCTGAGCCCCCAAACACACACTAAACGTTGACCGGATAGTATAGCAAGGGCAGACAATTAAAATGAGCAGTCTCTGAAGTCACTACGGGCGACTCCTGGGGAAAGAACTTGCAATCAAGATTCCCCCCCCCCCCCCCCCTCGGCTTAAGGTCCACAAATCACCTGGTAAACTGAGCTATATCCACATTTGGGTGATGGGAATTGTCAGTGATAGTAATCCGCCTAATGGTGGTATCCCAATTTAACAGAAAATAATAAAAAGCTATAACTATAGCAGAACTGTTCTCTTGCCTTGTCTTTTCACCAAGGAACAAATCTTACTGGAGCTGATTGGCTAGCTGCAGCCAAGGAGGGAAGGTAGGCTCCACCCACTGCATTCACTTCTCAGAATTGTTCCTGCCTACTTAGAGGCTGATCGCCTACCCAAAGTTACCAGTAACCCGTATTGGATGACAGAGAAAATCGCCTCTCTTCACCCTTCTTATCCTGCTAGAACCTGTCCATTTCCACCTGAGGGTGGACTTTATTAATGGGGAGGAATAATCATGCTAATGCTGTCACTGAGGGGAAAATTAGGAAAGTTATCAGTTGCTCTATAACCCTTCCAAAGACCAAAGCGGGGTGCACAGTGCATGCAAAGCAGTTTGTTGCACATCCCTCTGGTCTTTGAGGGGTTAAAATATTGAAATTTACATTTTAACTGTTCAATCCACTGTCCATTTGGTGAATCATTGCTGATATACCAAAGATTCAGACTGCTGAAGGACCAGCACTCTTTACGGTATTGTGTAGCAGAGTGCTTGCAGTGTAATCATGGCAGTTGACCACCCCCAGAGTATTATCTTTGTTGTTTTGAGATTTCCACTAGAATCCCTTGTGCTGTTTGGGATTTCAAAGTAGAACAGTCACCTTTCCAAATCCTCCCTTCCTTTCACTGGGATCCTCCATGGTGACAGGATTTGCATGAATCTTCCTCCCCATTCATTTATTACACCACACTGGTGGGAACTGAAACCTAAGCAAGCTGAGGTGATTTTCTGGTCATGTTAGTAATTCATTATGCATGCTTTGTCTGACTAAGATGGGGAACAAAGCACTGCTGAGATTATATTCCCTGAATACTACATAAAAAAAATCTAAAACTATTAAACTGATGTGAAAACCAAAGCACAAGGTTTAGGCGATTAGATACACCTACAGTATAAAAGCTGTGCGGGTAACAGATCCACTTTAAGAAAACATTGATTGTTGAAAATTGCTCACTGGGACAAACTGGTTGTGCACCAGTAACATTATAATTAATAGTGCCAAAGGAGTGAGCATTCGTATATTCAGACACTTAGAGGCGAATCTAGAGAGTTCTCTAATGCGTTGCTTTGCGGTGTGACAGAGACCCCTAGCATTCACCATTGCACATTTAAATTGGTGTACATTTGGGGATTGTTTCACCCCATGGTGCAGTCTATTTGCTCCAGAATTACACCTCTTTAGCTTAATGAATTGCAGCATTAATTTCCTTATCAGTGAAAACTTTGCCTGAATGTAGTTTTTGTGATTTGTTCTCTTGTGTCTTCACAAACCTCTGGAAAACAGCTATCTAACTGGCCTGTTCTGACAGACATTAAGATGGAAGTTCATCAAACTGACCTCTAGTGCGTTCACAACATTTTGCTTTTGTTCTGTTATTAAACCAATGAATCTACCAAACATGGGAACACTGCCAAATGGGAGGATTTCTAGGTTTCTGGAGAGTGGATGCTTAGAATCTTTATTTTGATGTCTGCATTTAATTCAATGCTCACGTTTTGCAGAACAATTGGGGGGGGGGATAATAGCTGGGGAATTCTGTTAGGCTACAACAGTGGTCTTGTGAAAAACAAAACAAGGTAAGTCCTTAAAGGGATAGTAATACTTCAAATTACTATCCCTTGTATTGAGGACCTTAAAAAACTGAATTAAATGCCACCAGCGGCATCTCTCAAACCTTTATGGTTTGCGAGATAGCCGATTTTAAACTGCACTCTCCCCTGCCTCTCCCCTGACGTCAGTGTTCTTGGTGCAGCAGGGGAATCCGTTCATTGAATCAAGCAGATGCTCTTCAGCAGAGCCAGATCTCTTTATAGAAGAAACTATCCTTCACTAAAACTGTATTCTACGTGTGCCTGGTAACCAAGCACACGTAGAAGACCGTTTTAGTGAAGGATCTTGTCTTCCATAACGAGATCTCGGCTCTGCAGAAGAGCCTCCGCTGGTCCCGGGACCCAATTTCCCTGCTGCAGCAAGAACAATGATGTTGGGGGAGAGCGCAGTTTATGGTTTGCGAGATGGCCGCTTTTAAACTGCGCTCTCCCCTGCCTCTCCCCCGTTGTCATCGTTCTTGCTGCAGCAGGGAAATCTGGGACCAGCAGAGGCTGTTCAGCAGAGCCGAGATCTCGTTATGGAAGACAAGATCCTTCACTAAAATGGTCTTCTACGTGTGCTTGATTACCAAGCACACGTAGAAGACTGTTTTAGTGAAGCATAGTTTCTTCTATAAAGAGATCTGGCTCTGCTGAAGAGCCTCCGGTTGATTCGATGAATGGATTCCCCTGCTGCAGCAAGAACACTGACGGCAGGGGAGAGCGAAGTTTAAAATCGGCTATCTCTCAAACCATAAAGGTTTGAGAGATGCCACTGGTGGCATTTAATTCAGTTTTATAAGGTCCTCAATATAAGGGATAGTAATTTTGAAGTAATACTATCCCTTTAAAGTGGAGCTACCACCTAATACAAAATCTGCCCACACTAATTATGCATATGTTGACTAGCTTCTTAAAAGGATACTAATTACCAACAATGTTATTTTGAATTGTAGATTTAAAAAAAACTGTTGTCCAATACAGGTTACTGGTAACTTTGGGGTAAGCAATCAGCCCCTTAATAGGCAGGAACAATTCTGAGAAGTGACTGCTGGGTGGAGCCTACCTCCTCTCCTTAGCTTGCAGCTAGCCAATCCCCAACCAGTAAGATTTGTTCCTTGGTCAAGACTCGGGGCAAAAGAACAGTTCTGCTATAGTTTTAGCTTTTTTTATTATTTTTCTGTTAGATGTGGGATACCACCATTAGGCGGATTACCATCATTGACAATTCCCATCACCCAAATGTGGATAGCTCAGTTTACCAGGTGCTTTTGTGCACCTAACCCCTGGGGGGAAAATCTTGGCAGCAAGTTCTTTCCCCAGGAGTTGCCCACTGAGGTTTTTTCTTGATATATGGTAATTTGAAGACTGAAGACCTGCTGAAAAAGGTGAGCACCCTTTGAGTGCTGAGGTCCACATGTGCCTTGCTTCCCCTCCGCACAGGGGTCTCATTTGGAGTTCCTATTACATACTCGTGCTCTCACTGGGTTTATCTATATGTCTGTGAGGTGTTTGGAGCAAGTTTCTGTGGTAACTTGACCCTTTTGTTGCTGGTTAGCATGTTTTGGGGAGTTTTTGGACACTTTCCCTACTGGGACCAGTGTTTATTGGGTCTACTATTTTATTTGAGTGACCTTTTGTGTGGTTTTACATGTTGGTATTCACCTCGTTAACTTTGTTCTGCACCTTTTAAGGCGTGCGTTTACCGCATAGATGTCATTGCTCCATTCACTTCTATGGGACATATCTCTGCAACTGCTCCACACAGCAAGGTCAGAGATGGCTCATTTTGTTGGTTTGCCCTTGCTCTGTTATCCGGTCAACGTTCTGGGCATGTTGGGGGGCTTTGGGCACTGTTGGCGTACTCCGTTAGCGAAACTATGCTTCTCGTGCTCGTTTCTGATTGGCTCCCGCCGCTGCAGCCATTTTGTGTCTTTGCAGATCGAGTATCCTATGCAGGGCTTGGACTCTCCTCTCCTCAGCAGTTTAACCCTTCGTCTACCAGATAAGTCTCTTAGTGTTTCTGGGGTGAATTTATTTATCATACACACTGTTTTGTGGGTGCTTTGATACTTTGACCGTTTTGACTCTGTGAGAATGTCTACTCCGTTACACCTTGGGGCTAAACCTAAGACTAAGGACACTGGGGTGTCTGTGTTCCCAATTGCTTATTGCTCCTCATGTCACTCAGGGTTACCTAGAGAATACTCAGGTTATGTTTGCCCAGCATGCTTTGCTGCCCCTGAATCGCTTGCAGGGACCTCCAGCCATGCAGTAGAGCCAGTATGGATACAAGAGTTTCAGGCTACTACCAGGGACTGCTGGTCCACCTTGCAACTCTTTCCATCCACTTTACAGGGGGTCTTCCAGTTGTGGCAGACCCCCACCACTATCAGATCTTCCCTGCCTAAACCCGCTGTGTGTCTTGGAGCTCCGGGCGATAGTTCATGCCCTACATCACTGGACACGGCAACAGGAGGCTTTCCCGCTCAGGAGACAGTTGGACAATGCCACACCCATAGCCTACATCAACAAGCAAGGTGGCACAAGAAGCCTCACAGCTTGGCTAGAGGAGCATGTCCCTGCCATTTCCGCAGTTCATATTCCTGGCGTAGACAACGTTCTGGCAGACTTCCTCAGTCAGAACACGGGGGACAGCGAAGAGTGGGAACTACATCCAGAGGTGTTCAACCTCGTCATCCAGCAGTGGGGTCTCCCATGCATCGACCTGATGACAACCAGGCACAACAGGAAGGTTCCAGTGTTCTGCTCTCACTTGTTGGATCCCCTGGCTCTTGCAGTGGATGCCTTGTCGATCCAGTGGACATTTCCTCTGGCATACCTATTTCCTCTCATTCCCCTGTTGAACAGGGTTCTACGGAACCTGAGACTGGAACACTGTCCAGTCATTCTGATTGCTCCGTACTGACTTCGACAGGCTTAGTTTCTGGAGCTTCTGGACCTCTGTGGCGGAACCTCTTCGGCTTCCTTCCTGTCCGGATCTTCTTCTACAAGGTTACCTCTGGAAGGAAGACGTTCATCATCTGGCTTTGACGGCAAGGAGGTTGAATCCTCAATTTTGACGAAGACCAGTTTTTCTTCTGGTTTGGTGGCTACTATGCTTAGTGCCTGTAAGCCTGTTTCCTCTAAGGCCTACCATCGAGTTTGGTCTACTTTTCTGTCTTTTGACCTTCCTGCAGTTCTTTTCTTCCTACAGGATGGTGTGGATAAGGGTCTCAGTCTGAGTTCTCTTAAGGTTCAGACTTCTGCGCTCTGTCTTCTTTCAAAGACATCTTGCTATCATTCCTGATGTCAAGGTTTTCGCTCATACCCGTCCGGTTTTTAAGTCCCCTGCTCCTCCATGGTACCTTAACTTGGATATAGGAGTACTTCAGCTTCCTCCTTCTGAGTCATTGGCTGAAGTTTGTCTACGTATGCGGACTTGGAAGATGGCCTTTCTTGTGGCGATGGTTTCTGTTCAGTGTTGCGGAGCTGCATTCCCTGTCTTGTAGGCCACCCTTTTTTGTGTTTCACAAGGACAAGGCGGTGCTTCGCACTTTACAAGAGTTTCTCCCGAAAGTGGTGTCTGAGTTCTACATTAATCAGGAGATTGTGGTTCCTTCATTCTGCCCTAACCCTACTTCTGATAACGAGAAGGATCTTCATCTGTTGGATATTCGTGGTCTGAAGTTCTATATGCATCGCACTTAGTCCTTGCGACAGTCTGACACTTTCTCATTCCTGAGGGTCCTAGGGCAGGTAAGCCTGCTTCCAAGGTAACTATTGCTTTTTGGATCAACTCCACGATTCATAAGGCTTACAAACTTAGGAGGAAGCCTGTTCCCTTTAGGGTCACAACTCATTCTGCGAGTTCCATTGGGGCTTCTTGGGCCTACAAGAATCAGGCCTCAGCTGATCAGTTGTGCAAGGCGGCTGCTTGGTCGTCTGTGCATACCTTCTTGAAACACTACCGTGTGGATGTGCTGGCATCGGCTTATGCAAGTTTTGGGAGGAAGATCCTGGAGACAGCCTTGCCTGTCTAGGATCTCATTAGTCTCTCAGTACTCTTTCACTTTTGATCCCTGTTGGCTCTAGTTCAGTGTGCTGTGTAACAGTTCCTGGGGTTTGTTTTACCCCTGTTCAGTGTACTAAGACACTTTGCTGTTATTGCAGACCTCTTCATGATATGTAGGTTCGTTGGTGCTCTGGTGACTTTGGGGGCCTGCGCCTGGTCCTTGCCTTCCTTCTCACCCTGGGGAACTTAATGGTTGGACATCCTAATGTTACTAGTAACCTGTATTGGACGACAGAGAAAATAAGTCTTACTTGTTAAATCCTTTTCTCTTAGTCTATACAGGTTACTGGGCTCCCACCCTGTCAAGAGACCATGGTTGGCCCTCCTGTGGCAGAACGTGGGGGTCTTTTCGGGTTCATGCTGTCAGGAGTCTTCCTTTACCTTCTTACTACTTAGTCAGTGGTTAGTCTTCAAATCTTACTGGTTGGGGATTGGCTATCTGCAAGCTAAGGAGAGGAGGTAGGCTCCACCCAGCAGTCACTTCTCAGAATTGTTCCTGCCTATTTAAAGGGGCTGTTCGCCTACCCAAAGTTACCAGTAACCTGTATGGACCTAAAGAAAAGCATTTAACAGGTAAGACTAAAATCCTATTATCTGCAGCAAATCCCATCTCTTAAACCACTATGGTTTGAGAGATTCACATCTAAAGTTTCCCCTTCCCTCCACTTCTCCTGATGTCAGCGCTGTACTGACATCAGGAGATCCCAGTCCTGACACTAGCCGATGGCTCTTCAACAGAGCCAAAGTCCTGTTATTTGAAAATAATTACTTCGTTGGAATGGTGTTGGTTTGCAAGCACACTTTGTAGATCGTTCCTGTGAAGTAATTCTTTTTAACCCTTTGAGTGCCAGAGGGGTACGCGTTGCGTACCGCTCTGGCTTTCAAAAGGTTAAATAACGCAATTTTGGCTGTGCTGAAGAGCCTCTTAGAGATGGCCGACTCGAATCTCCTGTTAGCTTTACAGCTGACAGCAAGAGAAGGGGGGGCGTGGGGGGCAAATATAGATGCGAATATCTCTCAAACCGTAAAGGTTTGAGAGATGGGATTTGCTGCACATTTTTTTTTTTTTAGCCACAATTCAAAATAGCATTATTATTGGATATTACTATCCATTTAGTAGTTCTGTTATCTGCCACAAGTACCAGCAGCCAAAGTAATCCATTTTCTTGTGAGACTGAATGCAAGGCTTTTTGCTTTAGAGCCGCCTGTGCCATCATTCACTTTCGGTGCCTTTCGGCTCCATGCAGTGCCTCCGAGAGGTGACCGGGACGGACAGTGCAGATGTCTCTAAGCCAAGATGTCTGTGCGCAAGCCTGGCCACTGGTCTCACAAGAAAAAGGATTACTTTGGATGCTGGTACATGTGGCAGATAATAGAGCTATTAAGAAGCTAGTCTCCATATGCATAATTAGTGAGGGGCGACTTTATAATAGGTGGTAGTTCTTCTTTAAAGTAAGAGCCAGTTATCACTGTGTTTTTCTAGTTCCAGTATAATGCTTTAAATGATGGATGATGAGCTTCATGTTTTATTTGATTTACTTTGATTTTCTTTCTTATTTCAGATACGATTTGATAGCGTTGGAGGTCTGAGCCAGCACATTTATGCATTAAAGGAGATGATAGTTTTCCCTCTTCTGTATCCTGAGATCTTTGAGAAATTTAAAATCCAGCCACCCAGGTAAGTGCAGAAGGTTCTCTTTAGAACTGTAGTTTATTCCTTATGGGTGACACAATATGGGACAGGATTTTAGCATAATATGAAGGATACATAAGTAAGCTATCTAAATCTGTGTTTGGCAAGGCCCTCCAGTTGGAGGACTAAAACTCCTAATTCTGATCTGCACATTAAATGTTTTTTTGTTTATTTATTTATTTTTATATAAAAACATCATACAGGGCTTATATATATATTTTGTCCAGGGATGCAGTCACGATATTAAGGTAAATGCCTGGGTGCTGTATACAGTATTTCATACTTCAGTGAGGGATCAGCACGCACAGGAAACTTGTTAACTGTGGGGGGAAAAAAGTGTTGTTGGTGGATCAACTTTTCAGTCCCATCAGGGATCCCATGGGATTGAAACGTTGATCTACCAATAAAACTTTTTTTCACAGTTAAGTTTCCTGTGCGTGCTGATCCCTCACTGAACACATGTATATGTGTATGTGTATATATAATATAATTTTTTTTTTTTTTTGTGTAATATCAGCAACAGCTAGTTTCCCAAACTGCTCTGTGGAACCTTTGGGTTAATTGAGAAGAACACCGGGGCTTCACAGATCAAATTATATAAGTAATTGTGGACAGTGGAACAAGGTTTGTGTGTCACTTAGTGCATTTTTGTTTGTGCTGTTTCAGTTTACCACAGGTGGTCACAGTCTTGTGTTCGGTTAGATTTCTCAAGTACTATGCACTATAAACCTAGCCCCCACACTCAGGAAAGAAATTGTCAGATACAATTACTTGGCAACTGTTTTGTGCTGTATTTTAGCCTAGTATATTAATCTTGGTTACTGGTACAAAGTGACATTTTCATTTACTTGGTTTTCAGTGATGTATCATAAGCCAAGTAAACACTGTGCTGCACCAGGAGACTTTCACTTTTCCTACAAACAATTGTGAATAATTTCTAAACTATACAACTACTGGACGTTTGGTTAACATGTGTCACAGGGACTTTTGAGTGATGTTTTCAAATATGCTTTGCAATGCATTGCATACCCCTCTAGCACTCAATGGGCTTTAAAAAAAAAAAAAAAAAAAAAAATCATGGTGACATCCACTCTTGGATGCTAGAGAGGCCTCTGAAGCATTTGTAGAGATCTGTAGCATGCAGGAGTTAAAAGCTGAATTTTTATGGAATTTCTTTCAAACTCAATATTTCCACCAAATCAAAATGTTAAAGGGATAGTAATACCTAAAATGTAAAAAAAAATATGTTGTAGGGTTTATCCCCCTGAGTAAAACAAGAGTACTCCCACTGCTGAAAGATGTTTCATTCAAAAGTTATTAATTTTCAAAGTTGAATTTTTTAGGTGCAATATCACAGTGGCCTGAAATTTTACAGTGGCGCTGTTGCTACACCATCCTATGGAGATTTATGGTCCTGAGACCAGAGCTGTCCATAGGATCGTGTAGCAACAGCGCCACTGCACAATTTCAGGCCACTGTGATATTGCACCTAAAAAATTCAACTTTGAAAATTAATAACTTTTGAATGAAACATCTTTCAGCAGTGGGAGTACTCTTGTTTTACTCAGGGGGATAAACCCTACAACATATTTTTTTTTACATTTTAGGTATTACTATCCCTTTAAGTCTGAAACCATTGGTATAAACTGTGAAGGAGATTCAGTCACAGACTACACTTCTCCATAGTGATAGGATGAGTAAAAAGTTTACTCTTTAATAACTGCTGTGCACTTCAGAACTATAGTTTATAATACAGGGGGTCCAATATGACTTGTATGTATTTCCCAGTTCAAAAATGTTTTTAGGTAGAAAGGGGAAAAAATAAAACCCGTTTGTATCCTAAGGTTGGTGGAGGAGGGAGCTGTGTGGACTTCTAGTGCAGTGTTCCCACGGAATGGAATATTTCCTGCTAGATTACTCTTGCAATAAAACCTAAAAAAAATATTATCTATTATATTAATATAAAAAGTATAATATCTCTTACCTAAACACCTTTTGGTCTAATAGTTGTCATAAAGGACAATTGTGTGTTATGAAGTTTGTTCCTGTGGGAGTAGATTTTGTAAAGTGTGGGACTACACTGTGCAGCCTCAAAACTGTTCGTGCCAGCAGTTCAGGTGGTCCAAAACCAAAGCTTGGGCTGGCAGTGTACTGGAACTCAACACAGACACTTGTAGCTTTCATTTCTAGGTTTGCTGGTTGAGTGCAGAGACTCAACAGAACCTTCGTTATGGTGCTTGGAAGCCTTCAGCTAGGTTCTGTGTTGTTTTTATGCAGCCCATGGAGTCTGAACTACAAGACTTCAGAATCCTGCAGTTTGTTCTCTATGAGAACAAATCTACACCTGGGATCTTTTCAGACTTCCATTCTGTTCCCTCTTTGGTCTGTTGTGGCTCACAATGCAGCCCTGGCTTTATCAGCAGGTTTCCTCCAGGAATGGATGATCAGACGATGAGGCAAATGCCACTTGAACTCTCATGCGTGTTTTATTTTTTTTTTTTTTTTTATAAATGTTTTATTAAATTTTAAAAATACAAATGTAAACAGTATTAAAAAAGATAAGGCACATAAGACATCATGAAGTAAACGTAACATGCTAGGGAACCCAATACCAGCGTATTGAATAAACCGCACATAATCGAAAGTTACGCCATACACTGACTGGACCAGTGGGGTTGAGAACATATTAGGGAAGGGACTATGGCAAGGATAAACAGGGAGTGTGAAATGTCGCAAACCCAAGTTAGTGAGCAAATCATTTATATAGTCAGCGTCTCAAGTGAAAATTGCAAACATATAAACCTAGAACAAAAGACAAACACGCGCCTCCAGAGGGGTCCAGGCACCCCACTCCATCTTCCACATCAAAGAAATTAAAATTAAGATGGCAGAGAGACGGCAGACACCCCTGGGTCTCCCTCTTCTATGTCTAAACAAGGGGACAAAGAAACCTTCCCCTCTCTCTCAACCACCAGCAACCTTTCCAAGGTATCCATCCATCAATATTCTCTCCTCCATCCATGAAGCATACCTAAAGCAGCGGTAAAATTCCCTCTGATGGGCAACAGGCAAGGACAGAATGAAGGATTCCCAAAGAGAGAGAAAATGAGCACCCAGCACCTCATCTGAAAGGGCAAGTGTCCAGTGCATCCTGGTGAAGCTGAACAATTTAAGGATCCAGTGACGAAGTAGTGGAGGTTGAGAAGATAGCCAAAGTGCTAGAATGTGTTTTTAACCTCTTGGTTGCTATAGATGTCTCCACTGCATGGCTTAGTCGAACACTGGAGATCTCTAGCATCCAAAGGGGTTAACTTTTTGATAGTGTTGTGTACAGATTTCTTTTGAAACAAAAGAATTACACCTCTACGAAAAGTTTGAGAACTCCTGCATTAAAATATGTGAGCAGTAGAGGGTGCTGTTGCTTTATAATGATGCGAATATAAGTGGCAGGTGAATGCATTTAAAATAAGTTATGAATATGGTGCTTATTTTGGTCACATACAGTTTTTAATAGGAGGTTTGGCCAAATCTTTTTAATGTGCCTCTTGGGGAACGGGTGAAGTCTTTCAGCACCAGCTGCTGTGTGTTTTCATGATGCAGTTATCTGAGATGCAATCAGCAGGGAGTGGGATGGTTTGTGACAACATAGCCTTTTCACTGTGCAGCCTGGATTAGCTGCTTGCCTAACAGATGGTGGATTGTAGCACCCTTCTATCAATAAAGACCTACTTGTAAACCCATCTCTCGACAGAGGTTCACATGAGGCTCAGCAGAACAGTCAGTCCTCCTAACTTTCTGCTTTGTTTACCAAATGCATCTTTCCTGTTAACCCTTTCAGTGCCAGAAGGGTACACAACACATTGCAAGGCTAGGTAATTTTTGGACCTCTAGCTGTTGGAAATGATGCATGTTGCATTGCAGTCCCCAGCTAACAGTCTACAACTGATGAAAGCTGGTGTAAATCATGCATGGATGTGGCTTAAAGGAGTATTTTATTATTATTACTACAAAAAGAAACATTGTATAGCTTTTCCTGCTGAGAACATCGGTACTTCCAGCTGCTGGGAGAAGAATCCATTCTGCATTATTACAGTTTAAACTAGTTTTAACAGTGCCCTTTAGTAACTAGATTTCATATATTCTGTTGCATTCTGTGGGAAAGGTGAGCCACTGACAGGTCTTGATAGAAAGTAATAGCAGTGGAGTCAGTTTCTGACTTTCGACCATGCTTTTCAATTATACTCCTTGACGGTTTGAATTGTCAGTAGTTTTATTCAAAATTTTAACAGTGGGGTGTACCTTTTTTGAGATTTAACCCCCTTAAGCAACCATGATGTGCCAGGACTGGGAAAACTTGCGTTAAGGACCCAATACAGTCCTTGCACGTCATGGAATTCAGAGGTCCCCTGAATTAATTAATTAATTCATTAATTAAAAAAACAAACAAAAAAACACACAACCCCACAAAAAACAAAACAAAAAACAAACTGCTGTTTTAAGTGAGATGGCCAGGACATATGGGGAATGAGTGTGGTTGAATGGGGAAATGGTTGTAACAGTTTGGGGTATGGAGAGAGTTACAAAAGAAAATGTAAATCCCCAGATATGACATGAGTCCTACTACTGAACACTAATCTGGAGAATTCCTAGAACTGTAGCTGTTAGACACATTACATGAAAATAATCCACTTCTACCAAAGCATTTAACCACTAGAGGGAGAACTGAGCCCTACCACTTGCTGCCAAAACACCCCCTACAGTGATCTTTTCTTCTAGTGCTGTTCAGTCATTATAAAAGACCCTATATTGTGGATTTGATTTATATGCACAGGTGATAGATTTGCATAATTATCTGTACATATACACGGCACCATGGTTATCTTTGGGTTTGGTGGCCATTTTCTTGCAGACCAATCCTGGGCATGTGAGCAGAAAAAAAAGGTCAATGAGCTGTTCTCTCTCTAGTACAGGGGTCAATTGGACCTAAAACTCCTCATGAGCAATGAACCTTGGGAGTTGTAGTCTCCAACAACTAGCTTATCAGACCATTGACTATCTCCGCTCCAGTGTTTGGAACTCTCTGAACTATACAGACTAATGCAGACTTTGCTCTCAAGTGTTAACAAATACAAATGTATATAAAATTCCTAAAGTTTAACCCATTGGATGCTAGAGATCTCCAACATATTGCATCCAAGGATTGACATAAAAGGAAACCTCTTGGTTGCAGTGACTGGAGTTGCGCTGCCTGTGATAAGTTACAGCAGAAGGCTAGGGATTGTGTGCCAAGTTCTCCAGTATAAGCTGCCTAACCATATGTCTTTGCTCTTCTTCCCTGCAGGGGTTGCTTGTTCTATGGGCCTCCAGGAACAGGCAAAACGCTGGTTGCTAGAGCTCTTGCCAATGAATGCAGTCAAGGAGATAAAAAGGTGTCTTTCTTCATGCGCAAAGGGGCGGACTGCCTCAGCAAATGGGTTGGGGAGTCTGAGAGGCAGCTACGGCTCTTGTTTGACCAAGTAAGTTACAAACCAAATGCTTTAACGCTTTCAGTGCCAGGCGGGTACGAAACGCATTCCTCTCTGGCACTGAAAGGAATAAGGACTCTGTTCTCATTGATAAAAATGGGGTTAGGGCATTTTAAAGGGACGGTAATGTCCCAGAAATTTTCTTTTGCATTTTGTAGGGATTAAAAAGTTGACTTGAATGCAAAAAACCCTATCTCTCAAACCGCTGCTGTTTGAGAGAGATCTGCATTCAAAGTTTGACGTTTCCTGCTGTCAGCTGTAATGCTCTCAGCAGGAGATCCGTGTCGGAGGAAACGGAGGCTCTTCACCAGAGCCGCAATTGTGTTTTTTAAAAAGAAAAACTGCATTGGAATGGTCTGCAAAGTGTGCCTGGTTTACAGCTGCAAAATTAGTCTTTGACTAGAACGTTTACATGTGTGTTGCAGTGCAAGTTTAGGATAATGGGAATATTTTTATATATCTTGTTTTTAGATGTTAGTGTTCCTTTAAGAACTGCACATGAAGTATGTATGACATTCCATTCCCCACTGCTCTGGACATGTGGCCTCTCTTTTTAGACAAGGAGTTGAATCACAAAACCTCTTGCATTTCTCGTAAGTGACAGCTGTAAAGCTGTCAGCAGGAGATCAGTGTTATCCGACACGGAGGCTCTCCAGCAGAGCCGCAATCACATTATTTAAAACTAATGACTACATTGGAATGGTCTACAAAGTGTGCTTGCAAACGTTCCAACGCAGTTATTCTTTTTAAAAACACGTGATTGCAGCTCTGCTGAGGAGCCTCCGTGTCGGCCGACACAGATTCCTGCTGACAGCAGGCAACATCAAACTTTGAATGCAGATATCTCTCAAACCATAGCGGTTTGAGAGATACATTTTTTTTCATTCAGTTCAACTTTTTAAGCTCTACACAATGCAAAATATTTTTTCTGCGACATTACAAACACTTTAAATGTCCCTCTAATACAAGAGTTCATGCTGTCATCTTTGTCAGCAATCTGTGAGCATGGCAGTCTTTACAGACCAACTCGGTTGTTAATACTTTACATGTTGTGTATTACAGGCATATGTGATGCGACCATCTATCATATTTTTTGATGAAATAGATGGGCTAGCTCCAGTCCGCTCCAGCAGGCAGGATCAGATCCACAGGTGAGTTGTATCAAATCAGTGGAATCTGACTTATTTTGGACATATTTGTAAATGTCTAATCAAGGGTACTCATTCATACAGTTAAGTTTCTCAATTAGAATAACAAACAAGTACATTGTTCATAATAAATACCATACCTATACCTTTGAAATGCAGCATTCACTTTTTTTAATAAATTAAGTTCATTTAGAAAGTACCAAAGTGCAGGTGCCCTGATTAGGAAACACTATGCTTGTTCACGTGTACACCGGTTAAACGATTTTGTCTGACTAAAATGTTTTAACTCCTTAAAGGGATAGTAATGTTTCGTAATAAAAACAGCTCTAATTAATCATCATAGTATTTGGACTTTGGAGAGTGTTATTTCAATTCTGTCAGAGTTGTAGTCCCAGAGTAATTCAATGACAAAGTGTCCCCCTCCCTCCCCTTTTACTGATGTCACACTGTTCAGCTAGAGCAGAAGGGAGGTGCCCAGGTAGACTGCAGAGAGGGACAATCTTCAATTAAGATAAGGGAAAAACCTGAAAAGCTTGTCAAGGGGGGCAGGGCTTTCATTGTTCTCATAGGAAGAAGATTGTCCCCTCCTGTTATCTGTCTGGTCTATGGACGGGATTCCACATCTGAGAAGAGATGGCTTACACTAGATAAAAGGGGCGGGAGGGGAAACTTTGCTTGTGAATATCTCTCAAACCATAAAGGTTTGAGAGATGAGACTTATATCATTATTCATGTTTTTTTAATGCCTACAAAATAAAATAAAGTTAAAACGAAGTATTACTATCCCTTTAAGGAGCAGGAAATTCTAAGGTGGATTGCACTTAAAGTGATAGTAATACATGAAATTACATACATTTAATTCCGTAGATATTTAAAAAAATATATTAATTGTGCAGTTTCCGATCTCCCAAACCTTTATTGTTTTGGATATATCAGTCTGCAAAGTTCCCCCCTTCGCTCCCCTTGTGCTGCCGTCCACTTTCTAACTTAGACGAAGATCCCAGTCCATAGACCGTCCTGCAGCTCTTCAGCAGAGCCGTGATCGTGGTAGTTACAAAGAAATACTTAATTTGAACGGTCTACAAAGTGTGCCTGGTTTGCAAGGGGAGGGAAGGGGAAACATTGCAGACTTGATATCTCCCAAACCATAAAGGTCTGGGAGATCAGAAACGACACAATTTATTTTTTAAAGATCTACTGAATTAAATGTATGTAATTTCATGTATTACTATCACTTTAAGGAACAGAGCAATTTTGACATTTTTAACTGTCATTTGTTCAACAGTGTTTACCCTCTAAGTCTTTCATCCTGGCCACAAAAATTATATACCATTTTTTCAAGCACAAGTAGGGCTTTCTCTTGATACCACACTTGTATGGTTAACACACCATTTATTTAAAAAAACAAATTTCGATAATTTGTGCCCAAAGCTTTAATTTATTATGTAGACTGCATGATAGGTATGACCGGTCATTCATACCTACAAAATGTGCAGTTTTATGGGGGCACTGTTCCTCTGGGGTGAAAAACCTCATGTCCCTGTTTCCCTCCTGTATTTTCAATTTTTTTGGACATTATGTGGTGTGTATTATTGTGCTCCACATTAATAAACCTCACATTAACCTTTACTTTAATGTTAGTATTTGTGTGTTTTTTTTATTGTATTTTGTAAATAAAATCCTCTGATCTTGCTCAAAATATTATTTAAAAAGCAGAGTGGTGTCAGTAGGTCATCAAAGGGACCTACATTTGTACTGCCCCCAGCAAACAGCACTGAAGGGGTTAATATACCCCCCCACCCTCAAAATGCTTTATTTTAAGTGTGCTCTCTGTTTCTCTTGCTTCTCTCTTCCTTACTGTCATAGTAAGGAAGAGAGAGAGAGACAGATCCGTCACCATGTGACCTTTTGCAAAAAAAAAAAAAAAAAAATTTGCAATTCTAGAGCAAACCAACTGCACCATCGTAGCACATTGAAATTGCCAACATTCCCACTGATACAAATTTGGCATGTATGTATATTTCTCTGTCTTTATGAATGAATAAGTTGGTACATGTGATCGCTGTAGGAGAGATCGCATGTACTGGCACAACGGGGCATGAATGAAACTGAGAGATCTGGTCCCGTAGCACTCCGTTTCATTCTTCCCAGCATGCTAGCAGTGCTCATTGAGCTGCACTGCTATCATTTAAAGGGATAGTAATACTTCATTTTATCTTTATTTTATTTTGTAGGCATTAAAAAAACATGAAGGACGCTATAAGTCTTATCTCTCAAACCTTTATGGTTTAAGAGATATTTACAAGCAAAATTTCCCCCTTCTGCCCCTTTTGCCTAGTGTAAGCCATCTCTTCTCAGATGTGGAATGCAGTCCATAGACCAGACAGATAACAGAAGGGGGAAATCTTCTTCCTATGAGAACTTGAAGACTGTCCCTCTCTGCAATCTACCTGGGCACCTCTCTTCTGCTCTGGCTGAGCAGTGTTACATCAGTAAAAGGGGCGGGAGGGGGATACTTTGTCATTGAATTACTCTTGAATTACAACTTTGACAGAATTGAAATAACACTCTCCAAAGTCCAAATACTATGATGACGTGGCACGTCATGGGTTCTTAAAGGGGTAAATTCTTCTGCTAGCATACAAAGTGTGCTTTTGGCCACAATTTACGTTTTTTTTCATAATCTGCTTTTTAAATTTATTCTGGGATGTGCTGTGGACAGGTAGTTTGTATAATAGTAGATATTAGGTTACAGAATTTTTTTTTTACCGGTTCATGTATGGAGAACAGGGTATTTAATACTTTGAGTGCTAGAGAGTGTCCAGCGTATTGCAACGCAATGCTTTGGATACCTGTATGGCACTCAGAAGGTTTGATATATCGCCTAAAGGCAAAATCACCTGTACGTCATCCATTTTTTTAATTTGGAAAACTATCTTTTGAGTTTAGGTTTATAGATTATGCTATTTAATGCATGTCATGCCAATTCTTCTTGTTTTAGCCCTAGATTAACTCCCCTGCTCACTGACACTGCTGAGCAATGCTTTGCTCACCACTACTAGCACCAAAGAGCTTTAAAGGGACAGTACTATACAAAACCATAAATATTTTTTTTCTTGGACATTACTGTCCTTTTAAGTGTCAGTGGGGTGGTAATTTAGTGCTAAAATGGGAGGTGCTTGTATGGCATGCCTTAAAGGGATAGTAATGTGGGGAAATTAATGCCCCTCTGATTAGTCTTCTTACTTTTTTGGTCATTTAGAGCTGTATTACAATCGTTTCCTCTGTAGTTTGTTTTTAAATTACAAAGTATCCCCTTCCCTCCCCTTTTACCTATGGTACGCCATCTCCCCTCAGATGTGGAACCTGTTTGCTTGACCAGACATCTCGCAGGAGTCTCCCTCCATTGAATATAAGGAAAACCTTGCCCCCCTTGATGAAGGAGGGCAGGCTTTTCCTTATGCTTAATGAAGATTGTCCCTCGCTACGCTCCATCCGGACCGGCTTGGAGAGCTGGTGTAGCACTGTGTAGGAAAAGAGTAATTTAAATTATAAAGTGGCCCCCTCCTGCCCCTTTTACCTACGTAACATAGGTAAAAGGGGTATGAGGGGGGTGCTTTATAATATAATTGCTCTTTAACTACACACTGGAAAGTATTGTAATGCAGCTCTAAATGACAAAAAAAAAATTATGAAAAGTAATCGAAGGGGCATTTGTTTCCCCACATTAATATCCCTTTAATCCTTTGAGTGCCAGAGAGGTATGCAACGCAATGCATTGTGTACCCCTCTGGCACTTAAAGGGTTAATGAGAGTAATCTATAAATCTAGAGAACTAAAACTAGTTTACTAGATAAGTGACTAATACAAATGACTATGAAAGTTTTGTTCAAAGTCACTCAAGTATTTCTTAGGTGATGGTGTGTGTTATTATGTGGATAACACAGAACATTTTAGGTGGCGATGTTCCTTAAGTTAATATGAATTATTTGCAATGGAGCATTTGGTTTACGCCATGTGACCTTTTGCAAAAAAAACAAACAAAAAAAAAAAACAAAAACAAATTTACAATTCTAGAGCAAACCAACTGCACCATCGTAGCACATGGAAATTGCCAACATTCCCACTGATACAAATTTGGCATGTATGTTTATTTCTCTGTCATCCAATAAAGGTTATTGGTAACTTTGGGTAGGCGATCCACCCCTTTAATTGTAGGCAGGAACAATTCTAGAATTGTATGCAAAGGGTGGCGCCTACCTTCCCTCCTTGGCTGCAGCTAGCCAACCAGCTCCAGAAAGATTTGTTCCTTGGTGAAGATAACACAGGCAAGAGAACAGTTCTGCTATAGCTTTAGAAGTTTTTTATTTTTCTGTTAGAAATGGAATACCACCATTAGGCAGATTACCATGACTGACAATGCCCTTAGATGTGGTTAGCTCAGTAACCGGGTGCTTTTTGTGGACCTTAAGCCCTGGGGGGAAAATCTTGGCTACAAGTTCTTTCCTCAGGAGCTGCCCACCGAGGCAGCTTCCTAATACATTGTAGTCTGAAAACAGAAGATCTGCAGAAAAGGTGATCAACCCTTTGAGTGCTGCAGGTCCACATGTCCCACAGTGCCCCTCCGCAGAGGGGTTTTTTCATTTGAAGTTCCTATTGCACACTCCCTCACTCTTTGGGTCTATCTGTATGTCTGTTGGGTGTTTGGAGCAGGTTTATGTGGTACTTAACCCTTTAGCTGCTGATTTGGCATTCATTTGGGGTTTTTTTTTGGGGTATCCTAACATATATGTTCTAGTGATGTTTCATGTCTTTTAATATTACACCTTCAATTTTGTAAAATTTGAGTAAAGGCGCACTTTACCGCATCGGCACCATTGCTCCATTTACGCCTATGGGACTGTACAGTTTGGGACATGTCTCTGCAACCGTGTAACCTAGCGACTTCAGAGATGGCTCATTCTTCTTGTCTGCCTTTGCTCTATCATCCGGTTCATGTTTCCAGTGTGTTGGGGGCTCGGGGCTTCGGGCACTGTTGGGGTACTGTTTCTGAAAAAACGACATTTCCCATGAGCGCTTGCTTCACTTGCTCGTTTCTGAGTGGTTCCTGCCGCGGCAGCCATTTTGTGCTATTTCCAGAATGAGTATCCTGTGCAGGGCTTGGACTCTTCTTCTCTCCTCTGCTGATTAACCCTTCACCTGCCAGATAAGTCTAAATTATCCATTTCTGGGGTGAAACGTTAATCCTACATACTGTAATTGGGTGATTTCTTATACAGTAAGGTTATTGACACCGAGTATGTCTATACTGTTGGAGCTTGGGGCCAGACCTAAGACTAAGAATGTTGGGGTCTGTGTATCCCCTATTGCGCATTGCTCTTCCTGTCATTCAGGATTACATAGAGAATTCTCAGGTTATTTATGCCTAGCATGTTCTGATGTCCCTGAGAGTCTTCCAGGGACCTCCAGCCATGCATTAGAGCCAGTTTGGGGGCACGAGTTCAAGACTGCTACTAGGGACCTTAGGTCCACATTGCAACTCTTTCCGTCGCAGTTACAGGGGGTTTTCCATTCTAGGCAGGGCACCTCCTCTGTCAAGTCTTCCCTGACAAAATCTCAGGGTGTACCTGATGTGTCAGATTCCTCTGAGGAGGAACTGCTGGTGGATTCAGATGTTGAGGAATGTTCTGTGGTTGGCTCCTCTGTTTTTTGGGGATCCTTTTGAGACCGATCCTGAGCCCTCGGCTGAAGGCCTGATCAGCCCTGTTTTAAATACCCTAAACATTCCCTTAGTGCAGGAGGTTCCTTCTGATGTCTTTCAGCAGCCTAAAAAGCCCCTTATTTGCTTTCCACCTAACCCAACTCTTGACCGCCTTGCGTCTGAAGAGTGAAAGTCTATCGACAGAAAACAGTCTGTCTTCCTCAGTGGGTTCATTCCCCCCCCCCCCCCCCCAAAGTGGATGCTCCTATCTCCAGGCTATCTAAGTCTACTTCCGTGCCAGTGTCTGATGCATCTGCTCTAAAGGACTGGACTGACAAGAAACTTGGTCTCCCTCAAGTATGTCTTTGCCACTGCTGGCACTACCATGCGTCCATCATTCTCCATGGGTTAACCAGGCCATTGTGGTCTGGACCGAACATCTCACCCTTGCTGTGTTCACCAAGGTGCTCCTACTTCGGATATGTTGCGCCTCCTTGCCAACATTTCTGAGGCTCAGAACTATGTTTCTTCTGCCTTATTTGATGCAATCCGTTTGGTGGCTAGGGTTTCCACCATGTCTGTGGTTGCCAGATGGGCTCTTTGTTTCAATATCTGGTCTGCTGACACTGCTTCCATGAAAACATTGCTCTCCTTACCTTTTCAAGGCACTTCTTTGTTTGGGCCAGATCTTAAGGATCTGATAAGTGAGGCCACAGGGGGTAAGAGTACCCTTCTACCCTTGGCCCCTAGGAAGAAAAGCGCCGCTTAAGTTTAACCGGTATTTTCATTCCATAAGAATGAGACACATCCAGCGAACCAGACTCCTCCAACCCCAAACAGCAATAGAAGCCCAAGGTCTCCTCCAAGCCTCCTTAGACATGACTCACCAAACCCGGGTCCACACTCTGCTGTGGGTGGTCATCTGCGTCACTGTCACAGCATTTGGGAGGATTCAGTGGTGGACCCATGGGTTTTACAGGTGGTGATGGAAGGATACAGGATCCCTTTTGTCTCTCTTCCTCACTTTCGCTTCTTTCCTTCTCATATGCCTCAGGGCGCAGAGAAACGCCGTCTGTTCGACAGCGCTATTCAGGCTTTTCTGGACAAGAATGTTCTAGGGCTGATTTCCAGTTCAGGACAGAGGTATGGGTTTTTACAGGAAGGTTCTGAGGTTCTGCTCTCGATGGAGGGACCCTCTAGCTCAAGTTTTGTGGACATCGCACTGAGGCATTCTGACGCGTTGTCATTCCTGAGAGTCCTAGGGCAGGAAGACCTGCATCCAAAGTGACTATTGCTTCTTGGATCAAGTCCACTATTTGTAATGCTTATGAGCTGAGGAAGAAGCCTGTCCTTTCAGGTTCTCACGGCTCATTCTACATGATCTATTGGGGCCTCTTGGGCTTACAAGAATCAGGCCTCAGCTGATCAGTTGTGCAAGGCTGCCACCTGGTCGTCTGTGCACACCTTTTCGAAGCACTACTGTGTTGATATGTTTGCATCGGCTGATGCTAGCTTTGGGAGGAAAATCCTGGAGTCAGTTTTGCCTGTCTAGGATTTTCTTTGATTCTTGGTGCTTCCTTCACTTTTTGAGCCCGTTGGCTCTAGTTCAGTGTGCTGTGTAACAGTTGGGGTGTTACCCCTGTTCAGTGTCCGTTGACACTTCATTGTTTTGTTGGGCTATCTTTGATCTGATGGTTCATATCTGCTCTGGTGACTTTGGGTGCCCTGCGCCTGGTCCTTGCCTTCCTGCCTCTGGGAAACTCAATGGTTGGACATCCCAAAGTTACCAGTAACCTGTATTGGACGACAGAGAAAAGAGGATTTTAGTCTTACCTGTTGAATCCTTTTCTCTTAGTCCACACAGGTTACTGGTCTCCCACCCTGTCAAGGGACCATACTTGGCTCTTCTGTGGCAGACTGTGGGGGACCTTCGGGGTCATGCTCACAGGAGTCTTCTTTCCCTTCTTCTATTTAGTCAATAGTGTCTCAAATCTTACTGGAGCTGATTGGCTAGCTGCAGCCAAGGAGGGAAGGTAGGCTCCACCCCCTGCATACAATTCTAGAATTGTTCCTGCCTACAATTAAAGGGGCGGATCGCCTACCCAAAATCACCAGTAATCTGTATGGACTAAGAGAAAAGGATTTAACAGGTAAGACTCAAATCCTTTATTCATATAGCGCCAACATGTGTACTTGGCACAGTTTACATTTAGTATAGAGGAGGTGCATTAAGTGCTCATATAGACCATCATACGGTGAACACCAGGGGAGTTTACTTTAGGATACAGTCCCTGCCCAGTAGAGCTTACAGTCTCCTTGAATGCTTGATCTGTACTTCAGTGTTTCATAATGTGTGGAGACCTTTCTAATATTTAAGGTATTCCCCTTCAGTGCCGCTGGTATGCCCTAGTGGTGTCTACCAGTGAGAAGATGGTCTAGGCTGGATTTACCAGTAAGCACAAAAGGCAACTGCCTAGAGCTCCAAGCTGCCAGGCAGAGCCTCTACTGTGCTGGTCACACCCACAGATGGAATTGTGGGTGTGACCAGAGCAATCTTTGTACCTCCAGCATTTTTATTTCCCTTTACAGGCTATTCAACCCATTTAGCAGCCAAGAGATTAAACCTTTTTTGTTCTTGCTTGTTCTAGGCCAGTGGTATTTCCTTGTGATAGGAAACCATGGATGAGAATGGGGTGGGGTTCCTGTGGAGGGACCTCAGGGTTGTTGGGGGGATCCTGGGATGTAAATCCAGCCCTGCAGATAGTGACCTAGCTTGTTTTCTGCCTCCAGCTCTATAGTGTCTACCCTGCTTGCCCTCATGGATGGACTGGATAACAGAGGGGAAATTGTCGTTATTGGTGCTACCAACAGACTTGACTCAATAGATCCAGCACTCAGGAGACCTGGTCGATTTGACAGGGAATTTCTTTTCAGTTTACCTGATCAGAAGGTAAGTGGAGGTTCCTCTCTGGGACTCTGTCTTCTTTTTATATAGAACCTTAACATGTCCGAAGAATATGAAAATCATTGAGTGGCAAAATATTGATCACATATCTAGCATTTTAATATTGCATGAAACCTTTTGTTATGAAAAAATATATAAAGGTATGTGTAATTGTAGGGTTTTTCCAGCTGAGTAAAATAAGAGTACTTGCAGTGCTGAGATACATATTTCCAGAGTAATTGCAGTTTAAACTCTTGTTTAATTTTCTTTAACTTTCTTGGGGAGAGGGGAGTCACTGGCAGACTTCCATAGAATCTGCTGGCAGTTTGAACTTTCAGGAAGTAATCGCACTGTAATTCACTTCCTGATAATTTGAACGCTTTTAACTTTTGCATAAAACAGCTGACAGCAGTGATGGTACCTTCTGCTTTACTCAGCAGGAAAAGCTCTAAAGTAGGTTTTTGTAAAGGAAAATTTACTGCTCCTTTAACCCCTTAAGGACTATGTGACGTGCTATGACAGTCACGGCCCTTATAACCCTTAAGGACCAGTGACTGTCATAGCACGTCACGTACTTTTTACTTACAGCGATCTACTGGGAGCGCTGTAAGTAAAAACGGGGCCTAAAATTGATCGCTCTAAGACCGGTGCGATCTCTTAGACCTCAAAGCGGTGCACCGGTATGCGTAACATGTCACGTGTACCGGCGCGTTGGCAAGGATCAAAGCGGTCCTTAAGGGAAGGTAACTTCCCTGCACCTCTGGTCCTTAAGGGGTTAATGGTCAGCAGTCTTTGGACACAGATTCATGCTAAATATATCATAACCTCTTTTATTAAAAAAAAACAAAAACAAATTTTCAAAGAGCAAACTTTGGACACCATGTTTTTCTGAAAAAAAAAAAAAAAGTCTCTTGACTAATCAATCTTTATTAACACCTTATCGACTGATGATGTGCCAGGACAGTTTGAGAGATTAGAACTTTATAAAGTTCCCCCCTCCCTCCCTTTTCCCTGATGTTAGCATCTACCTGACAGCACGAGATTCTGGTCCGGTGACCGTCAGACGGCTCTTCAGCAGAGCCGTGATACCGATATTTAAAAAGAACTACTTCATTGAAAAGGTCTACAAAGTGTGCACTTTGTAGACCTTTTCAATTAAGTATTTCTTTTTACATTTCGGTATCTCTGCTCTGCTGAAAAGCTGCCTGACTGTCACCAGACCAGAATCTCCTGCTGTCAGGTAGACGCGGACGTCGGGTAAAAGTGAGGGGGGGGCTTTAAAACGTTCTGTCTCAAACCATAAAGGTCTGAGAGACCGGACTTGCACTGATCGAATTCTTTTTTGCATTATCTACAATTTTACTTTTTATGACCTTACTATTCCTTTAACTATTTGAGAGGTTTAAAACTTTAAGGACCAGAGAGGTGGTAAAGGCATTGAGAAGCAGTGTGTGTTGCCTAGCGTTCTTATATCAGAAAATGATTTGTCCTGGGTGCACAATACACCAGTGTGGCTTCTTTTTGAACAGATGTTAACCCCTTGAATACTGAAGCTTCCCAGCACATTGCAAAACGGTGTCCAATATCGAGAATCCAACAGCTTTAAGCAGTTGCAAAAACTTAGAGGGATTGAAATGTTTCACAAAAACGGCAACTTTGTTTCAAGCTTTTGCAACAGTCTAAGGCTACTACTGAATTGAACATAACTGTGTGTCACCGTTGTGAAATACCCAACAGAAAACATTGGCTTAAATGTATAATCCTTTGAGTGCCACATGTATACCCCTCTGGCACTCAAAGGGTTAAAAGTGGAGTGGTGCAATTTTGAAGCAAACCAGCTGAACCATAAGGGACATGTGAAAAAATTCTCAATTTTCCCACAGAGTTAAAGCATTGAAGGGATAGTAATGTGTCACAAAACCAGACAGGTCGCTGCAAGGAACAATCTTCTCAATGTGAACTTAAAGAAAACCCTGCACCCCTGACAGGTTTTCCCTTATGCTCACTGAAGATTGTCCCTCTCTGGGATCCATCCGGACAGTTTTGGTGCTCTGAGGTGAGCAGTGTTACATCAGTAAAAGGGGTGGGAGGGGGATACTTTATCATTCAATTTCTCTTGAACTACAACTCTGACAATATTGAAATAACATTCTACATGGCCCAAATACTACGAAGATTAACTGGAGCTGCTTTTACTGTCCCTTTAAAGGAACTCTGATTATATATATATATATATATATATATATATATATATATATATATATATATATATATATATATATATATATATATATATATAATAATTTTTTTTTTTTTTTTAAAAATTGGTGTGAACACCAGATGACAAGCACACACTAGAGTCTTAAATAGAATACTAAATAGTAATACTTCGTTTTATCTTTATTTTATTTTGTAGGCATTAAATAAAACACTTTATGGTTTAAGAGATATTCACAAGCAAAGTATCCCTCCCCCCTGTTCAGCCAGATCAGAAGGGAGGTGCCCAGGTAGACTGCAGAGAGGGACAATCTTCAATTAAGATAAGGGAAAAAGATGAAAAACTTGTCAAGGGGGGAAATGCTTTCATTGTTCTCATAGGAAGAAGATTGTCCCCTGCTGTTATCTGTCTGGTCTTACAACCAGATTCACATCTGAGAAGAGATGGCTTACACTAGGAAAAAGGAGTGGGAGGGGAAACTTTGCTTGTGAATATCTCTTAAACCATAAAGGTTTGAGAGATAAGACTTATATCATTCTTCATGTTTTTTTTAATGCCTACAAAATAAAATAAAGTTAAAACGAAGTATTACTATCCCTTTAAATAAACACACTTTTTTTTTTTTTTTTTTTTTTTGCGTAACACTGCACTCTTTGTTATACAGAGTTTAAGTAAACTTAATGCATATAATTTTTAATGTAAACCATTGCAAATGGGTTCATTTACAAACGCTTATTTCTTCCTTAGGCAAGAAAGCACATTTTACAAATACACACAAGGGATTGGGATCCCAAGCTGTCTGACGCGTTCCTAGAGGAACTAGCTGAGAAATCTGTCGGTGAGTGCCGTTTATTTTTTAAAGGACGGATTTTTTTTATTTTATTTATTTATTTATTTTAAATACGTTTACTCCCACTGCTGTGAGTGTTTTCACAGAAAAATTATTGGTTTAATTACATGTTAACAACAGTGCCAACTGGGGACCAGAAGGGGAATTTTCCTTTAAATACATTCTGTGGGGCCTTGTTGCTGACTGTCCCTCCTATGTGATCTGAACAGTGCCACTTGCTGAACACAGTAGAAAATTGCAGTATAATTAGGAAAAATAAGTTTTTTGCTACTTTTGAATGAAAAATTCCCTATTTTGTGTGGGAGGAATACCCTGGCTTTTACCCCTTATCTGTTAACTGGTTATGGTGACATTTGTTAAATCCTTGGGGCCCTGTTTTCAACAGAAAAGTGGAGTAAATCTGCAACCTAGCTGCTGCAAAGGAGAACCCTAAAAATTCCCATTGATTTTAACCATTGAGTGTCAGAGGGGGTACACAACGCATTTCAAAGCAATATGTTGAGTATCCCTCAACATGGCGTTTTTAATCCCTTGGATGTTGGGTCTACAATATACTGCAATGTGCTGGAGACCTCTCCAGCATCCAAGGAGTTCAATAATAGCCTGAAAAGCTGTGTATAACTGTGCAGAGACATTAATATTGCTCTGACCACACCCTCAATTCAGAATGTGGGCGTGGCCAGCACGGCTAATGCACCACCCCTCAAAATTTGGAGCTCTAGGCATTTGCTTACTCTGTCTATTGGGAAATCTGTCCCTGAACAGAAGGAACATTTTACATATGACAGTCATATATTCTTTTATTTATTCAACAAGTGAATTCATTTCTATTTGAAAAGCGCAATAGTTTTTCTGACACATGACACCCATGTTTTGTCATTCTGATATGCTTTATATAATATAACTGTAAAGTGTTTTAACCCCTTAAGGACCAGGGCTGTTTTTTATAATTTCCAGTCCAGGGAGCCCTGAACTCCATGACGTGCCAGGACCGTCACTGTTCCTTAAGTTCTGGACCGTCGTGATGGTCCTGGCAAGTCAGTGGTCGTGAAGAGGTTAAATCTTTGTGCAACCAGCCAGTGATTCGCACAATCAGGTAAACATTGTTTGGATTTAACATTCTGCAAGGACATATATACAGTAGAATTGCCTGTACACTTTATTTTAACTCTGTGAATGCCAAAAGGGTATGCAAAGGCTTCATGTTCACCTATTAATATCTTTTTTTTACTCCTCTCCCGAGCAGAAGCACTGTTCATTTGTTCCTTAGAGCTTTTCTGTCAGGGACTTTGAAAGCAGGAATTGCAGTAGAGTTGCACTATTCATGCAGCAGAGAATCCTGCCTCCATTACAATATTCAGAGCATCAGTGTTGCAGGGATAGTGCAACACTGTATCAATGTCCCCGCTTTCACAGTCTGCAATAGAGGGTTCTCCGGAAACAAAAATTCTGCAATCTCCTTATCTAACCCCGAAAAAAAAAATTGTATCTACGTGTAACGGACAGTTATTTGAAGGACACCACCTACACGCCCTCCTTTAAAAAAATCTGGTTAGCAGCCTTTTTGTGGACTTGTGTGTGGGTAAGTGAATATATTGAAAAAGTGATATAGGGAAATTTAGGGGCTTATGAAAAGTTACATAGTAAATTAGACTGAAAAAAGACACAAGTACATCAAGTTTTAACTGTTACCACAGAATAACCAGGAAAACAAGAATTATATAAGCCTTCCTAGCTCCTAAATGGGTGTTACTGTTCACCTGAACTTCCCTACTAATACACAGTATGAAACACAACTGTTGTACATTTCAGTGAATTGGTCTTTGCCCATAAAATGTGGAATTTCAGAAGGAAAAAGAGAGAGGTGCGTTTATTTTAGTCTTAAAGGAGAAATATAACCTCCTAAATTAAACCCCCGCTTCAATTAACCCTTTGAGTGCCAGAGAGGTACGGAACCCATTGCAGATCAATGCGTTCTGTACCCCTCTGGCACTCAAAGGGTTAATATAAAATCACAATGATCCTTATGAATTCTTCCCATGTGCCTCTGTTATGTGGAGAACATCCCTAGTCCGTCCTGGGTCCCACATCCACGGAGGTGGACATAAACGCTGCAGGAAGTCTATTTTTTTTTTTTTTTTTTTATTTCTTACCTTTTGCGTGCCACATGGGTACGCAACACATAACACCCTCTTGCCTTACTGTGGCTAGAAAATCATTATGGCCCCTATGAATGGTGCCCTTGCTCCTTGGCTCAGTAGGCTTCAATCAATCCTAGGTGCCATGTCCGTGGAGGTAGACATGACAGTTGCAATTGTCATGTCTGCCTCCATGGACAAGACAACATGAGTGACTGTAAATGTTCTCTCGGAAAGGTAAGTGGAGGTTATTAGGTGTTATTAGTTTTCCTTTAACACTTTGAGTGTCAGAGTTATCCATCTCATTGCATTGCTTTGGGTAACTCTGTTGCACTCAAACTGTTAAAGGTCAAAGAAAAGAAAAAGGCATCTTCTGTATTTTGTGTTGCAAACAGTTTGTTGCTGGGTAGTAATCTTTCTCTGTTTTCCCGTTTTCAAAGGCTACTGCGGAGCTGACATTAAAGCACTTTGCACTGAGGCTGCCTTGATTGCCCTTCGCCGGCGCTACCCACAGATTTATGCCAGCAGTCAGAAGCTACAGCTGGACATTTCTTCAGTTGTTCTCGGTGCCCAAGACTTTTACCATGCAATGAAAAACATTGTGCCTGCTTCTCAACGTGCTGTGATGTCTCCTGCACATGCCCTCTCCCCTGTTATCAGGCCACTGTTACAAAGGACCTTCTCCAGCATTCTGTGCGTCTTACACAAGGTGTTTCCTCATGCCGAGTTCAGCAAGGACAACAAGAAAGAGGGTATGTACCTAAGCAAGAGATTTAGTCTTCATTCGTCTCATGCTACGACAGTGTTAACGACTGGCTTCATAATGGCGTTTAATTCCCTCTGGTAAAATGTATACAGTTTGTAAGCCGTTAAATGCCTGAATGGTGTGCAGTGCATTCTGCAATCCTTTATCACACAAATGGACACATGCACAATGAGTTTAACCCCTTAAGGACCATTCATGGGTTGGCAAACCATAAGGACCCATGACGTGCCAGGACCGTCATGGATTTCAGGGTGTGGCGCGTGGCTGCACGCCGTTCGGAGAGCAACCTGTTAATGATGGGTGGTGGTCCAGGACTGTAACAGTAATCAGTCCTTTAAGGGTGCGTGACCATCCTGGCATGTCAAGATTTCATGATTGCAGAGTGCCTCAGGTTGCTATGTTAATCATGCTGGGGAGGCTGTAACTGACTGCTCCATGACCAGAGTAGTCTGTTCCAGCCTGTCCCTGGTGGCTTTGTACATGTGATCACTGCTACAGCACTCACATGGCCCGAGAAGCAGTGAACACACCCCCAACAACATGAAATGGCCAGGGAAGGGGGCACATTTAAGTGTAGGTGCTGGGGCAGATCTAGGGTTCTGCATATTTGGTCAGTTGATTACCCACTGCCACCTCTTTATGCTACTGAATAAATGATTTACAGCAAGAGCAAAAGATTTTAATTATACATAATAAGTTAAACACATTTACCAAAGTTTAAACAAACCTTATTTGATTTTTATTACTGTGGACCAATGTGCTACACACCACAAAGTCTGATATCCAAAAAGAGAGATACCACGGAGGGGAAGAAGGACAGAGGAATGTTTGCGTCAGAGGGATAGTCCCCCCCCCCCCCCCCCCCAAAAAAAAAAGAGGCAATTGGGAGGTATGAATGAATGTTCATACCTTTTATCCAGTCCCTATTAAAAATAATCCAGTTCAGCTCAAAACTATCACAGGAAAGTCTATTAACAAAAAATTATTTTTAATCCTCAGATGAAATGGTGAGTTATCCATATAACTGTGGTATCAAAATAAAAGCCCTACTCGTGCTTAAAAATTGATATATAATGTGTGTGGGTGAACTAAATGAATAGGAGGAAAGATATGGTTGAACAAAGGCGTACTAAAAAGACCAACATTGCTCTTGTCCTCAAGCGTGTGTCTGGGAGGAAAAAAAAAAAAAAAAAAAAGCCTTATCATGAAGGGTTTAAAGGGATAGTAGTATCTCACTATAAAGTAACATTTGATTATGTCTTATAATTTGTAATAACGTTCTGTACAGTCGTTGGTGTTCTTAATGGTGTAGTTCTTATGTTATTATATTATAAAGTTTCCCCCTCCCACCCCTTTTTCAAATGTGACTGCCTTCCCTCAGACCTGAAATCCTATTGACTGACCGGACAGATTGCGAAAAGGGACAATCTTGTATCGGCATAATGTTGCAATCTGTTTGGTCAAGTGACCGAATTTCAGGTCTGAGGGAAGGCAGTGTGACATTAGGGAAAAGGGTCAGGAGGGTGAATCTTTAAAGGGATAGTAATACTTCGTTTTAACTTTATTTTATTTTGTAGGCATTAAAAAAACATGAAGAATGATATAAGTCTTATCCCTCAAACCTTTATGGTTTAAGAGATATTCACAAGCAAAGTTTCCCCTCCCGCCCCTTTTACCTAGTGTAAGCCATCCCTTCTCAGATGTGAATCTAGTTGTAAGACCAGACAGATAACAGCAGGGGACAATCTTCTTTGTATGAAAACAATGAAAGCCTTTCCCCCCTTGACAAGTTTTTCAGCTTTTTCCATTATCTTAATTGAAGATTGTCCCTCTCTGCAGTCTACCTGGGCACCTCCCTTCTGATCTGGTTGAACGGGGGGGGGGATACTTTGTCAATATCTCTCAAACCATAAAGGTTTGAGAGATAAGACTTATATCATTCTTCATGTTTTTTTAATGCCTACAAAATAAAATAAAGTTAAAACGAAGTATTACTATCCCTTTAAGATAATAAAACATGAAGGCTACACTGTTAAATTAAGATATCTGTTACTTTTCTTATGTGACATTACTATCCCTTTAAATATTCCCAGTTTTTTTTATTTGTTCCCTGTGGTAATGTTAGTGTTCCCCAGAATTTCTCCATCCTCTTTGTGCACATATCCAGTGGGGATACAAATGCAAAGATAAGCATTGCTTTTATGTGCAGAAAATATTATGGTTTTGATCTCTAGATAGAACATACGATATTGTATTTGCTGGTTAATAATCTCCTTTTGGCATCATCACTTCTTGCTGCCTTTTGCACAGTCTCCCAATTGGGAACTGAGGAGTTTAGTTGAACATTTCTTACCCATTACCTGCTGAAAAATATCATAATAATAAACTCCCACTTATCATAACTCCCTAAGGCCAGGAAAGGGGGGATGCAATCTGCTGCACACCACTCTGGTCTATAAAGAATTAATCTAGGCTGAAAATTCCAGTGACTTCTATGGATGAATTCTGGGTTGGTTTGTTCACCACACTTAATGTATAATTTGGACTGGATATCATGTCCACAAAAGCAGATATGAATCTTGTTGGACTTCACTCACTAATCTTGCTTCACAAAGGAAGGAGAACCTTTAGTGGGAGCAGTTTGGATCCCTGGCATCCAACAATAAATGTCTGTCTCCATGGACAGGCTATCCATTAACATTGATGTGTTTTGTGTTCCTTTAGACTCTAAGTATGGGTACTTTTCAGATAACTCGGTAGATACTGCACCATCCTATCCTATATGATAATTCGCTAAATGTGTGTTTGTAAGAAGCCGTCATGCTCCGTAGAGACAGCTGCATGCGCTGCAGTCATGTGCAGTACAGACTGCCGGCGCCGCAGCTGATAACTGAGCAGGGCTACGAATTTAGACCATAGTCGGTGTGCAGAGAGGACTACGGTCTGAATTCGGAGCGCCCGCTCCGTATCAGTTGCGGCGCCAGCAGTCTCTACTGTGCATGACTGCACAGTGGCTGTTGCTGGGTCGCACTGTGGCCCGTGTACACGGGCTCTTCAACTAATGTATGTATATTCATAGAACATAAACTTGTGTTGGCAGTGGTGTTCCTTTACCACTTTGAGTGCCAGAGGGGGGTGCGTAATGCAATGCTTTGCCTACATGTCTTGCATTCAAAGGATTAAAAGTCAGAGTGGTGTCAAAAGCTTTGCTTAGCAATATGCTGGACACCCATTTCTCACCTGCCGTTATGGGCCTTGGTTAATGCTTTATTACACAGGAACAATGTGTTGCACACCCCTTTCATCCTAAAGGGATTAAGGGCACCTGCTGTGATGCTGATGTTGTCTCGGCATGTGTACTCTGATAGCAGCTGAGGGGGTTAGGTCACTGACCCACACTCTCTGAACCACTGCCAGGAGCAGTTTTATACAGCACAGCTTTTATGAAGTGTACTCCCAAAAGATCAAATAATGTAAAACTTCTTAATTTTTTTACATTCAGTACATTTGAAATATTTCCATAACTGATGTATTACAGAAAACAGAATAAAAATGTATTTGTGAGCAATTTCCAACAATGCTTAGATCTCATATAAAAGTAGAAAACTTAAAGCTCCTGTTTCGTTCTTCTGTCTGAAGGTTAGAATAGACAGCCTTGGTTATTGAAGCCATCTGGTTTCTTTACATGTGACCATTGTACCATCTGCAAATGTTTCAAATGTACAAAAGAACCTCTTCTTTTAATTCCAATAAAAGACTTTTTTTTTTTTTTTTTTTTTTTTTTCCTTTGTATCAATGAATTTTAAGATCCACTATCACTGAATTCTTACATCCGTTTAAAAATCAATGGGTCTTGATGGAAGTACAGTACTGAGAGATTTGTAATTGTCTTTGGAAGGAAGCCATTTTGTAGATTATAGATTGTTCTGAGGTTGAAGCAAATTATAACTTCTTGTTCAGAGACTGACCACCTTGGGGATGATGAGAGTTGTATTCCCCAACAGCTGGAAACACACACATTGCCTCTAGATGGTCTAGTATCAATACCTGGAATGCTGATGGAGGAAATGTACAAGAGTGGGTCTGTTGGTGACAGATTAGCAAATCAGGGAACTCTGAGGGTTTGATGCAAATCTCAGGATTTTAAGACCAAAGGCCAGTTTCAGCGTGAAAGGGTACAGTGTTTGCTACTGTATAATCTGCAGTACTTGACTGGTGCTTTGGTCTCTGAATCAGAAACACAGAAAGATTTTGACAGCAGATAAGAGCCAACTGGCCTTCCAGTCTGATCATTTAAAGGAGAATATTCACCTCTAATTTTTTAGACATTTTTTGCTGTTCGGTTGAATAGCGTTAATACAGAAGCAGTAGATGTATATAGATATGAGTGATATGCGTGTATAATATATTGGAGAAGACTTGAGATCTATATTTGCAAACCTAGTGCAGTAGGGTGTCACAGTGGAATTGGGGCAGATGATTAGACCCTATTGGTTCGTCTGTGCCAGGTAATCTTAGACTTGCCACATCCGGGGGTCGAGTTGGTCTGCCTTTTGACCTCTGGCTGCATGTTGGGCACCCATGTGCTAGAGCAGGAGAACTACCACAGTGCATGTGTTTAGGATATCATAGCTGGAGCTCAGGTGGACCAGTTAGTGGCTCAGTCATTGAACACGTGCATTGTTTCCTCATGAGGGGCAGGGGTTGCCTACTCCTGTCCAAGGGTTTTATTCCACAAAGCTAATAAGGAGAAATTCTGGAGCAAACCAGCTGCACCATAGGGGACAAACTCCACAAATCCCCGTTGATTTTAAATGTGGCTTTTAACCCCTTGCATGCTAGAGCTATCAAAGCATTTAAAGAGTTAAAGCCCCTTTATAGGTCTGACGGATTTCCGTATATATACACACATGATGTGGTTGCTTTGCTCCTGGTTTGATCCTTTTTAGCTTGCTGAATAACTCCCCGAGAGAGAGAGTGAATGTGCTCCTGTGAAGGGCAGCTCTAGGCACTGTACACTGATGAATAAGGAGGTGCAGTTCTGGAGCACAGGAGGAATGAGAATTCTGCAGTCTCCCATTGATTTTACCCCTTTAAGCGACAGAGATTGTGTACCCCTCTGGCGCTCAAAGGGTTTAAGGATTTTAACTTTAATTCTAGAGATGTTGGCAACACATTCCCAATGCACTGGGAACTTTTCTTGGCTCAAGAGGTTAACCATTTGAGTAACAGAGGTGCATCCAACACATTGTGTTGGGCACGTCTCTGGCAATCAAAAGCCCCATTTATATCGGAGAGGATTTTCATTTGTTCCCTGGGATGCAGCTGCAGAATCACTGCTCTTTAGTCTACTGAATGAGAGCGAAAGCTGTGTTGTATTCCTTTGGTGAATGACACCAGGTGCCTTTTCTTTCCTTTTCAGATGCTGCAAGTCTCCTCCTAGAAGACAGTGAAGACGAGAACACATTGTCCATATTTGATATGAATTGTGTCTCAGGATCACCAAAGAAACAACCAGCTGCTCTCCACAAACCCTTCCTCCACTTTACAACGTGAGTTACCAAGATGATTTGGTCTGATTTGTGGAAACCATAGCACATGTGTGGGCAAAAGTATAGAGAACTTTGGAACCCGCGGGGAATTTTAGAAACCAGTAAAGGGGAGAGCTCCAGAACGGTATGTGAAATGAAATTTGAGTCAGCAGTGAAATTTTAAGAACCCAGGCTCCTCCTGATCTGGTGTAGAGAGACTGGAGATCAGTCCTGAGTGGTTTGTTTTTCATTTAACATTAGATACAGATAAATATATAGAAGTGTCATGTGATCAACAGGGGCAAGGAGGCATAGCAAGTACTGCAAGGACTTCACCCTATATCACATTACACAGAACCTCCCTCCCGTACACTGGGTTGGATACCTTTCTGACACTCCGAGGTTAAATATGGGCATACTACATCTCCTACAATGTGCAAAAAAAATCACACCTGCTCAGACATATACCACCAATGAATTAATGTCCAGGTACAAATTACATTAGATGTCTTCAGACGGGGAGCACTTAATTCACCTGCACCTCTAATCAGCGTGGCCCTGATGCCCCCTCCGTAGGCAGCGTGAGCCATGCTTGAAAAGGCAGCAGCTTCCTCCACTGCTGTGTCTCTCCCATGCAAGGATATCTTTGAATCAACCTACATTCCTATGTGAGGACTTTGAGGTCCTCACAGGGCACTACCATACTTTCAGTGTGCGCACCTATGGTCTGTTAAAGTATGGTAGTGCCCTGTGAGGAGCTAAAGGTCCTCACACAGCAGGAATGTATGTTGATTCGAAGATGTCCTGCAAGGGAGAGACACAGCAGTGGGAGAAACTGCTACCAATTCAAGCACGGCATATGGTGCCTCGGCAGGGGGTGCGGGTGGGGGGTCAGGGGCGTGGTGATTAGAGGTGCAGTTTAAGTGCTCTAGGTGTGATTTTTAATATATGTACATTGCGGTATCTGTAGTATGACCAAATTTAACCCATTGAGTATCAAAAAGGTATCCAAAGCATGACAAAGCAATGTGCTGCATACTCCTATGCCACTCAAAATGGGTGGTTAACACAGGCAACGCCATTCCAAGACTACTAGTTTCACCTAAAAATCAGAGCTTTATACTTGACGTGACAAGTGACCTCCTTTTTGACTTATTTAACCCCTTAGTGACTGGCCTTAGTGACAGAGGACATACCTGGTAAGTCCAGGAAGTCATTCGCTATAATGGAAAAAAAAAAAAAAAAACTGTCATTAAGTGACATTTTTTTTCATGACATACCTGGTAAGTCCATTGTCACTAAGGGGTTAAATGTATTTTCATATTCACCAATTTTTTTTTTTTTTTTTTTTTTTTTTTTATATACGTATGTTCCTGATAGAGAGCTCCCTGCATCTGTTTCCCGAGAGCTATTCTGTCTGGCAGAGAATTCAGGATAGGGATATTGTTTGTATGCAGACATTTCAGTGCAATGTGATGATCACTCCTCACTTTGCATTTCATAAGGCAAATCCGTTTTATTCTGTCCCGATTGCTTTTGTCACTTTATGTGTTAAATGGATCTGCACACTCTCTCCATTCTCATCCTGTTGAATATACCTTAAGACCATTAATATTGCTTTTACAGGTCAGCTTGCCACCAGCCAACATCCTACCGGCCCAGGCTGCTACTTTCTGGGGAGCCCGGTTCTGGCCAGACTTCACACCTTGCTCCAGCCGTTTTGCACACTCTAGAGAAATTTTCTGTGCACAGATTAGATCTACCAGCACTTTATTCTGTCAGTGCTAAAACTCCTGAGGAATCCTGTGCACAGGTCAGTCCATGCAGTACCTTCCTGGCTGTATTCCTTTAGACCAGTGGTGGGGCAACATGAGGCCCTCCAGTTGTTGAGGTGTACATTTCCATCATTCCCAGCCTGCTGGTGGCTGGGAATGATGGGGGTTGCTTTCCTCGAGGGATAGAGAGCCTCAGGTGTTATGAGGGAGGGGAGGGTGCTGTTGCCAAAAGGCAGACCATTGATCTCATTGCATTTAACCATTTGAACTCCATGGAGGTGATAAACCTTGCTGTACAAAGCATTACACACCACTCTGGCTTCCAAAGGGTTTTAGCTGCAAGTCCTTCTAGTAGCCTTTTGTTAAGAGGTACTGTCTAGGCAATAATTGGCCATTAATGTGTTTAAATTGACTTACACCTAGGTATGTGTACCACAGCAGTCAGGTGTTTTATAGGTTGGACTTTAAATCTGCACTTTCCTGTGTAGAGTGATTTCTCTTCAACTTGGTCACACAACCTAACAGTCAGTTGGTCTTTCAGATTGTAGTCAATTTTTCTTGTAATTTTCCTTTCTTTATGTATATATATATATATATATATATATATATATATATATATATATATAAGAAACTCTAATTTGTTTGGGGGGGGTTACTGTAAATCAGGAAGCATAGAGCATGTTCTTGTATCTGCACAGCAGCATTATATTTCAGTGTAGTATTGCATTAATATACAACATTATAAAGCAGGGTTGTCCAAGTTCAGTCCTTAAGGGCCACCCACAGGCCAGGATGTAAGGATTTCCCTGATTAAGCACAGGTGAGTTAGTCAGTGGAGCATTCATTGTGACTGACTCACCTGTGCTTAATCAGGGAAACCATTAATTCCTGGCCTGTTGGTGCCCCTTAAGGACTGAACGTGGACAGCCCTGTTGTAGACTATGAATGGCTTTCTGTATGCCCCAGAGACAAAAGCTGAATATATAGAAAAGTATAGCCTTGTGATCCTTTCTAAGAAATGTGCCAGATGTATATGACAGCAGTTTTGCATGCACCCTTTGACCTTTATGAGAAAAAGTATACCAAGATATTCTAGCAAGGACTTGCAGTGTAACCATTTTGTATCCCTGAACCCATGTTGTATAACACAATCAAAATGGTCCCATGTTTCCTTTATTTTATTAGAAATTAGATCATCATAAAGGGATAGTAATATCTCAATAAAATTTGAGCTCAGATTATTATATACAATTTTTGGAAGATTTTGCACTATATATAGTTACTCGCTTTTCTGTAGTTCAGCTGCTATCTTGGCTGTAAATATCCCCCTCCCGCCCCTTCTGGACGCCTCCCATCGAGTTTGGAATCTGGTTGTGGGACAGGGCGGATGCAGCAAGGGACAAACTTCAGTCATTAATTATAAGGGAAACCCTGCACCCCTCGACAAAGGAGGGCAGGATTTTCCTTATGCTTAATGAAGTTTGTCCCTCGACACTCTCATCTGGAACTGCAAGAGCAGATCAGTGACATGGCCAGAAGGGACGGGAGAGGAATTTTTTTCAGCTAAGATAGCGGTTAAACTACAGAAAAGTGAGTAACTATATATAGTGCAAAATGTTCCAAAAATTGTATGTAATAATCAGAGACAAAGTTTTACTGCGCTATTACTATCCCTTTAAGTATGTCCTTGTGGGCTCCTTGTGAATATTGCCACTGCAAGAAATAGAATAGGATATTCAACCTTTGGCCCTCCAGCTGTTGAACTACAATTCCCATAGTCCCCAACCAGCCAACAGCTGGATGCAAATCAGTGATTTAATCCTCAACAGTTGGTGCGCGATATGTTTCTTTACCTATGAAACAGTCTTTGGTATCTCCCCCTCAACCTTTTGTCCTTGCAGCCTCTTTCTAGGCTCTGAAAGGTTACTGGGCATTCAACTAACCTCAACAGAGAATGTGACAACTTCCTTTGCATTTTTTAGAAAGTTGCCCCAAAACTACAGTAGATCGCAAATTTTTCTCAACTCAATAGATCATTAGAAATTGGAAAATGAGTAAAAGGGTTCAATTGTTCAAACAAATTGTTGCAAAGAAACACTTTATAAAACAAAATTACATGTCATAGTGCAATGGGACACTTGCTGGAGTTATGATCAGGTTTTCTGACACCTTTATGTGATTCCTAGCTGCAGTCTATGAGAGAAACTCCAACGTGTCAGCTTGTGGGTAATGCCTAAATAATAACAGGCAGTTAAATAAAAGGACTGAAAATTAATCTTCAGTTGAGCAGGATATCTTGAAAAGATAACCTGTTGTGCCCTGACTACTATGAATAACCCATTGGTTCCTTGTTCTGGTTTTGTTTTTTCTCTCCCTTCCATAAGGCACCCTTACCATGCAGTTTGGAATTTTTATGGCACCTGAAACATTTTACAAATCATTATCAAGGCTGTAAGGGAGGATACGTCTGACAATCAGAGCTACTAAATTAGTGCACTGAACCATTTCATGAATGAAAAGGGGGCACCTGAAATGGTGTCTGTGACACCCCAGAGTGCCGTGCTGTCCTGGATGAAAAACACTGGAGAGGATTGTGCAGGGAATTACAAATTCCTCTGTTTCCTCAGGAGTTAAAATCTGCAATAGGAGTCCTGAATTGCTGTATACTAGAAAAACCACTGACGGGGGGAGTCGACTGGTTAACTCTTCTAGTGCTGGAGGTGTGAGCAACACATTCCTTGGTAATGTATCTATCACCCCTCTAACACCCAAAGGTGGATGGCGAGTGCTTTTTCAATGCGTTTGATACCCTTCTGGCACTCAGAGTTAATGCGGAGCTTTCATCCGATATAAAGTCACACTGCTATAGTTAAGCAGGTAGCGACTAGCTTTAGAATATATATATTTTACCTCTCTAATGTAGGCCATTCTAAAGAAATCAGTCATTGTAGTGTCCGGAACCCAGGCTACAGAGCAGACATCTTGTCTGCGCTCCTGCACTGTCAGTCCCGGTCTCCTGTAAGAAGCATTGCAGCGTACCACATGGTAATCTGAAGGACTGACGGCGCAGGCGCACAGACTGCTCTAACCTGGCTGTCGGTCACCTACAATGATGGATTTCTTTAGAGTGGCCTATATTTCAAATGTAAAATATATATGCTGAAGCTAGTTGCTACCTGCTTAATTATAGCAGGACGACTTTATAGCGGATTAGAGTTCAGCTTTAAAACGAGTAAATAAAATTAATTATGAAATCTAAAGGCCTTTGTACTGGGGGGGGGGGGTTTGTGTTTTTGTGTGTGAGAAAACAAAACACTTTTTTTTTTTGTAACATTTTTCATTGAACATTGTTTATTATAATTTCGAACAATTTCTGTAAGTTAAAGCAGAACTACCACCCAACACAATCTTTATCTTCACTAAGTCCCCATCTGGTGACTAGCTGCTTAGTAGCACTAGTTGCCAGAATTATTACCTTTTTTAATAGATTTCTGCTCTCTTCCCCGACGGACAGGCAGCATGGAGCGCGGACATCTTGCCATTGTGACGTCCACATGCTTGCGATGTCAGTCCCAGCCAGAGCCAAATGGCTCCTAGACCCGGCTGGGACTGACAGCGCAGGCACGTGGACGTCACAGTGGCAAGATGTCTGCGCTCTGTGCTACTGTCAGCCATAGAAGAGAGCAGAAATCTATTAAATAAGGTAATTATTCTGGCAACTAGTGCTACTAAGCAGCTAGTCGCCAGATGGAGACTTAGTTAAGCTAAAGATTTTGTGGGTTGGTAGTTCTGCTTTAATTTAAAGGTGTAGAATTCAATTTCACATTGTTTTGCAGTTTGGATGGGGTTTGCTCTATAGCTATTACTGGAGGTGTCCCTTGTCTGTTTGGAGGAGCTCATTAAATAGATCTCTGATACAATGCAAAAATATGATTAGCCTACTATATGAAGGAGACATCTATAAGTCCCCCTGCGAAACAAATCGAGCCACTTGTTCTAATTTGTCGAATTTACCTTTAACCCTTTGAGTGCGGGAGAGATATCCAATGCATTGGATACCTCTGGCACTCAAAGGGTTAAGCCAGGAGTATCCAATTGCTAAAACTCCAGCTGTTGGAGACTAAAGTACAACTGACTTCCACTACTGTAAGGATTTGATTCCTGTGTGTAATTAACCCTTACAGTTTGTCTGTCTGATTTGTATTATTTGGCACTAATTCCTCACCCACCCTTAATAAGAGCTCATTTAAAAAAGAACAAGAGCTAGATGGGAGTAATTATAAAAGCTTATTTGTAAATTGCCCACATATTCCTACAGTATAGACTTTATTAATATAAACCGCGAAACACATATGCAGTCAGTTTAGAAATAGTGGAGAGCCCTGCTCCTAAGGTTAATTGTATTTATATATAATATATCTATATCTATGTATCTATCTATACCTATATCTATCTATCTATATAGATGCAGATGCATTTAAAGCACAATAGGGTCTGTGGGTTTGCTTTCATTAGTGTAAATATTTTCCAGTGCTTCGAGTTGCGCAGCTCGATTGGAAATTGCATTGGTGAAATCCCATGGGGATCTGGGTTAAAAAAAAAAAAATGATCTGTAGTTTATTATAGTCTCTGCAGTCTTTGTGAAACGACTTAAGAAAGTAACAAACACCTTCTAGTAATATCTCCCATTTACGTTATTATAGACAGAAAATCCTAATAGTAACATAGTAAATTCGGTTGAAAAAAGACACAAGTCTATCAAGTTCAACCTTTGCCTCATAATCAAGAGACATGAGAATTCTAAACTTTCCTGCTGCCAAATAAGTTGATCTTTGTCAGATCTTCCTATTTTGCCTTGTATTACACAGTATATCCCTGTATGTTACCTTTTGAAAGAAATTTATCTAATCTTCTCTTAAATGTATCCATTGTATCTGTCATAACCACATACTTGGGCTAGGAATTCCATAATTTAACAGACCTTGCTGTAAAAAACAAACAAACACCTTACTCTAATCTTAGGTGGTATCCCCTGGTCATTTGAATAGGCCTTGGAATGAATACTTCACCAGAGAGATCCTTGTATTGATCTCTCAAATACTTGTATATTGTGATAAAATCTCTTCTTAGTCCTCTTCTCTAAAGTAAATCCAGTTTGTCTAGTCTTTCCTCATATGTCAAGTCCTCCATTTCCATAATTAATTTTGTTGCTCTTCCCTGTACACTCTCCAGTTCTATAATTTTGTCCATGTGTATTTTTCAAGAGAGAAGTGCAAAAACACAAAATACTGATACACATTCATATTTACTAAATATTGACCCTTTATACTGCGGCATATTTCCTGCATATAATCGCTGGTTTTAGTCCCATAGTATGCTAAGCTTCCTTCCAGCTTCCGTTGGTTCAAATGTCATTCACACCCCAAGGTTTAATAATTGTATTTAGGACACTAAAAGGCCAGTCAGTCTCTCCATTATAAAGATTAACACAGGAGAGATTCAGTTCACAGCATAATGGATAATTAAGGTTAGGACTTGTCTAAAATAGGGCACCTTGGTATAGTGGCATGCTTAGCATTTTATGGCCATACTAGTTTAAAAGCCCGTGTACACGGGCCACAGTGCCACCTAGCAGCCTCAGTTGGTCCCCGTAGCCTCTCTGCTGAGGACTCCGATCCGAATTTGGAGTGCCCTGCTCTGTATCAGCCACCGCACGTTTGGGCAGTAATGCGGGCAGTCTCTACTGTGCATGACTGCTTCTGACAAACATTCTAGTGACTTATTATATAGGATTAAGTGCCTAAAACATCATCTTTTAACACTTTGACTGCCAGAGAGGTACGCAACACAGAGCAATGTGTTGCGTACCCTCTGGAACTTAAAAGGTTAATACAATAATTTGTTTCTTTTTTGTTTTTGTTTTGTTTTTTCAAACTGATTCAGGCAGAGTATGTTAAAGGGGCCTGTTTGCAGCACATTGCCTTAATGTCCCCTTTAAAGGCTTAGAAGTGCCTGTATGCAAGTCGGTTCAGTATTGTAGATGTTTAAAAAAATAAAGTATATGGATAAAGTCCCATCTCTCAAACCTTTACTGTTTGAGATATATTTTTCTCTAAAGTCCCCCCTTCCCCTTCTTCTGACATCAGCACTCTACTGATAGGGGAAGATCCCTGGTCTCGGACCAGCCAGCGCTGGCTCTTCAGCAGAGCGGAAATGGCAAAATTTAAAAAGAAATACTTCATTGTAACGGCCTGGTTTGCAAGCACACTTTGGACCTTTCCAATGAAGTAGTTCTTTTTAGATAGTGGTATTTCGGCTCTGCTGAAGAGCCACGTGAGTCAGCTGACTCCATTCTCCTTCTGTCAACTTTACAGCTGAAATGAGGGACGGGGAACTTTAGCTGCAAATCTCTCTCAACCCATAAAGGTTTGAGAGATGGGACTTTCTCCAGATACTTTTAATTTTTTTTTAACATCTACAGTACTGAATCGACTTACATACAGGCATTACTAAGCCTTTAAGCATCTTTGTTAAAGGGATAGTAATACTTAATATGTAAAAATATTTATATTGTAGAGTTTATCCCCCTGAGTAAAACAAGGGTACTCCCACTTCTGAAAGGTGTTTTATTCAAACGTTATTACAGCTCAAACTTGAATTTTTTTAAGTGCAGTATCACAGTGGCCTGAAACTGTACAGTGGCGCTGTTGCTACACCATCCTATGTTCCGTCGACCATAAATCTCCATAGGATGGTGTAGCAACAGTACCACTGTACAATTTTAAGCCACTGTGATATTGCATTTAAAAACAACTTTGAGCTGGAATAACTTTTGAATAAAACACCTTTCAGCAGTGGGAGTACTCTTGTTTTACACAGGGGTATAAACTGTACAATATACATTTTGTTTTAAGCTAAACAGTTGCAATTCAGGTGCAGAGAAACTACACAATAGGCTTCAAATTCAGCAAATCTCCATTGACTTATATGGGGGTTTTAAGCCCTTGAACGCTAGACCCATGTGTTGTATTGAAGATCTGGAACATTCAAGGCGTTAAAGAATTTGGAATTTAGTACATTTTTTTTACTTCGCTCAGAAATGACCTTTTTAGGAAGGTGTATTGTCTTAGTATTGCCTTGGAGTTGTCCTTTCTCTTAATATGACTTCATGGAAAGGCATGCAGATGTCCAGTATTTAATATTACAGGAGTCAAATGGGTTTGCATCAACTGATTTTGTCTGCTTGTATAATTGTCCTTTTGAAAAACCTGAAATTATTTTTAACCTTTTGAGTGCCGGGGGGTATGCAATACATTGGCACTCAAAGGGTTAACCCCTTGGATATTAGGGACTCTTGGCATCGCAAAGTGCTGCAGATATCTGGCATCCATTAACTCTGAGTACCAGATTGGTTTTCAACACATTCTATTCCTCGCATTGTAAACTTAAAAGGTACAGAGCTTTTAATTATGAGAAAAACAAGGGTAGATTTTTTTCAGTCAAAGGTTTCTTAATCTGCACTTTTCTATTGTGCTGATCAAGTGATGCTGTTTTTATCACTTACTATGGAGTTCTAATTGATGGCCCAGTCGCTCCTATAGAGTGCATTATTTAAAGAGAGAGTAGTATTTCACAAAAACAGCATAGTATTTGGGTCGTGAAGAGTGTTATTTCAATACTGTCAGAGTTGTAGTTCAAGATTAATTGATAAAGTATCCCCCTCCCTCCCCTTTTACCTAGTGTAAGCTGCCTCCCCTCAGATGTGGAACCTGGTCCTGGGACCGGACAGGTCACAGCAAGGGACAGTCTTCTTACTGTGATCATAAGGAAACCCTTGACAGGTTTTTCCTTTATGCTCGCTGAAGATTGTCCCTCTCTGCGATCCAACTGAACAGTCTTGCTGCTCTGAGGTGACCACTGTTCTACCAGTAAAAAGGGCCAGAGGGGGGAGGATACTTTATCATTCAATTAATCTTGAACTACAACTCTGACAGTATTGAAATAACTCGCTCCATTGACCAAATACTATGAAGAGTAATTGGAGATGCAGTTTTTGTGAAACATTACTATCCCTTTAAGAAAAATGCCTTTTGAATAAAAAAAAAAAAAATCTCCTGGCTGTATGAATAGCCCTGTTTTACTCAGCAATGAAATACCGATAACAAAGTATATATATAAATATATATTAGCCTGGATATTTGTAATGGTTTCCTAACTGTAAGCCACACATTACACTGTGGATTTGAGGTTTTCATTCAAGCATGGCTGTCATTTTTCAGTTGGCTCCTTTACCAATATAATAATGAAGCTCTAGATCAAAACGAATGAATGGTTTGTGAATGTTTGCTATATATATATATCATAATGAAGCTCTAGATCAAAACGAATGAATGGTTTGTGAATGTTTGCTATATATATATATATATATATATATATATAACCAATTTTTATTTATTTATTTTTTACTGTGAAATGGGAAAAGTTAAGAGTAAAGAACTCAACTCTTTTTAGCCAGTCTTTAGCAGATCTGTAATTTAGTGCCGACAAAGGTGCCTGGTTCAGTTAATTTGAAGAAGATACATTTAATAGACTTGTAATTGTATTTTACCGAACAGGGAAACTTTACCAATAGAGAGAGGGGCTCTTTTTAACAGCCACACTTACACGTGTTCTTAATACAACTGTCTAAGTGTATTTGAATGCTGCTTTGTAGTCTGTATCTGGTCTTTTATTTCAAAATCTGATCCTCTTGAATAGATCTGCATTTAAATTAGGGATGCACTGATTTTTTTAAGACTGAGTACGAGTACCGATACTTTCCCCAAGTACTCACAGATACCAATTACCAATTCTATTTTTGCAATGCCATTTGACTGTTTTCCAAGGGGTGGTGAGAGGGTGCAGTGGAACTGAGTGGGAGATGTGGGGGGGGGCGAGGGGAAGCAGGGGAACTGAATGGGAGAAGTGGGGGGCTGCGGGGAACTGAATGGGAGAAGTGGGGGGCTGGGGGGAACTGAATAGGAGAAGTGGGGGGGCTGGGGGGAACTGAATAGGAGAAGTGGGGTGGCTGGGGAGAACTGAGTGGGAAATGGGGGGGCTCTCAATGGGGTTGATGCATGGCAATGGGGCTGAAGCCATGAAGCCAAAGAAGTTTACAGCTTGTCCAGTCTGTGCCAAGCTGCAGCTTCTGCCTGCCTTACCCGCCAGCTACCCGCTGTAATTTCCTACTCTGCCGGGTGCTCGCTGTTCTCTCGAGAGCCCCGGCAGAGGTCAGCGTCGGAGCATTGCCATGGTAACCCGCGGCAACTCTCCGACGCTGCAGGGGGGAGAGGGACGCCCGGGGAGCATTGTGAGCAGCTCCCTGGGCTCCCTCTCTGCAGCACCGACCCTGACACAGGGTATCGGTGCTGGCATCGGCCGCATTTGCAAGAGTACAAGTACTCGCGCAAATGCTGGTATCTGCGCCGATACCAGTATCGGTATTGGTGCAACCCTAATTTAAATGTTATGAAGACAAGTTTTCTCAAGTCTGATGCATACTGAAAATAAGATGGAGGAAAAAAAATATAGTATCCCTGTACTACCTCTCACTGCGTACAACATATTTAGGTTGTTAGAATTTAATATTAAATAATCCTGAATTTAAACTGATTGAAGTGTGGCATTTCCCTTCCCTGTAGTAAAAAAAACCTCTGATCAGGCTAGAGGAGTGGTATATGGCTTGGTTCAGTAATGTGGCCTACTGTCTTTTTTTTTTTTTTTTTTTTTTGTAACAGTATATGTAACCACTACACGTTGCACATCCACCAATCCAAGACTCCCTTTAGGTGAGTATCCTGATTAATCTAGTGGAAATACTATTTCCATTCAAGACAGCTTCTTATATCATGCCGATCCTTGTTTTGTTCTCCCGCACTTATTTTCAGTTTCACCACTGCTTATAAACTCCCCCCACCCCTTTTTTATTTATTGTTTATTTTGAGCCTGTCTCAACTTTTGTCATCTTCATTTAGCATGGAGGTATGTTTTCCTATGTGTAAATGATCATTTGCTACGCTTCTGTATTATACACAGACTGGGTTTTTTATTGCTTGTTAAAAACAAACTGACCTGATACGCCTAAATTGTGCTCGGGTACGATTAATTACATTGCCACACGAGTAGCGGATAATGGTTTGAGTGGTTTGTACGTCAGGCCAAGCTGCTGTAGTTTGGAACATGTGGACTTTGATATGGCTGCTGGGTGGGAGGTACGACCATTAAATTATCTTTTTTCTTGGTACTCCTACTATCTGTCAGTATCCACTTGTAATTTGGTTCGTTGCAGGGTTTTATTTTCTGGGGGTTGGGGACTTGGTTTGCAGAGAGGTGGCACATTTATGTATGTTTTTTCTGGATGTTAAAGGACCTTTTTTGTTTGTGCTATTTGTGCCAATAAAAATGATCCTATTAATTTCTAAGAGCAAAGAACATTTTCTGCACTCACTCCTTTTCCTCCATTTATGCAGTTGTCCTTCAAATACATTTATTTGCTTTGAATCTGCTCACACCCATTATTTTCCTAAAGGGACACGAATGCTTCCTTATAATAAACGCCCTCTTAACTTAGACCACTAGGAATTTTGCTACAGGTTCTTTGAATAATTTCTGCGTAAATTAATTACCCAGAGTCAATACTTAATTAGTACTGAATTTCATGCCCCGCTCAATGGACAAGATAACTCGGTACTGATTAAAGTGTGCCCATGACCTAAAGTCAATTTTAATTAAATGTTTAACCCTTTGAGTGTCAGAAGGGTACACAACGTATTGCAGAGCAGAGAGTTGCATGCCCCTCTGGCACTCAAAGGGTTAAAGGAACTTAAGTATTAGCTGTTGTGTAATATATAGATTTTCTTTGTTTTGAAATGATTTGTTGATGGCACTTTATGCTAATTAGTTTGTGCTGGGTCAATATAACCACACACTGTATGGTATGAATGAATTTGGGAGGAGCTAGTCCTTCAATAGAACCAACAGGTCACTGCATAGCAGTAGCATGAAGTGCTTTACCATGACACCAAAACTATTTAGTTTTCAAACTTTTTCTGAATAAAAAATTAAAACATTTGTAAAACAAATTAAGTTTTTCTTAAGGTGACAGGTACACTTTAAACCTTTGGTTGCTAGAAAGGTCTCAAATGTGTTTTAGAGACCTTTCTCACATTTAAGGGGTTAAAGATTTATTTTGGGAAACTAAAACACAAAATTGGTAATAGTGGCCAGTAGGACTTTATGCCCAGAGTGTATGGGGGTTTATTAGGAGTTGGTGTTCCTTTAAGGACTGGAGGAGTCTGCAGTGCATTGCTACTCAATGCATTGCACATGCCTCGGGTTAAGCAGCCATTTAATATTCAGTGTAATGATGTCCTATGCCTCCATTATTACATGCTGCAGAGAGTACTGACCAGGAATTTCTGGTTTCTCTTATAGTAAATGAGAGTGACTGTGGCTACCCCAGTATATACTATATAATAATAACTAGTATTTATATAGCCTTTCTTCCAGTGGGACTCAAAGCGCTTTCAGTGCAAGCTCTCAGAATTAACTGAATAGCCAGCTAAATAATAGATGTTATTATTACCCAATCAATGGTGCTCATTTATCAACCTCGGAAGGATGAGGGGCTGAGATGACCCTTCCGGGACTCAAACCTGCAACCTTGAGGTTTGAGCAGTCTCTGCAGTCAGGGAATTTACCACTGAGCTATCTCACAATATGATAGGATATGTAATTAGCCTGTTTGGATAGCAGTTTCCAGGCCAGTGAAGCTTTAGTGTTTAACCTCTTGTATTCAGAGAAGTTCCAACACATTTCTTCTCAATGCGCTGGAGGCTTCTCTAGGGTCTAGGAAAAACAAAGCGACATCATTCTGTTCCCCATATCTATGAGAATGTTTGGTAGGATTTTGGTGTTGTATTAGATAGACTGTTCTACTGTAGAAGTATTTGGACAATTCTGTTCACGTTGGCACCAAAATGCCTTACCTCTAGTGTAGTTGTTAGTCGACTGCTGAAAATAGTATCTGCAAGATGTGCAAGTTGTTTTTTTTGTTTGTTTGATTTTTTTTCCCCTACCCTGTCACCTCTGCGTCTTCAGTCTCTTGAACTGTTCAGTGTCTCAGTCTTCCCTGGATTGGTGGATGTGCAACTGGCTGAAGGAGGAAACAGGTTTGCTTACAAACTACTGTACTTTGTGTAGAAGTGCTGGTGAGGGGGCGCTGTGTTGGCAGATCAAGTGAAGTATGTTGGGTACCTCCTTTGTGGTGTGGGGTTTTTTTTTGTTTGTTTTTTGTTTTTTTGTTTTTTTTTTCTCCCCCTTCATAAAAAGTCTACAGCAAGGTCTTTGTTTCATTAACCTTTTGAGTGCCAGTGGTGGTATCCATTGCATTACTGGAAATGTAACCTGAAGAGAGAGAAATGAAACATCCCCAAACCCCCACAAAAAATATTAGTACAATAAATAACTTAAAAGGCATAAGGAATAAATATCACAGGTAAATATCATCTCGCTTGCAGATTGCTTGTACTTTGACACTTACAGGTCTCTGGTTTTGTGAAGATGTTGCCATTGCCTTTCACATTGCAGAAGCCAGTATACAGTGATAGTAGGAAATCAAGTCTGTTTGTCAGAATATGCATATTAACCCTTTGAGTGCCAGAGCTTTAGTGCGTTGGATACCTGTCAGGCACTCAGAGTGTTGTGGTCCAATGGCACGTAAAACTCTTACCAAAGCAATGTATTCCACACCCTTCTGACTGGAAACAAAATGGATCCGAAGTTTGACTTGTTTCCCCTTTATGCCCTCTAGAGGCCATCTAGACAAGTTGTAGGCAATGCAGGGCCTTACGTTGTCCACCACTCGCCTATACAGTACATGCTGCTGTTTGTATTCAAGTAGGTCCATCACAGATTTCCTCTGAGAGATATAGCTTGATGTAGCCAACACATTTCTGTACATTTGCAATGCATTGGATTCCTTACTGGCAGTCAAAGGGTTAACTGCAAGTTGTGTGGTTACCAGTGGGTGCAGTTTCTATTTCTTACAATGGAACGTGCAATGCATTGTGCACCCTCTGGCACTCAGATAATTTGGAATGAAAATTCTCCCATTAGTGGGCGTACTACCATTTGTGTACTTGGCAGGAAGATTACAGCCCCTTTTAAATCTTTCGGACATGCTTTCTTAGAAAGGGACTAGGTTATTAACTCATTGAATGTCAGTGTCTAGCAGATTTGAGTGTGTTTAAATGTAACTTTGTGTATGTGTCCGACTCCTAATTCTGTCCATCCGTATGTTTCAGAGCCGTTTTCTTCTGATAAAAAGCACTAATAATGTAACATTGTCTTTCTTCAAATATATAAAGCCGTCAGTACTTCCAGATCTGTCAGTCCCTTCTTTTTCTTTTTACGTGAAGTAATGAGAGATCAATTTGGGATCCATTTCTGAAGGTATATTTCTGTTCAACACAAACTGCAGATCGAACACCGGGTGGTGGGTAAATTGAGTGACTGCAGTTTGAAGACACTTAAGGCCATTTTCCTTATCGGTCCATTGATTGTCACATCTCAGGCGGTAAATACTTTGCTAAAAGCAGAAGTGACAATCTGTACAGACAGTACATTTCTGATTAACTCCTTACATGCTAGAGAAGTCTCCAACACATTGCAAAGAACTGGAAACCTCTCGCACCCAAGGGGTTGATTAGAGTTGTGTTGTAAAGGGCCGACTTCTTACTTTAGTTTTAGTTTTAACCCTTTGAGTGCCATAGGGTCATGCGACACCTCGCAATCAAGGGATTAAAATGCCAATTGAACCCTTTGCGTGCCAGAGAGGTATACAACGCATTGTGTTGGATACCTCTCGTGAACTCAAAGGGTTAAACCAATGGGGATTTCATTTGATCACTGTGAAGCAGTGGATTTGCTCTATAACTACATTTTCTCTCTGCTTATTGCCTATAGGGATAGTATTATTCTTTATTTATATAGCGCCAACTAATTCCGCAGCGCTGTACAATAGGGAATGGACGTACAGAGATAGTAAATAGTACAAATCAATTGTGGAGAACAGAAATAATACTTAAAATGTGAAAAGAAAAAAAAAGTTGTAGGGTTTATCCCTAAAACAAAGGTACTCCCACTGCCAAAAGGTATTTTACTTAAGTTATTGCAGCTCAAACTTTTAGTTTATGTGTAGTATCACAGTGGCCTGTAATTCTACAGTGGCGCTCTTACTACACCGTCCTATGGACAGCTTTTGTCAGTTGACCATGAATCTCCATAGGATGGTGTAGCAACAGCACAACTGTAACATTTCCGGCCTCTGTGATATTGCACCTAAAACAAAATAGTTTGAGCTGTATTAACTTTTGAGTAAAACACCTTGCAGCAGTGGGAGTACCCTTGTTTTACTCAGGAGGATAAACACTACCACATTTTTGTTTTACATTTTTTAGTATTACTATCCCTTTAATGGCATGACTGACCTGGGTAGTTGTCCTTCATAGAGCAGTCAGGTATGTATACTTTTTTCTCTGACTGGACTTGTGCTCAAGTCTAGTCTATATTAGGTTCAGTTTACAATATGATAGTCCATATGTTCTAAAGGGCCATTGCTGGGGTTTGGTTCGGGGACCTGCTGTACCAATGCAGTGATTTTTACAGGAGTGTGTAGGGGAGGTTTGCCTATGATGTTGGTGACTGTCTGTTTCTAAAATGGTATGCTTTACTGAACTTTATCTTTATCTGTAGCATTTATGAACGTTTTAGTGCTGGCAGGTGATTTCAAAATAGAAATGTTTCAGGTGTAGTTTTGTTCTCCTGACATTCTCTACGATATATAAACCCATGCCAGTGGGGTGCCATTTTCTCTTGGGCTGTTTGAAAGAACTGAATACCATAGGAAAATCGATGCTTTTCAAAGATTTTAGTATATTTGAGGTTGTGTATATGTTGAAGAGAAAAAAAAAAATCCCTGTGTCATCTTATGGAAATAATTGTACACACCAGGCTAGGGGTAGAAAGGCATAAATATCCTCATTTGAAGCAACTGAATGTCTACTTTCCAAAATAGTATGCGTTGCATACCTTTCCTTCATATCTCTGATTATAATAATTTTAGTACAGTCAGCCTATTACAAAAATAAAAACTGGTAGTTGTAGATTCGCACTTCTGCCACCCCTGCAGTATGTCAATCCATACCAATGGAGTACCATTATACTAGAACAAACAGGGAAACAGTGGTGCACACCAGGTTAAGAGTAGAAAGGCAAGTGACCTCTCAGTGGCTTGTCTTCTTTCTAAAATCGTATGCTATGTCTTTTTCTTAATTCCTGTAGTTGTTACAACCATTTTAGTACAGGCAAGTCGTCTTTTGAAAGGAGGGGGTAGACTGTAGTTTGTGTAGTTATGGCATTCCCTACAGTATGCCAACTCAAACCAGTAGGGTGCCACTTTTCTCGTAGTAGCTAATGGTTATAGTAGGAGATGCCATAGTTGTCAAAGATCTCACTACAATGAGAGGCTTGGAATGTGGTAAAAAAATTGCAATCTTTATATATTATATATAAAAAATAAATTTACAGGCACTCCATAAACAGAATGTAATGCCTAGGTGATCTTAACCGAAAAGGTAAATACAAAAATAGTATATTGTATGGATATGATATCTGCAGCAGCCAGTCACAGGTGTCTTCATGTAAAAAGAATATTTTATTGTAAATAGAGGCAATGGTAACATACAAATACTCTTATCTACCTATGAAGCCATGTGTGATCAAAAATGCCAGCTTGAGAGGACAGCAACTGGGAAGTGACGTCCATCCCTGATGAAATAAAAAAATAAATCAAAAATGAAAAATGCTAAGGAAATATCAATGTAGCATGCCCCAAGAAGATAGAGCCGGTCGTTGTTTACTGCACTAAATTGTTCCTGTGTGTACCACACATTAATGATCGTCATTTTTGTGTCCTTTCTGCAGGTGTTCCGGGAAGCCAGGAGGACTGTACCGAGCATTGTTTACATGCCACATATTGGTGATTGGTGGGACACTGTCAGTGAAACTGTGAGAGCTACGTTTTTGACGCTTCTGCACGATATACCATCTTTCTCTCCTATACTTTTACTGTCTACCTCTGAAACGGTTTACAGCGAACTACCAGAGGAGGTAAGCATATTTTTTTTTTTTCTTTTTGGAATAATTACAGTAGCTTACCCAAGAGCAGCCACCCATGTGTTCACATTAACCCTTTGATTGCCTAACAGGTGTGCAATACAAGAGACTTCTACTCTCAGCTTGTTTAAAGGGGATAGGAAAGTCCCCAAAAAAGTATAGCCCAAATGCTAGGTACAATAAAAAAAAATACATAATGCCCTAATTCTTCTCTCTCAAACCGTTATGGTTTGAGAGATATAGGAAAATAAAGTCCTCCTCTCCCTCCCCTTTCTGCCTGACGAGTTGTAAAGCTGTCAGAGGCAGAATCTGGTTGGGCGACTAGACGCGGCTCTTCAGGAGTGCTGACATCGAGCTATCCAACTATAAATACATCATTGGTATGGTCTACAACGTGTGCCTGTTTGCAAGCACACTTTGTAGATCATTCTGATGAAGTATTTATAGTTGGATATCTCGGCCAGCACTCCTGAAGAGCCGCCGTCTGGTCCCGGATGCTGGATCTCATGACGTCCGCTATACAGCTGACGCATGAGAAGGGGAAGGGAGCGGAGACCTTTATTTTCTTATATCTCTCAAACCATCAAGGTTTGAGAGAGAGGAATTAGGGCATTGTGTATTTTTTTTATTGTACCTATCATTTGGGCTATACTTTTTTGGGGACTTTACTATCCCTTTAAGGATCTTTGCCACATAACAGAACATTCATACATGAGCTGTGCCATTTCTCCAGGCAGTGTAGCATTACAATAACATACTTTGTGTCCAGGATGTATTAACTATTTACTCATATAAAGTAACACGGTCAGTAACACTAAAGATAAGGCACGCATCCAAGTTCAGCCCAAACTATATCACACTTGTTGATCCAGAGAGAGGCAGATAAAAACACAAATAAACAAAAAAAGAACACTCTGTACCATTTAAACAATTCCCAACTAAGCACCGAGTTGGGTAAAACAACTCCTCACTCCAAAATGCGCACTGTATTAGCATACTGTCTGCTGAAACAGTCATAAGTCTCAACATTTTTCTGAGCTACAATGGTATCCAGTACTGTTACTCCTATCACCCCTTACACATCTGTTTGCCTAGTCTTTTTATATCTTTGATCCTCCAACCCCTTTATCGGTTTTGCTGCATATCTCTCCATGCTTTTCAGTTAAATAATGTATTTTTAAAGAAGTGGAATCCAGTACTTCTGTGAAATCAATATCCCTGAATCACTCTAACAAGGATTCCCCAATAGTTCCCTGTTTAGTGTATTTGTAGCATTTTTGTTCTTTCAGTCCAAATTCATAACCTTAAACGTATATGCTAAACCTCATCTGCTGCTTTTCCACCCATTCATTCAGTTTATCTGAATCATTCTGCAAAATAAAACCATCCTGCCCTGTTTCCTTTCACTATCTAGTATCATCTGCAAAGATCGAGACACTGCAACCAATACCCGCAAGATCATTAATACACAAACTAAAAAGCTTTCTCTCTCCCACCCTCTATTCATCTCATACATTCATTCCCGTTGTTTCATCGTAATCAGCTCTACAGTTCATCTCTCTACCTCCAACAGTTCTCCCTCATCCTCAAACATGCTTTTCTTTGTCACCCAAGACCCTCCTCTTCTCATTGCATGTGGTTTCATTATATGACTAGATTTTCCCTGTCTCTCCAAAACCCCACCCTGTTTTGTCTCTCCAAACACACACGCACGCACGCATGCACGCGCACGCACACACGCGCACACACACGCGCACACACACACACACACACCCACACACCAGTTTGTCTCTCACCACCAGTGTAGTGCGTATTCCGCTTATATCCCTTGTCTGACACTCACCGCAAATGTAATGAGCATTCGGATAAGGTTTCTCCATCCCTTTCACTGCATTTCTCTTGCTGCTGGTGTAATGAGAATCTTCCTCCTTTTTACCAGTGCTTCTGTCACTGTTGGTACCAGTTTTCTTCCTTTTATTCTCCCTCTCAATCAGGCAATGTTTAAACACTCATGCTGATTATTTTAACATTTAAATTCCACTGTCCGTGAATAGTCTGAGTTATGTCTATAACTCGCTATTTTGGTGCCAGGTGGCTGCACAGCTCATTGCAAGTGATGGATTGTGCACCGTTCTGCTGCTTGGAGGTTTAACCCCATACTTCTATAGACTGACAAAACCAGAACGGGAGAGCAATCCACCAATATAAAATATAACCGACAGTGATCCAGCGGGGTAATAGTACCGCTCCGATACGGTCACGTATGCATTCCAGAGACAAAAATATATTGAATCCGTACAAAGCTATATTTTCAAAAAGGCTTAGGCAATTTAGAAGAAGAAGAAAAAAAAAAAAAAACACTTTTACAAAATGTGATAACACAATTCTCTCTCTCTCTCTCTCTCTCTCTCAAAAAAAAACTTTTACAAAATGTGATAACACAATTAACTCGGTCGCTCTCTCTCTCTCGGTCGCTCTCTCTCTCTCGGTCGCTCTCTCTCTCTCGGTCGCTCTCTCTCTCTGTCGCTCTCTCTCTCGCTCTCTCGGTCGCTCTCTCTCTCTCTCGGTCGCTCTCTCTCTCTCTCGGTCGCTCTCTCTCTCTCTCTCTCTCTCTCTCTGTCGCTCTCTCTCTCTCTCTCTCTCTCTCTCTGTCGCTCTCTCTCTCTCTCTCTCTCTCTCTCGGTCGCTCTCTCTCTCTCTCTCTCTCTCGGTCGCCTCTCTCTCTCTCTCTCTCTCTCTCTCGGTCGCTCTCTCTCTCTCTCTCTCTCTCTCGGTCGCTCTCTCTCTCTCTCTCTCTCTCTCGGTCGCTCTCTCTCTCTCTCTCTCTCTCTCTCTCGGTCGCTCTCTCTCTCTCTCTCTCTCGGTCGCTCTCTCTCGGTCGCTCTCTCTCTCGGTCGCTCTCTCTCTCTCTCTCTCTCTCGGTCGCTCTCTCTCTCTCTCTCTCTCGGTCGCTCTCTCTCTCTCTCTCTCTCGGTCGCTCTCTCTCTCTCTCTCGGTCGCTCTCTCTCTCTCTCTCTCTCGGTCGCTCTCTCTCTCTCTCTCTCTCTCTCTCGGTCGCTCTCTCTCTCTCTCTCTCGGTCGCTCTCTCTCTCGGTCGCTCTCTCTCTCTCTCTCTCGGTCGCTCTCTCTCTCGGTCGCTCTCTCTCTCTCTCGGTCGCTCTCTCTCTCTCTCTCTCTCGGTCGCTCTCTCTCTCTCTCTCTCTCGGTCGCTCTCTCTCTCTCTCTCTCTCGGTCGCTCTCTCTCTCTCTCTCTCGGTCGCGCTCTCTCTCTCTCTCTCGGTCGCGCGCTCTCTCTCTCTCTCGGTCGCGCTCTCTCTCTCTCTCTCGGTCGCGCTCTCTCTCTCTCTCTCTCTCTCTCGCTCTCTCTCTCAAAAAAAAAAAAAAAAACTTGACCAGCTCTTGCTAAAGACTAAAATTATCTACAACATCAAAAAGGTAATAAATCTACTAAGAGACTCTACTGGAGCCTTGAGAATGAGTTAAAGACATTACTGATAAGAAAATTCACTGGCAGTGGAATTTAAATGTTTTAATAATTTGTAGGAGTGTTTAACCTGTCATGCTGGAGGGATCCTGATGCCCCACCATGAGGTCTGCCTGGCAGGGATGATTAGTTAAGGAGGCTGGGGGCTATGGTCCATGCTACCTCCTCAACCAATCGGAGTGTTCCAGACTTTCCCTCCTGACAGCGAACCAGATTCAATTAGTGTTTTATATAAAATCACTTTAAAAACACTGTGCACTCCAGGTCACTTGCAGTCCAGGCCACTGGGGGATTTCGCTGGCCTTGTTGGGCTAATCCAGGGATAGTAAATTAGTTGAGTGATGTTGGACTGCAACTCCCATCATCCCAAAACAGCCATTGGCTTGTTGGAATGATGGGATTTTAGCCTCCAAACAGCTCTAGGTTCAACAATTGACCAACTTAAATCTAGGCATTATGTAATAGATGTCTGACTGCATTGTTTGTCACAGTCAGTTACTTTTCCTTCCAGGCAGAAAATGAAGTGTACAGTGTTGTATCGATTATCCTATCCAAAGACATTTTTCACACCGCTACAAGTATAGATGTATGTAGTATGTCTGTCATGCCGTCATTGCTCTATTTCCCTTGGTCTGCTCTCCAGTACTTGCCTGTGCCATCAGTTCATCTCTAGAAACAGCTGTTCACAACTTGATTTGATGTTTCTCACTTTAGTTTTTAAAGAAAATAGTATTGGCGGTTGCATACAATGATTTAACCCCTTGGGTGCTAGAATTGTTTCCAGCAAAGTTGCAGACCTCTGTAACCAAGGCGTTTAACCCTTTGAGTGCTAGAGGAGTATCCAACATGCTTCTTTGGCACTCAAACGCTTAAAAATGTTAATATTCCTAAAAAAAACAAAAAAACAAAAAAAAAACTGCATCCAATAACCCCCGCCTTGCCTTGCCTTGCTGTGGCTATAAAGTCCTAATGACACCTATGAATTTTGCTTTTCTGCCTTTGTTCAAGAAATAACATGAGTCAGTCCTGGATTTCAGATTCATGAAGTCAGACATGATTGTTACTGGCAATTTGTTCAGACTTAAGCAGGCAAAGTGCAACAGCCCATTTAACCTTTTAAGGACCAGAGAGGTGTGCAATGCATTGCAGAACAAAAGCATTCTGGGGGAGATGCCTTAAGGCGTGATAAGGAGGAGATCCCGTTCAGTGATTTCACTTCTCTGGTTCCTGTGTTATTGTATGGAACCAGTGTACTGAGATGTATAAAGAGAGATCTTTGTGCACATTCTATAGAATAACCAAGGAACTGGAGAATTTGTCCTTTATCACACCTTATTGCACCCCTCAGTCTATTATGGGTTTACCCTTTAAATGACAGAGGGATATGCAGCGCATTGCTTGAAACTGTGGCACTCAAAGGGTAAACGTCCATTTGCAGTGAACAGAGTTTCTGGTCCCTTGGTTCCACTACCAGCTGTGTCATATGTTCCTCCATGGGCAAGATGTTAACTCGTGAGCTAAGAAGCAAAAGCAACATTTGTAGGGGCCGTTAGGATTGTCTGTCAGTAGTAAGAGAAGTAGAGGGTGATTATTAGGAGGTGCTGGCTCTCTTAATCAAAGGGAGGGGATCTTTTATTTTATACTGTTTGTCATTTTCAGTGTTAGATGTTGCATGTCTTGGCCAAAGTGTGTGTATCTAAGAGAAACACACAGAAGGTTCTCATCAAGGAATATAAATGCCACTTACATGTAGCGTGTAAAGTCACCTTATTGTGGATGTGTAATGAGAGAATGACCTATACACAGAGTATTGTGTGCGACAGGGCAGTTGTCACTTAGATTGTGCCCCATCGGCACATCTCCTTTCCTGGGAGCAGACTTGCCCATAAAACTAGAGAGAGGGGAGCAGAACAGGGTTCTGAAAATGAATTGTAGCTGTACCCCCTGGGAAGAATCTGTTCTACATTATGTAGTCTGTTTCTTGTCCTGTGCCATGCAGCCCTAATAGACCTGCTCTGTTTGGACATACAACCCCCCACCAAGTACCTCCAGCTGCTGATAGAAGCCATCTTGGTGCTGCACTGTGCAGCCTGGGCTTTTTACCAAGACTGCTAACATAGGAGCAGACTTTGAAAAAAAGAAAAAAAAAAAAAAATTAGCTAATTGCCATCAGTATTATTTCTATTTTTTGTATGTTTGTCTTCTAAATATTTTATCACCAGGTGGTGCTGTTGTCTATATAGAGCCAAAGCTCAGACATAAAACAGAAAATAAAAAATAAAAAAAAATAGAAAGTGCCCAATAGTGCAACACTATTAATACAATATTGTGAGAAACCAAATAACATAAATATACTCACAACTGTTTGTGGTCACACTGATACCAACAAGTGTGACAGCGGTGGTCACGGAGAGAATAAACCCATCTCTGTTCAGGCATCAATCCTCCTTAGAACAGTCTGATGAAAAACAGGAGGCTAGACTTCCATGTGCAATTAAAATAATTTAATTTGTAACATATAAAAAGTTAATGGCTAACACGCGTTTTGCGACAACAGAACAACGCTTTATAAAAGTTAATAGCCAAACAAACATGAAAGACCCAGACATTCATTTTATTGAAAGAATTTGAAATCAGAAAGTTTGTGCAGTAACAATTTTTGAATTAATCCTCTCCAACCCGTTGATGTCCTTTTTAATACTCTGTAGTAAAATCCCTAGATTTATATTTCATTGACATCTCTTTAACCCCTTAACAGCCGGCACACAGTCGGCACTTGAAGACCATGGGGCTTTTTAAATCTGATTCAGGGCCTCCCGAGCAGCATGCAGCCATGCGAGGATCCCTGAATTCATTGATGTGCCAGGACCGTCACTGGTCCTTAAGTGCCAGACAGCCGTGACAGTCCTAGCATGGCATTGGACGTTAAGGGGTTAAAGTGGAATGATCACTTTATAACAACTTGATTTAACTTAATTTAAAGGGATAGTAATACTTAAAATGTAAAAAAAAAAAAAAAAAAAAAAAGTGTTTATCCCATGAGTAAAACAAGGGTACGCCCACTACAGAAAGGTGTTTTATTCAAAAGTTATTACAACTCAAAGTTGAATTTTTTTTAGGTGCAGTATCTGTGTACTGAAATTGTACAGTGGCGCTGTTGCTACTCCATCCTGTGGACAACTCTGGTCAGCTGACCATAAATCTCTATAGAATGGTGTAGCAACAGCGCCATTGTACAGTTTCAGTATACTGTTATACTACACCTAAATAATTAAAGTTTGAGGTGTGAGAACTTCTACATTAGAACACCTTTCAGGAGTCTGAGTACCTTTGTTTTACTCAGGGGAAGAAACCCTACAACATATTGTTTATTTTACGTTTTAAGTATTACTATCCCTTTAATTTGAAAGCACTTTGGAAAGGACCATTAATTTAACAAATGGAAGCGCACACGACTTTCAAGCACCATTTTACTTAATCCTTCGCGTTCTAGTGGGCTGTCAAAATGTGTTGGCCACCTCTGGCATTCAGAGGGTAAAAACACCGTAAACAGACAAGATTACTTTGCAGCAATGAATTAACCATTTGAGTGCCAGAGGGGTACAGAACACATTGCTTTCCTCTAGTACTCAAAGGGTTATGTGGTATTGGCTGCCAATATCCTTGTAGTCAATACAGAAAACTATAAACATTATAATATCATTTCCGTGGGGCCCTCTGTAGAACTGGGAACAGTTTTTGGACATCTTTCATCATTTTATTGTCTAGGTGCAAGTGGGAATCAGACTTTGAATGACCTCATAAACCCTCCCATTCCTTAACCTTTTACGTGCTAGAGAGGGATCAAATGCGTTACAGTGCAATGCGCTGGATACATCTCACTCAAAGGTTTCAAATACTGTTAACCTTTTAAGCATCAGATGGGTGTGCAGTGCAATGCACATCACTCTGGTTCTTTAATGGGTTAAGAAAACACTTTTTCCCCCCACGCACTGCACAATTATCAGTAGTTATTAAGAAATGTATTAAGTCAAATATCTGCATTTTCCAAGTCCTATGTTCAGCAAACTGCACTGTAGGCGATAGTTATTCAAATTTATATTGATTTAATTGGAGCTTCTAACACACTTGAATGTTAGTCTCCAGCATGATACAAAGCGTGTTGAAGACCTCTAACATTCATGGGGTTCTAGAGGACATGTCATCTTGGATTTAATTTAGCACATCTGAAAACTTTATTAACCCTTTAAGTGCCAGAGGGGTATGTAACACATTGCAGAGCAATGCGTTGCGTACCCCTCTGGCACTCTGAGGTTTAATATATATTCTTATCTGCTTGTTTCCTGGCTAACCTGGCACATAGGCAGTTTCTAAAGAAGTTTTCAAATATGCAGACATTCAAGGCAACTGGTCCAGTTTTAATGCCCCATTTAAATAATTGGGAATATTCATTTATGATCTATGGTGCAGTGGTTTGCCTTGAATTGCACACCTCTACGCTTGAGTAGGGCTTTTTATACCACATACATATGTAACTCTTCCAAATTGTGCTTCCTTGCAGGTGAGATGTATTTTCAGGATTCAGTATGAAGAGGTTTTCATTATCCACAGACCTAACCAAGAAGACCGTTTACAGTTTTTCGAAGACATGATACTCAATCAAGCTGCCATGCCACCTCCAAGGAGGAAAAAAGCTGGTAAGAAAAGGGTTCTGGTTACAGTTGCTACAGTGTGTTCTGCAACACTTGCTTTGGTGGAACCATTTTAGTTTTAACTGAAATCTCTATGGAACCCTAGCAATCCATGTAACCTAACGCATTGTTTCATAAGGTGCTGTTGACCCCTCTAGTACCATTGTGTTAAAAGGATAGTAATGTTTCACAAAAACAGCAGTTCCAATTAATCTTCATAGTATTTGGGCCATGGCAAGTTATTTCAATACTGTCAGGGTTGTAGTTCGAGTAATTGAAGGCTAAGGTATCCCCCTCCCCTTTTACATAGTTCAAGCCACCTCCCCTCCGATGTGGAATCTGGTCTGGAGACCAGACAGGTCACAGCAAGGGACAATCTTCATACTGTGAACATAAGGAAAACCCTGCCCACCTTGCCAGTCACCTGAAATTAATTTCCTTTGAAAAAGCTTTCAAAATCACGTTATGCTATCATGTCATGTTTATTTAGAAAAATTAACGTGCTTTTTCGAATTATTTATATTATTCTTATTAAGTCATGTTGTGCCGACTCTTCTGGTCTACATTATCTCCTCCAACTCACTGACATTTAACACTTTCATGGACAATAGGTTGTCAGTGAGTGGGGAGGTAATGTAGTTCTAAGACAGTATGTTTCTGCACAGCATGTCTTAATTAAAATAATATATAATTCTGAATATTTGATATCTAGCCAATAAAATCACTCGAGCTTAGAAACGGACAGCCTCCGTCATCAGAGGATTCTGGGTAGTGGGACGGGAGCAGCCTCTGGGCTGCAATCTGCGGCAAGCGGAAGTAGGCTGCTGGCACTTTTTAAACATTAATTTTCTCTGTCATCCAATGCAGGTTACTGGTAACTTTGGGTAGGTGATCCACCCCTTTAAGTAGGCAGGAACAGTTCTAGAAGTGAATGTAGGGGGTGGAGCCTACCTTCGCTCCTTGGCTGCAGCTAGCTAATTAGCTCCAGTAAGATTTGTTCCTTGGTGAAGACACAGGCAAGAGAACAGTTCTGCTATAGTTGTAGCTAATTTTGTAATTTTCTGTTAAAAATGGAATACCACCATTAGGCGGATTACCATAACTGACAATGACCTTAGATGTGGCTAGCTCAGTATCCAGGTGCTTTTTGTGGACCTTAATCGCTGGGGGGAAAATCTTGTGTTCAAGTTCTTTCCTCAGGAGCTGTCCACTGAGGCTTCTTCTTAATACATGGTAATCTGAAGAAAGAAGATCTGCAGGAAAGGTGAGCAACCCTTTGAGTGCTGCAGGTCCACATGTCTTACAGTGCTCCTCCACACAGGGGTTTTCCTTTGGAGTTCCTATTACACACTCCTGCACTCATTGGGTCTATCGGTATGTCTATTGGGAGTTCTGGAGCAAGTATATGTGGTAACTTAACCCTTTAACTGCTGGTTTTGCATCTTTTGGGGGCTTATTGGCACTTTCCCTACTGGGTTCAGTGTTTTTTGGGTCTGCTAACATGTTCTAGTGATGTTTCAACTTTGCAGAATTTGTGTTCCGGCATTCTTTACCGCATAGACACCATTTCTCCATTCACTTCTATGGGACTGTACAGTTTGGGACACATGTCTGCAACCGCTCAATGTAGCGACTTCATAGATGGCTCATTTTAAGTGTCTGCCCTTGCTCTGTCATCCGGTTAATGTTTTGTGTGTTGGGGGCTCAGGGGGCTTCTGGCATTGTTGGGGTACTTTTTCTGGGAAAACTACATTTCCCATGAGCTCTTGCTTCGTGAGCTAGTTTCTGATTGACTCCTGCCGCGGCTGCCATTTTGTGCCTTTTGCTGAGCAAGTATCCTACGCAGGGCTTGTACGCTGCTTCTCTCCTCTGCAGATTAACCATTCGACTGTCAGATAAGTGCATTTTAGTGATTTTTGAGGGGAAATTTTAACCTTACACACTGTATTTGGGTGATTCCTTATCCTTCAAACGTTTTGACACTGAGAATGTCTAATCCGTTAGAGCTTGGGGCCAGGCCTAAGAGTAAGGATGCTGGGGTCTCTGTGTCCCCTATTGCACATCGATCCTCGTGTTATTCAGGTTTAGCTAGAGAATTCTTAGGTCATTTATGCCCAGCATGTTCTGATGTCCCTGAGTCTCTCCCAGGGACCTCCAGCCATGCATTAGAGCCAGTTTGGGTGCAAGAGTTCAAGGCTGCTACTAGAGACCTTCAGTCTACATTGCAGCTCTTTCCATCCCAGTTACAGGGGGTCTTCCATTCTTGGCAGACCCCTTCTTAGTCAGACCTGCCCTGCTGAAACCGCATGTAGTACCCGACGTGTCCGATTCCTCTGAGGAGGAACTGTTGGTGGATTCGGATATTGAGGAATGTTCTGCTGTGGGCTCCTCTCAGTTTTTTTGGGGACCCCTTTGAGGCTGATCCTGATCCCTCGGCTGAGGGCTTGATCAGAGCAGTCTTAACTACCCTAAACATTCCCTAAGTTCAGGAGGTTTCTTCGGATCCCTCTGATGTATTTCAGGAGCCTAAGAAGCTATACTATACTATACTATACTAGTTTTCAACCTAACCCCACTCTTGACAGTCTTGTGTCTGAGTGGTAGTCTCCGGACAGGAAACCTTCGGTTTCCAAGAAATTTACTAAGCTTTCCCCCTTCTCTGAGGCGGCGCTTGCTCAGTGGGTTCATCTCCACAAAGTGGATGCTCCTGTCTCCAGGTTATCTAAGTCCACTGCCTTGCCAGTTTCTGATGCGTACGCTCTGAAAGACTGGACTGACAAGAAACTTGAGGTTTCCCTCAAGTCTGTTTTTGCTACTGCTGATACTGCCATGTGTCCAGCGTTTGCTGCGGCATGGGTTAACTGGGCCATTGCGGTCTGGACTGAACAGCTCACCCTGGCTATCCGTCAGGGTGCTCCTACTTCGGATATGTTGCGGCTCCTTGCCAGCATTTCTGAGGCCCAGCACTATGTTTCTGCTGCCTTATTTGATGCCATCCGTTTGATGGAAAGGGTTTCCACTGTGTCTGTGGTTGCCAGATGAGCTCTTTGGTTTAAGATCTGGTCTGCTGACACTGCTTCCAAGAAAGCTTTGCTCTCATTGCCTTATCAAGGCACCTCTGTGTTTGTACCACATCTTAAGGTTCTGATTAGTGAGGCCACAGGGGGCAAGAGTACCCTTCTGTCTATGGTCCCCAGGAAGAAGACGCCTCTCAAGCTTTATCGACTTTTTTGTTCCTTCCAGACTGAGACACGTCCGGCGAACCAGGCGGTTCCCTCAGCTCCGCGTTCCTCTTCCAAGCCTGAACAACAATGGAAGCCCAAGGTCTCCTCCAAGCCGCCTTCGGCATGACTCGCCAAACCCAGGTCCCCACTCGGCTGTGGGTGGTCATCTGCGTCACTACCACAGCGTCTGGGAGGATTCAGTGGCGGACCTGTGGGTTTTACAGGTGGTGGCGGAAGGGTACAGGATTCCTCCCTTTCGGTTTTTCCCCTCTCAGCTCTTAGTATCCTTCCTCCATTGGGACGACATCAGAGTTACTCCATACATGGACGACCTGCTTCTGAAAGACCCTTCTGTGGAACTTCTTCATCAGCATGTTCAGGACTGCATTCATTCTCTCACCCATCACTGTTGGATCATCTACATGGACATGTCTTGGGTTGCCTGAGTGCTCCGGGTCGGTGGTCTCCGGAGGAATCTCTCCTTCCCATCAATGTGTTGGCGATATTTCATGCTCTTCGCCATTGGACACCCCAGCTGGAAGAATGCCCAGTCCGGGTCCAGGCCGACAATGCCAAGGCCATGGCTTACATCAACAAGCAGGGCGGAGCAAGAAGTCTCGCCGCTTGGTTAGCGGTCAAGGCTATTTTGTCCTGGGCAGAAGAACATGTTCCTGCGATATCTGCAGTGCACATTCCCGCGTAGACAACATCATGCAGACTTCCTCAGTCAACACACAGTGGACAGCGGAGAGTGGGAACTGCACCCAGAGGTGTTCACCCTCATTGTTCAGAAGTGGGGTCTTCCTTGCATCGACCTGATGGTGACAAGTTCTGCTATCGCTGGAGGGATCCTCTAGCTCTAGCGGTGGATACCATGTCCATTCCTTGGTTATTTCCTCTGGTTTGCATCTTTCCTCCCTTCCCCATGTTGTACAGGGTGTTAAGGAAATTGAGACTTGAGCACTGTCCAGTCATTCTGATTGCTCCATACTGGCCTCGACAGGCTTGGTTCCCGGAGCTTCTGGATCTGACGACTCCTGCGAGCATGACCCCAAAGGACCCCCACGGTCTGCCACAGGAGTGCCAAGCATGGTCCCTTGACAGGGTGGGAGACTAGTAAACTGTATGGACTGAGAGAAAAGGATTTAACAGGTAAGACTAAAATCCTCTTTTCTCTGTCGTCTGATACAGGTTACTGGTAACTTTGGGATGTCCAACCACTGAGTTTCCCAGAGGAGGGAAGTAAAGAAGGACCAGGCGCAAGGCCCCCCCAAAGTCTCCAGAGCAGATATGAACCATCAGATCAAAGATAGCCCAACAAAACAAATGAAGTGTTAACAGACACCGAACAGGGGTAACACCCCAACTGTTACACAGCACAGTGATCTGTCAGTGGCGGAGCCACTAACTTAGGGGTAGAAAGGCATGTAACATCTCATTAGATGTGGCAGGTTATCTTCTTTCCAAATATGTTATGCCATCAGGTCTAAATTCCCATTAGGTCAAACACTACATTTCATTAAGGTAGTGACCCGCTTCTATCTGTCAGAGAATTGTTCTTCCATCTGTAAGTGCAGATTCCAGACATTCTACAGAAAGAAGTTGCATACCCTGGATTTGGTCTATTGTTTGCAGAACTACTTGAGCAAATTTGCTCCTTCGTAAGACTGCTGAGCTCCTTTTTCTGTCAGAAAATTATGGGCTCAGCAGCTTCCTAATCCTCCATTGCAAAATGGATTTGAGTGATTTAATTAGCCCAAGTCAGCCATTAGGGGTCCTCCTACTGGCATTATAGCACATTCTATCAGAACTGTGCTGCACTTCAATGGGACAGAGGGCAGCCACTAACCTAGAAGAGGATGCAAGCTGCCACCCGGTCCTCAGTCTCTGCTTATTAAGCACAATGGACTGACACTTCAAGCATTCAAAAACGTGTTATTTAACAGGGGAGTGCTAAAGGCTGCCATTTCCTGTGTTAAGGGCATTGTTCCCTCCCTAATGTCTGGGCCACTGCTCTGGTAAGTCCCACAGTCTATGCCTTGGATTGGACACAGATGGAAAAGGTGAAATTTACTCACCTGTGTCCTTCCACGGCAACCCTCCCTACTCCTTGGTGGCTTGGACAATAGTATAACTGCAAGTGGGGAGGTGAAGTGCACATTTATATTTTTGATTGGTCCTACCAGCTGGGAGACGGAGTTAATACCCACAGTCTATGACGTGGAAGGACACAGAGGAAAACAAAATATCGGTGAGTAAATTTCACCTTTTTTTCCTATATCGCATCCTTCCGGAAACATTTATGCACAGGGGTAAGAAGGCAAATGACTCCTCATTAGGTGCGGCAGGTAATCTTCTTTCCATAATGGTATGGTTTATCTACCTTTTCTTCACTTCTTTGCCATTTTTGTACAGGCAAGTCAGGTTTGAGAAAATGTTAGAAAAATTAGAGGTTGTAGTAGGTGTCTTTGCACTTCTAGCGCCCCCTGAGGTAGGTCAGCTCATACCAATTGAGTGTCATTTTTCTCCTATGAGCACTAGCTAATGAATACGGTTGGAAATGCCATGTTTTCCACAGATTTCAGTACATTTGAAGAGGCAGAAATGTAAGAAAATGCCTTTTTTGTTTTTGTATTTTCATTAGCGCCACCTTCTTGAGGCATTTGTGCATACCAGGCTTGGGGTAAGAAAGCAAGTGACCCCTCATTAGATGCGGCAGGTTATCTTCTTTCCAGAATGGTATGGTTTCTCTACCTTTCCTGCATATCTATAACGGTTCTGACATTTTTCACGCAGGCAGATAATTTAAAAAACTTAAGTGTCAGGTTTAGGTAAGTGTTCCTAGCACCCACATATTGTGTTTTATCACACACAAATGGGGTACCATTTTTCTCATGTTGGTAGCAGGTACTGAATACAGTAGGAAATGTTATGGTTTTCAAAGATTTTAGTATCTTTGAAGTGGTGGAAATGTAAAAAAAAAAAAACCTTACTTATTCCTATAGTGCCATCTTTTGGAAATAATTGTGCACTTCAGCCCGGGGTAGAAAGGCAAGTGACCCCTCATTTGATGCAGGTGAATGTTTACTTTCCAAAATGGTATACGTTTTATACCTTTCCTTCATGTCTGTAAAAGTTATGGACATTTTAGTACAAGCAGCCATTTACAAAGAAGAAAACAGGTAGGTGTTATGTGCTTCTGGCACTTCTGCGGTATATCCGCTCATACCAATGGGGTGCCATTTTTCTCCTAAGTGCACTAGATAATGAATACAGTTGGAAATGTCATGGTTTTCACAGATTTCAGTACATTTGAAGGGGCAGAAATGTAAGAAAAATGCCTTTAAAAAAAAAACAAAAAAAAAAAAAACAAAAACCTCTCTTCCTTATTCCACTCTTTGTACTCGTCTATGTATTCCCTTAGCCCTGTGCTGCACAATATATTAAAAGAACACTAATAGCTGTTTTTTAATGCATGTGTAAACTGTGCTACTCAGATACCATTAGGTTAATTTTATTCTGCTAGCAATGAATGATGAGAGCAAAGACAGTTAATTGATTGAAGTTAGTGCTCGTCTCTCTCTCTCTCTCTCTCTCTCTCTCTCTCTCTCTCTATATATATATATATATATATATATATATATATATATATATATAAATAGTATTGCTGTATTAATGGGAGCCCTGCAGCAATGGGAGCTCCCCATGAGTATATGCAAGTACAGATTTTAGGGCTCAAAAATGAATAGATCAAGTTTTAGAGGCTATACCCTTCTGGCACTCAAAGGGTTAACACCCTAAAACTTGTGAGTCCCAAATGTGTTTAGCAGGTGAAATCTGGCACGTCTGACCATGAGTGTGGCTCATCTGATACTGTATTTGTAATAATCGGGTAAAGAAAACCTAACTCGCTAGCCAGTGATGTAGTATGCTAGTATGGCCTAACCACCTGTTTGCCATTACAACTGTCTGACACCCTCCTGCTCTCAAGAATTGTCTGCAAATCCCTTGATTGTGGAGCAACGCATTGGTTTGCAATGTGTTGCCCATACTCTGGTCCTCAAGTGGTTAAACACCTGTATTATTTGACTTGAACAAAATTGATCAATGCCTAGCACTAAGCACCTTATTTTAACTGGTAACAAAAAATTCTGTTCTGTTACTTTTGAATAAAGTTTAGTTTTCTGAATTTACAGCTAACAGAATAGAATTTTCTGATGCCAGGTTAAAAAAATTGAATGCAGCCCTCACACTCTGATGTCTGATCATGTGTCCCACAATTAAAAAAACCAACCCCACTGCCTTAAAATTATGTAATGTGAAAAAGCAACTGTGCCGCCACATGCCATTGTCCTCTGCTTTAACCCTTCCCCTCTGCCACTCAGTCAACCCAGTAAACAACATCTTTGGTAGGGCGAAAAAAAAAAAAAAAAGTGGTAGCAACATGAGACCCTCCAGCTGCTGCTACTGCCATAATTCACTTGCAGGGAGTAGTGAGCGTTCCAGTCTGGAAGCATGGAGGGGCGTGACAGTGCTCATCCCTAGACTAAAGTATTCAAAGAATTATTTCAAAAGCTTACGGGACAATAATAGGGCTTTGATGAGACTGACCGCTAATGAGCTGCAGATTTCCACAGAATTTATTTTAACCCAATACATGTGTATTTCTAGATGGGCCATTTATTATATCCCAAGCCTATGGAATTAGAATGTAGCTTGCTCTTCTACTGGAGGCAGTGTAATCAGGTGTTATTGGTGGGACCCACTGCTTACCATAGACATTTCTGTTGTATGGCTTTGATTGTAGACTTTGATATCCACATGTGCAATGATTCTGAGTTTCATTCTTATTGATAGACCAGTCATTTTCCAGCTTTGTGTTCAATATCAATTTAAACTATCTGTATATTGTATTTTGTTTTCAGTTGGGGTTTGGTAGTTGGAAAGTTTAATCTGAACAGAGTTTTGTTCTCTGCCCTGTATGATAAACCTACATCATTTACTTACATGGCCAGAGAAGCGCCTCCTTCCATAGTCATAGGCTGCTAGATCCAATGTCCACCGGAGGGGTGGAATAAATTAATTGGGAGGAATAATCATGCAGATCCTTTCAGCTTGGAGGCTCACACTGAACGGATTTGGAATAGTGACATTTCCTTTTTAAGGATCAGAAGCTTCTCCGATTAAGTGCATTATAATTTAGTGTCTGGACACCAGATGGCACTGTTCCCATTTGTTTAATATGTAAATGCAACTATTTGAACTGTAACTTTTAAATTAATGCTCACAGCAGTAGAAATACCCTTGTTTTGCTCTACATTAACCCTCTGCGTTCTAGCAGGGTGTCAAAATCATTGCAAAGATGCATTGGATACCCCTCTAGCACTCAAAGGCTTAAACATTCTGTTTTTTTTTTTTTTCCCACAAGTTTATTGCTCCTAAGAACTCTATCAAAGTACACATTTCCCTATTTACCTGTATTTTGAAACTGGCCTTATAGGGGGATAGTAATACTTAAAATGTAAAGAAAAATATGATACAGTGTTTAACCCCTGAGTAAAATATGGGTACACCCACTGCAGAATGGTGTTTTATTCAAAGTTATTGCAGCTCAGACTTTTTTTTTTTTTTTAAGGTACATTACAATTTCAGGCCACTGTGATACAGTGGCGCTGTTGCTGCACTATCCTATGGAGGTTTCTGGTCAACTGACCAGACCTGCCCATTCGATGGTGTAGAAACAGTACCACTGCACAATTTCAAGCCACTGTGATACTGCACCTAAAAAAAATTAGTCTCCACTGTAATAACTCGAATAAAACACCTTTCAGCAGTGGGAGTAACTTTTTTTTTTTTTTACACACACAAAGTATTACTATCCCTTTAAGGAGAGCTAACACCTCTTCATAGCACCTACTTGACTTTCCATGGCCATAAAAACCTAATGGCCCCAATTATTACCAATGTGCCGTTGCTCAGAAGATAACTACACTCAATCCTGTATGTTATGTCCATGTAAGAGGACAAGAAGTTTGCTGGCAGAAACACGTTGCTATTTTAGATAGGGTCATGCACTCTGCCTTGTTCAGTTTGAAAAACTACCAGCAAATGGCACACCTGTCACCATGGACCTGACAACCACTACTGATTGAAGATGTTCTCCTCCGCAAAGGCACTAGGTCAAAATTCATAGGGGCAGTTAGGATTCTCAGGTCAAAGTAAGGTAAGTGCGTGGTTATTAGTTGGTGGTCGTTCCCCTTTGCAGGATTTCAGCTCTCATCCTTTGTTGTTGAGCTGCTGGCTTGTGTTTCAGATAGGGAATGAAATAGATCCTGCAGCCTAGCATGTCAGTGTAATTAAGGTAATGACTGTGAGCAGGCTCATGTACTTGACAAAGTGATCTCTAATAAATGAAGTACCAGGATGAGAAAAATTAATGCTGTTTTTTAATTTATTTGTTTTTCTTGGGGGGGTGGTATTTATTTTGTTATAACTTTGACTATGACAGTAGCACTTTATACTGAAATGAATCCTATAGGTATATAAAGATTCACTACTCTGATAATAAACTGTACAGTATTTGGTAGATTGCAATAGATAGGAGAACGCTGTTGAGATAAAAGTAACGCAGGTGAATGCATTGAGAGTTTCATCCAACCTTCTAAAAGTTAATAAAGTATTTGGAAAAATGGAGTTAAAGTAATTTCATATTTTGCTATAATCCGTCCTCCCCCCCCCCCTCCCTTTTGATCTGTTTCTGTAGTTGGAAAGTGACAATGCATAGTCTTGAAAATGTTTTCATGATTCTCAGACAGTGCGTGGTTGTCTCTTCCCATTCTGTGCTCCCCTTTCTGCCCCCCCTTCAGCGCCCTTCCTTTGGCCTCCCCCTCCCCTCTTCAGCGCCCTCCCCTGGGCCTCCCCCTCCCCTCTTCAGCGCCCTCCCTTGGGCCGCCCCCTTCAGCGCCCTCCCTTGGGCCGCCCCTTCAGCCCCCTCTTCAGCCCTCTCCCTTGGTCCGCCCCCTCCCCCTTCAGCTCCCTCCTTTGGGCCACCCCTTCAGCTCCCTCCCTTGGGCCGCACCCCTTCTTCAGTGCCCTCCTTTGGGTCGCCCCTCCCCCTCTCCAGCGCCCTCCCTTGGGCCGCCCCCTTCAGCACCCTCCCTTGGGCCCCCCCTTCAGCCCCATCTTCAGCCCCCTTTCTTGGGCTGCCCCTCCCCCTTCAGCTCCCTCCTTTGGGCCACCCCTTCCCCCTTCAGCTCCCTCCCTTGGGCCGCACCCCTTCTTCAGTGCCCTCCTTTGGGTCGCCCCTCCCCCTCTTCAGAGCCCTCCCTTCAACACCTCCCTTTGACCGCCCCCCCCCCTTTAACTCCCTCCTTTTGACCCTCCCTTCAGCGCCCTCCCTTAGGCCGCCCCCTCCCGTTGGCCACACCCTTCCCATTCAGCACCCTCCCTTGGGTTGCCCCCTTCAGTGTCCTCCTTTGGGCAGCCCCCTGCTTCAGCGGCCCTCCCTTGGGCCGCGCCCCCTCCTTTTGACCACCCCCTCCCTATTCAGTGCCCTTTCTTTGACCCCCCCCAGCACCCTTCCTTTGGACGCTCCCTCCCTTTCAACACCTTCCCTTGGGTTGCCCCTCCTCCTTCAGCTCCTTCCCTTGGGCAGCCCCTTCCCCCCCCCCAGTGCCCTCCTTTGGGCTGTCCCTTCCCCCCCTTCAGTGCCCTCCTTTGGGCCGCCCCTTCCCCCCCTTCAGTGCCCTCCTTTGGGCCGCCCCTTCCCCCCCTTCAGTGCCTTCCTTTGGGCCGCCCCCCCCCCCTTCAGTGCCTTCCCTTCAGTGCCCTCCCATTGGCCGTTCCCCCCTTCAGTTCCCTCCTTTGGGCCGTGCCCCCTGTGGCACTCTTGCTTTAATCTTGTAGTTTATTCAGATGTGAATTAAATCCTGACCTAAAGTGGTACACAGGAAATAGATATCTACATAAATAGGTGCACCTGATAGCAGTGTAAAGGCCTCTTCCTACCGCTGACCCTTAATTGCCCCCTGTTAAACATATTAAAGGAGAACTAAACCTTTCCAACCCTGCAGTTACGTTGCATGGTCAAAAATCCAAATGGCCCATAAAAATTCTGCCCTTATGCTTTTGTTCTAGATAATCCCTTCAAGCAGTATTGGTAGTCATGTTTTTGAAGGCAGAAGTGGTAGCTGATAGCAGTTTTTTCAAATTGAAACAGGAAGAGTGAGTGAGCGAGCCTGGTTCACTGTTTAAGGGTCAGAGGTGTGTGTCCCGTAAGATAACAAGGGGCAGTGAATCTGAGGTGCTGCTGTCTGATACTTTCTCTTTATTTTAGCTATTCGTGCTCTTGAAGTCCTGCCTCCTGCGCTGCCACCTGCTGTCCGCCAACTCTCAGAAGTTGAAAAGCAAAGGATGGAGGACCACGAGGAAAATACACTGAGGGAGCTGCGATTGTTCCTCAGAGACGTCACCAAGAGGCTGGCCACGGACAAGCGATTTAACATCTTCAGCAAACCGGTGGATATTGAAGAGGTCTTGTTTCAGTAATGCACAAACAATGAAGCGGATTGTATTAAATATGAAACGATTGAATGTAAATTGATTACAGTCACCTTTACACTGCAACCGGCTCAATATAAGCTAATGCAGAGTAATGTAGAGAGGTGACCAACCAAAATATCAACTTTTTAAAGAGAAATGCAAAGCATGTTTACAATATTTACTGAGGCAAATTGAGTCCACTGGGCTTTTTGTTTAACATATAATGCAAACCCATCCTTAACATTACTTTTTAAAAGGGAATTTGTCTATTGATAAAATAAGCTGGGAATGAAGATTCTGCCCAGTCACTGGGGTTTCCATTCTAAATTTATGTACAGGCTTTAGAGCAGAGGTGGGAAAATGACCCTTGGGCTGATTACTATTTTTTAATTTTTCCTCTCACTGTCCCTAAGTCTGTCTCCGTGTGCATAGAGCAGTATTGTTTGACCAAAAATCATCTGCTGGCTGTCTCTGCAATTCAAAAGAAATACATTTCATCACTAAGCACAATAAGAATAGCGTTTCTCTGTTTAGTGGCAGAGATGCCCAGGATAGAGATTTGCTGACTGTTGAACAGTCTTGATAAGGCAGGCAGATACAGCCATCCTTTTCAGTCAACTCACATCTCTCCTTTTTTTTTTTTCTTCTTACACCCACCTACACTTTTAGTGAGGCAGGGGTATGGGCTATATACGTCTCTCTCTGTCATATATGTATATAGATAGATAGATAGAGATATATATATCTATATATATCTATATATATCTCTATCTATGTCCTTGCATAATTTGTTTCCTCAGGACACAGAACGCAATTTGTCTCCTCAGAAGACGCACACACACACACAGAACAGAATAGCTCCTTACATAATTTGGAAAACAGACACACTTTGTAGACCATTCCAATGAAGTAATAATGTTCAGATTGAGCGTTTTCGGCTCTGCTGAAGAGCTTCCATCCGGTCAAATGACCGGATTCTGCAGCTGTCCGCTACAGCGCTAACTTCGTTCAAACAGGCAAGGAGAGGTAACTTTAGAGAGGCATCTCCCTCAAACCATAAAGGTTTGAGAGATAAGCCTTACATCGTTTTTCATAGTTTTTTTTTTTTTTTTTTTAATGCCAACAATATGAAATACACTTTAAAATTAAGTATTACTATCCCTTTAAGCAGCTACTATAATTAGGAGGCGACTGAAGGTGACTAAGAAAGGAGACTGAACAAGATACAGGAGAGAGTCACAGGTAGTTGCGTTACTATAAAATAAACTAGGACAATTAGCACATCTAATATTGCTTTACATAAAATTACCATATAGACTGGGGGGTCATGGAAAGAAAATGTTCCCTTGTGGCAATTGGGTGCCACATGTGCCCTTATATTTTTATTATTCCTGAAGGTAACTAGGGCTTTCAGACATACCTTCTGCTAATAGTAGGGTCTCCCTTAGTATTTCCAAGTGCCTAGATGTAATAGCCTTAACCTTGGATCCAAAAGAGTTGTATTTTTACAAAAGACACCCTTTTATCTGTTTGGTTTGTTTGTTTGTTTTTTTGGGGGGGGTGTAGCTTATTTATTTGTAGCCCTGTCATAGGCCTCAAATTATTTGTAACCCTTTTGTAAACATTTTTTCCTTTCCAGTTCTAAACTCTTTCTCTAAAGTCTTTGTATTCGCTCAAGCGATGGAACAACCCAAATGGAATCTTTTGTAGCCACTTTAGTTAGTGGCTGACCTATGCCCAGAGATATCTGTTTGCAAAAACCTCCTTTTTATTTATTGAACTAATATTTATATGTTCTTTTATTCTTGAAAAGCTTTACCAGTTTATAGGAGCTACAGTACGCGTGATTTCCTCTGTGTCCAATCCACGGCATACTGTGTGTTTTGGCTCCATCCTCAGCTGGTAGGACCAATGCAAATTCTTTAAATGTTGCTGACTTCCTCTCCCCATTAGTTATTTGGTCCTACCAAGCTGGAGGATGGAGGGACTCTCTCTCTCCTTTCTTAATTTTTTTTTTTTTTCTGATTATGTGGCCTTACCACAGTCACATGGGGGATCCAGATCCCTTTTGGCAGTCTTCCGGTCTTCCGGTCCACTGTGAGTCTGCCACCCTCCTCTCTGCATCTCTGGCCTGGAGCTTGAAGTGATGCTCCAGCCTTGGCAGAACTGAGGACACTGCATCAAGTTCGAGAGATCCCCTACTTAGACGACATCCTCATTGTCAGGGCCGGATTTACATCTCTGGAGCCTTTAGGCACAGAAATCTGAAGCTTCCCCCCATTGGCCATCTCCACTGGAAACCTCTACAATGCGCCAAATCTCTGTTACCCCCCCCCCCCACCCATGTCCATATTGCCCACAGTGGAACGCAGCCGGCGTCCAGGAAACAAGGCAGCATGAAGAGGGCATAAAAACCGAAGCATGAAGACCTCCTAAGAGTAAGTACAAATTTCCTGTACTAATTACATGCTTATAGTGATAGCAAATTGTGCTTCTTCCTGTATAAGCTGTATATTTGCCTGCTAGTTATGTCTAAAGACCAAAAATCTGACAAGACTTAAGACTACTGAGGCTGGTAAGGAGGATAAGATTACTCCAAAATTAAAAGCATGTCTTGGATGCGAATAAAAGTTTCCTGCAGATGATCACTCAAAATTGAGTACTGATTGCCTGAAGAGGGCTGCAACAAGTGATGTTCCAGGATTTCATGACATGGATGAGCAACTGTATGCAAGAGACCTTCTCACCCATGCAGGAAGCTGCCAGGGAACGTCCCAGACACTCAGACCCGGACAAGGGATCCTCCAGGGCCTCGAAGGAAGAGGAGAGCTTCATGGACCTAGAATCTGGGGCTTCCTCTGCAGAAGAAGGTGAATTAGTCGATGATACTGGTCATTTTTCCTTGGATAAAATGAACAACCTTGTAAGATCTATGAGAAAATCTCTAGGCTTTTCTGAGATACAGAAGGACCTTACCATTATTGATTCAGCATTTGTGGGTTACAAAAAAGCAGCTATAGCCCAGATGTCTAGATGGACAACTATCTTGCTAGAAGATGGACCCCCACTGCGTGATAAGAGCTGAAGGGGCGTTGAAGAAACAGTTCCTCACTTTGGTCCAGAATTTAAAAAACGTAACTGCAATGGCATCAGTATTTCACACGATGCGTATCTGGCTCTCAGAGCTTGAAGAAAAATTGAATCTTCCGTTTTCAGAAGTAGACTTTGAAAAAAATGTAAGCATCTTTAAGGATGCACTAAATTACTAATGCGATGCATCCCTGGACAACATCAGGCTACTAGCAATGGCATCAGCCACGTCAATCACATCAAAACGAGCTCTCTGGATCAAATCTGTGAAGCAGATCAAGCATCCAAAAACAGACTGCTCTCCCTACCCTTCACTGGTTCAAAACTTTTTGGAGACCAGTTTGAAGAAATTATAAAGTGATCATTTGGCGGAAAAAGCCCCTTTTTTCCTCAAGGGAAAAACCCAGGAGTCCTACTACTAGACAAGGACAATATCACCAGCAGTGCTTTCGGGAGGCCAGATGGTAACGACCAGGTAGAGGCTTCAATCCAAAAAGAGGCACAACTCTGGGCTCAAAGAGCTGGGGATCGGAAGGATTTCCAGCAGAAGACCCAGTTCCAGCAATGAAGTCAGTGCTGTCCCTTCCCCTCCTCCAATAGGGGACAGACTGGGGGAGTTCCAGCAAGCCTGGAGTCATCTACAAGACACTTGGGTACTGGATATTATTCACAGGGGATACGCACTAGAATTCCTAACTGTCCCTGTAAATTATCGATTCATCAAATCTGTCATCAAGAGAAAATCTCAACTTCTTCAGATAAGACGTTCTATAAGGCAGCTACTTTCTAACAGAGTGATAGAGGAAGTTCCATCACACCAATGGTTCCCAGTCTTCTACTTCACTCTGTTTCCTGTTTTGAAACCTTCAGGAGAAATACACCTCATTTTGAACCTCAAAAAATGGAACCTTCCTGAAACAAAGGTGCTTCAAGATGGAGACAGTCTCGTCAACATTAAAATTCCACCACATGCATACTTGACCTGACTGGATCTACAAGATGAGTATCATCACATCTCTATCAGACAGTCACCGCAAGTTCCTTCGGTTTCATATCCTGGGGGCTCATTACCAATTCAGGGTACTCCCATTTGGATTAGCATCGGCACCACAAGTCTTCACCAAGGTCCTGGCAGTAGCCTTGGCAGAACTGAGGACACTGCATCAAGTTCGAGAGATCCCCTACTTAGATGACATCCTCATTGTCAGGGCCGGATTTAAATCTCAGGAGCCTTTAGGCACATAAATCTGAAGCCCCCCCATTGGCCATCTCCACTGGACACCACCATAGTGCGCCAAATCTGTTACTCCCATGTCCATATTGCCCTCACATTGCCCCCATCAGCTCCAACTTGCCCTTACATTGCCTACACTTTGCCTCCTGTATCCATTTCCTACCTCCCTGGTCCAGGTGCAGGAGAGGTCTCTGCCGTCTCCTGCACAGACCAGTAGCTGCTGTTGCTCCCGCGCGGTCTTCTCTTTAGGAATGCAGAGCGCTGGGAGATGTCATCTCCCAGCTCTCTGCATTACTAAAGAGATGGCGAGGGAGCAACAGCAGCTACAGGTCTGTGCCGAAGAAGGCACAGACCTTACCATGCGGCGGGCGGCAGGTTACTGTTGCCACTGTGCGCAGCAATGTGAATGAAAATATATATATTAAAAAAAAAAAAAAAATATTCCAATGACAGGCGCCCCTCTGTGGGTTGTGCCTGTAGGCAGATGCCTACTCTGCCTTATGGCAAATCTGGCCCTACTCATTGTAGACTCTTCCATGGAAAATTCAGCAAGAAGCACTCTACATTGCAAAACATTCCTGACCAACCTGGGGTGGGTGATAAATCAAGAAAAAAGTTCTCTAGTTGCCTCCCAGTCCCTAACATTCAACACCTCCATAGGTATTGCTACTCTATCACAAGATAGTCGCATCATTCTAGAGGTATCAAGATTCCTACGAAGAAGAGTAGTCTCTAAAAACCTTCCAGCTGCTGTTGGGTCATCTCTCATCATCGTTCCAGATCCTGCCCTGGGCAAAGATCCATGCCAGACTGACTGTTCAAAAACATGAACCACAGCACCTGGCAAGAGGAAGACCACTGATGGAACCAGAATGGGTAAACGTTCATATGGATGCCAGCAATTCCGGCTGGGGAAGAATCTGGGAGCAACGCTCAGTCCAGGGCACCTAGTCCAGCAAGGAGTCCAGGCTTACATATAAACATGAAAGAGCTTCTGGCAGTCTGGAAGACGCTCAACTACTTCATCATTCCCTTCAACAGCAAGCGGTTCTGATACGGTCGGACAATGTGTTTGCTGTACAATACCTCATCAATCAAGGGGGCACCAAGAGCAGAAAGTTGAACATATTGGCCTTAAAGATTCTCAATTGGGCAGAAAAAGTCCGCTTGACAATTTAGGTGTCCTGGCAGAAAGGATGTGGACAGATCTTGAAGGTTCCTAAGTCGCCACACACTAGACCCAGGAGAATGGAGTCTGAAGACTGAAATCTTCAACCTAGTGGTACAATCACTGGGAAATCCATCAATAGACCATGGCAACATCAGAAAATGCCACTCCTACATTTCCTGTTGGAAGGAATCTCATGTCCTGCCACAGGATGCTCTAAGAGTGCCAGAGGTTTTCCCTCTGGCATATGTCTTCCACCCGCCCCTCCTTCCAGAAGTGATATGCAAGATCCAGATGGACAAAGCAGAATTGATTCTAATTGCCCCAGATTGATTGGCCGAGGAAAGCATGGTACATGGACTTGTGTCAACTATCAGTAACACCGCTTCTGCCAATCTCAAAAGACCTCCTCACTCAAGGTCCCATTGCTCATCCAGACCCAGACTTCTTCAAGCTGAAGGCCTGGAGGCTGAGCGGGATTCTTTGAGAGAACAGGGAATTTCTGACGAAGTTATAGACGCTATTTTGAAAGGTAGAAAAGCTTCTACCACAAAAATGTACTATAGTTTATGGACTACCTTTAACAAATGGTGCCTTACTAGAAACCTTGACTGCACCTCTATTTCTCCATCATGCATTTTAGACTTTCTACAAGCAGGATTCAGGAAAGGGCTAAAACCTGCATCCTTGAGAGTCCAACTCTGTTATTTCAGCCATACCAGCCACCCCTCTGGCTGATTTATCTTATAAAATGCTATCTTGTTTCAGTTTCCAAGATAAAACCAACTATTAGGGATATAGTTCCTCCGTGGGACTTGAACCTAGCCCTGCAACAGTTGGCATCCCATCCATTTTTGAGCCCTGTCTCTGTAAAACATCTTATGCTCAAGGTGGTGTTCCTCACGGCCATTACAACGGCAAAACGGGTCAGTGAATTGCAGGCCCTGGTATCAGTTACACCCTTTTTGGTTTTTCACAAAGACAAAGTAGTTTTGAGACCAAAATTGTCATTTCGCTCCAAAGTAGTCTCACAATTTCATCTCAACCAGGAAATTGTATTGCCATCCTTTTGCCCAAACCCTTCACATGACCTGGAGAAAAAACTCCACAATATGGATCTTGTCCGCTGCTTGACAATCTATCATAAAAGAACTCCTCTGTTCCGCAAAACGGATAACCTATTCATACACTTTTGCATAAAATTTAAATGCACCACAGCTTCAAAACCTTCCATTTCCCCATGGATTCGGGACTGTCTAATGCTAGCATATGATTCAGCAGACACTAAACCACCAGACTGTATTAAAGCCCACTCCACTTGAGCAATGGCTGCTTCCTGGGCATATAAGGCTGCAGCAACCCCTGATGAAATCTGCCGTGCTGCAACCTGGGCATCAGTCTCTACCTTCTTAAAACATTACAGGCTGGATGTGCAGGCATCTGAGGATGCCAAGTTTGGGCGGAAGCTGCCTGAGGCAGCTATTCTGTTATAAGTCCGAATCAGCCCTTCCCTATCTTCTGAGTACTGCTTTGGTAAGTCCCACAGTATGCCGTGGATTGGACACAGAGGAAAAGGTGAAATTTACTCGCTGATATTTGTTTTTTCCTCTGTGTCCTTCCACGGCAACTCTCCCTATCTGGTTATTGGTATTGTATCATTTCATGACATGTACATGTTGCTAGATTGTGCATTACTTGTACTAGCTATCATTAACCTCTTATGTCTCGTAGCTTGGACAGCCGTATAAGTAATGGAGAGAGGAAGTCAGCAACATTTAAATAATTTGCATTGGTCCTACCTGCTAGAGGGCGGAGCCAAAACCCACAGTATGCCGTGGAAGGACACAGAGGAAAAACAAATATCGGTGAGTAAATTTCACCTTTTTTCAAACATAGCTGGTCCCTGACCCTCATAGCTTACAGTCTTATGTTTTAGGACCTGAGAAACAAGAGCTTGACCATGAGAATTGAACCAGACTTTCACAGGTTAACAGCCAGTGTATTGGCCTCAGTGAATTAACCATCTGAGCCACTCCCTCTCTCCTATAATTGGACATTTTTTCTTTAAATCAGTGTAATATTTTAATAATCGTTGGTTGCCAACTAGGGTGGGTGGGGAGCGGCTTTGTTGGAATGAGGGTGTTACTTGGTACTACTGTGGCTCGTTCTAGTTTGTTTGACTTTGAATGTGGCTCACAGCCAGCTAAAGGCTTGGGGACCTCTGCTCTATAGCAACTCAATCCTTATCTATTGGTGGCTAGTATGTTTCATACTGACCTACTGGCATTTCTCTAAACCAAAATGATCATACTATACATGCATTTAAGTACCAAATCCAAATTTAACACAAAATTGAATTTACTGGCAAGAATTTCCGCTTCTGTGCATGTTGGTGCTTTTGTGGGTTACTACCGGACTCCAAGACAGATGTCAAGTGAAGAAAGAGCACAAGGGTGATAGTTCAGAAATGCTTGCCTAATATAAAACCACAAACTTATCCTATAGGCTTGTTCAGCCCATGTACAGAGTTCTGTACCTGACATGTGGCCCAACTTTGCTTCTCCACAGCACTTGGGACACTGAAGCAATAAATGGGTGCACATTAACTCCTTGGAAGCTTGAGACGTCCTAATCGTTGATTTGCAATGTATTTGTGACATTTCTAGCACCAAGGGATTTACGTTACACCAGTGCAAAAATAGACTGCTCTTATAAGAGAGTGATTTGGAACTAGTTCTGATAAATGGAAGACTAGGTTCATATGGGCAACAGATTGGTTCATTGCTGCAGCAGTCCCAAATGCTGGTTGGGGAACACTGGAGCTGTATTCACGAACAGCTAGAGGCCCAAATATTGATTGCATTTGCACTATACTATTACCTTATACTTTGAATGCTGCCCCTTTTCCAACATTCCTGCCACTAGAGATTAGACCTTTTTTTATTTTGTGAAATTGCCTAGTCTGTTGTAGCCAACGCTCATATTGATAATGGTAAGTCATTTTCGATAATGAACAGCTACATATGGCCAAACAAGAAATGAGCATTTTCAGTCATTACCAGTTTAAAACTACTTATCTGGCACCCAAAAAAGAAAAAAAAAAAGATTATTGCACACGCTTACTGTGTTTTTATTCAATAGAAGATCAGTGGTTCTCAACCCTATCCTCCTAGACCCCTAACTAGCAATGTCTTTAGAATGTCACTGCTTCAGTACAGGCGAGTTACACAGAGGCTCAGTAATTTCATTAATTCATCTGTGCACAAGCGGGGTAATCCTAAACATATGGTCTGTTAGTGGTCCCCTAAGAAAGGGTTGGGTACCACTGTCTTGGATAAACCAAAAGTGACATGTTACCTTAAATAAGTGGTCACATATCCACATTCCTCCCCTCAGAGGGAACAAGAATTTTAACAGGATTTTAATGAGTGTCGGTTTGTAAGTTTATGAAGATTGGCTTGTACTGACTGACAGTGACTGACAGGTGAGTAGGATAGTAGCAAGGCATTTGGGTGACATGCCAGCCAGTATTGTCTAATTTGTGTAAACTGACACAGCTAAAAATCTAAAATAGTGGGGGTATTATAATTGAAATTGATAACAGGTGATTTTGAAAGGGATTTCAATATCACATTTTTATTTACGTAATTTCTACAAAGTAATCATTCCACTAGAAGTCAATTCTGGCCAGTTGGGAGAATTGCCATTATCACTAGTTTCTGCATTTTTAGCTTTGGCCACAATATGACTTCACACACACTTGGTTGTATTAGTTGCTGGCAGTTGAGAACCAGCTTGTTTTTGTAGTGTATCTGTGTTACTTGGAGTCCGGTGAGATCCCCTATTTGTTCGTTATGATGTCCAGCTATAAAACAAGTGCTTGCTTACACATAACCATAACATAAAGCTACTACATCATTGCCAGCTAATCGCATTAAGCCATATTCTGCCGTATGGAAAGACTGAAAGTCACCACTTCAAAATGCACTTTATTTTATACAAGTGTTTTGATTTTGTTCACATACACGTGAGTACCGTTTTAAATCTTAGACAGGGTTAGATAACATGAGGCCATCCAGCTTCTATGAACTACAACTCTCAAAATCGTCAGCCAGAGGTTGGCCAGGAATAATGGGAATTGTAGTTCAGAACAGCTGGAGAGCTTCAGGTTGCCTATCCCTGACTTAGATGCTAGAGCGGTAAGTAATACGTTTGAGATCTCTCTAGCACCCAAGCAGTGACTACAGTTAGGAAGTATATAGAAATCTTGTTCAGGTTCATGCACCATGGATTTCTATTAGATCTAAAGCATTATAACAAGGTCGGTGACATCTGTTTACTGGGGGGCCTGTTGCCATCACCATTATGAGCAACGAAGTCTGATCCTATGAGACTGAACCAGGAGTTGGTCTCTGTAACCACAAAACTGCACCTCTGTCATGTTCTAGGTGTCAGAAAAAGGTTTAAGCCACAGATTTCACTGCTGTTCTGTAACCATATGTTACAGAACAGCAGTCATACACACGTCTGTTGCTGACTATTGTTTCTGCTTGCACAGTCTCCCGAATCTGAACTGTAATATATTTTTAAAGACTGAAGTTTTGTTGTGGTTCTAAACCAGACTGCTCTGAGTAATTTTCCAACTGCCAGGTTGGACGATCCCCTGGGGTACACATTACAGACCCTGCTTAGTGGATAGCTCTACTCCCACAGGAGCAGTTCTTAAGGATAACTATCCTGGTGCGGTTTCTCCTTTAAAGTGAAAGAGATTTTCCCAGACCCTATATGAACGGTTAACACACAGTTCCCATTGATGCCTGGTCACCTATACATATTTTTATTTGAAGCAGTCTGTATGAAGTTTTTTATTTACATCTTGGCAACCAAAATAATTCTTAATGGCCTTTGCAAATTACAGAGCCATAAAATCGGGTAAATACGGGCCGTTGTCTAAATGAGGTTATGGGACAGTCTGCCTGCTCATGCTGTTTACTTGATTTGCTTAGGTGCTATGATTTGTTGTCCCTGCATGAATGCTGCTTGTAAACCAGTGTTGGGGTTGGTCAAAAGGTGGCCATTGTCCGGGTAAGGTTGATAGGAGTTGTCATCCAACACCTGAAGACCTCAGTTTGCTCAACCCTACACTAATGTGTGGTTTTTGTTCATTGATTATTTGCATCATTCCAGTGTATTTGAAAATGCAGTACAACTCCTTGGCTGACATGCTTTGCTGCTGCTGGGGTTTATCGGCTTACCCATCGCTCACTTAGCCCTTTGGTTATGTTAGAGGCTTCTCCAGGGCATTGCAAAGCAATGGGTTGGGGAATTCCCTTGTATCCAAGGGTTAAAAAACAACACCAACACCTAAAAGTTCAATGGGTTGGTATATAATTTTCTTACAACTGGCATCTGTTTGAAAAAATAAATAAATAAACCTTGTTAGCTCTGTAATATAATCCTAAACTTGCTTTTAACGCATTTAAACTGCCCTGTTCAAAGAGCATTTGGTTAATTTTGTGTATGTTCTTTATAATGAGACTAGTGTAAAAGGCCATGTACACGGGCCAAGGTCTGGGTGATGTTAACCCTTTGAGTGCCAGAGGGTTAAGAGGCCGGTCCTGCTCTACGTCCTGTCGCTGATGCAGTCATGCACTGTAGGGACTGCCTGAAAGCACAGAATGCTCCCAGCATTCTTGCACCTCTCAGCATTCCGTGCGTTCGGGCAGTCTCTGCTGCACATGATGGCTTCTGACAAACATCCTAGCGAATTATTATATAGGATGAGGTAAGTTTTTTTGAGACTGGTTCCCACCAGTTTCAGAAATGCTGTTAAATTCTAATCTCGTTTACAGATAATCTTGCACTGTCACTGAGACACCCACTGAAATGGGGGGTCCTGCAAAAGGCAAACATGGGTGTGCGCCCCCCCTTTCCCCAAAGCATATTTAAGACTTTATTTTAGGCCTTAGAAAATACATACTTTTTACAGATGCCTGTAAAGCGTTCAGGGTATTTGTATACATATATTATTTAGGTGTTGGTGTTACTTTAACCTAACCCCTACTTACTTTACTGTGGCCATAAAATCCTAATGACCCCTATGGATTTTTCAGAAAGAAAACAACTATGCATACTCTGTTACATAGGCCTAACAGTAATCAAAAATGAGCTGGTAATACAAGGGTGCTACAGGGGATGTAATATGATAGAAAAGAGAGAAAAGAAAGATAACCCTGCCTAACTAACACACCTAAATACTCAAGCACACAATGAAATAAATAGACCAAGGATAGAAAGTAGAACTTTACTTGATGTTATCTCTACCTAAAATACCAGGGCATAATCTGGCTTGCCATAAATTAACAAAACAAAAAATAAGTAAAACAACTTTTATTAATCCCTGCCTAAAAAGTACCGGGGCACAAACCGGCTTGCCATATATTACACAAAAAACTATATAAAAACTCTCACATAGAGAATAGACTCGCACAAAAAAAGGAGAAGTTAAAAAAACAAAATTCTACCTACTAGAAGGTTCAATACTGAGATAGCATCTGCCTAAAAAGTTCGCTCAGACTCCTTTCTAATGTACATTCTAGATCGTGGGTCGTCTATCTCCCTGAGCTACACCTCAGCTACCGTCGAGTCTCATTCAGTATAGGTAGATTGAAGTAGTCTGCTATCATCCGCTCACAAATATAACTGCAGTCTACAAAGTAGCGGCTCTATAAGTTACTAAATAACTCTGTTGCTCTGTTGCTGACAAAAGAAAACAGACTACAGCGATACGCGCCGGTTTGTGCCCCGGTACTTTTTAAGCAGGGATTAATAAAAGTTAAGTTTTACTTATTTTTTGTTTTGTTAATTTATGGCAAGCCGGATTATGCCCCGGTATTTTAGGCAGAGATAACATCAAGTAAAGTTCTACTTTCTATCCTTGGTCTATTTATTTCATCGTGTGCTTGAGTATTTAGGTGTGCTAGTTAGGCAGGTTATCTTTCTTTTCTCTCTTTTTCTACCCTATGAATTTTTCCCCTTTTCCATTGTTTAAGAGAGAAACTGTTCAGTCAGCCCTGGCTGTTTCTGGCTTTCTCTCCTGCCAAACTTGAAGCAGGCAAAGTGCATGCACATACTTAACCAGTGAAGCAATGCAGTCCACCCCTTTCTGGTCCTTAAAGGGTTAACATTACCATGCAGTCTGTGGTCCTGCTAGCAAGTCATGTCATCCTCCGTGGACAATGACATGCAGGACTGATGGAGATGCTATCCCTTGAAACAAGGCATGAGGACAGAGTTCTTTGGGGCTATTAGGATTTTATTGCCATAGTAGGTAAGTGGGGGGGGGGGGTTATTATCTGGAGGTGTTCTCCACTAACGGTTTCAGTGCGGAGCAATGCATTGCGTACCCCTCTGGCACTGAAACCGTTAAAGCCCAAATTCCTGCTTCAGTTTTACATTTTGTTAACAATGGCCTGGGGTTGTTTTTCAGGTTTCAGATTACCTTGAAGTCATCAGAGTTCCCATGGACCTTTCTACCATAATGACCAAAATCGACAAACACCGTTACTTGACGGCCAAGGATTTCCTTCTGGACGTTGACCTTATCTGCAGTAATGCTTTGGAATACAATCCCGACAAAGAACCTGGAGGTAATGATGCTTACACAATTGCTTTTACAATTATTATTTTTCTTTTTATTGATTTAAAAACCATTCTCTGCCAGAGGGGAGAGACGTTGAATAGCTGCTCGTAATTATCGCGCTCTGCCAGTCGAGAGAGAAGCAAGACAGGTGCCATGTTTGCATGTTGATTTAAAAAAAAAACAAAAAAACAAAAAAAAAAAAAGTTTGTTAGAAAATCTGCCACTTTATTTTTTAACACACGTTTCATTGCATACAACAGGTCTTTTTATTATTTATTTCTTGAGAAGCCTTCAGAATACAACCAAATAATTATCGTTGTGAGAGCTGTAAAGACTTTCCACCCAAATATTTTATTCCATGTCTCTTCCTTTTTATTTTTATATTTATAAGCTCAATAGGAATGTTGTCGTCCCTTCTGACGCTTTGAGTGGCAGAAAGGTATCCAACTCATTGCATAGCAATTTGTTGTATACATCTCTGTTGCTCAAAGGGTTAAGGAACAGTCCTTACGAATTAAAATGAAGTAATACCCTTAATAAATACTGCGGACTTCCATCTCGACAATCTTAAGTGCATGAACATAAGCTACAATTTGCCTTTTATTTTTTCAGCATATCCGGGTTCTCCAGGGACTTTAAACCCCTTAATGTCCATTTTATTCACTACTGGCACATGTGAGCGATCACATGTACCGGCTCACCAAGGGAAAAGCTGAAGCTGACTGCTCCGTTCTTGGAACACACAGTTTCTGCCTCCTGACATGATCAGTGCCCCTTCAGCTGGCTTCTTACTGCTGTTAGTCTACAAATACTGTCATCTTAACCTGGCCTTTGGCTTTAGAAATGGACTAAGGATAAGTTCCTGCCACCATGTTTGGCATTTGATACAACTAAAATAATGGACGCAGTGCACATTTTAAACTACAAGATTATAGCTGTAATCTCACAGGGAAATTGCAGTTACATCCTATATAATACTTTGCTAGGATGTTTGTCAGAAGCCATCATGTGCAGTAGAGAGTGCACGCGTTCAGGCAGTCTCTACTGGGCATGATTTCATCGCGTGAGTGAGGTGACGCAAGACTGCGTCGCGTGGAGCAGTGAGGTAGTGGCCGTTTAACCCTTTTGTGTGCCAGAGGGGTACGCAACACATTGCAAAGCAATGTGTTGCATACCCCTCTGCTACTCAAAGGGTTCCGGACCTTGACCTGTGTGTGTATACAGGCTTTTACACTAGTTTTAACTATAAAATATAGTGTTGCATTCCATTATTACAGCTGCCTGTTGGTATACAATTCTGACTTTGAATTCTGTATTTTTGCTTAATTCACTTTGGTTATTTTAGCTTAATTGCTGTAAGACCTGAAATTCTAAAGGCTAGATATCATATTAAAATATATTCTATTTTGTCCTGTGTTGAACAGAGGAACCATGGGGTAAAGTATCCTTCTGCCAGAGGACAGACTGCGCACATGCATTAAAAGGCTCTCTGGAGATGGAGACTGCCTCCCTACTCCACTTTGTCTCCACTAATGCAGCTCAGTTTTAAAAGTGACCTCCATGGTGGCGCATCAGGGCAATGATTATATGATCTTTGTTATCGGTCTTTTTTTTTTTTTTTTTTTTTTTTTAAATAAATCTTGTAGGATGGGGGTTGTGTAAACCCCCTCTTAGGCTCATATCTCTGGCCACCATTGTCTGTCTGAACCAGAGTGCAGACCATCAGTCTTTTTCCTCTCATTTCTGCTTAGCTTGTCTGATTGGGACAATTCATATATGTACATAGGAGCCTTAAGACTGAAGAGGACAAGATCTCCAGTACTCAGAGTGCACAGGTCCTGTGAGTATGTACCAGTCTGTTTGCCTAGCAGCCACATACACACTGTCTGTCTTACTCACTAGATTTGTACACACTGCTATACCTTTCTGTCTTTCCCTTTACTATCCATCTCCTCTCCAGAAGGGGTTTTATTAAAATTTACCTCTGGTTCGATTTTTGTTTTGTTTTTGTGGCCCTCTATTGGATGGGGCATAGACAGTACAGTTGTGATTTTTGCTACAATGAGTGGATTCCAGTGGTCAAAATGGGACTTATTGTTCTACCCTTTCTTACTACAGTGAACGGATCCCCGTACTGCAGGGAGGAGACTCGAGCGACCATGTCATTTTTGTTTAGACTACGTTTTCCAGGTCTTGGGGAGTAGGAAAGTAATGTTCTATTCTTACATTGCTTCCTCTTTTCCTGCAGTGTAATTCACATGAGTCTGAATTCACCCTCCTGGCATTCTCTCCCCTTCAGGCACATAAATGATTTGTAATACATCTCTGTCCTGTTTTTTGGAAGTCCTTTGACAATATCTGAGTCCAAGGGAGATATGGGCAAGTATTAGACCATTTGGGGTTTCCCTAGTAACCCTTCATTCCTCATGTCAGATTGTTCTTCTAAGGGGCTTTGTTGCTACTCTCTGCACTTTTGATCACCTGGCCTTTAGAGGTTTCTCTGTTAATCCTTTGCTTTTCATATAACTCTTCTAAGTGACTTTACTGCCTCATTCTGTCCCCTGTTTGTGACCTTACACAGCAGCTCCCAGGGCTCTTCTGAACAGGAGCCTGCATGAGTTGTAGCCCTGATTTCTTCTGTGACTAATATCCCTTCCTCTTTTAAGGGGGTCCTAGAGTGTTCTACCACCTGGGTCCTTAAACACTCTGAGTAGAGGGAGACACATATGAGGATGATTTTTGATTCCTCACTCCTGGGGGATGACCATTTGTCACCTACTGAGGGTCTTGACATATTTGGAGACACTTAGGGGTTTTGCAGTCTTTGACTCAAATTTTATCCCAGATGCATTCTGCAGTGTTGCTTTGGGGATGCTGTGTCCTTCCCCCTCTTTGGTGCTTGGACCAATTGGTTCTGAATTAAAAGAAATTGACCATTATGATAACTGCTATGGCCCATATAGATCAGCAGATAAGTGCATCTAGTGCTGCTCTACATCCCACCCTCATACTTGCTTGGGGGCTGTTTGAGGGATACAGTTTTTTCAGGAGTGTCCTTGTAGACTCACCGAGAGATGTTCTTGGCTGTTTCTAAATTACTTAAGGCTGCTATTTTTCGTACTCTAGTGGCTTCTGAATCTGCTAGGCTTACTGGGAAGGTCTTGGCTCTCCCTGTTTCTTGGCTAAATCAGTGGTCGGCAGACCGGTCTTCCAAGAAGTCTATGGTTTCTCTCCCATTTGTGGGTATGCATTTTGCACCAACTTAGAGAACGTTATTAGCCCTGCTACAAGAATTTGTACTTTTAACTCCGGTTACTCCCAAGTGGTTGTTTTTTTCCACTGGAGATGCATTGCTACTTGTTACACCCATCAGTTTGGGTATGTGCCCAGGTTGGTGCCCAGGTTCTCTACCCCTCTGTGGCAACAAAAACCAGACCTGTTTATGCAGGCACCTAGCTCTTAAAGTGGTACACTTACCTTCCATAAAGTTATCACTATATCTGTTGTTTCTAAATTTGTAATTTCACATTGATATTAGAATTTAAAGATTTACCCGATGACGTCACTGGTGGCATCTCCGCAGTACAGCTCAGTACTGAAAGTCTGTCAATCTCCTCCCCTCCTCCTCCCGTGCTGTATTTTGTTCCCTCCTTCAGAGACTCACGAATAGCCATGTGACCTGGCGAGCATTGATTTGTGAGTTTCTGAAGGAGGAGGGACTGAGGCACAATGTGGGAGTGGAGGTGATCGTCAGTCTTTCAGTAACGAGCTGTAACATGGCAGTATCCCACCAGTGATGTCATCGGGTAAATCTTTCAATACGAATATCTCTGTGAAATTACAGATTTAAAAAAAAAAAAAAAAGGAAAAAGAAAATGGATTGAAGATTTGTTGGAGGCGGATACTTAGATAGTGAAGATGAGTACCACTTTAAGGCTACCTCTGCACAACTTGCAGGCCTATGGTTCACCTCGGATAACTGGAATTCATCTGTCTTTCACAGTACATTGCGCTCCTAGATTTCTAGTTCCTTCTTTCAGTATTGCTCCTTCATGTCCAGAGTTCCTTGCTGTTTGGAGAGGGTCTATTTTTAGTTGTGGTTTCTTTCCAGTGATCATTCAGGTCTTGGTACATGCTCTTCCACCGGAGAGATTTGTGGGATTCTATTCAGACGTTTTTCAGAGTTTCCAAAAAGAAATGGTTGATGCAGTTCTGAAGTTGAAGCATCTCAACCGCTTGCTCTTCTGTCTTTGTTCAAGAGGTATTCTTTGTGCTCCATCATGTATGTGTCCAGTTTTTAGCCTCTCTAGCCATAAAGGACACAAATTTGCATATTCCTATCAACATCAACTTTTTTCATTTTCACTTCCAGACCATTTTTTTTTCCCTTTGCAGTTTACCTCCCTTACTTCTGGGCTAGTGTCTGTTCATAAGTATTTTTTCACAGGTATTGACATCTTTGGCTGTTCATGTTAGTTCTCTTGGGATTTCTGTTATGCCCTGTCTGGGTGACATTTAGCTTGTTTAAAGGCCCCTTCAGTGGAGGCTTTGCGCCTTCAGATTCAGGCTTTTCATTTCTGGAACACAGTTGGGTCCTCTGGTCCTGTCCCAAGTTTTTTTTTTTGTTTTTTTTCTTGGCATGAGATTCGACGCTCTTCAGGGTGGGTCTTCCTGTCAGAGGATAAGAGGTGTTTTTGTTTTGACAGTTGTGTCTGGCGTTTTCATTTCTATGCAACAGAGCTCATGTACATGAAGTTAGTGTTTCTGGTGTCTGCCTTGAAGCTTGTCCCTTTTGCCCAATTCCATACGCCAGTACTGAAGCCAGAGGTTCTCTGGAATTGGTCCGGACGGTAGTGTTATCTTTTCTGTGCCATGTCTCTCTCTGACCAGGCAAAGTTGGCTATTAGTTTGCAGCTTTAGATGTCCCATCTGTCAATTTGTGACGGTAGTTGTTCATTCTGAATTTGATTGATAGACACAATGGATGCTGTTGTGCCACTTTGGCTCCGGTCTTTTGACATGAGTGGGGGTCTTCTTCCCATCAACTCGCACTGGATGATTTGTTGGTCTGCTGCATTGCAGTCCCTTCAGGGATTCAGTGAGGATTCAGTCCAGCAATGTGATGGCTGTGGTCTATATAAACCGCCAATGAGAGGGGATCAGGAATGCAGTCACGTTGTCAGGTCGGTTGATTCTTGTGTGGGTGGAAATTCACATGCCTCCCTCCAGCATTTTGTTCTAATTAAAGACTGTGTCAGATCGGATCTACTCTGCTGTCAATGGTGAGATCCTGGGAATCTGGAACTTGACCAGATAGTGTTCAACCCCATGGTCAGTCTGTTGGGGGGGGCGGTTCAGCTGTGCTTTTACCTTTTAGATTGAGTTGCAGGGTTTTCCTGGTTTATTCATGATCCTGGGACCCTTATTCTTTTTGTGGACCAGATGGTCGTTCTGTGAACATTTCCTATGGAATATATTTTCTAAATTCCCTCTGATTACCATGTTATTGAGGAAAGTCAGTACATAGTTGGGCCCATGATTCTGTAGCTGGGCCTTTCCTGCCCTCTTTTAGTCAGTGTACTTTGTGTTTCCCAGAGGTTGAGATGTTGGTTGTGAAGTCTTCGCTGTTAGAGCCAACATCATGAGGGGGAAGAGGTTTCTTTGATCCTGCCTTTTATTCTATGACTAGTGTAAAAGCCTGAGTACACGGGCCAAGGTCCATGTAGTGTTAACACTGAGTGCCAGAGGGGTATGCAACGCATTGCTTTGCAACGTGTTGTGTACCCCTCTGGCACTCAAATTGTTAATAGGCCGCTACCTCACTGCTCCATCCGATGCAGTCTCCTCACTCATGAGATTCAATCATGTGCAGTAGAGACTGGCCCGAACGCGGGCAGTCTGTATGTACTACACATGACTGCATCGTGACAAACATCCTAGCGAATTATTCTATAGGATGATGGCTTGTAAGCCAGTGTTTTCTAAGGCTTCCAACAGAGTATGTTCTTTGTTCTTCCAGTGGTGTGTGCAGGTCTTCCAGTGTTGGCTTTTCTTCATGGTGGCCTTCGGCAAGAGCTTAGTCTCTGTTAAGGTCCAGATTTCTCCCCTTGTCTTTTCAGAGCCGTCCTCCCTTGTTAATGGATGTGCATCATTTTGTGCAGGGGATGGCTTATGTCTTCCCAGCCTTTAAGGATCTCACTCCTTCAAGTAGCTGTACCTTGGTTTTGGGAGTGTTTCCAAAGGTTTCTTTTTGAGCCGGACTTTCCCCCTCTGCGAGGGCAGGGCACATCACAAAACAGGGTATTTTGAGAGTAGGCTCACTCTTTCTCCAACTCAACCGCAGCCTACTTCCACCAGATTCATGTGCTCTGCGAAGCCGAAAGTGCAGTGGCCATCCTCTTAGATTTGTTTTCAGGATTGTGTATTGTTGTATCTTTAGATATGAGGCTGTTTGATCCCTTATTAGGTCGGCTCCCTTCATTGGAGTTGTATTGTCCAGCTCACCTAGAGATTCTGCCCTTCTTAAGATGCATGCATGTATAGCCATGATTTTCTCTATGTGGATCCTGGTGTGCTGATGTGTATAGATGTAGGTTAACTCTTTCATTGCTGTTCTGCAGTTCATTTTTGGTTATTTGGTGTATTGTATGGCTTTTGTTGCTTTTACGGGGGTTAATTCCACCCCCCACACACACACACACACACAAACACCCACACACCACCACTTTAACATTCTTTTTCACCCCAAGATAAGCCCAGGGGGTTTGGGGACTTTTTAACTTTTAGCCCTGTTTTAATTCTTTAACCCCTTCATGACCCTTGACGGTCATAGTACGTCATGGGTCGATATGACTGAACGACCCATGACGTACTATGACCGTCATGAATTCCGGCTCCCCCTGGGTCTGCATGCTGTTCAGGGAGTCTGGAACCGGAAGAACAAAAAAAAAAAAAAAAAAAGCTCTGTGGTCCTTAACTCACCGCGCCGTTCGGTTGGTCGTTAAGCAGTTAAGAACCAAAGCTTGCCTATAACCATCTTTGCTCCATTGACTTGCATGGGAGAAACTTATTTAGGACATGTCTTCGCAACCGTTCTGGGCTAGAACAGTCAGAGAAGGCTCTTCTGGTCTTGTCATGCTCTAATCACAAGGTCCACTTTGTGAGTCTCCACTGAGAGCACCACAGCTGGAGTGCCACATGTTGCTAGGCAACAATCAAGGAAGACTAAATTTCCCATAATCCCATGCTTCCACCTGAAGGACCTTCCGACCAAAGCTGACCTCCGTAGAGGGTGGGACTTGACGCGGTAGTGTTTGGTGAATGTGTGCAAGGATGACCTTGCACAGCTGTTCATCTGAGGCCTGGTTCTTATAGGCCCAAGAGGCACCCACAGACCTCTTGGAGTGTGCTGTGATCTTGAACGGAACAGGCTTCTTCCTAATAACTTACGGTTATCATATAGTACCCTTGATCCAAGAGGCAGTGGAAACATCAGATGCTGTCTGACCCCACCCTAGGGCCCTCAGGGATGACAAAAAGTCAGCCTTGCAGAATGGCTGAGTGTGATGCACATAGTACTCAAGACAGCGAACAACATCCAGCAAATGGAGAACCCTCTCCTGCATGGACAAAGGGTAAGGATAAAAGGGAGGCACAACAAACTCCCAATGTGAAAATTTGAGACCTCCTTGGCAGGAACTCCTGTGAGTCTCAGGAGACAGCAGTGTTCTGTTTTAAGGTGACAATTTGCCAGGCATATTTCCCAAGGAAACGGATATGTCCCATTTAGGGTTACAGCTATTTTTTTTCCCCCCCTCACACTCTAGAATGTTGAACAGCTTTGATATATCCCCATGGTACCTGTATTCCACATTGAACAAAGGAGAAAAGGGTATTTTTGAGTACTTGCCAATAAATTATTTTCTCTTTTTCCATGTGGATAAAAAGTGTTTGCGTTCTGGGCAGGGCATCATTTGGGTTCTCTGCTTTTTTTGATTGGTGGGGGTGAAGTGGAGTAGGGAGGGAGTGTATGCCAGCTAGAGCCTTTTAAGGCAAGTTCCCTAGCCACCAGTAAGAAGATACTTTACACCATGGGTTTGGTGTTAAATATGGACTAAAAGAAAGGGTGTATTAACCCTTTAAGGAACAGAGTGGAGTGCAACCCATTGTTTTGAATTTCTTGTACACCCCTTTGGTCCCTAAGGGGTTAAGGGCTAGGTGTAAAAAAGGACGGTGAATCGAGTGCCAAATAATGTTGAATAATGTGACTGTGTACAAATTAAATAAAATATTTTAATACAATCTATAGCTAGACTAATCAGCTACATAAGGTGCAATTCAATTGGCTTGAAGGGATAGTAATACTTCGTTTTATCTTTATTTTATTTTGTAGGGATTAAAAAAAACATGAAGAACGATATAAGTCTTATATGGTTTAAGAGATATTCACAAACAAAGTATCCCCCCCTGTTCAGCCAGATCAGAAGGGAGGTGCCCAGGTAGACTGCAGAGAGGGACAATCTTCAATTAAGATAAGGGAAAAAGCTGAAAAACTTGTCAAGGGGGGCAGGGCTTTCATTGTTTTCATACAAATAAGATTGTCCCCTGCTGTTATCTGTCTGGTCTTACAACCAGATTCACATCTGAGAAGAGATGGCTTACACTAGGTAAAAGGGGCGGGAGGGGGAAACTTTGCTTGTGAATATCTCTTAAACCATAAAGGTTTGAGAGATAAGACTTATATCATTCTTCATGTTTTTTTATTGCCTACAAAATAAAATAACGTTAAAACGAAGTATTACTATCCCTTTAAAGCAGAACTAACATTTTATACTGACTTGTGGGATTTTAAGAACTTCTATATTGCCTGTTTGTTAGCTATTTTTTATTTAAAACTATAATTTGAAATATTTAGCTTTATTTGTCAGTTTATTTAAAACACAGGCTAACACTGGCAGCACTGCAGTCATGCACAGTACTGACTGTCCATGCTGCAGCTGATACGGAGCTGGGCGCTCTGAATTCAGATCGTAGTCCTCTCTGTGCACTGACTCCAGTCTGAATTCGGAGCGCCCCGCTCCTTATCAGCCGTGGAGCAGGCAGTCTGTATTGCGCATGACTGCATCACGTGCAGCTGTCGCTACTGTGCATGGAGGTGACTTACACTAGGTGAAAGGGGTGGGAGGGCGATACTTTATCATTCAATTACTCTTGAACTACAACTCTAACAGTATTGAAATAACACTCTCCATGGCCCAAATACTGTGAAGATTAATCAGAGCTTCTGTTTTTGTGAAACATTACTATCATTTAAAGGATATTGACAAGCAGTTTAAACAAGTCATGTGAAAAACACCGAGGGTGATGGATCAAGAAAATGTGGTGTAGTCCTAAGGCAAACACAGTGCACCATGGGGAACACACACATCCATGCAGACCTACATAGAAATGCACGCACACACGTCTTTTAGAAAATTCTTATTTACTCAGTTCTGAACAGGCACAATTTAAGAATTTTACTTGCAAAGTCTCGTGATTACATTACAGTAACAGAATAAAATCAATATTCATATCTTGATTTGACCTTGCAAGAACCAGAGGGATGCACAACATTTTCCAGAGCTATGCACTGCACAACTCTGCTCCTTAAAGGGTTAATAATTTTGTGTTTATATAGATCTACAATTGCATTGTTCGCTTAAGGGCTACCTGTGGTTTCCCATTTGCTGTTGGCGTCTCCTTGTCTTCAGGTGACCAGCTGTGGATTATGGCAGTGACAGTCCAACAGCAGATGCAGAACCACAGGCTGCTAACCTCTGGCATAGTCATTGGACAGATTTTTATTATTCAGTCCTTTTCATTTTGTTCCCATAAAGCTATGTTTACTTTGCGTTCTGTAGATAAAATCATCAGACACCGTGCCTGCACACTGAAGGACACTGCTCATGCAATCATTGCTGCTGAACTGGATTATGAGTTCAATAAACTGTGTGAAGAGATTAAGGAATCCAGGACCAAGCGAGGTAGGTAGCATTCCCGTCCCAAATTTGTGTGCAGTACTGGTGTGATGGTTATTTAATCTCTTCCATACATGATGATTTTTCAAAGTAACCTTTGGTGTGTTAGCAATTTTTATGTAGAAAATTCACTTTTGCATGTTAGATTCATTAAATTTTTGTTACTTAAATGTATAAATTATGCTGACTACAGCATTCCATGCAGGTACTCCATCTTGGCCTCACACTCATTGACTGTTAACCCTTTGAGTGCCGGGCTGGTATCCAACACTTTGCAAAAGCAATGCGGTAGGTACCCCTCTTGCACTCAAAGGGTTAACCCATTAATTGCTTAGGGAACAAAAATATTCCTATTGATAACCCCATTTTAAGAGGACTCGTTGCTAGAGAACGACCTGGGAATCCTTGTAAACTACAAACTTGGAAACAGTGACCAGTGTCAAATAGCAGTAGCAAAAGCAAACCAAGTTCTGTCTTGGGCCACACATTGGTGAGTTTTAATAGCGGGTGGGGCAGAACTTAAAGGGATAGTAATACTTCATTTTATCTTTATTTTATTTTGTAGGCATTAAAAAAACATGAAGAACGATATAAGTATTATCTCTCAAACCTTTATGGTTTATGAGATATTCACAAGCAAAGTTCCCCCTCCCGCCCCTTTTTCCTAGTGTAAGCCATCTCTTCTCAGATGTGAATCTGGTTGTAAGACCAGACAGATAACATCAGGGGACAGTCTTCTTTGTATGAAAACAATGAAAGCCCTTCCCCCCCTTGACAAGTTTTTCAGCTTTTTCCCTTATCTTAATTGAAGATTGTCCCTCTCTGCAGTCTACCTGGGCACCTCCCTTCTGATCTGGCTGAACAGGGGCGGGATACTTTGCTTGTGAATATCTCTTAAACCATAAAGGTTTGAGAGATAAGACTTGTATCGGTCTTCATGTTTTTTTAATGCCTACAAAATAAAATAAAGATAAAACGAAGTATTACTATCCCTTTAACAGGCTGTCTAATTAAGTGGGTGGGTAGAACAGGGTGGGGAAGGAGGAGAAGTGGGATGAACAGGCTGGGAAGAAGCAGAAGTGGGCAGGATTTCAGAGGAAACTCCCCACCACTGGAAAATCAGCCTCTCACTCCCTGGAGACGTCGTAATGCCCTACAAAAACCGGAGTCTCCAGGGCGCAAATCCGGAGAGTTCCCAAGTATGCAAATGAGTTATCAGTGAATGTGCTAACAACCTGGCTTATTTTTAATATTCCAAAACCTTGGACAAGAGTGATGGTTTCCTGCGCTCTGCAGACATGAAGACTTAACAAGCCATACTTGCAGCTGCTTCATTTGAGAGTGATCCAAGGACAGCAGCTTTTAACAACTTCGTCAAGGGAAAAAATAAGTTTCTACTGTTATTGGAATATCCTTTTCATATTAAAAGGTTATATTTTCATTTTAACTATTTGATCTGCATAGTTTAAATCTTGCACTTGAAGGGAAAAAAAACAGGGAAAAGCAACATATCAGTCTAACAAACCAGTAATACAAAAGTATGTTATATAAAACTTAGATTGCATAAGCCTATACCATAGGAACCCACTGCAGGTAGCTAGGCCGAAGGAGCGAAAAAAAAAACAGGGATGGGCAGATGAAAATGGAAGGGGTTAAGGTTTGAAATCTGGATGTTGAGTTGCATGTCCAAAGCAAGCCTATGGTCCCCAGATTGCCCTGCGCCAGTCTGTCCTATCTCTTGAAATGGTGCAAAGCCTCTCCATCTCGCATACGTGATTCAGTCAGTGTACAGTAGCCTCCCATTTCGGTCTAGTTTGCAGTCATTGTGCAGTCACTTAGATGCGCCGTCATGCAGATGTAGTTGGGAGCTGTAGTCCTTCACATGCCAAGTCATCCAGTGTCCTACTAAGGACACTACCACGTACTGAGGGTAAACTGAGGCCTATTTAAAACCTTCCTGATGAGCAGTTGTACTCCTTCAGAGTGAGGTAACCTATCTATATGTTCAAGAGACATTAAGGAACGTGTGCTCCTTTTGCCAGTCAGAAACATACACTACATGGCCAAAAGTATGTGGACACTTGCTTGTTGAATATCTCATTCCAAAATTATGGGCATTAATATGGAGTTGGTTCTCAGAAACCCCCATACCTGGTGCTATAACAGCCTCCACTCTTCTGAGAAAGAAGAGTACATTGTTTCAGGGATTTTCTTATTTTCATCCACAAGAGCGTTAGTGAGGTCGGGCATTTATGTTGGGAGATTAGACCTTACTTGTAGTCAGTGCTCCAATTCATCCCATAAGTGTTGGGTGGGATTGAGATCTCTGCAGGCCAGTCAAGTTCATCCATACTGATCTTGACCAACCATTTCTGAATGGACCTCACTTTTTGCACTGGGGCATTGTTTTGCTGAAACAGGAATGGACATTCCCCCTAAGCTGTTGCCACAAAGTTTGAAGCACAGAATTGTCTAGAATCTCATTGTATGCTGTAGTCTTAAGATGTCCGTTTACTGGAACTAAGGGGCCTAGCCTGAACAATAAAAGTCCCAGACCATTATTCCTCCTCCACCAAACTTTACTGTTGGCACTCTGCCTTCTGATTGCATTTGCCTGGAATCCACCAAACCTAGTCATCCATCACACTCCATAACATGTTTCCAATGCTCCATAGTCTAATGGTGGTGAGCGTCACATCACTCCAGCCTAAGCTTGGCATTGTTCATGGTGATCTTAGGCTTGTGTGCAGCTGCTTGGCTATAAAAACCAATTTCATGAAGATCCTAATGAACCATTGCTGTGTTAATTTTTTTTCCTGAAGCAGGTTGGAATTCTGTAGTGAGTGTTGCAACAGAGGACAGAATATTTTACGTGCTGCATGCTTCAGCACTCTGTGGTCTTGTTCGGTGAGCTTGTGTGGCCTACCACTTTGCAGCAGAGATGTTGCTCATAGACATTTCCACTTAACAGTAACAGCATGTACAGTTGAGAGGGGCGACTGTAGCGGGGCAGAAACATTATGAAATGTTAAAGGTGATATCGTCTGACAGTGCCATGTTTAGTCACTAAGATCTGCAGTACCAGCCATTCTACTGCCACTGTTTGTCTATGGAGAATGCATATATGTGTGCTTGAATATATGTACCTGTCAACACTGTGTGTGTTGCTGAAATGATAGAATCCACTAATAAGGGATGGCCAAATACTTGCGACCCTGTAGTGTAGGTTTGTTCATTTAACCCCTTAATGACAAAGGACTTATCAGGTAGGTCCTGCAAAAACTGTCACTTAGTGACAGAGGACATACCTTTCAAGTCCCAGGAGCAGTACCGGAAGTCCGGGTCCCCGTGCGGCTGCACGCCGTATGGGGACTCCAGAATAATATAGCAAAAAATTATTATTTTTTTGTATGACTTAGGGGTTAAATTGATTTCTCTTATGTCCCACGTGGAACACAGGAACCATTGGTCTGAATTTCCCTCCTCAGGAGTGCAGGGTGCTTGCAAAAAGCTTTCTGAGCCAGAGATTCCAATACTGCACCACTTAATTCCACAGAGACAAGCCCAGTTTGAAACCTGTCCTTCCAAAACCAGACAACAAGGGCAAAGCTTACTTAATTTCATTTATTTTTTTGCTGTATGCTATGGGACTGTATAATCCCCATATGCAGTGCACAGTCCTTTCAGGACCAGTTTTGTGGAGGATGGCTTATGTTCATAGCCTGTTTTCTTCTTCTGTGATGCTTCGCTATTTAAAATAGGAGTCTAAAAGTCAGAGAGGACTCTACGGAGTGCACAGGTCCTGATCGTATGTCCGTGTTTCTTTACGTACAATAGGGTAAAGCAAACCCAAAAAGCAAAAGCTCATAAATGAGGCACTCAACCCCAGAAAATGTAATACATAATGTAAATCTCCTTACTGGCAAACAAAAAATACTCTATAATGTAAAAAAAAAAAAAAAAAAAAAAAAAAAAAAAAAAAAAACCTAAGGGGAGACCAGTGTGGCCCAGAATAAAGTAAAGAAACCAGACTAAGTAGGAAATAACACTATATATAGGTTACCATCTAGTACTGCATTGATAACATGTAGCAATCAATAATCCCACTGATAAGTATAATGAATAATACAAATGCATGCAAAAGAATCAATAGTGGTATATAATAAATTGTTGATGCAAACAAAAATGGCCAATAATTGATCAATATGCAAATAAACACTAAATTAATGTGATTAAAGGTTGGTAAGAAATATTTATCAGAGAAGCATGTAGTAGAAAGAGAGGACTAAGAAGCAGGAAATGGCACAGCCGGTCCCCCCCCCCCCCCCCCCAAAAAAAAAAAAAAAAAAAAAAAAACATCCAATCCAAAGTGTATTGCCAGCAAGTAGCTTAGTCAGGGGAACCCACTGCTTACAGATTTCTTTCTACTACATGCATCTCTGAGAAGCATTTCACACTGACCTTTGATTAGTTGTTTAGTATTTATTTGCACATTGGTCACTTAACATATGCATTTGTATTATTCAATATTAGTGTAAAAAGCCCGTGTACACGGGCCAAGGTTCAGGTGATGTTAACCCTCTGAGTGCCAGAGGGGTATGCAACGCATTGCTTTGCAATGCGTTGCGTACTCCTCTGGCACTCAGTGGGTTAAGAGGCTGGCTCTGCATCCTGCCACCGACGCAGTCATGCACTGTAGAGACTGCCTGAAAGAACAGAATGCTCCCAGCATTCCGTGCTCCCAGCATTCTGTGAGTTTGGCCAGTCTCATATATATATATATATATATATATATATATATATATATATATATATATATATATATATATATATATATATATATATATATATAATATAATAATGGATTGCCAGTGCAGTACTAGATGGTAACTTGGTTATTTCCTACTTAGGCTGGTTTCTTTATTTTGGGCTACACTTGCGTCTCTCCTTACGTTTTCAAATGTTTTTATATAGAGTATTTTTGTTTTTCTTTTTTACTAATAAAGAGACTTAGATTTTGTATTACATTTTCCAGGGTGCATCATTTGTGAGCTTTTCTTTACCCTATTGTATGTATCCTTATCACTGAGTCTGAGTGCACCACAATATTTAGTGGTTATTACCCTTGCTATATAAACCTGTGCTAACCATATGGTTTATATATTCTTAGCTTGTTTATCTTCTAGCCACATTTTGATGTAGTTTGATACAGTGCAGTGCACGTCTGTTCACATTAGGGCACAGTCCTTTGTTGGCAGTGGTGCATGTATGCTTAGTCCATGCTTAAAGGGATAGTAATACTTCGTTTTAACTTTATTTTATTTTGTAGGCATTAAAAAAACATGAAGAATGATATAAGTCTTATCTCTCAAATCTTTATGGTTTAAGAGATATTCACAAGCAAAGTATCCCTCCTCTGTTCAGACAGAGCAGAAGGGAGGTGCCCAGGTAGACTGCAGAGAGGGACAATCTTCAATTAAGATAAGGGAAAAAGCTGAAAAACTTGTCAAGGGAGGCAGGGCTTTCATTGTTTTAATACAAAGAAGAGTGTCCCCTTCTGTTATCTGTCAGGTCTATGGACTGCATTCCACATCTGAGAAGAGGTGGCTTACACTAGGAAAAAGGGACGGGGAGGGGAAACTTTGCTTGTGAATATCTCATAAACCATAAAGGTTTGAGAGATAAGACTTCTATCATTCTTCATGTTTTTTTAATGCCTACAAAATAAAATAAAGTTAAAACGAAGTATTACTATCCCTTTAAAGCAGCTTTTGGTCACTATCTTTTACTTAAGTTTTAACTCGTTAGTGTTGCTGTGCCTTTAAGAATGGGCACGCACAGCAGCCATAATGCTAGGAACATAGAAAGCTATGCTGGGACTTCTTGTACAGTTGATTGTTTAGGAGTCCTTAAATGATAAAAGGGGATTGATAATCTTTACTCCCTACTAGAGCTCCATGGGGCACACAGATAAAGAGGGATGCTGTTTGAGCCACTGCACCATTTTGATTACTGTGATCTACGATTACCAGCAGCCCATTCTTCCCTGACTTTTTGGCAGGTGAAGTTGTAGTCCCTGATGGACCCCTCTTCCTTGTTTGTTTCTGCTGATCTCTAAACCCTGTTTTCTCAATCCTGCTGGCCACATTAACCCCTTGCAGTCAGATAAGTACTTTTAAAGCTTTTTGAGTACCTTTATTCTGATTTTCTCTTGCTTACAAAATAGAACGCAGGTTCCATGGGATTGAGTCCCTCCTAGTGGAGGGCAAGGCGACAAAAGACATGGTCTTTGGTGTGGAGACTCCTCTTCCTCCAGTTCATCCCCCATCTCACTAATTCCCTGAATTCATGTGTCCTACAAAGCAGTTTTATTACTTTTTGTTTAGAAATGGGGCTGTATAGTCCCCCATGAGACTGGCTATCCTCCCTGGGCTTCCCTGGAGTTGGATTGCAAAGTTGACAGCTGTGTTGTGGACCTTTGGTGCCCTGTGGAGGTTGACTTTATGACAAGTCTTTTCCTCATGGCTGAGTCTCTGAGATTCTGCTCTTACCTTATGATGGGAGCCTAAAGACAGACTATTGGTGAGTAACCCTTTGAGTGCGTTGGTCCACTATTTGTCCCATTCTGAGCTGGCTTACAAACTTAGTCTATGTATGTATGTATGTGTATGTGTATGTATATATATATGTATATATATATATATATATATATATATATATATATATATATATATATAATATATATATATATATAATATATATATATATATAATATGCACTCATTTTCGACTCTTCTCTTCATTGGTGTGTGAAAATACCGATGGCTGCAGTTCTTGCTAGTAGATAAAACTTTCCTTGCTGTCTCTGCATGTTTAGTGTTTTTTGATAGGGTGCTTTGGGGGCTTATTTATGGTGTTCCTTTTATATTCCTCTGTGGATATCTGTATAAGAGAGACATCAGTGATACCATCCTATGTTTGGGTCAGAAGAAGTTTAGTTAGCTGGATGACAGATTGTTATTATGTGAGTGTATCAAGTCTGTTCACATGCAGAATTGATGAGTTACTGAAAGGCTTCCTCTTTTTGTCTCTAGTGTTGAATTTTGTGGAAAGACGGATCATTTATCTAAGAGGACATTCTGAAAATATCGATGGAGCTGGTTAAGATTCTCCATTGAATGAAAATGCATTGACATTGCTGTGCCGTAATGGTTGAATCACCTGGATTTGTATTGTGATTTATATAGGTCTGTGGGTGGCAGCCTTTATCTGTGGCTGAATCGTTAGATTGGATTTTCCTGCATTGTATTTATTGTGCATTATTGTATTATTATTATTGTACTGGGTTTTGTGTGTATATATAATATATAATCTTTTTTTTGGGGGGGGGAATTATATCTAAGAGTGCATCCACAGTCTGGTGCCTAACAGCTGGATTCTCAGTCTCAAAAAGAATTCTATCCAAGCTTTTGGTGTTCCTGGGCTTGAGATTCGACACCTTTCAGGGAAGGTCTTTCTCATGTAGGAGATTATTTGGATTCTGTTCTAGGATGTCTGAAGCACTGGAGTGGCAGTTGACCACTATCTGAGACTACATGGGAGTCCTAGGTCGGTTGGTTTCTTAACTGGAAGAAGTCCCCTACTCTCAGGGAACTTCAGTCTTTCCTATTTGTGGTACACTTTTCAGCATAGGACTGACACCTCCCCCCCCCCCCCCCCCTAATCTACTATGAGATACAAAATTGAAGCTCTGATGAGAGCCATCCTACTCCTCCGTAGCTATTGTATTAGTAATGGTAGTGATACCTCGGTACCCCGGTGGGGTTTAATAAATATAACTTTTGGGAGGTGAGGAATATTATTTTTGTAAGGTGTGATACGGCACGTTTAATTCATAGCCTCAGTTTTATGTTCCTTAATATGGAGTGCTGAGAATGTGTGGAAGCGGTTTAAAATCTTAAGTGGACCAGGCAAGGAGCTGAGAGATTGAGTTTGGTTAATAAGCAGGTCATATGTATAGGCATTTGTATGTTGACATGCTTCCTGATCAGTATAGCCTATGGTTCTATACCCAGGGCAAAGTATGGTTTTGAGGGAAGACATCACTGCTGATAGTCCTTAAGGACTGGTACCATCATCAGAGTGTACTCTCTTCAGTCTGACTGTAGTAGTTGGTCAGCATCTTGGGATTCCTAGGTAGCAACATTGTGTATATCCTTTCTAAGCATCCTGATATTTGGTCTTCTAATAGATGACTCTGCTAATCTTATCCCTAATGTTGTTGAGTCTGCCTCAGTGGTATTAAGCCCACCTCGTCATTGTGAATCAAGTTGGAGAGCAGCAACAACAAATGGTTAGTGCTTGGATTAAAGGGATAGTAGTACATCAAAATTACTAATCTCTATTTTGTAGCCTTTAAATAAAGAAGAAAAATGCCCCCAGTGTCATCTCTCAAACCCTTATGGTTTGAGACACACCCGCTTACAAAGTTCTCCCCTGCCTGACGTAAGCGTTCTAACTGGCAACAGGGAAATCCGGTCCCGGGACCGTCGGAGGCTCTGCAGCAGAGCAGAGACTGTGTTAATGAAAAAGAAATCCTTCACTTAAAAGGTCTTCTATGTGTGCTTGCAAACCAAGCACACACAGAAGACCTTTCAAGTGAAGGATTTCATTTTCATTAACACAGTCTCTGCTCTGCTGCAGAGCCTCCGACGGTCCCGGGACCGGATTTCCCTGTTGCTAGCTAGAACGCTTATGTTAGGCAGGGCAGAACTTTGTAAGCGGTTATCTAGTTAAGAGATGACACTGGGGGTATTTTTCTTTATTTAAGGGCTACAAAATAGGTATTAGTAATTTTGAAGTATTACTACCCCTTTAAGGTCTTATCTCTTGATCATTCTCGCTGATGACACTAACTCTAGCGTTGTTCTTGTTACTTAGACCTTTTATGTATTACTGTCATAGGCATTGTATTCAGCTCCCAAGGGGAATTGTCTCTTGCAAAAGTTATAGCCTGAGAGATCAGGTGTGGTTGCAGCAGGCTTCAGAACTTCATCTAAGACAGCAGTGTGAGACTGTTGGGTCCTGATTCTTTTCCCAGCTACTTCTGACTTGTATAGACTTATCAGATCTTCTGTAATTTCTTTATTAAATTGAAGACTCACTTTACCATTGATGCTGGGTGTAAGGAGAGCAGATGAGAGTTGGTACTGTTAGCCATAGAAATGCAGGAGGCAAATATACTAAATTTGAAACATTTATTGGCTAACTAAGCAGATTTAGGATGCAAGCTTTCAAGACCTCTTAGGTCTCTTCCTCAGGCAGTTTTGCTGTTCGTGTGGCAAATCTTTACCCCTGACGAAGTTGCCACACGAGCAGCGAAAAGCGTAGGTTTTTTTTTTTTTTATCTGGGGCATATTTCCTTCACGAGGCTAACTATACACTCATTGCAGTGATTCTGAGATAGTAAATTGTATTTAGAAAAGATTTCTACACCCATTCTCAAAGGGTGTTCTATCTCTTTAATTTTCTCCTTTGAGACATAGGGACAGTTACTGGTGAAGTCATATATGGATCCGGGAGGTAATAGTAGTGCCAGTATTTTCTTGATACAGGCTCCAGGGACTCTTTACTTCTCCTACCTGTTCTATCCAAGCAAAGGAACGGCTAGTTACACTGCATTGAATATTACAATACTAATTTTAACCTCGGGGGAATACCCTATTTACTAGGATTTACACACCCTAACTAGTCTGAGTTTGGCTGATGTCATTTTAAACGTCAACCATTAGGTTTATTTTAATGATTAGTGATTAAAGGTTAAGTTTTAATCTCTTCACACACCAGCACTCCCCTCTGGCACCAAACGGGTTAATTTGCTAGTGGTGACACGGATGATACAATATTCATTGCTGTGTAACCCTAGGCACATTTCTTTGTATCAGGAAGGAATTAAACTAAATTTACTACCCCTTGAACCCCCTGAGACCCAGAGTGTTGTGGATTGCATTGTATAGTAAGGCATTTTGAACCTCTGGCCTCATGGGGTGTTAAACATGGATTGCCTGAGGTGTACAGTGTACAAAGCACTGCTTTGTTATGCCTGTCTGCCACTTAAAGCATTGACCATAATAACCTGCTGCAGGTTAGACAAAAACACTGCTAGGAGTACTTCAAAATAAAGCCAAAATGTGTCTTGACATCAAGGATTCATTAAAATTGGTGCCCTTATCTTGTACGTGCAGGTTTGTCTGTGAATTCAGAGCAAATAATTATTCCGAGTTCTGTGGCACGCAAGGCGGATACTAGAACGGAGGAGGCCTTTCAGAACAAAAATGGACCTGCTTTAGATGTTGGAAACCACTCTGGAACAAAGTGTCCATGTGAGTACTGTCCAGTAATGATGCACATGCTCTTGGATTTGTATCTTTTTTTTTTTTTTTTTACCGCGAAGTGGCTTTCTATAAAGGTTTGTGCAGGGTGATTGCTGAGCAGCTGACATGTATGTTACTTTCATTTACAACTTTAATCTTGCTCTAAAGCATTGGTGGACAGCAGGCGACCTTACCCCCTAATGCTAGAAAGGTCTCCAAGTGAAGGCATTGAGTGTAGATCACCTATCATGATTATATAGGTGATAAATAACAGGAAAGGGAATCTGGAGAGATCCCTATGGCCCACCCAACAAGGACTGGGGAAAAATTGGGGGTGCCAGAGGGGTGTCAAACATTGTTTTGCAATGCATTGGACACCTCTCTGTCACTAGCATATAAGTATACATTCTTGCCCAGCCTTTCCCATTGTTCAATGGTAAGCACATAAGCATACATTCACTGTCTGGCATCCTGGCCTTGTCCTAATGGTAGCCACTGAACCCTGCACTGTGACACCCCAGCCTTGCCGCTGTGCCCACTAGTAGCCATAGAACTACACATACATACTTTTTCTCTGTCGTCCAGTACAGGTTACTAGTAACTTTGGGTAGGCAATCCGCCACTTTAATTGTAGGCTGGAGCAATTCTAGAATTGTATGCAGGGGGTGGAGCCTACCATCCCTCCTTGGCTGCAGCTAGCCATCCAGCTCCAGAAAGATTTGTTCCTTGGTGAAGACACAGGCAAGAGAACAGTTCTGCTATAGTTTTAGAAATTTTGTTATTTTTCTGTTAGAAATGGAATACCACCATTAGGCAAATTACCATAACTGACAATGCTCTTAGACGTGGTTATCTCAGTAACCAGGTGCTTTTTGTGGACCTTAAGCCCTTGAGGGGGGGGGAATTTTGGCTACAAGTTCTTTCCTCAGGAGTTGCCCACTGAGGCTGCTTCTTAATACATGATAATCTGAAGGCAGAAGATCTGCAGGAAAGGTGAGCAACCCTTTGAGTGCTGCAAGTCCACATGTCCCACAGTGCCCCTCCACCTAGGGGTTTACCTTTGGAGTTCCTATTGCACACTCCTGCACTCATTGGGTCTATCTGTATGTCTGTTGGGTGTTTGGAGCAGGTTTATGTGGTACTTAACCCTTTAGCTGCTGGTTTAGAATTCATTTGGGGGGGGTTCTGACACTTTTCCTACTGGTTCAGTGTTTTTGGGTATTCTAACATGTTCTAGTGATGTTTAATGCATTTTTATTTTACTGTTTCAATTTTGTAAAATTTTGAGTTAAAGGCGGGCTTTACCGCGTAAGCGCCACTCACTCCTATGGGACAGTACAGTTTGGGACATATATCTGCAAATGCTTAACCTAGCGACTTCAGAGATGGCTCATTTTTCTTGTCTGCCCTTGCTCTATCATCCAGTTCATGTTTCCAGTGTGTTGGGGGGCTCAGGGGGCTTCAGGCACGGTCAGGGTACTTTTTCTGGGAAAACTACATTTCACTGTCGTCCAATACAGGTCACTGGTACTTCTGGGGAGGCGATTCGCCCCTTTAATAGGCAGGAACAATTATGCAAATGATTGCAGGGGGCGGAGCCTCCCCTCCTACTTAAGCCACCTTCAGGCCAGAGCCGCTAGATTGATTTGTTCCTGGGTGCTGTGCACACCAGGTAGAGAACATCTATGCATTCAACTTAGTATTTTATTATTTTTTATTCAAATATGGAATACCACCATTAGGAGGGTGACCATGGCTGTGAATTGCCCTCTTTAAAGTGGCTGGTTCAGCTTCCAGGGATTTTCTGTGGAAGAGGGAACAGCTTGAGTTAAGCAGCTTCCCTACTGGGGAATTTACCTCTGGTTTATTCCTTCTTCATCATGGTCACCTGAAGACAGAAGTCCTGCAGGGAAGGTGAGTCACCCATTGAGTGCTGAAGGTCCACTTGTCCCCACAGTGTCCCTTTGCTGGGCTTGTATTTGGGAGTTTGCTTTGCACTCCAGCACTCATAGGGTGTTTTTATTGCATTCAATGTTTTAATGCAGTTTCTGTGGTATTCTCTGGGTTTGGAGCCTTAAATAGTGTTTATTTATGTGTTTAATGTATGTTTGGGCACTTTTTAATGTTTTGTTAAACTTTATTAAAATTGGTGTTCCGCGCCTTTAAGCGCGGCTTTCCCGCTCAAACGCTATGGCTCCTTTACTCTCTATGAGATTTCACAGTGTGGGACGTATCTCTGGAACCGCTTGTCACAGCAACTCCAGGGAGTTTTTTTACTGCTAGGCTCTTGCTCTTTCATCCGGTATGTGTTTTATTAGTGTGGGGTGTTCAGGGGGGCTTCGGGCACTGTTTGGGGTACTTGTATGGGGAAAACTACATTTCCCATGAGCGCCTGGTTCGCGCTCGTTTCTGATTGGCTATCCTGACGGACGCCATTTTGTGGAGCTCTTCCTCAGCGAGTACACTACGCAGGGACCGAGCCTTCTCTCCCCTCAACAGATTAACCCTTCGCTGGCCAGATAAGTCCGAATTTAGGCATTTCTGGGGTGAAACTTTAATCTTCCACACTTTTTCTGGGTGATAGAGTTTAAAGTGGGGTATATTGACGCTGTGAGCATGTCTACTTCACTGGAGCTAGGGGCTAGACCCAAGTCTAAGGAGGATGGGGGGTCTGCTCCCCCCATGGCGTTTTGCTCCTCTTGTCACATTGGGCTATCTAGCGATAATGTGGGGGATCTATGCCCTAACTGCACTGGTCAAGATAGCAACCCTGGGCTTCCCAGCCATGCTATTGAGCCATCTTGGGTGAGGGAGTTTAAAGCTGCCACTAGGGATCTCAGATCCACTCTTCAACTCTTTCCCTCTCAAGTACAGGGGGCTCTCCAGGTCTGGCAGACCCCCTCTACAATCAGGACCTCCCTGCCTAAGCCACGGGGAGCTCCTGATGTGTCTGATTCTTCTGAGGAAGAACTCTTGCAGGATTCTGATGCTGAGGAACGCACTGTTATTGAGTCTAACAGGTCCATTGGGGACCCTTATGAATGTGACCCTGAAGTCTCGGCTGAGGGTCTGATTAGAGCTGTACTGAATATGCTCAACCTTCCGCTGACTCAGGAATCCACTTATGATCCTACTGACGTTTTTCAAAAGAAACCATCTAAGCCTGTTGTTTGTTTTCCAACTAACCCTACCCTTGCCCGTCTAGTCTCTGAGGCGTGGAGGAATCCTGATAGATCCTCCTCTGTCTCCAAAAAGTTTGCTAAACTGTACCCTTTTCCTGAGACTGAGCTGGCAAAATGGGTTCATCCCCCCAAGGTGGATGCTCCTGTTTCCAGACTATCCAAGTCTACCTCCTTGGCTGTCTCTGATGCCTCTGCCCTGCAGGATTGGACAGATAAAAAGCTAGAACTTTCTCTTAAGTCCATTTTTGCCTCCATTGGCACTGCCATGCGTCCAACCTTTGCAGTGGCGTGGGTTAATAGAGCTATTGCGGCCTGGACTGAACGACTGACTGAAGTAGTTCGCCAGGATGCACCAGTGTCTGAACAGTTGCAGCTTCTTGCTAATATTACTGAAGCTCAGAATTATGTTGCTGACGCTGCCTTTGATGCTGTGCGCATGATGGCGAGGGCCTCCACTTCTTCTGTGGTGGCTAGACGCGCCCTTTGGCTGAAAATTTGGTCTGCTGATACAGCCTCTAAGAAAGCCTTGCTTTCCTTGCCCTTTCAGGGGAATTTGCTTTTTGGGTCTGAACTCAAAGAAATGATCAGTGAGGCTACTGGCGGTAAAAGTACTCTTCTACCCTCAGTCTTTAAGAAAAAGTTTCCAGCCAAACGCAATCGGTCCTTTCGTTCCTTTCAGACTGAGACACGCTCCTCGGCCCAAACGGGTCCTCCCACTACGCGCTCCTCCTCCAAGCCCAAACAGTCCTGGAAGCCCAAAGTTGCCCCCAAGGCCAAGACCTCCAAGACTGCTTCGGTATGACTCACCGAACCCGGGTCCGCATCCGGCTGTAGGTGGACGTCTCCGCATCTTTCGCCGGACTTGGGAGGAGTCAGTGGCGGACCCATGGGTTATTCAGGTGGTGTCAGAGGGATACAGGATCCCTTTCTCCTCCCTTCCTCCTTTTCGGTTCCATTTTACTCGTCCTTCTCAGGAACCTACAAAAAGACGTCTGTTCGACGACGCTATTCAGGATCTCTTGGACAAAGAGGTCCTGGAAGTGGTTCCTCTGGAGGACACAGGTTCAGGATTTTATTCCAACCTGTTTGTGGTGGCCAAAAAGGACGGAGGGGCTCGTCCTATTTTGGATCTCAAAGATCTCAATGCCTATGTGGTGACTTCCCACTTCCGCCAGGAGTCCCTGCACTCTGTGATTGCCGCTATGTCTCCAGGGGAATTTCTGGCCTCCCTGGACCTGCAGGATGCATATCTTCACATCCCTATCCATCCAGAGAGCAGGCGGTATCTCCGGATTGCCTGCCACAGGGGACACTTTCAGTTTTCAGCTCTTCCCTTTGGGCTGACTTCGGCTCCTCAGGTCTTCCAGAGGGTGCTGGGTTCCTTGATAGCTGTGCTTCATCAGGACGGGGTCAGGGTGACCCCCTACATGGACGATCTCCTCCTAAAAGCTTCCTCGGCGGAGCTTCTCCACCAGCAGCTGCAGCGGTGTATACACACTCTGAACCGTCATGGCTGGATCCTGAATCTGGACAAGTCGGACTTGGTCCCATCTCAGAGGCTTCTGTTCCTGGGTCTCCTGTTCGACACTCGCCAATGCATGGTGTTTCTACCGGAGGATGTGGCTCATCAGATAGCCATCCGAGTGGCGGGGATTCTGGAACTGGACTTGGTTCCAGTACCGAAGTTGTCTTCTCTGGTGGGGAAGTTCATTTCCACGATCGAAGCGGTACCATTTGCCATGGCCCACTCTAGGGAACTTCAGAGGTTTGTGATCCAGACATGCAAGAATCATCCAGATCATCAGCATCTGTCAGTATCTCTACCTCCTCATGTGGAATCGAGTCTGCACTGGTGGTTGGATCTCTCCCATCTCCTGAAAGGGAGATCCTTTCAAGTTCCTCGTTGGACCACGATCACAACGGATGCCAGCCTTCGGGGCTGGGGTGCTGTGTTGGGTTGTTTCAGTGCTCAGGGGAAATGGGGTCTGGAGGAATCTCTTCTCTCCATCAGTGTTCTGGAACTGCGTGCCGTCCGGCTTGCGCTGAAACACTGGGAATCTCAACTAACCGGTCGTCCGATCAGAGTGGAGTCCGACAACGCCACTGCAGTGGCTTACATCAACAGGCAAGGCGGCACAAGAAGCGGCACCTCCTGGTTGGAGGTCAAGGATATTTTGTCTTGGGCAGAAGATCACGTGCCTGTCATCTCTGCAGTTCACATTCCAGGCGTAGACAACATCATGGCGGACTTTCTGAGTCGTCATACCGTCGACAGCGGAGAATGGGCTCTTCATCCAGAGGTGTTTCACTTGCTCACCCAGAGGTGGGGAATGCCGGTGGTGGACCTGATGGCCTCCAGACACAACAGGAAGATTCCGGTGTTTTGCTCCCGGTGGAGGGACTCCCTTGCTCTAGCAGTGGATGCCTTGTCGATCCCTTGGGATTTTTCCCTGGCTTACATCTTTCCTCCTCTTCCTCTATTGATCAGAGTCATCCAGAAGTTGAAGCAGGAGCGTTGTCCTGTCATCCTGATAGCTCCAAACTGGCCTCGCCAGTCCTGGTATCCGGAGTTGATGGCCATGTCAGTGGCGGATCCGTTCCCACTTCCTGCCCGTCCGGACCTACTCCTTCAGGGTTATCTGTGGAAGGAGGATGTTCACTCTCTCCATTTGATGGCATGGCGGTTGAATCCTCGATTCTAGCAAAGAAAGGATTTTCTCCTTCTGTGGTGTCGACTATGCTCAGTGCTCGCAAGCCTGTGTCCTCCAGGATCTATCATCGCATATGGTCAACCTTCGTTACATGGTGCTCTGATAGGAAGTTGTCCCTTGATTTTCATCTTCCCACTGTCCTGGCCTTCTTGCAGGACGGTGTTGATAAGGGGCTCAGTCTGAGTTCCCTCAAAGTTCAGACTTCTGCCTTGTCTGTGTTTTTCCAGGAAAGGATTGCTGTCCTTCCTGATGTGAAAGTTTTCTTCCGAGGTGTGACTCATGTTCGACCTGCCTTCAAGAGTCCTGCTCCCCAGTGGGACCTCAATTTGGTGCTGGGAGTTCTCCAGCGACCCCCGTTTGAATCCTTGGCTTCCATTCCATTACGTCTTTTGACTTGGAAGATGTCCTTCCTTTTGGCTATTGTTTCAGTTCGCCGGGTAGCAGAGTTACAAGCTCTGTCTTGTAAACCTCCTTACCTGGTGTTCCACAAGGATAAGGCTGTGCTTCGCACTACCAAGGAATTCTTACCCAAGGTTGTGTCCGAGTTTCACATCAATCAGAAGATTGTGGTTCCCTCTTTCTGCCCTAATCCTTCATCTGACAAGGAAAGAGATCTCCATTTGTTGGATGTGGTGCGTTGCCTCAAGTTTTATGTTCATCGCACCTAGTCTATCAGGAAGTCTGACGCTCTATTCGTCATTCCTGAGGGACCTAGGGCAGGGAGACCGGCTTCCAAGGTTACTATTGCCTCTTGGATTAAGGCTACCATCCGTGAAGCCTATAAGTTGCGTAATAAGCATGTTCCCTTCCGGGTGACTGCCCATTCCACTAGATCTATTGGGGCCTCTTGGGCCTACAAGAATCGGGCACTATCGAGTTGATGTACTGGCTTCGGCTGATGCCAGTTTTGGAAGGAAGATCCTGGAGGCAGTTTTGCCTGTTTAGGTCTTCCGCTCTGTGATCCTTAGTGCTTCCTTGCTGTTGAGCCCGGTTGGCTCTAGTTCAGTGTGCTGTGTTAGTTCGGGGATTGTTTTTTTCCCCTGGTTGGTGTCCGTTGACACTTACAGTTTGGGCTATGTAATTAACTGATTCATAGCAGTTTTAGTGACTTGGGCCTTGCGCCTGGTCCTTGCCTTACTTCCCGCCTCTGGGTCAGCTCAATGTTTGTACATCCCAGAAGTACCAGTGACCTGTATTGGACGACAGTGAAAATAGGATTTTAGTCTTACCTGTTAAATCCTTTTCACTTAGTCCATACAGGTCACTGGTCTCCCACCCTGTCAAGGGACCAGTCTTGGCTCTCCTGTGGCATTCAGTGGGAGACCTTTGGGGCATGCTCACAGGAGTCTTTATTCTTGCTTACCTGGGGTCAGTTTTAGTGTCTCAAATCAATCTAGTGGCTCTGGCCAGAAGGTGGCTTAAGTAGGAGGGGAGGCTCCGCCCCCTGCAATCATTTGCATAATTGTTCCTGCCTATTAAAGGGGCGAATCGCCTTCCCAGAAGTACCAGTGACCTGTATGGACTAAGTGAAAAGGATTTAACAGGTAAGACCAAAATCCTATTTTCCCATGAGCGCTTGCTTTGCTCGCTCATTTCTGATGGGCTCCCGCCGCGGCAGCCATTTTGTGCTATTTCCAGAACAAGTATCCTATTCATGGCTTGGATTTGTCTGCTCTCCTCCGCTGATTAACCCTTTGCCTGCCAGATAAGTCTAGTTTAGCAATTTCTCGGGGTGAAACTTTAATCCTACACACAGTACTTGGGTGATTTCTTTTATTATAAGGTTATTTGACACTGTGTTTATATCTGTCATTGGAGCTTGGGGCCAGACCTAAGACTAAGGATGCTGGGGTCTCTGTATCCCCTATTGTGCATTGCTCTTCCTCTCATTCAGGGTTACCTAGAGAGAATTCTCAGGTCATTTATGCCCAGCATGTTCTGATGTCCCTGAGAGTCTTCCAGGGACCTCCAGCCATGCATTAGAGCCAGTTTGGGTGCAAGAGTTCAAGTCTGCTACTAGGGACCTTAGGGCTACATTGCAACTCTTTCCATCCCAATTACAGGGGGTTTTCCATTCCTGGCAGACCCCCTCCTCCGTCAAGTCTTCCCTGCCAAAACCACAAGGAGTACCTGACGTATCAGATTCCTCTGAGGAGGAACTGGTGGTGGATTCAGATATTGAGGAATGTTCTGCAGTGGTCTCCCTTCAGTCCTTTGGGGATCCCTCGGCTGAGGGTCTGATCAGGGACATTTTAAACACCCTGAACATTCCCTTGGTTCAAGAGGTTTCTTCGGACCCCTCTGATGTGTTTCAGGAGCCTAAGAGGCCCCATACTTGTTTTCCACCTAACCCCACTCTTGACCATTTAGAGTCTGATGAGTGGAAGTCTCTGGAGAGAAAACCTTCCATCTCCCAGAGGTTTGCCAAGCTTTATCCCTTTTCTGATGCGGCGCTAGCTCAGTGGTTTCATCCCCCCCCCCCCCCCCAAGGTGGATGCCCCTGTTTCTAGGTCCACTTCTTTGGCAGTTGCTGTTTCTTCCGCTCTTAAAGACTGGACTGACAAGAAACTTGAGGCCTCCATCAAGTCCATTTTTGCCACAACTAGTACTTCCCTAAACCCAGCGTTTGCGGAGGCCTAGGTGAATAGGGCCATTGCGGTTTGGACTGAACAGCTCACACTTGCTACTTTGTTTGATGCCATCTGTTTGGTGCCAAGGGTTGCTACCATGTCTGTGGTTGCCAGAAAAGCTCTTTGGCTTAAGATCTTGTCTGCTGACACTGCTTCTAAGAAAGCATTGCTCTCCTTGCCCGTTCAGGGCACTTCTCTGTTTGGGCATGATCTTAAGGATCTGATTAGTGAGGCCACAGGGGGGGGGCAAGAGTACCCTCCTGCCTATGGTTTCTAGGAAGAAGTCTCCTATCAAGTGTAATGGGCTTTTTCGTTCCTTCCAGACTGAGACACGCCAAGCAAACCAGGTGGTTCCCTCAGTCCTGCGTTCCTCTTCCATGCGCAAACAGTGGAAGCCTAAGTCCTCCACCAAGCCCTAGGCTTCCAAACCACCTTTGGCATGACTCGACGAACCCAGGTCCCCACTCTGCTGTGGGTGGGTGGCCGTGGGAGGACTCCGTAGTGGACTCATGGGTTTTTCAGGTGGTGGCAGAAGGGTACAAGATCCCTTTCCACCTCTCTTCCTCCCTTCTGGTTTTTTCCTTCTCACACACCTAAGGGCGTAGAGAAACGCCATCTTTTCAGTGGTTCCATTCAGGCCCTTCTGGACAAGGAGGTTCTGGGAACCAGTTCCCATTCAAGACAGGGGTTTGGGTTTTTACTCAAACCTATTTGTGGTTTCCAAGAAGGATGGCGGCTGTCGTCCATTTTTGGACCTGAAGGATCTCAATTCCTTTGTGGTCATGACTCATCACCAAGAGTCTCTAAGGATCGTGATTGCTGCAATGTCCCCTGGGGAATTCCTTGCTTCTCTGGTGTCCACAGGGTGTCCGCTGTTCTTGTTCGTGATCCAGTTCCTGCCAAGAAGTTGCCCTCTCTAGTGGGGAAGTTCATTTCCACCATAGCAGCAGTACCATTTACCATGGCTCACACCAGAGAACTCCAGAGGTTTGTGATCCTGGTGTGCAGGAGTCAGCCGGACCTCCTGAAGATGTCAGTATCCCTCCCTCTTCATGTGGAATTCAGTCCGTCATGGTGGCTCAACCTCTCCAATCTTCTGAGGGGCAAGCCCCTCCTGGTGTCCTTCTGGACCACGGTGAAGACGGATGCCAGCCTATCTGGCTGGGGAGCAATTTTGGGTCACCTGAATGCTCGGGGATGATGGTCTCCAGAGGACAGTCTTCTTCCCATCAACTTGTTGGAGCTTCAGGCTATATTTCATACCCTTCATTACTGGACGCGCCAGCTGGTGGAGGACTGCTTGGTTTGTGTCCAGTCTGACAATGCCACGGCAGTGGCTTACATCAACAAGCAAGGCAGAACAAGAAGTCTTGCAGGTTGGTTAGAGGTCAAGGTTATTTTGTCATGGGCAGAAGAACATGATCCTACCATATACGCAGTTCACATTCCCGGTGTAGGCAACCTCCTGCCAGACTTCCTCAGTTGACACACAGTAGACAGCGGAGAGTGGGAACTGCATCCATAGGTGTTTGACCTCTTTGTTCAGAGGTGGGGTCTTCCATGCATCGACCTGATGGAGACAAGAAACAACTGGAAGATACCAACGTTCTGCTCTCACTGGAGGGATCCTCCAGCTCTAGCAGTGCATGCCATGTCCATTCCTTGGTTATTTGCTCTGGCTTACTACTTTCCTCCCATTCCCATGTTGCACAGGGTGTTAAGGAAACTGAGACTGGAGCGCTGTCCAGTCATTCTGATTGCTCTGTACTGGCTTGGCAGGCTTGGTTTCTGGAGCTTCTGGATCTCTGTGGCGGAGCCATTCTGGCTCCCTTGCCGTCCGGATCTTTTTCCACAGGGTTACCTGTGGAAGGAGGATGTCCATCTTCTAGCTTGACGGCTTGGAAATTGAGTCCTCAATACTGAGGAAAAAGGGTTTTTCTTCTGGTGTGGTGGCTACTATGCTTAGTGCCCACAAACCTGCTTCTTCTAAGACCTACCATTGAGTCTGGTCAACTTTTCTCTCCCTTTGAGTCCTTGACTACTATTCCTCTACGCCTGATGTGGAAAATGGCTTTTTGCCTAGCGATCGTGTCCGTTCGACATGTTACGGAGTTACACGCTCTGTCTTGTAGATCACCTTTTTTGGGTGTTTCCCAAAGGCAAGGCGGTACTCCGCAATTCGCAGAAGTTTTTCCCGAAGGTGGTTTCTGAGTTCCCCATTAATCAGGAGATTGTGGTTATTTCCTTTTGCCCTGACCTTACCTCTGACAAGGAGAGGGATCTTCACTTGTTAGATGTGGTGCCATGTCTCAAGTTTTATGTGCATCGCGCTGAGTCCATTAGACAGTCTGACACGCTTTTTGTCATTCCTGAGGCTCCCAGGGCAGGGAACGCGCATCCAAAGTGACCATTGCGTCTTGGATTAAGTCCATTATTCGTAAGGCTTATGAACTAAGGAAGAAGCCTGTTCCCTTTCGGGTCACAGCACATTCTACTAGATCTATTGGGGCTTCTTGAGCTTACAAGAATAAGGCCTCAGCTGATTAGATGTGCAATGCTGCCACTTGGTCCTCTGTGCACACCTTTTCGAAGCATTACCGTGTTGATGTGCTGGCATCGGCTGATGCCAGCTTTAGGAGGAAGGTCCTGGAGGCAGTCTTGCCTGTTTAGGATCTTCTTTGGTTCTTCACTGCTCCTTCACTTTTGAGCCATGTTTGCTCTAGTTCAGTGTGCTGTGTAATGGTTCCTGGGGTGGTGGTTCCTCTGTTCAGTGTCTGTTGACACTTCATTGTTTTGTTGGGCTGTCTCTAATCTGATGGTTCATATATGCTCTGGTGACTTTGGGGGCCCTGCGCCTGGTCCTTGCCTTACTTCCCGCCTCTGGGAAACTCGGTGGTTGGACATCCCAAAGTTACCAGTAACCTATATTGGACGACACAGAAAAAAGGATTTTAGTCTTACCTGTTGAATCCTTTTCTCTTAGTCCATATAGGTTACTGGTCTCCCACCCTGTCAAGGGACCATGCTTGGCTCTCCTGTGGCAGAACGTGGGGGTCCTTCTTGTTCATGCTCACAGGAGTCTTCTTTCCCTTCTTACTATCTAGTCAATAGTGCCTCATATCTTTCTGGATCTGATTGGCTAGCTGCAGCCAAGGAGGGAAGGTAGGCTCCACCCCCTGCATTCACTTCTAAAATTGTTCCTGCGGATCGCCTACCCAAAGTTACCAGTAACCTATATGGACTATGAGAAAAGGATTTAACAGGTAAGACTAAAATCCTCTTTTAATGATGATAAATTCAATTCAAATGAGAACAGCTGAGGCAAGTCATCAGTGATAACGGGGGAGAATAATTGCTGGTTACAGATATTCCTGATGCCACTACAAGGAACTCTCTGAACGACTATTTACTCAGAGCTGTGCAAAAAAAAAAAAAGTCCTTCAATAAACCTGGAGAAGAGTCACTTTCAAGTAAAACAAAGGCAGGGATTCTGTACAGCAAGGGCAGTAACGGCTGGTATTATTTGCTTCAGGAAGCTGTTTGCAGGTACTGTAATGCTTTCATAAACTTATTGGATACATTTCCCAGTCAGACCAATACAGATTATTATAAGTGTTTATTTCAATACACCTAGGATGTTGATTCAGGGAGATATCAAACTTCCTTTTGGAGCTGCAAATTATTTTAATTGTTGGTACATTTTGCCAATTGAATGCCAGCGGTTTGTGCAACATATTGCATTGCTTCATAATGCATTGGAGATCTCTCTAGCATTCACTGTTTTAACCCCTTTTCGTGCCATAGAGGTAACCAACACAGCATGTTACAATGTAATAGATACCTCTCTGGCCCTCAAAAGGTTAAAGGGTCAGTGTAAAGTGCATAAGAGACTCTTAAGCTCTCTGAACTTTGGGAACTGAACTCCTAGCTCAAAACGTGTCCTTTGCACTCCAGGTTTCCTTGCAGATCCTGCATCACTCTGCACTTGGGATGTTACTCTCTTCTCAGGACTTTGTAGAAGCCCCATGTTGGCAACCTGATAGGAGAGAGATTACCCATGAGTGCTGAGTCAGATGCTGATGACACACAGTCATGCAGATCTCCGTGATCCGCAAGGCAAACCAGAACACATCAAAGGTATTTTGAGCTATGGAGTCTTTGTTCCCATGTCTATGAGGGCATAACCAAACCGTTAAGACACTAGGCATAGAGTATAGGGTATTTTAATGTTTATAACCCCAGTTCATTTTGTAAGTGTTATCCTTTGATGCATGTCTACCTCCCTGCTTGTTACCAAAGCACAGGCAAGTACAAGGTGTTTGACTTTGTCCACAGTAGGTGCAAAGAATTATGGGTCTTGGAATTGCTTATGCCATTTGTGGGCAAGATTTGAATTTGTTTTGTGAGCTGCATTTTGGGCATATGGATAATGGCATTACTGGTTTAGCTTGCAAGTAATTAATTTACATTTTTTTGGTGGCCCTTTATGCCTGGATTGGGGAGGCAGGTGTTTGAATATGGATGTAAAAAAAGTAAGCTCTGGCATTTCTTTTTTAGGACGACATCTGACTTCCACTCATTAGTTGCCCTCATTGTGCTGTTCACGTCAGTAGCGTGGCCTAACTGGCAGCAGAAGTGTTGCCACTGATCAACTTTATTGATTATTGTGAGGAATGAATTATCACCTCTGTGGTGGTGATAATCTTCCACAGCCTCCCACATGGCTGAAAATAGGTACCCAGCAGTCAAAGCTGGTTTGATAATTGAGGAAAAAACAGCAGACACTGTCTTTGTTGCTGCTTATAACAATGCCTCATCAGTGTGCTTAATTTAAAGAGGCTGTCACCTAAAAATAGGGTGCATATGCTTTTGTAAACCACCTCTTCCTAGCCATAGTTTATTTTTTAGATCTTAAGATAATCTCTAAGTGACTTTCATAGAGAAATGAATAGGCAGCTATCCAAGACAACCTGATGTTTCTTTGCTCATACAAGCTCTGAATAAAGTGGAATATTGAAATAAACCGGCTTGTTCTGTGAACTGATAAGGGAAAGGTTTAAACTTCAGAGACCTTATTAGACTTAATGTTGATAGGCCAAGTTTTCACTGGCAATTTTGTTTAATGCTCTGAAATTATTTATAAATTGCATGTAAATGTGTGTGCATTTTGAGTCTTGCATGCAGTTATCAAGTGTTTTCAAACGTGTGTTGAACTGCATGATTCTGTAAGTTTACATCCAAAATGCTTTTCAAGAACATGGTTTCAACACATCATGGTAATCACTTTAACAAACAGTATTTGGTGCAGTTCCATTTAAATCAGTGCAAATCTGATATTTGTAAAAACACTGTATCAGACCAAAACTTGTAGCAGGGTGAATTACCTTGTGAACATGTGCTGCATTTTTAATTTTTTGTTTGCATTTGGTCATATTGGATTTTTCCCCCCAACAGTTTCTACCATTTTATATCAATACTAGCAATATTACAAGGTTTTGCCCTTGCTTTTAATAAAACAAATTAAAAAAGCAAAACACAGTCCCATGCAGTTGTATGTATGAGTAAACGAGCATTGAATGTTAATAATGAAGTGTTATAAAGACAAACATTACAGAAGACACCCTAAACAGGAGTAGCCTTTGTGTGTTATGCACGACATTGCAACCCAGTGCAATGGATCCGTGTCTGGCTCTAATAAGTTTAAAGCATTAAAGGTGGATTTACTAATAGGGCTATTTTCCCCTGACATCCAGACAAATCCAGAAAGAAGGCAATCTTTTTAATAACTGGATTGTTGACTTTTCAATGTTTAGCCCTTTCAGCTCCAAAAAGTTGTGCAACACATTACAAAATACTGCCATACACGAATCTGTGTGTGTTTTGGGTATTACTTATAGAATTTTGTGTATGGCTTGTAGGTTTTGCTCGTGCGTATGTGTATGTTGTGTGCATACATTGTGTTTGAGATATGTTTGTTGTGAACGTGAGCAATTGTGTTCGCTGTGTTTATTGTAGCCTCTGCAACCCTTTGCAAAGACTTTGACAGTAGTGGTCAGAGGGGCTGTCAAAATCACATCCCCATGGTTGGACCAATAAGACAGGCAGTATAAAGGAGATTTGAAGAATAACTCCTCGATACTGCCACCCCTGGATGTGTGAGATGAAATGAGGTGCAGTTGATGCAAGAGATATATTTGGAATAAAAAGATCCAGATGTGATACTCTTAGAACTTTCTGTAATTATCATAGGCTAATGCAGATATGGCACAGCTGGACTGCTTTCTTCCTTAGACGTGTTTGCAAAAGTGCATTTATTGCGTTCATCTCACTCTTTCCACAAGATGGAGCAAGCATTTTACAACTGAAAATTGGTCCCATTAAAATTGTATCCACAAGCTGTACCTTTCTCTCTTGCTGAGAGTGAAAGATGTGCATGCATTTCATTGCAATGTGATGTAATCCTCTCTGGCACACTTAAGGTTAATGTTTAATGCATCTGTACACAAACCTGTACAGTGATGAATGAACTTGTACAGTTTACCTGTGAGTACTTTCTTCATATTTGGAACATTTTTTAAGCAACATCTACAGGCCAATTTAAATAATACACCTTCACTACAGTGTTGCACAGAGTAAGCTTTCCGCTGATATATACTAATATATTCAGGCCCATATTCACAAAGCAATTATGGTCAGACCAGCTGCACAATCTAAGAATTTGTACTAAGTTTAAAAGAAACTCTTAACTCCTTGTATGCTTGAGGTGTCCATTGCTTTGCCATGCAGAATGTGGGTGTGGCCAGGGCAGCTGAGGCGCCCTTCAAAATCTGGACTTGTTGGCAGCTTACTGTGTTGGGAAATCCAGTCCTGACAACTGTAATTATATGGCAGCCTACACCTTAAGAGCATCTTTGTTTTTACAGGAGACCCCCCAAATATATGTATACCTCATATCTATATTACTAAAAGGAGAAGCTTGGCAAGCAGCCAAGATTCTCTGGCACGGAAAGGGATAGTAATAAATTATTTTTATAAATTGTTACTTTGTAGCTATTAAAAATTTAAAGTAAATGTCCCCAGTGCCATCTCTCAAACCTTTATGGTTTGAGAGATAATCGTACTGAAAGTTCCCCTCTCTCTCTCTCTCCCCTTTCCCTGACGTCAGTGCTCTAGCTGACTGCAGGGGAATCCAGTCCCGGGACCGGCGGAGGCTCTTCGGCAGAGCTAAGATCGTGTTCTTGAGAAAGAAATCCTTCACTGGAACGGTCCGCAAAGTGTGGTTGGTTTGCAAGCACACTTTGTAGACCGTTCTAGCGAAGGATTTCTTTTTTTAATAACGCAATCTGGACTCTCCTGAAGAGCCTCCGCTTGTCCAGGGACAGGGTTCCCCTGCAGTCAGCTAGAGCTCTGACGTCAGTACGATTATGTCTCATACCATAAAGATTTGATAGATGGGACTGGGGGCATTTAGTTTAACTCTTTAATAGCTACAAAATAAACATTTATAAAAAATAATTTATTACTATTCCTTGAATACACTTGGGCATTTGTAATATTCCCAGCAGTCAGTCAGTTTATCAGGTCTGTTACTTATGTACTTCGCAGTTTGCCAACATAAGGCATGGTGTATGCCTTTATTCATTTCTACTACATGGGGGTATAAAGACTCTCTTTTAAGCATATGCATTTAGACCACTACAGTAAACTTCAGGTCACAAGCAACAGCCTTTTTTTTTTTTTTTTTTTTTTTTTTTTTTTTTTTCTTTTCTTTTTTTTTATTATTGTTCATATTATCTTTGCTGGTGAGTCATCCAGTCCAGTAACACTGAAGTCCTCTTGACTTGAAGTGAACTTGATGGTTAAGTTCCTGGCTTATGATTTTTTTTATGCCATTATGATCACATGATGTGCTTTGGAGCTCTCTACAGCAACAGAAGAGCCCGAATTCCATCTCTATGTTTTATGCTATCTACTCTTCAAGGAAGGGTGCTTTTGATTGTGCTGCATCTCCCTGGAACCTGAGGGGAAGATCAAAGGGTACAGTGGATACACTTTATATTAATGCTAGCAAGAGCCTGTGCCTGTGTGGGAAGAGTGTGAGCTGGGCATGTAGAGCCCTAGAAAATGGACCAAATAAATACCCATCTTGCGACTAGCTGCTGAATAGCGCTAGTCGCCAGAATTATTGCCTGGTTATTGAGAATTAAACATTGTTCCCGGACTGACAACCAGGAAACAGTGCAGACATCTTTCCATAGTGACATCTGCGCACCTGCACTGTCAGTCCCTTTTGGTACCGAACGGCTCCTAGCAACGCCTCCTAGAGCCGGCTGGGACTAACGGCACAGGTGCGCAGACGTCAATATGGAAAGATGTCTGCGCTGTTTCCTGCCCGTCAGTCTGGGAACAGTGTTTAATTCTCAATAACCAGATAATAATTCTGGTGACTAGCACTATTGAGCAGCTAGTCACCAGATATGTATTAATTTGAGCCAAATTTGAACAGGGGTGGTAGTTACGCATTAAGCTGCCAAAGGTTTGAAGAGAGGAGGAGTAGAAGAGTGGAAAAGGAAGGGGAAGTAAGAGGTGAAGCAGCTATTGCAGGCTCCGAGCTGTTCTGCCTCACTCCAGTAATGCTCACTATCCACACTCCACTGATGCCTTCTTTCCACATTGCTGTTCGGTCAATGTCTAAAGGAAGCATTAGCGGAATGTGGGGAGTGTACAAAAGAGGCAATAGTTGAGTGAGGCAGAACAGTTGCCGTGATGAAAAAGGCAGCAAGAAATTAAGCAAAACCTTACTGTTAGAAACAATGTGCAAGACCATAAGAAATCACATAAAATAAGAAATGTGCAAGTTCATTATTGAGCTCATCAAAAGGACACTGGAAGAAAATGGCTAAAGAAAGCAAAATGAAAGATGGCCACACACACAGAAGCCAGATGTTTGCATTAAAGATTGAAGTTGGTACAACTGCAAAAACTCAGCAAAATGAGTGGAAGGATTTTATTCAGATCTTTATAAGGATGAAAGACAACTGAATGCAGTGTCAGAGGCTGAAGTCGTGCCAGAAGTTCTGGTAGAAGATGCAGAAGCTGCCATAAAATCAGTGAAAAATAGCAAAGCAGCTGGACCTGATATTTACTATTAAAATGTTGAAATCTGGGGTAAGTAAACCCTTAGTCAAAGCCCTGGCTCTGCTGCATTCAAAATACCTACTACTCTGTAAGGTGTCTGAAACGTGGAGAAATGCAGAAGTCCTCCTACTGCACAAAAAGGTGGTAAGGGAGATATAAAGAAAAAAAATATCTACTGACCAATAAGCCTATTGCCAGTCATGTGCAAGGTTACACAAAGGTACTATGAAGAAGAATGGACACAATACTTACTGTGGCACAACCTAGAGAACAAGCAGGTTCAGGAGCGGTTTCAGCAAGTTCTAGAGCGAATGAACACAACCTTCCATTATGCATAGCTTTCACTGACACCGAAAAGCCTTTGACTTTGTGAAAAAGCAAGGAATAAATGATGCCCTGATCAACCAATGAATAAATAGCGCTTAAATTAATATCCTACAATCAGCATATGAAAATGCAACTGCATCAATACAGGTCGACAAAGATAAAGTCAACATATAAACATAGAAAAGACGTTCAGCATGGAGACACACAATCTCCCCAAAACTGTTGGCCATCATCTTAGTTTTTAGGCTATTTTCCTATTAGATATGGGGCTGTATAATTCCCCGTTAGGTGGGTTACCATTACTGTGCTTCGCTGGAGTTGGATTGCCCAGTTCACAGGTGCCTGGTGGATCTATTCTGCCCTGTGGTGGGAATCTTGCTTCCACGTTTTCCCTCATGACTGTCTTGTGATTCTGTCCTGTGCTATGGTGGTAACCCTTTGAGTGCCTTGGTCCATTTTGTGCTAGTTTTTGTTTCCTGTGCTTCCAGAGGCTGTGAGCTTAATTATTCTATGACATTCTCTTTATGGGTAGCTTTCCTTATTCTCTAAGAGGGCTTTGGAGTGAGAGTGGCTGTTTTTTCTTGGTTATTTTGTTGTATTAACCCTTTCTGTGCTGATTTAGGGGTATTAGGTGTGTTTGAGTGCTTAGGGTTGCTTATTTTCTCTCACGCACTACTTATTTTTGGGTCTTCTACAAATGTTTTAATTGTAGATCTGTTTTAGTGCTGCAGCCCCTGTAAAGGTATAGTAACACTTTGTTTCATGAACTAAGGGCTCCCCCTGTGTATATCAAACTTTTAGATGATATGACCACCACCACCACACCCTATTGTGCACACTCCCAGTGGGCCTGTGTCAGTAGCGGCTTATACCGGGACCAACAAAAACAGGCTACTGGAGCGACTGACTGCCTCCAGATGCAGTATAAGAATCTTTATGAGAATGGTATACAAAGTGTTACTCCAAAAGTATACAAGTTATCTCAACAAAACGTAGATCTTTTGCTTTATTTTTTAATACGTATATACTATATCTAATCTTCATGAAATAAAGTATTACTATCCCTTTAAGAATGGGAGCCTGACCATGGCCAGCTTTGCTCCATTGACTTCTGTGGGGGAAACTTATCTAGGACATATCTCTGCATCGTATAATGGTTAGCGAGAGCTCTATTTTCTTGTCTCCTTATGCTCTATCATCATTTCCACTTTGAGTGCTCACAGGGGCTGCGGCAATCCTTGAATGGAGTTGTAGGTGTTATGCAACAAGTAACAGAAAAGACTACAATACCCAGAATGCCCATTTTGCAGGCTTTCTTCCAATTGGCTGACAATCTGCTGCTGGCCATCTGCACTCTTGCTTATCCTATGCAGAGGCTGACCTTCCTTGTTCTCCTCCTCCATATTAACCCTTCACTTGCCAGATAACCTTAAAAACACAGAAATACGCTTATTTCTATTCAGGTGACATTTTATCTAGTATTTTACTAGGCTTAGGACATTTTTCTCAAGACATGTCAGACTCTAAAGGGCATGGGGGAAAATCTAAGGCAAAAAGATTCAAATGATTCACTTACCTACACGCCTGCTTGTATTAAGACACTGCTCTATTCTGTGGCCCTAATCCCTGTTTCAGTCCAGGGATACTAGTAACATAGTTGATGAGGCTGAAAAAAGACATGTCCATCAAGTCCAGCCCATGCCAAAAACACCCCTGTTGATTCAGAGGAAGGCCAAAAAACCCTCTGGAGCAATTTCTAATTTACCCCAAGTGGTTAAAAAAAATTCCTTCCTGACTCCAAATGGCAGTCAAATATTTCCCTGGATCAACATCCTATCTGCTTTGAAGCCATCTGTCATAATTTTCAATATTGTTCTGTGCTAGATAGGCACCCATTGCTTTTTTGAAAGCAGTTGCATTATCTGCAAGTACAACATGCCAAGGCAAAGAATTCCATAGCTTTACCGCCCTTACTGTAAAGAATTCCTGCCTTTGTTTTAGTTGAAAGCACCTTTCCTCTAGTCTTCATGGATGACCTCTTGTTCTTAGCTCAGCTCTTTGCATAAATAATTAAATGGCTAGTTATTTGTATTGTCCTTGAATGTATTTGTAAATTGTAATCATATCACCCCTTAGACGTCTCTTCTCTAATGTAAACAAACCCACTTCACTCTTGGAAACCCGTACCCATCTTTAAACAGGTTGCGCCTGTTTTCAGTGGTCATTTTCAGGTTATTGGGGTCTCATCTGAGGAGGAATTCCCCTCAGAGGTTGATGATGGGGAATGAGGACATGGATTCTTCCTACTCTTTTGGAGATTCCTATGAGGCTTATTCACTCCCCTTGGCTGAGGAACTTATCAAGGCAGTCCTGGAGACCCTCCAGGTCTCTAACACCTCTGATGGGGGGAACTCCATCTCCGGATATCTTTCAGAGTTGTAGAAAATCTCCTATTTCCACCATTATCAGAGCTTTACGAATGAGTGGAAGACTCCTGATAAGAGGCTTATCCTTAACAAGTACTTTGCTAAGCTGTTCTCTTTTTCGCCTGAGGCTTTAGTGCTGTGGACTCCCCTGGCTGTGGATTCCCATATCTCAGCTGGTAAAGACCACCACCCTCCCGTTTGCAGACACAACTGCTCTTAAGGATTAGGTGGATAAGAGGCTTGATTAACTTCTCAAAATGGAATCTTTGCTTTCTGTCATCACAGCCATGTATCCAGCAGAGTACTTGGCCTGCCTGTATTTTAAAGGGTTAGTAAACCCCCAAAAAACTGTTAGCGAATTGATAGGACTAATTAAAACATGTAATGCCCTTATTCCCATCTCTCAAACCGTTATGGTTTGAGAGATGTAAGAAAATAAAGACCTCCGCTCTCTCCCCTTTCTGCCTGATCAGCTGTAAAGCTGTCAGAGGCAGAGTCCGGTCGACCAACTTTAGGCGGCTCTTCAGGAGTGCTGACATCGGGATATTTAACTATAATTACTTCATCGGAATGGTCTACAACATGTGCCTGGCTTGCAAGCACACGTTATAGACCATTCCGATGAACTAATCATAGTTAGATATCTTGACAGCACTCCTGAAGAGCCGCCGTCTGGTCCTGGAAGCAGGATCTCATGACATCCACTATACAGCGGACACATGAGAAGGGAGTGGGAGTGGAGGTCTTTTTCTTACATCTCTCAATCCATAACGGTTTGAGAGATGGTAATAAGGCCATTACGTGTTTTTTTTTTTTTTTGTTTTTGTTTTTGTTTTTTTTATTAGTCTTGTCAATTCGCCAGCAGTTTTTTGGGGGTTTACTATCCCATTAAGGAAGCGTATTTACACGTCCTGATGCACCCGGACAGTCAGTGCTACCTGCTTTTTGCTTTTGGTTCCAATCATTACCAAGTCACCTCTCTGCCATTTGGCCTCTTCGGTGCCGCGAATCATCACAAACATCAATTCTGTGTTCACTGTACTAAGCCTTTTAGAAAGGCTGACTCTGTTGGTCATGCCTGTAGGTCCCAGAGCTGGTCAGGCCACTTACAAGGTGACCATTTCCTCTTGATTCAAGGCTATCATACTCCTAGTGCATGAGATCAGGAAGAAACTGGTTCCCTTTAAGATCGTAGCCCATTCCACCAGATCTGTGGGTGTTTCCTGGGCCTATAAGAACCAGCCCTTGGCTGAACAGCTGTGCAAGGCTGGAGGTTTTCTCTCTTTGAATACTGGATGTTGCATTGGAGACATCTAGTATTCGAGGAGTTAGAAGCCTATTTCACTGTCGTCCAATACAGGTCACTGGTACCATGGGATGTGTAGTCCCCTTTAATAGGCAGGAACAATTATGCAAATAATTTGCAAGGGGCGGAGCCTCCCCTCTTACTTAAGCCACCTTCTGGCCAGAGCCACCCATATTGATTTGTTCCTGGTGTGCTTGCACACCAGGCAGAGAACAGCTATGCTTCTTAGAGTTTTATTATTTTTTTATTCAAATATGGAATACCACCATTAGGAGGGTGACCATGGCTGTGAATTGCCCTCTTCAAAGTGGCTGGTGCAGCTTCCAGGGATTTCTGTGGACCTATACCTGAAGAGGGGACAGCTTGTGTTAAGCAGCTCCCCTGTTGGGGAAATTACCTCTGGTTCTTTCCCTCCCTATCATGGTCACCTGAAGACAGAAGTCTGCGAGAAAGGTGAGTCACCCATTGAGTGCTGAAGGTCCACTTGTCCCCACAGTGTCCCGTTGATGGGCTTGTATTTGGGAGTTTTAATACACTCCAGCACTCATAGGGTGTTTTTATTGCATTATCACTATTTATGCAATTTCTGTGTTATTCTCTGAGTTTTGGAGCATTGGGTATTCATTTATTTATGTTTCTCATGTATTTCAATGCTTGTTTGGGCACTTTTTAATGTTTTACTAAACTTTATTAAAAATGGTGTTCCGCGCCTTTAAGCGCGGCTTTTTCCCGCTCAGCAGCAGAGCTCCTTTACTCTCTATGGGAATTCACAGTTTGGGACATATCTCTGAAACCGCTTGTCACAGCAACTTCAGAGTGGGCTCATTTTAATGCTAGGCTCCTGCTCTATCATCCGGTTGGTGTTTTATTAATGTAGGGGGTTCAGGGGGGCTTCGGGCACTGTTTGGGGTACTTGCATAGGGAAAACTACATTTCCCATGAGCGCTTAGCTCGCGCTCGTTTCTGATTGGCTGTCATGACGGCCGCCATTTTGTGGTACTTTTCCAAGGCGAGTACACTACGCAGGGACCGAGCCTTCTCTCTCCTCACCAGATTAACCCTTCGCTGGCCAGATAAGTCCGTTTTTAGACCTTTTCTGGGGTGAAACTTTAATCTTTAACACTTTTCTGGGTGATAGTGTTTTTTGTGGGGTATATTGACGCTGTGAGCATGTCTACTTCACTGGAGCTAGGGGCTAGACCCAAGACTAAGGAGGCTGGGGGGTCTTCTACCCCCATGGCGTTTTGCTCCTCTTGCCACATTGGGCTGGATTGCGATAATGTGGGGGATCTATGCCCTAATTGTACTGATAAAGATAGCAACCCTGGGCTTCCCAGCCACGCTATTGAGCCATCTTGGGTGAGGGAGTTTAAAGCTGCCACTAGGGATCTCAGATCCACGCTTCAACTCTTTCCCTCTCAGGTACAGGGGGCTCTCCAGGTCTGGCAGACCCCCTCTACTATCAGGACCTCCCTGCCTAAGCCACAGGGAGCTCCTGATATCACTGATTCTTCTGAAGAAGAACTTTTACAGGATTCTGATGCTGAGGAACGTACTGTTATTGAATCTAACAGGTCCATTGGGGACCCCTATGAGTGTGACCCTGAAGTTTCGGCTGAGGGTCTGATCAGAGCGGTTCTGAATACGCTCAACCTTCCTCTGACTCAGGAATCCACTTATGATCCTACTGATGTTTTTCAGAAAAAGCCATCTAAACCTGTTGTTTGTTTTCCAACTAACCCTACTCTTGCCCGTCTGGTTTCTGAGGCATGGAAGAATCCTGATAGATCTTCCTCTGTCTCCAAAAAGTTTGCCAAACTTTACCCTTTTCCCGAAGCGGAGCTGGCAAAATGGGTTCATCCTCCCAAGGTGGATGCTCCTGTGTCTAGACTATCCAAATCTACTGCTTTGGCTGTCTCAGATGCCTCTGCCTTGCAGGACTGGACGGATAAGAAATTAGAGCTCTCTCTTAAATCTATTTTTGCCTCTATTGGCACTGCCATGCGCCCCACCTTTGCTGTGGCATGGGTTAATAGGGCTATTGCAGCCTGGACTGAACGACTGACTGAAGCGGTTCGCCAGGATGCGCCTGTATCTGAACAGTTGCAGATTCTTGCTAATATCACTGAAGCTCAGAACTATGTTGCTGATGCTGCTTTTGATGCTGTGCGCATGATGGCGAGGGCCTCCACTTCTTCTGTGGTGGCTAGACGCGCTCTTTGGCTGAAAATTTGGTCTGCTGATACAGCCTCTAAGAAAGCCTTGCTTTCCTTGCCCTTTCAGGGGAATTTGCTCTTTGGCTCTGAGCTCAAAGAAATGATCAGTGAGGCTACTGGCGGTAAAAGTACTCTTCTACCCTCAGTCTTTAAGAAAAAGTTTCCAGCCAAACGCAATCGGTCCTTTCGTTCCTTTCAGACTGAGACACGCTCCTCGGCCCAAACGGGTCCTCCCACTACGCGCTCCTCCTCCAAGCCCAAACAGTCCTGGAGGCCCAAAGTTGCCTCCAAGGCCAAGACCTCCAAGACTGCTTCGGCATGACTCGCCGAACCCGGGTCCGCATCCGGCTGTAGGCGGTCGTCTCCGCATCTTTCGCCGGTCTTGGGAGGAGTCAGTGGCGGACCCATGGGTTCTTCAGGTGGTGTCAGAGGGATACAGGATCCCTTTCTCTTCCCTTCCTCCTTTTCGGTTCCATTTTACTCGTCCTTCTCAGGAACCCACAAAAAGGCGTCTGTTCGACGACGCTATTCAGGATCTCTTGGACAAAGAGGTCCTGGAGGCGGTTCCGCAGGGGGACACAGGTTCAGGATTTTATTCCAACCTGTTTGTGGTAGCCAAAAAGGACGGAGGAGCCCGTCCCATCTTGGATCTCAAAGATCTCAATGCCTATGTGGTGACTTCCCACTTCCGCCAGGAGTCCCTGCGCTCTGTGATTGCAGCAATGTCTCCAGGGGAGTTTCTTGCCTCCCTGGACCTTCAGGATGCTTATCTTCACATCCCTATTCATCCAGAGAGCAGGAAGTATCTCAGGATTGCCTGCCACAGGGGACACTTTCAATTTACAGCGCTCCCCTTTGGACTGACTACAGCTCCTCAAGTCTTCCAGCGGGTGCTGGGCTCCTTGATAGCGGTGCTCCATCAGGATGGGATCAGAGTGACACCCTACATGGACGATCTCCTACTGAAGGCCTCCTCAGCGGAGCTTCTCCACCAGCAGTTGCAGAGGTGCATGCACACCCTGAACCGTCACGGATGGATCCTGAATCTGGACAAGTCGGACTTGATTCCTTCTCAGAGGCTTCTGTTCCTGGGTCTCCTGTTCGACACTCGCCAATGCATGGTGTTTCTTCCAGAGGACGTGGCTCACCAGATAGCCGTCAGAGTGGCTGGGATTCTGGACATGGACGAAATTCCAGTTCCGAAGTTGTCGTCCTTAGTGGGGAAGTTCATTTCCACGATCGAAGCAGTACCATTTGCCATGGCCCACTCCAGGGATCTTCAGAGATTTGTGATCCAGACGTGCAGGAATCATCCAGATCATCAACATCTGTCTGTTTCTCTTCCTCCTCATGTCGAGTCGAGTCTGCACTGGTGGTTAGATCTATCTCATCTCTTGAAAGGGAAATCCTTTCTAGTTCCTCATTGGACCACAGTCACAACGGATGCCAGCCTTCGGGGCTGGGGTGCAGTCTGGGGTCGCTTCAGTGCTCAGGGGAAATGGGGTCTGGAGGAATCCATGCTCTCCATCAATGTTCTGGAACTTCGAGCTGTCCGGCTGGCCCTGAGGCACTGGGAGTCTCAATTGACCGGTCTTCCAGTCAGAGTAGAGTCCGACAACGCCACGGCGGTGGCTTACATCAACAGGCAAGGCGGCACAAGAAGCGGTTCCGCCTGGTGGGAAGTCAAGGATATTTTATCTTGGGCAGAAGATCACGTGCCTGTCATCTCTGCAGTTCATATTCCAGGCGTGGACAACGTCATGGCAGACTTCCTCAGTCGTCACACCGTCGACAGCGGAGAATGGGCTCTTCACCCAGAGGTGTTTCACATGCTCACTCAACGGTGGGGGATGCCAGTGGTGGATCTGATGGCTACCAGACACAACAGGAAGGTTCCGGTGTTTTGCTCCCGTCTGAGGGACTCCCTTGCTCTAGCGGTGGATGCCTTGTCGATCCCTTGGGACTTCTCCCTGGCTTACATCTTCCCCCCTCTTCCTCTATTGATCAGAGTTATTCCGAAGTTGAAGAGAGAACGTTGTCCTGTCATCCTGATTGCTCCAAACTGGCCTCGCCAGTCCTGGTTTCCGGAATTGATGGCCATGTCAGTGAAGGATCCAATCCCACTTCCAGCCCGTCCGGACCTGCTTCTTCAGGGGTATCTGTGGAAAGAGGATGTTCACTCTCTCCGTTTGATGGCATGGCGGTTGAATCCTCGATTCTAGCTAAGAAAGGCTTTTCTCCTTCTGTGGTGTCGACGATGCTCAGTGCTCGTAAGCCTGTGTCTTCCAAGATCTATCATCGCATTTGGTCAACTTTCGTGACATGGTGCTCTGTCAAGCAGTTGTCTCTTGACTTCCATCTTCCCACTGTCCTGGCCTTCTTGCAGGACGGTGTGGACAAGGGGCTCAGTCTGAGTTCCCTCAAAGTTCAGACCTCTGCCTTGTCTGTGTTTTTCCAGGAACGGATTGCCATCCTTCCTGATGTGAAAGTCTTCTTCCAAGGTGTGACTCATGTTCGACCTGCCTTCAAGAGTCCTGCTCCCCAGTGGGATCTCAATTTGGTGCTGGGAGTTCTTCAGCGACCACCGTTTGAATCCTTGGCTTCCATTCCATTACGTCTTGTGACTTGGAAGATGGCCTTCCTTTTGGCTATTGTGTCAGTACGCCGGGTGGCAGAGTTACAGGCATTGTCTTGTAAACCTCCTTACCTGGTGTTCCACAAGGATAAGGCTGTGCTTCGCACTACCAAGGAATTCTTACCCAAGGTTGTGTCTGAGTTTCACATCAATCAGGAGATTGTGGTTCCCTCTTTCTGCCCTAATCCTTCATCTGACAAGGAAAGAGATCTCCATTTGTTGGATGTGGTGCGTTGCCTCAAGTTTTATGTTCACCGCACCGAATCTATCAGGAAGTCTGACGCTCTATTCGTCATTCCTGAGGGGCCTAGGGCAGGAAGACCGGCTTCCAAAGTTACCATTGCCTCTTGGATTAAGGCTACCATCCGTGAAGCCTATAAGTTGAGGAATAAGCATGTTCCCTTCAGGGTGACTGCCCATTCCACCAGATCTATTGGGGCCTCCTGGGCCTACAAGAATCAAGCTTCTGCTGATCAACTGTGCAGAGCGGCCACTTGGTCCTCTGTGCACACTTTTTCTAAGCACTACCGAGTTGATGTACTGGCATCGGCTGATGCCAGCTTTGGAAGGAAGGTCCTGGAGGCAGTCTTGCCTGTGTAGGTCTTCCGCTCTGTGATCCTTAGTGCTTCCTTACTGTTGAGCCCGGTTGGCTCGTGTTCCGTGTGCTGTGTTAAGTTCAGGGATTGTTCCCTTGATTGGTGTCCGTTGACACTTACAGTTTGGGCTATGTTATCAACTGGTTAACAGTTCTAGTGACTTGGGCCTTGCGCCTGGTCCTTGCCTTACTTCCCGCCTCTGGATCAGCTCAATGTTTGTACATCCCATGGTACCAGTGACCTGTATTGGACGACAGTGAAAATAGGATTTTAGTCTTACCTGTTAAATCCTTTTCACTTAGTCCATACAGGTCACTGGTCTCCCACCCTGTCAAGGGACCAGTCTTGGCTCTCCTGTGGCATTCAGTGGGAGACCGTTCGGGCATGCTCACAGGAGTCTTTCTTTTTGCTTACCTGGGGTCAGTTTAGGGTCTCAAATCAATATGGGTGGCTCTGGCCAGAAGGTGGCTTAAGTAAGAGGGGAGGCTCCGCCCCTTGCAAATTATTTGCATAATTGTTCCTGCCTATTAAAGGGGACTACACATCCCATGGTACCAGTGACCTGTATGGACTAAGTGAAAAGGATTTAACAGGTAAGACTAAAATCCTATTTTTCAATCGGTGTGAATTGGAGGAATGTTCATATGACTTGGTTCTCCTTGTATACTTTCACTAAACACCATCATGTCTACATCTTGGCCTCAGCTTATAACAGCTTTGGCCAGAAGGTACCTCAGGCAGTTTTGCCAGTTTAAGAATTTGCCCTTTTTTCATACTGCCTTTTCTTGTTCGGTACTTTTTGAGCCGCATCGGCTCTTGTTTGGTGTCGAGTGCTAGTTCAGTATCCGCTGACGTGTTTTTTATCTGGGTTATTCAGATCCTGAATAGCCTTGGGGAACTCTGTTATCATGGGGACATGCAGGAGGTCTTTTCTCCTTTCCTGCCCTGGGAATCTTACCTTTGGTATATCTCCATGGTACCTGTGTTCCATATTGGATGTAGGGGGAAAAAAAGATTTTAGCATTCTTACCTGTTAAATACTTTAGTCCAAATGGAACACAAGTCTCCGGCCCAGAGAAAAATACCTTCATGCTGTTTATTTCTGTTGCAGAGGATTCTTCTTTGGGAGATTTTCTTCTCTCCTTTCCTGCTTACATCTTTTTTTTTTTGTGGCTGTAGACACATGAATTGTGGGAGTTAGTAGACAAGGGGGTTGTGCTGGAGGAGGAGAAAGTCTCCAGTATAAAGACCCGTCTTTTGGAATATGCCCTGCCAATCCCATGGTGCAGGTGTTCCATAAGGATTAAAGAGAAAAGGATTTAAGAGGTATGAACACTAAAATCCTATTTTCTGCTTGTTTGGAAGAACATTTCCTCAAACTAAATTGAGACAAATTTACATCAATTATGTTTTATTGACTATATATTCTATGCCAGTAGTCCTGAGAAACTTCAAGAAAGCATTGAAGAGCTACAACAGGAAAGCAAATATTTTGGTATGAAGATTAATATCAACAAAAATTGCAGTAGATGGACAAGAACTAGAAGTGGACAAATATATTTACCTTGGACAGGAAATGTCAACAGATGGAAATTGAGCAACGAATAAAGTTGAGATGACAAGTATTTGGAAAACTTAGTAGTACTAAGACAGATTTACCACTCTGCCTGAAGCAAAAGGTTTTTGACCAGGGTGTCCTCCCAGTTCTTGCATATGGCTGTGAAACAGATTCTGAATGCCAGAGTCATCCAGTGGACATTGACATCTATGAGAGAGTAAAGCACCTGAAATGTAAGTGGGTAGGCCACATAGCAAGAAGACCTGATGGTAAACGGCCCAAATAATTTTAGTATGGTTTCCACTCGGTCCTAAATACCAAAACAAAGAGAGAGGGATAGATGATTACCAAATTGGTACACAGTGACAAGATCCACAGCACCAATGTTGTTGGAGGCTACGGACACCATATACTTAAGCCATATATTAACTATTTGTGTGCTTGTGTAAGGAGTGTGAAACTGTTTGATTAGCAATATGTATAGATATCTAATGTGTGTGTGTGTATATATATATATATATATATATATATATATATATATATATATATATATATATATATATATATAGAAACGAAAAGAGCCAGCACTCTCAGGTCTTAAAAGATTTTTTAATCTACTGTCCAACGTTTCGGTCCAGTGAGGACCTTTCTCAAGAAAGGTCCTCACTGGACCGAAACGTTGGACAGTAGATTAAAAAATCTTTTAAGACCTGAGAGTGCTGGCTCTTTTCGTTTCTATACATTGTATGCATAGCACCCGGGCAGATTATATTGGACGATGCGAGTGCTAACCTAGGAGGATATATATATATATATATATATATATATATATATATATATATATATATATATATATATATATATATATATATATATATATATATATAATGTGTGTGTGTGTGTGTGTAAATTAGTGATTTACCTGAAGTAGAGCGATGCATTGGTTTCCTAGTCAAGTGGCAGGCATTGAATGGATCATTTCTTTAAACCTCATTTAGGTGCATGGGTTAATAAAAATTTTTGTAACTTAATGTGTGGCAAGAAAAGCAGGAAAAATTAACCATTTTTGTGCCAGAGCTGGACATTACTGTGGTACTGAAAGGATTAAACATATGTGGACGCATAGTGTTAGCAGTGCTTAGTAGAGAGCCACTCCGTTATGTGTTTGAGGTTGCAGTCCTATCATCATCATCATCATCGAAGCATTCCCAGTGAGAAGACTGTAAAACACTGTATCAGTGTGAGTTTTGAGAACACCGACAGCTGATGTTGTAATTATGTAAGATGAGAAGCACAGCTCCAAAGGGAAGCAGCTGCAGTGTCTGACAGTCCTAGTGGAGCAGAGGGCCTGACCTGGACCTCTCCTAACAGCAGCTATTGGTGTTGTCGGTAACTGGTGGTGCAATCTTACCTAATGTTTAGGCTGGTGTGGGCCTTCATGCACTTACAGTGTGGCACAGAAGCAGCAGCTGCTACTGTTCTGGGAAAATGCTGGAGCCTCCTCTTGCATTAACTTGTGCAGCAGTAAGAAAACACACTGCCCTCAAGCGGAGCTGTCCTATTGGCTGGAGCTGCTCCTGTCAGTGAGTGGTCAAGCCCAGTCTTGCATTCCTTTAGCCTGCGGTGGGACTGTAATTGCATGCAGGGCCGGCAGAGCAGGTTACAGGAACGTAAGAGGAGGCTCCAGCAGTGAGTTGGCCATGTTTTTTAGTTTTCCTCCACACAGAAGTTGAGGGTAGGTAAAGTCCTTGCAGACATTTTGACAGCAGTGGCCTTCTTGTGAAAATCTCGCTGCCCTGTATCCCCTCAACAGGAAGTATGGAGGAGATCTGAATAAGTACCCTCCTTACTGCCAGCCCCAGGTATATGTGGCAGACATCTCTTATAGTTAGAGATATCTATTTTCTTCCCCCAACTTATGAAGCATTACTGTCTTTAATAAGTCGACTACACACTTTTGTAGTGAGTGAACTGCTGCAGGCACAGAGGTGTATACAAAATACACCCTAAATGTAAGTGCTTGGCAAAGTTGGATACACCTCAAAGGTTTAAGCTCCAGCAGTGAAACTTTAAGGTGAAATGTTTTTGTTATTACACACACGCACACACACCCCTACCCCTACCCCTACCCCTCTGCTATGGTGACATTTGTTACCTCCAGAATTTCTCATATTTTATTTTCTGCGTCAGGGCCAATGTTTGTGTATGTATATATAGATATAGATATACATACACACACATTTTCTTGCACCTAGGACATCTACTCATTTTTTATGCCAGTTGAGACATCCTTAAAATTATTCAGCTCAGTTTTCCACTCTTCCTGATGGGAAATCTGGTGCTGCTTGTGAAACCCTTTGATTGCCAGAGGGATGATAACTACATTGCTCACCCCTGAGGCACACAATGTTAAACCAGGTTTTAGTGCCCTTGATATTCTGGTTTTGCGAATAGTTGTATTTAACTGTAATAGTAGGGGTTTTTAAATGTGTCCAGCTTTATTTGAATAATGCCCTGTGTGGACAGAACTCTGCACAAAAGTGACAACCATAATGCTACACAGGCGTTAAATGCCTCTTGAAACAATCTTCGAGAAGAGAGTCCCTGCTGATAAAAACTTCTACAGCTTTAATTATGAATCTCATCTCTGTCTCTGAAGTTTTTGCTAAGTGATTGTTACAAGGGTTAGCACTTCCAAGTGCCTTTGATTTTATTGTAAGTGCAAATGCTAATGGTGTTGCTTAAGGGGGTAGGTTTTAAGGAGAGTCCTGAAGGGGGTGAGAGTAGATGCTTGATGAACACAGTGTGGAAATTCTTTTCCAGAGGATGTGGGACTGTCAAGGAGAAGGATTGTAGTCTGAGTGCTGTTCTGGTGAATAGGCTAGATAGAAAGGAAAGTGTTTATCATTTGTATAATGAGAGAGAGAACCAGAACTAAAGACGGAGAGGAGTGAATAGATTTTAAAGTTGACCAGTTACCTGAAGTCAAGTTTGGTTTGTTTTAGAAATTACCCTGTGTGTGGGCCCTGCCTGGATTTATTCATAGTGTGTGGGTTGGGGGGGGGGGTGCTTGTGTTGTAATATTGACCCAGCACAGAAACCAAAGTTCCACAAAATGTCACTAAGAAAGGTTACATTGCAAATGGCTGGCACAACATATAGTCAGTTTTATCCCTTTGAGGGCTATACAACGCTTAGCAAGGCAATGTGTTGCATACCTCTCTGACACTAAACTGGTTAATTCACTTTAAAATGCTCTAAACCTAGCGACATCTCCACTTTTAATCGGTGGAATCTATGTATTCCCCATGGTGAGGGTTGCCCACCATCTTAGATTTAATGACAGAAGAAATTGAGGTTTTGGTTTGGAAGTGTAAAAACGCAAATTCAGTGCTGTTTGTGTATTTAAATCGATTCTGATTATTTGGAAGTAGCTAAACGTATATCAGTAGTGCCAGTTGAGAAGGATGGCAATTCAGAGATGTCAAGAAAAAAAAATTCAGTTAATTTCTTCAGTAGGCTTGCCGTTTTGGCAATCCTCGCTATTTTGAATTTGGTTTGCCCCTTTATGCTTTGTGTTAAATGAAAGGTTAACTCTGAGATCGGTTTTGTTTCCAAACAGTTCCTTTGCGAAAAAAACAACGTCGGCGACCAACGTGGGGCAGAGGAATAATAAAGAAGAAGAAGAGTTACTATCTGAAGAAGGAGTACGAGGACTCCAAGTTCCCAAACTACGAAAACCACGATGATGTCCTGGAAAACGGTGATTTGGAGGCCAGCACAGACTGTCTGGAAGAGAATGGCGAGGAGACCGGTGACCTTTCAGTGACCAATGATGAGTCATCTTGTGACATCATGGATGGGGAAGCAGAACAGCAAAATGGCACACCTGGAAAGGGAAGCAGTATTGTGTCCACTGAGGAGGACAGCTCAAACGAATCATTATTGGTAAATGCCAGTGCGGCGCTGAAAAAATCAGATGTGCCAGCAAAGCATCCGCCTCTTGCTGCAGACTGTTTAAATGGGGATGCGTCTATTGACAGCTTGGAAAGCATACAAATATCAGAACTTCATAATGGCAAGAAAAAAGTTAGTTCTCTGGCCCCCGCAGACAAACAGAATTCGGACTCTGAAGCTCATCCTAAAATACAGATGGAAACCGCCGTAGTTAATTGTCACAGCGCAACAAGCGGAGATAGCATTATAATGAAACAGCATATGCACACACCAGCTGCAAAGTATAATGATCATGAAAAAAGGCCAGATGATGTAGAGACAGACGATGATCAAGAAGGTAAGACCACTGATGGGTTATTTGATGTGTGAAAAGCAAAGTACTAAAGGGTTAGTAATGTTTAATTACTGAAGCAGCTAAGATTGTCACACTTAATAGTACTGCTGTCTGATGCTGGCACTGGTCAGAACTGTGTAGTTACACTGTTATTATATAATGACGTTTACCCCTCCCGCCCTTTTCCCCACATCAGCGATCTCTGGCTCCGATCTGATGGCGGATCACAACGAGGTACAATCTTCATTGAGCATAAGGAAAAACCTGTCATGGAGTGCAGGGTTTTCCTTATGTTCAAAATAAGATTGTCCCTTGCTGTGAGCTGTTTGGTCCCAGGACCAGATTCCACATCTGAGGGGAGGCGGTTTACACTATGTAAAAGGGGTGGGAGGGGGATACTTTATCATTCAGTTACTCTTGAACTACAACTCTGACAGTAATGAAATAACATTCTCCATGGCCCAGATACTATGAAGATTAATTGGAGCTGTTTTTTTGTGAAACATTACTATCCCTTTAATATAACTATTGATTTATGCCATCCTAGAATTCCATAGTGACAGAAATGTTCAGTGAAGTATTATGGGAGTTGTAGTTTAACAGCAGTTTTGCTGATTTCCCATCACTGCTTTAATTCTCTGACAGCTAAATTTGTAAATGGCAGTCCTTTCAAAGTACTACAGTGTACCTTTTTAAATAGTGTTTGTATTACTACTTTCCCATGGTACTTGGAGCAAAAACGTAATGTTTATATGTTCTATGCCCAGATTACATACATACAGATTACTATGGTTCTCCATTAGCCATCCACATAACCTACTATAAAACAGATCTAAAACAAAGCTGATGATCCTTTGTCATGTAGATATTCCAGTATGATTGTATTTGCCACACAGCATACACAGGCCATACGCTTTGTGATCTGCTCAGAATCACAAGTTACAAAATCATGTCACATCACCCTCTTTCTCTGCTGCTTCTGGGGATCGATATCTCTACAGTTTTAACCCCTTATATGCCTAGGGCTTTACAATACATTGCTTTCTGTTGGGAATCTCTAGCATGCAAATGATAAATAGCACATGCTGAGTTAATGTTCATTTTAAAAATTTGCCTTTTGTCTGCACATCTTAGCAACATTTCTAGCAACTAAAAATTTAACCCTTTGAGTGCAAGAGAGGTGCGCAACACATTGCTCTGCAATGTTGCGTACTCCTCTGGCACTCAAGAGTAAAAAGAGAACAATGCCCTAGGAATGTCTTTCTCATGGCCTTCAAACAGCAGTCCATTACTTCTGCTGTTTTGTTAATGTTTTTTTATCTCTCTAGTCCACTGCTAATTGTTGCTTGTTAAAGGGATAGTAATGTTTCATAATAAAAGCAGTTCTAATTAATCATCATAGTATTTGGACCTTGGAGAGTGTTATTTCAGTACTGTCAGAGTTGTAGTTCAAGAGTAATTCAATGACAAAGTATCCACCTCCCGCCCCTTTTACTGATGTAACTGCTCACCTCAGAGCAGCAGGGAGGTGCCCAGGTAGATTGCAGAGAGGGACAATCTTCAATTAAGATAAGGGAAAAAAGCTGAAAAACCTGTCAAGGCGGGCAGGGTTTTCATTGTTCTCAGTAAGAATATTGTCCCCTGCTGTTATCTGTCTGGTCTAGCAACCAGATTCCACATCTGAGGTGAGCAGTGTTACATCAGTAAAAGGGGCAGGAGGTGGATACTTTGTCATTGAATTACTCTTGAACTACAACTCTGACAGTATTGAAATAGACTGTGGCTCAAATACTATGAAGATTAATTGGAGCTGCTGTTTTTGTGAAACATTATTATCCCTTTAAGTCTGACAATGTGTCCCTAATGAGTCATTCTATTGAAGTCTGCTGTGAGGAGGTGGGACCTACAGGCAGACTTCAGCAGAGATCACAACATACACAGGAAACTGCTGATTCAATGCAAAATACTGACACATACACCTGACTGCTGGATTAAGGGAGTCTAATTTGGAAAATGAATCTGATAAACAAATTTACAGCCACCTAATACTAATGTATACTTCTCCTTTTAATCCCTTAAGGGCCAAGAGTTTTTAAACTAGTGCACCAGAGCAATTTTGGCCTTTATAGTATGTATTTGTTCAACCATATTTCCCCTCGAATTCCTGTAGTACAGCCACACAAAGGATATACTTTTCTAAAAGGATACGTAGGGCTTTGTTTGATGCTATAATTTATGGTTATAACCCATCATATAGTTTTTTTTAACATAAAAAATGGAGAATTAATAAACACATTCTTGTAGGTTTTCCTGTGATGTTTTGTACTTTTGGTGCATTTCTTTATTTTTTTTAATCTGGTAGTGGGTAAAAAGTATGATCGGACATTCATACATCCGAAGTGTCCCTTTTTAATAGGGGAGGGGGATGTTCTTTCACTCTAATGTGAAAATCCCCATGTCCCTCTTTCCCTCCCTAGTGTCCCACTATTTGTAAACCATACTTTGTGGTGTGTGTATATAAGTATATTCCATTGCTCCCCAGTAATAAAAAAAAAAAAAAATCACAATAATGTTTGTTTAAACGTCAGAATATGTCACGTTAACTTGATGTACTGTGGTGCTTTTCAAATGTGCGCTGAGACCTGTGTGGTCTCGCCAAATTCCAATCAGCTGAAACATGGTAAAGTCGCAATAAATGTTTTCACAATGGCAAACATCTGTCCTGTAGCCAGACCTTTTATAGAACAGTGTTGCCTGTTGCAAATCACTGTATACTGGTAACAGAACTTTTTTGGGGGGAGAAAGAGGTCTGCACTAGTTCTTCTGCCCATGTGAAAGAAGCCTAAGGGATCCTGCTTATCTTCCTGAAACAAACTGAAAATGAAGCAACTAGCAGTGGACTAGATTTAATGCAAAAAAACAAAAATGGAACTAGATATTGCCATTCAAATAAGTCCTTCCTTGAACAAATTAAGAGCTATTCTTGGGGTATAGTTCCCTTTAAGCACCCTAGTGGTGTTCAAACACTTTATCCCATCTTCATTTGTTTTTCTTCCATCAATATGGTCACCCCCCACTAGGGTGACCACATTTCCCTTCTGCCATTCCAGGACGTGGTCACCCTAGTTGCCCCATCATACCTTAAGTCCCTGGTCCCTGAAGCTCCCGCGCGCTGTGCTCAGTAATGCAGAGCGCTGGGAGATGATGTCATCTCCCAGCGCTCTGTATTACTAGAGCGCTTGCCTCCAGGTAAGCTGCATTGCTGCCCTGGATGTCAGCCTGCAAGCGGTGTGTCATATCATGGACGCCGCGAGCGGCGTCCATGATGTGACACACCGCTTGCAGGCTGACATCCAGGGCGGCTTGCCTTCATTCCGGGACACTTCATTGTCCCGGTTGAAGGGGACCCGGGACGCGGGACATAGCCCTAAAATAAGGGACAGTCCCGGACGTTCCAGGACCCGTGGTCACCCTACCCCCCACAACTTTCCAGTAGTTCCATAGAAGAGAGATGACCTATCTGTCTCCACAGTTGGATGTGGCTTTTGTTGGCAGGATCCCAAACTCCATCCAGTTAAGTACTGACATTTTTTGAGGGCTCAGTCTTTGCTGCCTGCAGTTTGGAATGTTTAGAGGCAATGCTCCTTTGGTGGAGGGTTTCTTTCCTGTGGTCCTGCCAGCAAGTTGTATCCACCTCCATATACATGACATTAATGACTGAACATGTTCTCTTGAATCAAGGAGCTAAGATGCATTTCAGAGGGGCCATTAGCATGTTCTGACCACAGTGAGGTAAATGGAGGGCTTATTAGGACGTGTTGGTGTTCTTTAACTTTATATGTGCCAAAGGGTTGCACAATGCAGTGCACACACCCCTGTTAATATTTATGCTTCTCTCTCCCCATACACATTTGGGAAAACTGCAAGTAAATAATGCCAGGTGGTATAACTCTCGTGTCCTGTTCTTGGGGTTCCCACCAATCTCAGAAATGATTGAAAAGATTCTCCTTGGAATTTGTTGCTCAAATACTCATTGAGATGCTTGGGGGCTGCATCAAAAGGTTATGCCCAATGAATCCTGTTTGATTTAAATGTTGAGCAGCTGGTTAATAAAAACCACAACTACTTTTGGATCCTTAGTCAAACATAATCTTAAAATATCAAATATCAAGAGTCTGATGCTGGGGCCAGGATCATTTTCTCTGTCATACAAAAAGTATTTCATGTTTATATATAGATCATGCATACACTGTTTTAGGAAATGGTGAAAAATCACATACTGATGTTTCACCAAGTAACACATACATTAATCTGATTAGAAAATTACATGTTTTTCTTTAATTATTCAACATTTCGCGTGCATGTGATGGTCACAGTGCACTGCTGAGCAATGCGTTGCACACGTCTGCAGGGTGTGACTTATGGTGTCCAGCCCAGGAGGTCGGGGGTTTTTTTTTGTTTTGTTTTTTTTTGACCTTGTAAATGTGACTTCAGAGCGGCATTCAATGTTCTGAGGAAAGGGCTTAAAAACATGACTTTCAGTTTTATAATATTACCCGCCAATACATTAGTAATATACCAATGGGCAAAATAATAGTTGTATTATGGTGAATAAATCTACATTATTGAAGTAATCCACCTTCTTCAAGAGGAATCCAAGGCACAGAGCTTACAAGAGAAGCTCAGTGCACCTGTGCAGGCAGCAACTTCCATTACCTTAAGGTACCAATGAACTTCACCACCAATCCGGGCAGTGCACAGCACAGACAGCACAGACTCAGAGGCAACTTCCCTCTAAGATGTCTGCTCTGTTGTCCGCTGGATATCTGCTGAAGAAGGTGGATTACTTCAGTAATGTAGATTTTTTTCACCATAATACTATTTCTTTGCCTATCGCTACATTACTAATGTATTGGGGAGCAATATTATAAATCTGAAAGTTCTGCATTAATGGTGTAGAACGTTACCTTACAGCTATAAGAATAATGTTCCTCCTGTTTGATAGTCGTCCTCTCCTCATTCCTCTAGCGCATCTCTGGTGTGTGTAAGGCTCTGTGTCTTCATTGATTCATTCAGAACCTCTGGGTGACTCATTAAGCTTGTTCTCAAGTGCTGTAACGTGCTTGTTGGGAACCACTGTCATGTAACCCTGCAATTAGAAACAAATTCCCCAGATGGTTTACTGTCTAATAATTGTCCTTCCAGTATGTGGTGTGAATGCCCTCTACCTGCAGTCCATAAAACGTCTGAAGCTCAGCTGTTTCTATCTGAGCAGGATCAGAAGATCTTCACCTGTGTGTTTCTAGACACCAGGTACTAGAGTCAATAGAATCGATAGCAAGAAGTACACTGAGAGCCATATGCTTAAACAAAAAATGGAGAAATTGAGGCAAACCAACACCACCATAGGGGAAAGTAAAAATTCTCTTGTGATTAACAGTTTGAGTGCCAGATGGGTACGCAACGCAATATGTTGCATACCTCTCTGACAGTTGAAGGACGGAGTTTAACCCCTTGAATGCTAGAGAGGTCTGCAACGCATTGCATCACAATGCGATTAAGATGCCGGTAATATTCCTGGGATTAAGATCCCCATTCAAATCAATAAGAGTTTTAAGTTCTCCATTAATAGTGTAGCTGGTTTGCCCTTAAACGCCTTCAGTTTCCATTTGAACATACAGCTCTTGATAGTTCTTACCAATCTTACCGTTTTTTGCAGATAGTTGCATTGCAGCCCTTTTACAGACTGCAGGTAGAGGGCCCTCACATCAAAGATGAATGAATGAAAGAACCAAAAGAAATGAATGAAAGTACACAGAAGAGTAAGGGGGGAGGACAAAAAATTCAACAAAACAAAGATAAAATTGATGTACACTATTGAAATAAACTCCTCCTATTCCTTAAAGGAGCAGTAAACTTTTTTTTTATAATAAAATATACGTTGTACAACATTTCCTGTTGCATAAAATATAGGTACTCCTGCTGCTGAGATTCAAATTTCCAAAGTTATGACCTTTTAATCCTGTGTGTGTTTTTTAAATTAGCCGTGCTTTCTAGTGGTCAAATTCCAATAAGTTATTCAGTTACATTCTAATGGAGAGGAAAGTCAGTGACTTACAGTTCTCCATAGAAAGTGATAGAAACTGATGAGTCACTTCCTGTCAGAACTTCCAGGAAATAAACACAGTAAATTCACTTCCTGATTATTTGAACTATTACAAATTTTGAATAAAACTGACAGTGGTGGGAGTGCCCTTGTTTTAATCGGCAGGAAAAGCTCTAGAATTTATAGGTTTTCATTAAAGCGTACTGCGCCTTTAAGTCTTCTGTGTGCCGGTTTCAGAAGTCATGTGTTTGCTCTTCTCCTCCCTTCTTAAAAGCTGGTGTGGGCAACCTGAAGCTTTCCATCTGTTGGGCTTCATTTCCTCATAGTCCTCCATTGTAATGATTGGAATTATCATCCAAAAACAGCCTCTAGAACTACAGGCTGCCCAGACATCATGATTTTCGTGTCCTTGTCTAATGTGCAAGATGTCTAGTGGCTGAGATGTGCAAAAGACCCACTGACCTTTAAGTAGGGACCCTGATTGCAGTTTCCCTCTTTCACGGCATCATTATAAAACATAGAAGTGCTTCTTTATTCTGCACGTTGAGTTCTTTAATTAAATCTTGTGAAATAATTTTAGTAGATACTCAGTGCTGAGTAGTTTGACTGACTGATCCTTACCTCTGTCGATTTCAAAACCCAGATGTGATAGTTCATGAGATAATTGAAGCCGGTCATAACGCATGAATGTTTTGTTTTGAAACATTTTGTGTTCATGCTCTTTCTGTATTTGTAATGGTTGTTATATATGATGCTTAACCCCTTGGTGACAGGCTGCATGCGCACGCTGACGTCACTTAACGTCTGGCTAACTTTTTTTTTTTTTCTACCAAAGTATTCCAGAGTCCCCGAACGGTGTGCAGCCGTGCGGGGACCCGGATTTCCGGGACTTATCTGGTACGTCCATTGTCACTAAGTGACAGTTTTTGCAGGATGTACCAGGTAAGTCCATTGTCCTTAAGGGGTTAAAGGGTTAGTAATTTTTCAATAAAACACAAGCTACGATTGTTCCTTATAGTTGATACTATTTCTCTGACCTTGGCACTGTTCACATCTTTATAGTTTCATTTAAATTATATTAAAATGTCCCCCTCACACCCCTTTTACTACATCCGTAGGCTTGGTGCAGAGTTAAAAGCAGCTAGTGATGAGGGACAATCTTCAGTCCGTATCAAAAAGGAGAACAGGGTTTTCCTTTTTCTGACATAAGGAAGATTGTCCCTCGTTGTGATGTCTGGTCCAATGACCGGATTTCAGATTAAGGGTAGTTGGTTTACACTAATGAAAAGAGGCAGAAGGGGAACACATTAGAATATAATTTCACTGGAAGTACAGAGATTGTAACAGTGCTAATGTCTGAGAGCAATAGTATAAACTATAAAGAACAATCATTGTTTTATTGACACAATTCTAACTCTTTAAAGGGATAGTAATGTTTCACAACAGTTATGGAGCCCTTCACATGGTGTGACGGTGAGCAGCATGTCTCCTATGAGTGGATGCAGCTCGCTGCAACTTCCAGTGACTAGTGATAATATGGAAGTTCTGCACAACTGCCTATGTGGCAGACATTCACAAGTGTGATTGAATCATTGCAGTGCTGATCACTAGCTGACCTACATGGGCAAGATGTTGCTTTACTGGGAAATTGGGAATATCGTTTTTGGGCCTTACAAAAGAAAGGAGGAACAATTCTGGATAAAACCTACTACACCGTAGTAGAGACATAAAGCTTCCCATTGATTTGTGTCTCTATTAACCCCATGAATTCTAGAGTTTTCCCAAGCATTGCTTCTCAATTTGTTCCAGACGTGTAGTATTCAAGGTGTTACAGTTCCCAAAGTAGAGCAGTGGGATTCTGGGAAATCTTTCTCTCCTACAGTTCAGTTTGATGCTCCTTCTGCTTTTGTGGATAAGGCCTTTAATGTACCAGGATTTGTTTCTGGCATCAGTCACAATTGATACAGATCTATACATTTTACTTTGTTCTAAACACACAAACATTAGGGTCTTTTTATTTTAAATGCACAACGTTTTAATGGAGCAATTCCCATTATATTTAGCTGAATCTGGAAGCAGAGCTTTGCACAAGGACCAGACTATTGAAGAAAAGATGGACCCGGAGCCACCATTGATAGTGGACCACGACAGACTGCAGGTAATTCCCATTTTTAGACTTCTAGTGGCTAAGGATCTCCTGTACAGACACAAGAGGGGTAGTTCTGGGGAAAGCAGCCTGGCCCATGGAGCGTAAATGTATTCTTATTGATTTAAATGGGGCATGTAACCCTTTCAGTGCTAGAGAGGTCACCAGTGGCCCCACTGAACCCTCTGATTGCCAGAGAGGTATCCAAAGCATTGTGATGCTCATGCATTGGATACTACTTTGTCATGCAAAGGGTTAAATCCGTGTGAATTCAAGTGCCAGAGCGCATTGCAATGTGTTGCATACACTTCTGGCATTCAAAGCATTAATGGTATAGTAATACTTCATTATTACTATCCCCCAGGTTGTAGCCCTTAAAATTCTGAATTCAACGATACCAGCGGCATCTCTCAAACATGAGAGCCGGGGAGCAAGTGAGGGAGCGGCGGCTCTGCAGGAGTCCTGAGGTCGCGCTATAGAAACAGAAACAGAAATCCTTCATACTAAAATAGTCTGTGTGCTTGGTTTGTTCTTGGTTTGCAAGCACACGTGGAAGGCCATTTTAGTGAAGGATTTCTGTTTTTTTTTTTTTTTTTTTTTTTTAACTAGAACTCAGCACTGCTGCAGAGCCGCCGCCGGTCCCGGGACTGGATTCCCCCTCTCTCAGCTTAGAATGCTGACGTCAGGGGAATGACGAAAAGAGAGAAGTTTGAAAGCGGATTATCTCTCAAACCATAAAGGTTTGAGAGGTGCAGCTGGTATCGTTGAATTCAGACTTTTAAGGGCTACAACATGGGGAATAGTAATAATGTAGTATTACTATCCCTTTAAGGGGTAAAAGCCCCTTAACCCTTTACCCCACTGGCACTCAAAGGGTTAAATGGGAATTTTTATTTGTCCCCCTTGGTGTATAGTTGGTTGGGCCTCAGAATTATTCCACTTTATCTTTGGTGTACATATGGCATGTTGTGTTTTTAAATAGCAGAAATGAATTGCAACCCAGGACAAATGCTCATCTCTCACTTTCCAGTGGTAATCTATTTAAATGGAAGGTATAGAGATCAGGAAATCCCTTCTGTAGTCACATGTACTTTACAAAGCGTATCCTTTTACATTAGCCACACAAGATACAAGAGTGCAATTTCTCTGTTCTGCTTTCACTGCATTTTATTTAGACTGTGTAATCTAACATTTCTGCTACCCTTTATGTAGGCATGAAAGCTGTTCTTTGAATGTCAGTGGTAAAAACCAGCATGCGATTTATATACTGCTTTCCCTACTGGCTCAATTACAGCTGTATGAGAAATATCACAATGATTTATATGTTGAAGCAGTGAATGGCCCCTGTGTGGTATTGTGGACTTGGCTAGCCAAGCTTCTTTATGGGTTTTCTTGGTCATTAAAAAATATAGAAACAAATGTCATCTGACCAATTTTAAAGCAACTGATTATCTGGAAAATGTTTTGAGACATGGCAGCTAGAGTAAGACAAATTATCTATTCACTGTGGCAGTCATTGTGTAAATTACAAGAAATCTACCTTTTTATTCTTAAAGCTCCAGCCCTGTATAGTGTGAAAATGAGGGAATATGGGTTGTGGAAAGCGGGGAGAAATGTGAACCTCGGGTACAAAAGAAAAGCTGATTAGTTGTGTTACAAACGAACTGCACTGTAGACATAATCATACGTGTTCCAGAGAATATTGGATATTGTAAATCATTCAAGCATTACCTGTCATTCAGAGAGTCAAGACTCCATTTTTGAATGAGAGAGACTTTTTGGTAATTTCTCTCTCTCCTTAGTGGTGTGGGTTTGACGCAACTTTTTGTAGTCCTGGGGTAACCAAATATGTGTGTGTTTTTTGGGGGTGTTTGGGTCCATGAGAAAATGGATTCTCTCAGCCATAATGCCATCTCCCTGTGTGTTCACCAAATCTAAAGAAAATGTGATAATCGGTGTTCAATTTAAGACTATCTTAAATGGGTGCAGTTATCATCTAAGGTCTGGGAGGTTATTTACTAAGGTGTGATAAAGTGGAGATGACTTGTCCAGTGTGATCACTTCTCCAGTTCCTATGTTATTCTATGGAGCCTATGCACTAACATCTCCATAGTCTGAGAAATCTGAGTGCATTAGCTCAATAGAATAACATAGGAACTGGAGAAGTCATCTCCACTTTATCACGCCTTAGTGAATCTCACCCAGATGTCTTTAAACCCGTTTTGATGCATAAGCCAAGTTCCTATTTACCACTAATTTCACTGTGTAGAGAGTGAGTGAAGGCTACCCTGTCACTTGGATCCTTTTATATTTCACATCTGGTGTTTTGTTTTTTGTTTTTTTTTTTCACACAGAAACTTCTTGATCTTTTGGTGAAGAAAAGCAACAATTTGACAGTTGACCAACTTGAGAGGTGGTATTCTGTTCTCAGCCAGTGCATCTACCTTCACCGGAAGGATTATGATAAAACGCAACTTGTTGAGGTGGGTATGCTTGTCAGTCTAATTGGTTGGATGCTGAATGCCTCTCAGAGCATTTCTAAGCAGCGCAGCGGTTCATTCTCATTGGCTAAAAATGTTCTGAAGAAAAGTCATCATTATTAACCAGACCAAGTACTACATAGCAGATGAAAAATCTCACGGACTTATACTGGAATTTTAAGGGTTAACAAACTGCATGCTAGAGTGCTCTGCACTGCAATGGGAATCTTTGAGAAATTGTCTATTAACCCTTTGAGTGCCAGAGGTACTGCAATGTGCTGGATACACATCTGGCACTCAAATGGTTAAGTGAGCATGATCCCATGTAACCTCAAAACAAGGTAAAAACAAAACACTGATTTGTTTTAGGGCGGAACTTTCACCCCAGTTAAAGTGCATATCCATGTAATCCAACACACACACACTTTTTATTTTTGGATCACTCTGTAAAGTTTAATCTTCCTTTTTACAGTATACGGAACGTAGATCTATGCGGGACAAGCTGTACGTCATAAACATGGCTGCGCTCTGTCTCCCGATTCCTTATTTTGATGGCTGCAAGATAAATAAAGATATTGGGAGGGGGTTAATAGTAGGCGAAAGTTCCACTTTAAGCCAGAAATGACCATAAATGTCACATTACATGTATGTGTCTGCTGTGGTTCTGATGTTTCTGCGGAAGCAGCACTAATATGGTCACCTTTTCAATAGGGGTTTGTCTCTGTACATTAACCCTTTGAATTGCAGAGAGTTATCCAAGGCGTTGAGACATAATGCCACCCAAAAGGTTAATGGCCCGTATTCATCAAGTTAAAGAAGTGCAATTCTGTGGTATGAGGGAAATTAAAGTTCCCATTGATTTAAGTGGGATGTTTAACCCTTTGAGTGCCAGAGTGGAACGCAACACATTGCTTTACAATGCGTTGTGTGCCACTCTGGCACTCAAAGGGTTAACCCACTGAATGCTAGAAAAGCATTGGAGACTTCTAGTATTCATGTGGTTAAAAGCCCCATTTCATGTAATGGCAATTCATGGAAATTTAATGTCTGCTCTATGGTACAATTTGCTCCAGAATTGACCTCTACAGCTTGACAAATGAGGCTCTAAGACTCTAAAATCGACAGGAATTCCAAATAAGAAATAATTTGAGTAGCAGGCTGACCATAGAGTCTCGTAGACAGTGATATGACAACGGGTCGTAAGACTCTATGGTAATCAATGCGTACAGTAAACACAGTAAAACCACTAGTGTGAGTGACAGAGAGAGGAAGTTCCGATTTACTTCAGGGGCAGGCTTTTTGGCCAGAGAAAGAGAGAGAGAGAACACCGCTAGTAAGAGACGGTGCAAACGTGTTCTCGCTGCTTGCAGCTTACTACGATTGGACTCAGAGTGACGGAGTCCAACTGTCCATCTGTCCCGCACCCCGTCCTGTTTTTGTCTCGAGGAAATATGGTCAGCCTATTGAGTAGACATATTATTGTAGCATATCGTTCAGCACACCAGTCTGGCATACAAAAAGTTAAATGCTTTCCATTTCAAAAGTGCACCAATCTGGGTCATTAACCTCTCAAAAATCACTACTACATTCTGCATTTCTGTGTAGTTTTTTCCCCCGATTTTCTAATAACTTGGATGCTAAAAATGTCTACGGTGCATTGCTCTGTAAAGCTATGGAGACATCTTTAGTATTTGATTAGATAAGAGGTGAGTTGGAAACCCCAAAATTGAAGGTATTTATCTATTTGCAGTGGGATTCTGCTCCATGAATACATGATTGTGTGTAACCTTTACCTAGTGAGTGCTGCAACTCTCATCATACCCAGCCAGACTTTTCCTGCAAAGAATCATGTGAGATGAAGTTTTCAACAGCTGTACGAGCAACTTGCCCACCACTGGCTTAAAGAGCTTTTTCTATTTTCCCTACGGGAGCACAATACCATTGTGGTTAATTTTTGAGTTCTAGATGGGTGCACAATGCATTTCTTACAGGAGAAGTAACCCCACCTAGCAGTAATACCCCACTTGCCTTAGTATGACCAGAGAATCCTAATTGTCCATGTGGGTTTTCCCCTTGTGCCTTTGTTAGAGATGCCATACAGGACTGGCTTAAACCTATATGTGAGAGATGCACGGATACCAATTTTTTTTTATTTTTTTTTTTTTTTAAGTATGAGTACCGATATTTTTTTTCAAGTACTCACCGATACCAATTACCGATGCTTTTTTTTTTTTTTTTTTTTTTTTTTTGCGGTCATTTGACAGTTTTCCAAGTACCTAAAGTGCATAGAAATATATAAATATATATATATATATATGCTTCAGGTACTTTGAAAACTGGCAAATGACCGCAAAAAAAAAAATGTATCGGTGAGTACGTCCCCTTTTGCCTCTTTCTCCTCCTCTTGATTCTCACCTTTTGATTCATTCTCCCCCTCTTGAGCTCCCACCCTTTGCCTTGGCTTTTTCTCTCCCTTTTGATCCCCCTTTCTCCCCCTCCTTGACTCTTGATCCCACTCTTTTGCCTCTCTCTCCCTCCTTTTTGCCTCTTCTTGGTCCCCCTCCTTTTGTCTCCTGATCTTTCCTCCTTTTGCCTCCTTTTTTTTTCTTTTTCTTAGTCCCTTTTACCACTTTTTCTCCCTCTTGACCCCCCTCTCTGCCTCTTTCACCACCCGCTCGATGCCCCATCTTGCCTCCCTTACCCTCCTCTGCCGAGTGCTCGCTGTTCTCTCGCGGACCCCGGCAGAAGTCAGCGTTGGAGCATTGCCATGGTAACCTGCTGCAAGGCTCCGACGCTGCAGGAGGGAGAGAGGCATCCAGGGAGCATTGTGAGCAGCCCTACTATATGTTATAGATCTTTACCTGCTAAGTAAAACAGAGCACTCGCACTGCTGTCTGATTTTTAATTTATCACAGTTCAAATTATCAGGAAGTGAATTTACTGTGTGTTTACTTCCTGATTGTTCTGACCGGAAGTGACTCAGCAGTTTCTATCACAGTATATGGTGAACTTTGTCACTGACTTTCATCTCCATTAAAATGTAACAGAATACTAATTGATATTTAACAGCTAGAGGGCACTGCTAATGTAAAAAAACCACCGGTTTTAAGCTCTCAGTAGTGGGAGTACCCTTATTTTACTGAACAGGAAACGTCCTATAATATATTTTTTTTTTTCATAAAAATAAGTTTACTGCTCCTTTAAGATGGACATGCCAGTTATCAGTAGTATTTTCAAACTTGGGCGGAGTGCATGGGTCTTTTTAACCCTTTATAGACCAGAGGGGTGTGCAGTGTATTTCAAAGCAATGCACTGCAAACCTCTCCATTGTTTAAAGGGTTAAAATTACCTTGTGCAATGAGCGCAGTGTTGAGGTTCTGTGGGCATCCAAGCAACGGTCATGTCTGCTTTCATGAACATGTCATCCTGGACCAAGATGTTTTTACTTGAACAAGGGCACAAAGGTGAAATTCTTAGGAGTCATTAGGATTTTGTGGACAGAGTAAGGTAAGGGCGGGTTATTTAATTAATCTTTCCCATGGATTTGAATAAAGTGTTCTAACTATGTTTTTCCCTTCCTTTCCAGGAGATGGAAAGAACAGTCCACATGTTTGAAACATTCCTGTGAAAGCTGCCAAAGCAGCCATCTTCTGTATTGATCTCTCGTTGGAGAGCATTCTGCTGCGCTAGCAGATATTTATTCTAGTGGCACCACGTCGGCCTCTGAGCCTCTTCTCTCCATCATTTGACCTCTCTCTCCCCTTACGCTGTTCAATGAGATTGGTGCTATTCTCTCAGGTACCTGATGCCAACCAGCCTACTAGAACCAAACAGAACTCCACGTCACTGTGGACAATGCCACAGCTTGAAGATTTGAGGTGCTAATTGGCGTGCGGATGGGAAATCCGCCCCTTACTGTCTGTCAGAAAGCCTTCAGCACCAATACCCACCTTCCTGTCTCAGTGGTTTAAACGTCATTTGATGAAACTGAACAAAACTGGATCATAAAGAAAAACAATAACCAGAAGCTTGTATTTATTGGTTTTTTTGGGGGTTTGTTTTTTTGTATTTGTTATGCTATCTGTACATTCACTTCCCACTCATCCCCCATTTCAGTGTGTTGTGTAATGTTCTATAACCTCCTTATATGCTAGTGATGTCATCAATGTGCTAGATGCATCTCTGTCACCAAGGGGGTTAACAAACAGAATGGGAACCAGTCAGTGGCAGCTTATTTTAACCCTTTGAGTGCCAGAGAGGTATCCAATGGCATTGGATACCACTCTGGCACTCACAGGGTTAAAGCCTATTTGAATACTGAAAGCTGGCCTCTTAGGGCTACATTTTTGTGCCTTCCTCTCTCCCTCCGCTCCTTTTTTCTTTTCTTCTTCTTTTTTTTTTTTTTTTTTTTCTTCTTTTTTTTTTGTCTCCTTAAGGACCATGCAGGCCTGCAGCGCATTGATTCAACAAGCGTTGTGCACACTTCTGGTCCTTAAGGGGTTAAGTAGGATATTGAATGGTTTGAGGGCAGTCTCCAGGAGCAGAAATTACAACCAAAGCGCACTCCCTCATTATTTGTGGTTTTGATTCAGAAAAGCGTTAAATGAGATGTTGGGGTTTCGCCCTTTTCTGTCTCCATTTGAGGCAACCAGGGTTGTTGTACAGAGAGTGAAATCCTTTAAGTGAGAAACCATTTAGTATTTTATATGGTGTTTGGTGCTTCTATGCTGTAAGTGGGTCCTCACAGTAACCCTCCTTAAAGGGGAACATTCACTTAAAAATATAATTTGCTCAAGGGTTGTATGGGAAAAAGTAATGTTAACGCTGTTACTCTCTTTATTTTTAGTTGCCAGACAGTGGAGATTTGAAGTCTTGTAATCGGGCACTTCCGCAATGTGTGGCACGCTGCCTCAGGACTTCCCACTTCCTTTCCAGCAGCCCCAGGGAGCACGTTCACTCTTCCCTTCAGAGCTGCGTTTTTCTGGCCTAACATTAAAGCAAGCAAAAAAATGCAGCTCCGAAGGGGCTCCCTGGGGCTGCTGAAAGGGAGGGGGAAGTCCTGAGGCAGCGTGCCGCACATTGCAGAAGTGCCCGTTTACAAGACTTCATATCTTCACTGTGGGGCAACTAAAAATAAAAACAGTACCAGCGCTAACATTACTTTTTCTCATACAACCCTTGCGCAAATTATTTTTTTTAAGTGAATGTTCCCTTTTAATACCTTTACGAGCTCTGTATACTACAGTCATCACAAGCAAAAAAATATATTTTAAAGGAGATTCTGTCCTAGGAATAAGTGGCTCTTAACTGAAGTTATTACTTAAGTAGGTGTCCCTCATGCAGCAGTCAGTTACATAGTTATATGTACTTTATTATTTGCATCTGAGCCCTTGTCCACTTCTAGTTGTTTCAGTTTACAGTCTGACAAATGCTAGTGACACAAGTATTCAGGATTACTGAAGTTTTTGTTTTGGGGAAGTTAGAAGACCTTGGGAGAGATCACTAGATAAAGGAAAATGTTGCAAAAATAAATAAATTGATGTCCTTGACTACAGCATGAAAATGTGTACCTACTTAAGGTAATCTTTTAAATTAAGAGCCATGTATTGCTTGGGTTAGTTTCTCTTTAAATGCGAAACAAAGCATGTATCTGTATATAAACTCTTTTAACATCTTGTAAAAAATGGAACACTTAATTATGTCTAGCTTAGTGGATTTTGAAAGACCAGTTTGTCAACAATTTTGAGAGCCATCTGTAAGATGTAGACAAGGATTATGCAGCCTGTGTCGCTTCGGTGTTGCTGAACTAGAACTCCCATTGCCTCCCTGAGGATGATCGCGTTGTGGTCCTACAGAAGCTGGAGATTGTCTGACCACTCCCGTTTTAGACCCTAATCTTCCTGTCATATCTTTACATTAGCCTATCTCTATAGGCCTCCTTCAGGCACTGAAACCGTAAACATTCATCTTTTGTTTCTGACTGGTTCAAGGTAAGGGTGAGCATGAATTCGAGTAATAAAGTGTGCAACCCTACTGGGAGTGGCATTCTTGGATAAATAGGTCACTTTATGTAAGGGTCCATTGGCACATTTATACAGTATTTTTCTTAAACTATGATGGTGCTACATTTGGCACTATTTCTTGAAAAGTTTCCCTGTCTTTAACCTGTGATCCCTTCTAAAGGTTGGTGGAATAAATTTTAAACTTGGTTACCTTCATTGTACAAACATTGATACGAAAAGAAAAAATAAAAGCTGTCTCTTAGTAGTCAAATATTACTACAGTCTTTTGTTTTGTACCTCTTAAGTGCCAGATATGTCTCCCATACTTTGTACTACAAAAGGCTAATCACACTTTGGATCTACGGCGGCTAGAGATACTACAACTCCCATCATCCCAAGTTAGACTTTGTCTGTGTGATTTGCTGTCCAACAATTAAAAATGACAATGCCAAGAACTGACTAGCCTTGCCATACATTGTGTGGCTGATCTGTCTGACACTCAACAGGTTTAAAGGGGATGTATCACCTCTAAGTAAGTTGCCGCCTAAATAGGTTATATATCGAATATGAGTAAAAAGCGTTATTTGGGCAAAATTCCAGTTATAAACTCTGCCCATCACCTATTTCCGTATTACCTGTAATTTCCTGCTCTGTAACCGCAGTCTGTCACTCTTCCTCTGCTCCCCTCCCTCTATCCAGCCTCCACTGATGATGTAGGCTTCCTGTCTGTAAGATGGAGCAGCCTCATTGGCAGAGATTGCTATCTAGCCAATGAGATCGCTCCAGCTTACATGCAGAAAGCCTCCATCATTGGAGGAGGCTAGATAGAGGGAGGAAAGCAGAGGCAGAGTGACGGACTGCAGTTGCAGAGCATGTAACCACAGAGTATATGGACGTAGGTGCAAGGCAGAGTTTGTAACTGGAATTTTGACCAAATAACACGGAAATTTTTTTTTTTTTTTTCTGATATTCAATATATAACCTAACTATTTAGACACCTAACTTATATAGAGGTGATACATCCCCTTTAAGCTCTACATTAAATTTTTAGTGCTGACTTTTCATCAAGAGCGTGTATATCAGGGCTCAACATTTCCACTAGCCAATGGTGAGTGAAAATTTAGCCCTGGCGAGTAGAAATTCAGCCCTGGTTGGTATGTTTTGGCTTGCAGTGGCGAGTAACTTTTAAAATTAAAGTTACGGTATTCAATGCTTTGCCTGCTGACAGTCCCCAGTACGTAGCATTCTACTGAATATAACATAATGGTGACACATGAGGCCTTGTGCATTAAAACACACTGTGGCACTTCTGGGGCAAACCAGCACCACAGGAACACATAAAAATTCCTAAAATTACCTTACATTTGAATGGAACTTTTAACCCCTTGAATGGAACTTTTATCCCCTTGAATGCTAGAGAATTCTCCAGTTCATTGCTTGACAACGTGTTGGTAACCACTCTATCATTCAAGAGTTTCAAAACCTCATTTAAATCAATGTGAATTATTTATTTCTACACTGTTCCTGTGGTTTGCCCCTGAATTGCTCCAGTTTGCTTTGATACACAAGGTCCGTAGTTAATAGCTTTGCCAACTGAAGACTGTTGCATTGGTCTTTTCGTTTCTGCACTAGCTTAAAGTATAATGCGATTCATGTTCACAGTAGGATATTTTTTTCAAAGTAAACCTTTGCTCTGTATGTTGATATAAATCCATTCAAGACCATCCCAGGAGTTGAAGGAGCTTGAATACCAAATAAGAATTTTCTATCCTATGAAAGAGCTTATTGACGTATTCAGTTATTTTAAAGTTTCCATGCCTTAAAGGGATAGTAATGTCTTAATTAAATAAAAAATAATATTGTAGTTCAGAAAATAAGAAATCTATCAGAGCTATTCCTATATCTCAAACCTTTATGGTTTGAGACAGAGATCATTCTAAATTTTCACCCTCCCGGCGGCGAGCCGAGTCAGCCGACTTGAGGAGCTCTTCAGCAGAGCCGAAATAACGATATTGCAAACCAAGCACACTTTGTAAACCGTTCCAATGAAGTATTTCTTTTTAATTTGTGCTGTTTCATCTCTACTGAAAAGCTGTCTGTCGGTCCGCGGGCCATGATCTCCTGCTGTCCTCTTACAGCTGACATCAGGAGAAAGGGAGGGAGGAAATTTAGAACGCTCTATCTCTTAAACCATAAAGGTCTGAGTGATGGGAATAGCACCAATGGATTTCTTATTTTCTGCACTACAATATTACTTTTTATATCATTAAGACATTACTAACCCTTTAAATGATAGTGAGCTGTTGAAAAACGGCACAAGCAGTTTAAAACACGTTGAGGAAAATCATTTTCCGTGCACGCCTCATTTCCTGCTCTCATGTGCATAGCTGAGGCTACAAACTCCTGACCAGGAAGTGATGGAAGCATAAAGGAAAACAACTTCCACCAACCAGCTAAAAAAAAAAAAAAAAAAAAAAGCATCTGCTCTATCGTATATCTTCTGTTCTGTTGGGTATGGAAACCTTTATAAATGTGGTTAAAATATGCGGTTTCATTTAAAAAAAATCTTTTTAAGATTTGGTGTTCCTTTAACCATTTGCATGTCAATGGGGTGCACAATGCATTGCGTACCCTTTGGGCATTCAAATGGTTGACTGCTCCTTACCCATTCAATGAATTTATATTCAGCAAAGTGGCGAATGTAGCATGTGGTCAGTTATACTGATACTAGTGTAAAAGCCTGTGTACACGGACCAAGGTCTGGGTGATGTTAACCCTTTGAGTTCCAGAGGGGTACGCAACGTGTTGCTTTGTAATGCGTTGCGTACCCCTCCGGCACTCAAAGGGTTAAGAGGCCGGGCCTGCCCTGTGTCCTGCCACCAACGCAGTCATGCACTGTAGAGACTGCCCGAAAGCACAGAATGCTCCCAGCACAGAACTCCCAGCATTCTGTGCGTTCGGGCAGTCTCTGAGCATGACTGCTTCTGACAAACATCCTAGCGAATTATTATATAGGATTTGCTTGTGAATACCCCTGCTCTTACTCCTATTAACAGTTTGAGTTGGAGTCTGTGACACTCAAAGGGTTATCGACAGCAGCCTCCTTTTCACACAACTACATTTGAAATCCTCTTGGCACAAATAGACTTTTTTCCCCTTGTTGGCTCTCCACTCATCACTGGCAGAGGGGCACGTGACAAAGAAATGTCACTTTTTGGCTGAATCTGTTCTTCTATCAATATCTTAAGATATCGTTTTCAACCACCAACTATACTCTGTGTCTGTTGGTGTTTGGAACATTTAATTTCATTTTGAGCAATTGTAATCTGTGGAAATTGTGTAACCAAAACATTCAGCATACGGTATATACTTTATTGGCTAAAGGTGGATTATTTGCTTAAATCTGTTTCTCTACATTGGGATACATGCGTATTTATTTCTTTTTATCCCAGCTTACAAAGAGCCAAGGTTATCAGCACCTAATTTTAAAATGGAGCCCAGGAGCTTTTAAGAGAAAAATGGCCTGTTTTAACCATTTGAATGCCAGAGGGGTACGGAATGCATTGCTTTGCAATGCATTCCGTACCCCTCTGGCATTCAAAGGGTTAAATACAATAAACATGACAAATACATACATTAAAGAAGTAGTAAACTTTTATGGAGAAAACAAAAAACATGTATCTATGATTAAAACAAGGGCTTTTGCAGAGTTGTTCCAGTTTAAACTGTTTTTTCTTTATCAGTTTCCTTTAGTGACACGTTTAAATTTTGTTACATTCTACGGGAGAGGTGCATTACTAATACCATTCTTTATAGGATGCTATCTAACCTGCTCAGTCACTTCCTGACATTTTGAACTTTCAGGAAGTAATGATGCTTTTACTCTCTGACAATGTGAGCTGTTATAAAGTTTGACTAAAACTGCCAGCAGTTGAAGTACCCTTGTTTTACTCAGCAGGAAAAGCCCTATAACATGCAGGCTTTCATTAAAAAATAAAAAAAAAAATAATAAAAAAAATTCACTACTCCTTTGAAGCTGTCTTTTGAGTTAATGGCCACTACTCCTACCTCTTCAAGTAGAAGCATTAGAAACCTACAGCCTTTCAGCATCATCTCAAGCTTGTTGTCCCACTTCTTGCAAGATCTGGTGCTGCCAGTGGCAGCCTCATTTGAACTGGCTCTGTCTGGGAAATTGCAGCCAATACGAGTCATCCACTGTCTCTTCTGCATCTTACAGCAGTAGCTGAATTCAGGGGACGATGTTGTACAATTAGTGCTGTAAGTTTATAATGCTGATAGAGGTAAAATTTGCATTAGCTACTAGTTTTTAACCATTTGAGTGCCAGAGGAGTAGGCCGCGTATTGCAAAACAATGCGATGAGCACTTTTCTGGCAATCTGTGGGTTAAAATGTTGCGCTTTTTACACGCACACCCCTAGAATAACAAATTTGGCTGGTTGACTAATAAACCAACAACCGCTTTTTCATAATAAAAATTGGTAGGTTTCTCAGAGTAAAAATTAAAAAAAAAAAAAAATCTCTACCTTTTTTGGGGAATTTTCTAGCATGATGGGTTATTTGGAGAACTCAGGTTTTTTGCTGCATTTTTTTTTTTTAATATTTATTCCAGTTTCATGTGTTCAGTATAATTCTTATCATTTAACGATAGTATTTGCATTAGGATACAAGATTTCTATGGTCACTTTTTTGTATGAATTTTTAATTGTACATTGCTGGCTCTGAGGATACTGTACGTTAAAGGAGGTCAGCTTTATTAATAATAAAGATGAAAAAAAGTAGAAAAAAAAAGTTGTAAGGGGGGTTATGGTTGTTAAGTACATGTTTAACATCATTGAGCTGCTGTTCTTATCTTTGAATCTCTTCTGGGAAAATTTATTTGAAATAAAATTCTGCTTGCAGTCCGTGTCTAATGTGAGCACAGCTGATCCAGACTGTGGGCATATTTGTTTAAATCCTTAGTTGCTAGTACTGCTTTGTTTCATAGCGGCATATAGTATCTAACTGGATAAAAATATGTCCATGTTTCTTTCATTCCCTTTTCCCCCAAACGTCTTTGTATGTGTGACATAATTACGGCCTGGATTTGGTTACAGTTGATATATTTATCAATGCATTTATCTTCAGATTTTTCTGTAGACTTCAGTGGGAATCGGTTAGATAAAACCACTTATAATTTTTCAAATGCAATGTATCTAGGCCCATGTGTTAACCTTTTTGGCAGCAAAGGGGCTAACGTTTTTGTATGTTAGAGAAGAAAAGCAGTCCATTACACACATAACTCAATCATCTGGTTGAAAAGCATTCATTTAAATATTTACCATTTAAAGCGTAACTTTCATGCCATTAATATTGAGCCCCAAAATGTAAGTACAATAGCGATATGTATAGACTGACTTGTAGTTTCAAAAGTAATTGCAGCATTTGCGAGAAATAGTCCTTTCTAGGCAGACAGGCACCGGCAGGGATCTTGCAGTAGGCGCTCTCTGCGCTGTCAGTCCCTTAAGGCACAATGGTATTGAACTCACCAGTCCTGTAGTTGAAGGTGACGGACAGGCAGCGGGGAACAGTGCGGACATCTTGCAGAGCCGGCATCTGAGTCTGCACTGTTCCCCGTTGCCTGTCTGCCTAGAAAGGTATTTTTTTCGCTAATGCCGCAATTATACTTGAAACTACAAGTAAGTCTATACATATCACTATGCAATATTAATGGCATGAAAGTTCCTCTTTAAAAAAATATATACAGGTCATCTTTTCAGCATTATAGAAATATGTACAAGCTTGGGCAATGGTTCTCAAACTGTGTTCTTTAACCCTTTGAGTGCTTAAGGGTACGCAACGCATTGCAAAGCGTTGCTTACCCCTCTGGCACTCAAAAGGTTAAAGATATGCAAGCAGTTCTACATAACCAATTTAACCCTTTGGGGTGACAGGTGTACCCAACGCATTGGAAAGCAATGCATTACATATCTTGCTGGCACTCACAGGGTTAAGTAATGGTGAACATGGAAACAAGACAAAGGTAACCATTAGTCTGCGGTTCTGTGGTTACCAGTGAATATGTACAAGTTGAGTGTACCATCTTGTAATATGAATCTAATATTTATCAGGTAACTGCATCCAGATATTAAAGTAATAATTTTTTACGGTATTGGTAGCAGCTAGCTTTCAGATACATTTGATATAGACACCATGTTGGCTCCTTTGATGCTGGTGAGGCCTCCGATGCATTGTGGGAAAATGCACCGAAGACTAGTTTAACAAGTGATTGGTAGGGAACCTAAGACAACTGAAAGGGGTTCCTCACAAAGTAAAGTTTGAGAACCCCTGAGCTTGGGGATTACACAAATTTCTTCCTTTTTTCTGATTTAATTTTGCTTTCATTACCCTCAGACTGATTTTTGAAAATATTAAAGATTAACCTTTTAACCATGTGAGTACATAAAGACAAAACCTCTGAGGAAGCACATAAAGACCCTTTGCACACAAAAAGCCTCAAATGCTTTGCTGCATTCAAGAGGTTAACTTTTTGAGGACCAAAGATGTATACAGCACATTGCTTTGCAATGCAATGGATACCCCTCTGGCAATCAAAAGGTTAAAAGCTCCATTCAGAGGAATACAAACACCTACTAATAATAATAATATTTTAAAAAAAAAAAACCTCTTGCCTTAATCTGGGTAGGAAATACTAAGGGCCATTATCAACCATTTCTGTCTGAACTGGTTCCCGACATGAATATTTAATTAGTACTGAATTTCATGTCCGTGGTGACGAATTCTGTTTTAGTGCTCTGCAGGACTCCAACCTCCTGAAGGGTTCTTGGGAAGGCGGGAGAAAACTGGGAAACAAAAAACAGAGAATCATGTCCGTCTCTGTGGATATGATATCCAAAACAAATTGGACATTAATTATATAGTGACCGCTAGGTTTTTCTACCCAAGTTTACTCCTTGCTTCTCAGTATTTAGCACACGCTTATGGTAAGTGAGTGTTATGGAAAGTAGGGGTTATTATTAGCTGTTTAGTGTTCCTTTAACCCCTTAAGTATCAGATGGGTGTGTAAAGGGATAGTAATACTTAAAATGGAAAAAAAAAATGTTGTAGAGTTTATCCCCCCGAGTAAAAAAATAAGAGTACCCCAACTTCTGAAAGGTGTTTTATTGAAAAGTTATTGCAGCTCAGACTTGATTTGTTTAGGTGCAGTATCACAGTGGCCTGAAATTGTACAGTGGGGCTGTTGCTACACGATCCTATGGACAGCTCTGGTCAGTTGACCATAAATCTCCATAGGATGGTGTAGCAACAGCGCCACTGTACAATTTCATGCCACTGCGGTACTGCACCTAAAAAAAAATAATTTTGAGCTCTAATAACTTTTGAATAAAACACCCTTCAGCAGTGGGAGTACCCTTGTTTTATTCAGGGAGATAAACACTACAATATATATTATTATTATTTTATTTATACATATTAAGTATTACTATCCCTTTAAAGCAATGAGAACTTTTGTTATGCCCCAGAATTTCTCCAATTTTGATCAGTGCATGTGGCACTAGAGGTTTAAAAACATAGAACATTGTAGTGTTGTGTATCAGTAGTTGGCTGTGAAGTTGTTTCATACTATGCATGTTTGTATCTAATAATCTGTTTCTCAGACAGCAAGGGTGGCTTTCTGGCTAAGAGGGAATTTCCAGTGGCGTTTTTCCGCCTACAGACCTGCTCAGCCAAGCATAGCTTTCCATGAGATCGAAATCCAAAACAATAAGTTATTTTACAAGAGTCCTGTCACCCCCTCCTGTGAAAGCACAGTAGCGCTGCTCTGCAGGCTCTCCAGCAGCAAGAGTTTTGAGAAACTTTCACATCTTTCTCAGCCTCTTGGCATTTGGTTTAGAATTGTAGTAAAAATCAAGGTTGTGGAGAGAGAGAAGATAACTTTCGGACAAGTTGGTGCAGGACTTTTTACTAAAGTGTTTGGTTTTTAGTCATTCTTAGTGCATATAGATCTAAATAACTTCTTTACTTGTTGTCTAATTGCATTACAGATGTTGGTAAGACTTTAAGGACAGTGTGGTGTGCAATGCATTGCTTCATTGGTCCATGCAGTTTTTCCTTCTGAGTAAAACAAGGAAAGCATGTCCTACTGGCAGCGGCCTCGTTTAGAACTTATTACAGTCCAAACTGTTTAGACACTCGCATGCACATACATATATATATATATATATATATATATATATATATATATTCACTCACATAAATCTACATACATAAATGCATGCACATACTTCTAGGAGACTAACCACATTCACAGGGCTTTTGTTGCTGGTGAATCAGGTGAAATATACTGTATCATCATTTCTCCTAGTACTGTGGCCTTTGGTAGAATAAGTTTCCCCAGGTTCACCATCAACGATTCTCATGTGATAACGGTCAGTCTCCATGAACAGGTTGCATCTTTAACCTTCTGAATGCAAGAGGAATGTCCAACGCATTGCACTCAGTGTTAAATATTTTCTTGACTTGTAGTCAGGCAATGTTACCTATACACTGAGTGCCTCTTACCAGCGATTATTGTATATGTACTAGTGTATATAAAGTTGTATGAAATCTACACACTCAGGACTTAAGCTTCAAAATGTGCTAACATTTATTTAAAACTAAGAAGCGCTGAATGCAGATTTCACACAACCTTGAGCGAGTGCATCCTTCTATATAGACTTTAGCACTCACCATATGTTAAATGGTTTCTTTATCACATTGATATTGTGTCAATGGACTAAATATGGAAAGTTGTCTCTATGATCTCTCTCTATATAGTGGGGATATATATATAATGTATATTTCCTCTAGGAGAGGTGAGCCACTGGCTTGAATGTGATAGTAACAGCTTTAACACTTTGATAGTTTGAACTGTAATCATTTTTTGGGATAAAAAAAAAAATTGAATGCAATGGAAGTACCTTTGTTGAAGTCTTAAGGAAAATCCCTAAAATGTTTCTGTATAATAAAATGTTACTGACACTTAACCTTTGAGGGCCAGAGAGGTATTCAGTGCGTTATTCTGGCACTCAAAGGGTTAAAATCATATGCAGCTGTGGAGTTAGTAACAAGGCAGTCCAAACATTTACTTTGTGGTGCAAGTAAAATAGAATACCCAACCCCTTGGATGCCAGAGGCATGTTATTGTTGTGCAATGCATTGGAGATGCTGTTAGCTTCTAACGGGTTTAACCCTTTGAGTGCCCGAGTGGTACGGAATGCATTGCTTACTCTGGCACTCAAAGGGTTAACACATTGCATTTAAATTTTGATAAGATTGTTCTCACAGATCTCGTCTGCAGCCACACAATGCATCTGAATTAGGGGACCAGTCTTTAGAAGCCCAGATGTTCTGTCCTGAAGGCATGTTGTGGAGTATTAACTAGCCACCAAAGGCTCATAATTTCAAATGTCATTTTTTTATTTTTTTTATTCCAATCACAGTTGAGCTTAAAATAAAATGTAAATTTGCAGTACACTTTAATTTAACCCCTTTTCTGCCAAATTGGCTTGCTAATGCTTTCCGCCAGAAATGTTTGTATGGATCACATTTCCATCTGAACAGTTTAGTACGCATAATGGGCCATGTTTACCCTTTGAGTGCCAGAAGGGGAAGCCTATGCATTGCAACTCAATGTGTTTGGATACACATCTGACATGCAAAAGGGTTAACGTGGTCACCAGGAAGTCAGCTCTGAAAAGTCACCACTGAGAAACGCACACACACTAAAAATCCAAATGATTTCAGTAGACCTCTGCTATATCTACAGCAGTGTCAAAATAGCTTACAGTAACATCATAAAACGGTCAGTCTTCTAATTCGTGGATTCCAGCCATCAATATTCTCCTAGGTCTTTAATACGGTTACTTGATTTTCTCACATGCCAATGTGTTTTAAAGATTTACTGTGTTAACTTGTGTTATTTATGTCTCTTTCTGTTTCTTAACTGTATTCACAATGGATGTTCATTATCTTGGATACTTGGCTCTGGAGCTTAAAGGGGATGTGTCGCCGAACCAAAAGTTTGCCTTAATCTCTTTATTTTAGCTATTCCAACAGTGTTGTGTTGTGTTTTTTTTTTTTTTTTTGTTTTTTTTTTTATAAACGCGATAGAAATGCAGTTTGAGAGTTTACTTTTTCCCCCTTGACGTCTTCTCATTCTGATCGTGCCGATGAGAATACAGGAGAGATCCTCCTCCCCGCTGGTCTGCCAGTAAGCTGGAGCTCTCTCATTAGCAGAGATCGATATCTAGCCAATGAGAGCACTCAGCTTACTGACAGACCAGCGGGGAGGAGGATCTCTCCTGTATTCTCATTGGCACGATGGTGCCGATCAGAATGAGAAAACGTCATGGGGAAAAGTCAACACTCACTGCATATCTATCGCGCTTAACAAAAAAAAAAAAAAACAGCATTGCTAGAATAGCTAAAATAAAGAGATTAAGGCAAACTTTTGATTAGGTGATACATCCCCTTTAACCCTTTGAGTGCCAAAGGGGTACGGAAGGCACTGAAATGTGTACCATACCCCTCTGCCACTTAAAGGGTTAATATTCTCCTGTTGTGATCCCTACATAAGCCTGACTTTGAGTTTATTCCTACTCCTGTGGTAGGCAACCTTTGATACTCCAGCCGCTGGCTGGGGCTGATGGGAGTTGTATTCCCCAACTCCTAGAGTGTTAAAGGTTGCCTATGCTCTTTTTAGACCTGTTGTACATTTTGTTTGGCCTTCAGGGTTTTTTGTTTGATTTTCTTGCTTCTATACGTCTGCTTTCTCTAATAAGTAGACCATTAAATTGCATATTCTTGGGTTATGTAGTTTTATCGTTTTTCTTTTTTTGTTTCCTTTTTTTTTATTTTTTATTTTTTTGCATTTAGGTTTGAAGTAAGTTATTAAAATTTTTGACTTATTGAATTTTGGATAAAATTACTGTAATTTGTAATATAACTGCTGTGACATACTTGAATAAAGATAAGATGGGAAAGCAAGTGTGAAATGAGTTATTCAGTTTTTTTTGCATAGAACCACAGGTAAAAAGTGTCTCTCTTTTCTTTAAAACTTTTGAGTAGAAATGTAAAAATGAGACTTTGCTCACAGAAAGTGAACTTTATATATTCTCTAGATCCAACTCACTGCAAGCACAACAAAAATAATCATTCTTCTGTGTCCCTTCCCACCATTAAAATTGGGTAATGTTTCTGCCCTCCAGCTGGGTAGGACTGCTCAAACTCTTAAAATACAGGAGAAAAAAAGAAGCATTTAAGAAATATAAGCAGACACAGAAGGAAGGAGATGGGTATCTGTATAAGACTAGGCTGAAGGAGGCCAAATATATTATTAGATGGGCCAAAGCACACACAGAGGAAAAAAATTACCCAGTCAATAAAAAAAAGGGGATAAAACATTTTTTAAGATGGAAACTATGTAAATGAGAATAAAGGGCTAGCTGTCTCAATGGATATTTCTGTTTGGTTTTTATAGAGGAAAATGAAGTGAAGGGACCTCTGTTAGAAAAAAGAAATGGCAAGACAATGGGAAACATGCATGTTTAGAGAGAGAGAGTTCTACTTCAACTTTCTAAGGTAAAAACAGATAAATCAATGGGACCAGATGGGATACATCCGAAGTTATTAAAAGAACTTATTAGTGTTCTGGCAAAACTTTTAACATAATTATTCGATCAGTCACTATTGACAGGAGTAGTTCCAGAAGATTGAAAGGTAT